>CANXME010000149.1:609306-1218613 GCA_948144175.1 Closterium sp. NIES-65
GGTCCTGCTGGTGCGGGAGCTGCTGGGGGTTCTGGAGCCACTGGTCCCGGAGGTGCTAGTACTGAAGGTACTGGAGCTGCTGGGCCTGGTGGTGCCGCTGGAGCTGGAAATGTTAGAGGTGCTAGCGTTGGTGGTGCTGCTGGAGCAGGTGTTGCTAGAGGTGCTGGAGCTAGCGCTACTAGAGCTACTGGGCCTGGTTGTGCTCCTTGAGCTGGAGCTGCTAGAGGTGCTGGAGCTGGAGGTGCTGCTGGAAACGGTGCTCCTTGGGGTGCTGGAGTTGGCGCTACTGGAGCTGCTAGAGGTGCTGCTAGAGCTGGTGGTGCTGCTGGAGTTGGAGCTGACGCTGGGGGTGATGGTGCTGTCCCTGCTGGTTCTGGAGGCGCTGCGCGGCCGCAGCCGTACATCATTCCGCTCCTTGAGCATGTTCTTGGTCTCCCGCCTTCTACTAGTCCTGCTCCTTCCTTAGAGTGTCCACCGCCTGTCCAGTCGCAGTCACAGCTACAGCCTGCCTCCCCACTGCCTGCTCCTTCTCCTTATACTGGTCCGACCAGAGGTCTTGCTGAGCGTCCTGAGCCTGAGTCTTGTCCTGCATCCCCTGTTCGTGCTGCTCGCACTAGACGTCGTGGTTCGCGTCAGCGCCCTCCTCCTGTCCCTGGCACACACTAGATGGCTCTGCGTCCTTCCACTACTCCGCAGCGTGTCCCTCTGCCGTCTCCTCCTGCGTCCTCCCTTCCTGTCGGTCCGGACCCAGACTCTGACTCCCTTCGTGCTGCTAGTCCTACTGTCACGCGTCTCCTGGTTACTGTTGTCACTAACCCTTCCTTTGAGTCTGCACCTGCGTCTGCTCTTGTTGCTGACTCTAAGTTTGTCTGTCCTCCGTCCGTCAGGGGTAAGTGTGCCCTTACCACGGACGTCCTTGAGGAAAGGCACGAGAAGTTCCAGTGTTTTGCTGCTGCTTTACCTCACCTCGTGTCCATGCTGCTTGCCCTTGAGGAAGACCCGGATGCACCTGACATCCCGACTCCGCGCTCTTACGCAGAGGCGATAGAGGGTCCCTACTCCTCTCAGTGGCAGACAGCCATGGACGCAGAGATGGCTTCTTGGAAGTCCACAAGCACCTACATCGATAAGGTTCCCCCACGTGGGGCGAACATTGTCGATGGCATGTGGATTTTCAGGGTGAAGCGGCCGCCGGGTTCTCCGCCTGTCTTCAAGGCGCGTTACGTGGCTCGAGGCTTCAGTCACCGCCAGGGAGTTGACTACTTTCAAACCGTCTCTCCCACCCCGAAGATGACCACCCTTCGGGTGCTGCTGCACGTCGCCGCTCAGCGTGACTACGAGCTTCACTCTCTTGACTTTAGCACAGCCTTCCTACAGGGCAGCCTGCACGAGGAGATCTGGTTGCACCGCCCACCTAGCTTCACTGGGTCGTTTCCTCCTGGTACCTAGTGGAGCCTCCTGCGGCCAGTCTACGGTCTCCGCCATGCGCGCCGTGAGTGGCACGACACACTGAGGACTACGCTTGCGGCTCTTGGGTTTTCTCCTTCTAATGCTGACCCATCGCTGTTTCTGCGCACCGACACTTTGCTGTCGCCGTTCTACATCCTCGTGTACGGCGTTCTACATCCTCGTGTACGTCAACGACTTGGTCTTTGCCAGTGCTGACACTGAGGGACTCGCCCACGTGAAGTCGGAGCTGCAGAAGAGACACACGTACACAGACCTCGGTGAATTGCGCAGCTATCTTGGCTTGGAGATCACCCGGGACAAAGCACGGCGCACCATTACCTTGACTCACTTACACATGGTGCAGCAGGTCCTTCAGCGCTTCAACTTCACGTACTCCTCGCCTCACGCCACTCCTCGCCTCTGTCCACTCCTGTGTCTACTCGCCACTCGCTCTCAGCTCTGCCTTTGTATGAGTCCGTAGAGCCGAGTGGCCCGTACCCAGAGCTTGTTGGCTTTCTCATGTACCTGATGACCTGCACTCGACCTCACCTTGCATACCCTCTTAGCATCTTGGCATGCTATGTTGCTCCTGGGAGACACTGACTAGAGCACATGGATGCAGCTAAGACGGTGTTTCGCTACCTGTGCAGTACGTCGGGCATGGGGCTTGTGCTTGGAGGACGGGCTCGAGTTGTCCTCACTGGTCGCGTAGACGCTTCTTGGGTTGACAACTTGGCTACGCAGCGGTCATCACAGGGTTACACCTTCAGCATTAGTTCCGGTTCTGTTTCGTGGCGGTCTACCCACTCGTCTTCGGTTCTTAGCTCCAGTTGTGAGGCTGAGATCTACGCTGGGGCCATGGCTGCACAGGAGTTACGCTGGCTTACCTACCTGCTGACCAAATTGGGAGAGGCGCCTCATTCTCCTCCAGTTCTGTACGTCGACAACAAGGCCATGCTTGCCTTGTGTCAGGAGCACAGACTGGAGCACAGAACAAAGCACATTGCTCTGCGCTACTTCCTTGCTTGAGAGTTGCAGCAGCGGGGTCAGCTTCGCCTTGCTTACGTGGCAACTCGGGCCAATACTCCTGATATCTTTACCAAGGCACTTCAGCCTTGTGATCATCAAGGTTTTTGTACTATGTTAGGTCTTGTGCCTACCTGGCCTCACTTGCTCACTTCTTGACTTTATTTGTACTGTGATCTTCATATACCAGCACTTGCATGCTTACCATTGCTAGGTTGAGATCATTGTCTTGCTTGTTCACCTTGATGTATAACCCTGCTTATGAACTTGCCTTGTGGCCTTGTACTTGTGCTCAGAATGCGTGGTGACGTCGTGATCAACCCTGAGCTTGATCCTGCCCCGTTCTCTTGCTTGTTCCCCACCTTGCCTATGGGGGTGTGTCAAAACTATATTGTAGGCTGTAGTGGGGCACTCCTTATGGGGTACAGTATTGTTAGGCTTTGCCTATACAAACCTTGTACTGCCCTGTTTCTAGTCATTCTCGTTTCATACTTTGTGACAAGCTCCGTCTTGCGTACGTGGCCACTCGGGCCAACACTACTAATGTGTTCACCAAGGTGCTTCCGCCTAGTGACCATCAGCGCTTCTGCACCTCTCTTGGCCTTGTACCTGTTTCGTCTCACTTGCTTACCTCTTGATCTTGCTTGTACTGTGATCTCTATTATATACCTGCATGCCTACACTTGCTAGGTAGTGATCACTTTACTGCTTGTTGATACTTATATACCTCTGCATGTGAACTGGCCTTGTGGCCTTTTGCTTGTGCTCAGAGTGTGCGGTGATGTTCTGATCCACCCTGAGCTTGCTTTGCTTCTCTTGACTGGTCTTGTGACCCCTTGTTCTCCCCCACTTTGCCTATGGGGGTCTGTCAAACTGTCAAGATAAGGACGTTCAGGTTTAGGAAGGGCCTAGGCTTAGGAGCCTAAGCCCAAGGGAGTCTAGAGGGTTGTGCCAAGAGAATAATGGGAATGAGGGCTTTCACTATAGCATAGAGGGTACATATAGAAAAGAGGAGGTGGCACAAGGGGGGGTATACGACCAAGAGAGATTAAGATACTACACTACCTAGTGTGCATGCAGTTACAGAACAATATAACTTCTAAGATCCCCCCTTAACTGCATGCACAACTAGGAAGTGAGAGGCAGGCAAGTAAGGCGGAGGAGGTGAGGGGGACAGAGATGGGAGGCGTGGATGAGCGTGACAACTCATTGCCCGGGGTAGTCTCTCTCTTCCAAGTCCTCACTCATCCCCCCTTAACCTCTCTCCCCCCCCCCCCACAGCAACAAGTGCTGCAGTGGAGAGAGAAAGAGGGAAGGGGGGGACGCTGGTGGTTCACACCCGCCACCCCCACGTCTCCCTCCCTCCCCCCCCCATGGCGGGAGCCGCAGAAGGGAAGGGCGGGGGGGGGGGCGTACGGAGCTGATGGCGCTGGCGTCCCCTGCAGGCGCAAGCGCTGGCGCGCGCGGATGACGCATGCGCTGGCGCTTCGCGGACGACGGGCAGGGCGACGCGGGGGGGTGACGGACGGGCAGGGCACACGAGGCGCCACGGACTGGCTGGGCGCACGGGGCGTGACGAACGGGCAGGGCGCACAGGGCGCGACGAACGAGAGGGCGCACGGGGCGCGACGAACGGGAGGGCGCACAGGGCGCGACGAACGGGAGGGCGCACGGGGCACGACGAACGGGCAGGGCGCACGGGGCGCGACGAACGGGAGGCGCACGGGGCGCGACGAACGGGCAGGGAGGCGCGATTTCACCAACGAGGGTGCGACGAGGCGAGCGTAGCGGGACGGGCCAGCGAGGCGCTCACCATGGGAAAGGAAAGAAGTCTTACACCCGAGGAACGAGTGGCTCTGATAACATGTCAAGATAAGGACGTTCAGGTTTAGGTAGGGCCTAGGCTTAGGAGCCTAGGCCCAAGGGAGTCTAGAGGGTTGTGCCAAGAAAATAACGAGAATGAGGGCTTTCACTATAGCAGAGAGGGTACATATAGAAAAGAGGAGGTAGCACAAACAAGTTATACCACCAAGAGAGAACAAGATACTACACTACCTAGTGTACATGCAGTTACATAACAATATAGCTTCTAACACAAACATATATGATTAGGTTATTTATCCAGGCTGTAGTGGGATAGCCACTATGGGGTACAACCCCTTGTTCCTATTTTGTACCAACTTTCTCGATAGTCTCATCATTCCTAGCTACCTATTCTAACAGACACGCATCACTAAACGCTACAACATTCGACAAGTTGGCAAATGTGCAGACGCATCTCGGGAAAAACGTCATTGATGTTGGAAATAAGTAATTTAAGCGCCTCTGTCGTGTCGAGGCACTAAGTCGTAAACGAAGCAAAACACAGGGAAGCATCGGCGAGTCAACCCTCGGAGGTTGAACAACTGCTGGAGGTTACGCGAAAGTCAAAGGTCAGCGACCTTTGAACTGACAAATACAGCGCGATAGCAAGGACAAACAACTGACTCGTTATTGAGCAGTTGCCCGAGTCATCACTGTATCGAACCGCAATAGCAATAGCAAAATAGTTATTAGCTATAACCCTTCATATTCCCGTGTACACTTATAAAGACATGTATCTCTCTGTTTTAATTAATCTACTTTGCCCTCACATACCAGCGCAAGGTGGTTCACAGACTTGTCATTAAACGTTTCCGCTATTACATTGTTCCTACTCAGAGTTTAGTCCTGCAAAGATCCTAAGGGCTTTTCTCAGCCCAACAAGGTATGAGAGCTATCAGGGCAAACTCAACTACAATCAAGACACCTACAACATCACAAGGCATGGCAACGCAGAAGAAGAGAAGCTCCGCTAACGGCTCTCCCGGTACTACTCCTACTCCACCTCCTGCCTCTGGCCTACAGACAGAGGAGGGCACAGCAACAAGACCGGCAGCTGGGTCTACTGAAACTCCCGCAAATCAAGCCGCGGGCTTCGACCCAGACATGATGGAGAAATTCTTCTCCTTTATGTCCTTCTACGAACAACACCAGCAAGGGGCACCTGCGCAATCAAACAACAGCAACAACAACAACGTGACACCGATGAGCCTCGACAATTCATCCTACACGCGAGGAAATCAGCAACAGCAACCTACCTTCGCCCCGTACGAGCCTCAGCGCGGTTCCGTCAGCTTCATGCCGCGCGAGCAGCCTTCACCTGAGCAAGAAAAAACATTGGATGCACTTCAAGTCCAGTCGCTGTTTGCGCACGTCTTAAAACTGTAGACGTCAAGACCGTTCGACGGAAAGGACTTCTTTACCTGGTCGTTCGAATTCGAGCTGATGATGGAAGGCGCGTAGATTCTTGGCTTCTTCGTCGGGTCCTTGCCATATCCAACGCACGGGACGCAATACGACATGCAGCAGTATACATATCAGTCCATGATGGCGTATACAATCCTACTGCGCAACGTCACACCGAACCAGCAGCAGAGCATTCGGTCTTACCGAGGATACGGGAACTCCGCCGAGCTCGCGTAAAACCACCTGAAGAACCTGTATCAGGCAACAGACAGCGTCAATCAGAGTCGGTTAATGGCACAACTGACAACAGAGGAAATGAAACCGGACGAAAAAGGGATGGCGTATATCAGTCGCTGTCGCGAATTGGGCGACAAACTCCTTCGATGCGGAGGGTCAATGTCAGAAGACGCCTTCGTCACAGTTGTCATTGGCGGTCTTGGTCCTCATTGGCGCTCCACTCGCGCCATACTCCGAGCTCACGGGAAGATCTCCGAAGCAGCACTATGCGCCGAAACTCACGCTGAGCAGCAAGACATGGACCTGCAAGAGGAGCGGCACAAGAAGAAAACGGCAGTACCCGAATTTGTGTTTCACACTCAACGGCACTACAACAACAACAAGAACAACAACAACAACTGGTATCAACCAAAACCCGTACCTCCGTTTTGTCATCTCTGCAAGACTTCAGGACACCCTCGCACACACTGCCCGAATCGACAGCAGTCAACGCCGCCGCAACGTCAACTTCGTCCTTCAAGTAGTCAAGTCGCATCCACACAAGCGCACCCCCACGAGTCAACTGCAGCCTTCAACGACATCGTCAACACAATCTGCACAAGGAGCAAGAAAAATTGTCAGTTGCATGGCAAGACTGACTAGCTCCTGCATTACTGAGTCACCACTGCACTACTCACTGGAAGAGCAACTCGACAACAGCACTCCTCGCCGCGAGTCACTTCAACCGAACCCGACATATGCAGCAATCGCTCAAAGCGAGCCATCCGGGAAAGACACTTGGTTATTGGACAGTTGCTGCGGACATCATATGTGCTCTTTGGGTCGTTTCGTTCAACGCGAACACCAACTTCAGCGCGAAGTCGTCATCACCGTCGCCAACAACCAGAACCTGCGCACACGACGACAAGGCGTAGTACAACTTCAGTCACGAGAGACAGATGTCATATTACAAATGTTGAAGGTGTTGTTTGCGGAGGGACTCGGCTACAACTTACTAAGCATCAGTCAACTGATAGCGAAAGGTATCCACCTCGAAGCAGACAGTACAACACTGGAATTCAAGCTGTACCACGGGAGAGGAGGCCTCTACATCTGCAAGGTCGTGCTGAAGAACAACGTGTTTGTTCTCCACTTCGTTCCAGACCTAGGCACCGCCGATAGCGACGGGATCGTCACCTTCACCTCTTGGACGCACCCCTCGGATCTTGATCCTGACTTCAGCCCCGAAGGATTCTGGTATTCGCACACCATTCCTGAGGCAGAACGAACAAGAGCATTAGCAAAAATTCAATCGGCAGCAGCAGAGACAACATCGGCAGCAGCAGAGATAACATCGGCAGTAGCAGAGACAACATCAATAGCAGCAAAGACAGCATCGGCACCAATCGCGGGTCCTTCAACTGCACCGGCCCCAATCGACGACGACACTCCACCGACTCCTGCGCAGCAACTGAATCCAACACCACGAGAAGTACATCGAAGCGCAAACCTCTCCGCAACCTTCTACTCCAACTCCAACTTGTACCGTCGCTCACCCGAACATCGAGCTGGCGAAGAAATCTGGCACGCACGAATGGGACATCCAAGCAACATGGTGTTAAATAACACAATCAAAGCAGGCGTGCTCGACAAAGACTCACTGCTCCTAGCCAACGGAAGCAAACTTCGACGAGCTCGCGGCACGTGCTTTACCTGCCCTGAAGCTGACTTACCACATCGGCCGTTCGCTTCTCACCACAACCCCAGCGCACCAGCTTACGCACCACTCGAGAAAGTGTACAACGACATCCTGTACAACCGCGAACCTGGACAAGGAGCATACTGCTATACCATCACGTTCATCGATGCCGCCACACGCTACGTTTGGCACCTCAATCTTCCGAGCAAAGACATGGCTTTCGAGGCTTTCGTCGCCTGGCTCCCAGTAGCAGAACGAGAATCTGGTGTGAAACTAAAGAGCTTCTAGTCAGGCGGAGGAGGAGAATACACCTCACACTTCAAGCAGTACTTGGCAGAAAGAGGGATCAAGCGGCTCATCTCCCTTCCCTACGCTCACTAGCAGCAAGGCGTATCAGAAAGGATGAACAGGACTCTCCAGAACACCATGCGCAAGCTGCTAAGTGGCATGCGGCTATCCAACCACCAATGGCCCGAAGCAATGGACCACGCTCTCATGCTGCACAACTTGCTCTCGTCATCATCGCTCCCGAACAACGCATCACCGCACCTGCTGTGGACAGGAAAACAGGGCAACACAAAAAAGTTAAGAGTTTTCAGCTGCATGGTACAGTACCGACCCCCAGGTGCACGAGCCGACCGATTCTCCCAACGCGCACAGTGGGGACTACGCCTGGGCATCGAAAGAAATTACAACGCATGGAAGATCTTTGACGTCCACTCAAAGGAAACAGTAGCAGCACGTGATGTCATTTTCTACGAGCGACTCACCCTTCCGACGTAACTTGCCAACCAGGAAGAAGACCGGGACCCCACAGGTGGTTTTGGTGGTGACCGAGCCTTTGCCTCGGCAGCAGACGAAGCTGACTGGGACGAGCAGAACGTAGATGAAGCCTCGGAGAACCCAACCAAGTCTGACAGTTGCTGAAGTCTTTGTACGGCATCAAACAGGTACCAAGACTGTGGCAGCAGTACCTATATGCTAGACTCATTCGCATCGGATTCTATCAGCTACCGCATGACCAGGGCATGTACCGACTCACAAAGGGCAACGACTACATTCTACTCATCGTCTACGTAGACGACCTGCTTTACATCGGCTCGACCGACGGCGTCACTACCTGGTTCAAAGGGGAGCTGCAGCAAGATCTCGCGCTCACGGTCTCGTCCACCGCACGCAGTATCTCGGCCTCAATATTCAAGAAGAAAACGCGATCTACCTCAGCGCCACGAAATATACCAACACTATCGCCAAACGCTTCGGACTCACCCCGATCTCCATCTCCACGCCATACCGCTACACCGCAGGAAATCACAAGGAAGGATCCGCCCCGCTCAAGCCCGGCGGCATACGCGACTACCAGAGAAAGCTGGGGTGCCTCCTCTTCGCGGCCGTCACCTGCCGTCTGGAAATATCGTACTCTGCGAGTCAGCTCGCCACCTACCTCAAAAGGCCCGAAGCAGAACATATGGCGGAGCTCGACCGCGCCCTCCACTATCTCGTTAGCACTCCGACGATCAGCCTTACCTATCACAAGAACGGAACCTCGACACCTAAGGCTTGTGTGAATCTAATTGCAGTTCGAAAATTGGATCGAACCTAGTGTGGTAACCAATTTCGAGCATTTCCGCAAACGCTTTTGCCAATGCCGTGTTCACTTTGTCATGCACGAAACTCGAACCCCAAAAAGTGAACAAGATTCGAGTATATGAGCAAACGTGGTTTTGCACGTTGTAGTGAACGTGTGTGGTTTCAGGCACGTACGCCGAATGTGCCACACTCGCAACAAATTCGTGCGATTCGTTGACGTGTCACGCTGTCAAGATGCCGATGTTGGGTAACCTACGCACCCGAAAAGCGGTTTGGTTCCCCCCCTACAGGCTCGAACTTGCAGATTCGCACTTGCGCGTGTGGTTGTGAGTTTACAACTTTTGACACCTGTGGTTCGAACCTTGCAAACACTCAAAATCGAGTCATGTTCGCTTAGTGTTCACTTGCTACAATCGAGTCAAAAACCTGAACTTAAGGTAAAAACTAGATTCACACACGCCCTAAGTTAATCGGCTACGTCGACGCCGATCACACCGGCGAATCCGACAACAGACGCTCGCGCACTGGCTACATCTATCACTTCGAACCTATCGGACCCATCTCGTGGCAGTCCAGCAAGCAGGAGGTAATCGCCCTCTCCTCAGCTGAAGCAAAATATATCGCACTCTGCTCAGCCACCAAGGAAGGACTGTACCTTCGCGAACTCCTGAAGGAAGCAAAGTTGGCTCAGTTACCCAACTTCTCCTTGTTCTGCGACAACCAGTCAGCAACTCGCATAGCCAACCAAAATGGATTCGCGAACAGGACGAAGCACGTCGCCCTGCAATATTTCTTCGTGAAGGATGAGATCGAGAAAGGCAGACTCGAATTGTCCTACTGCCCCACATCCGAGATGGCAGCTGACTACTTGACCAAGAAGCTTGGAAAGCAGAAGTTGGAGTACTACATGCTACTGACTGGACAGAGCCACGTCACCAGCAGCGACACTCCAGAAGCGAAGGGGAGTGTTGGAAACAAGTAATTTAAGCGCCTCTGTCGTGTCGAGGCACAAAGTAGTAAACGAAGCAAAACACAGCGAAGCATCGACGAGTCAACCCTCGGAGGTTGAACAACTGCTGGAGGTTACGCGAAAGTCAAAGGTCAGCGACCTCTGACCTGACAAATACAGCGCGACAGCAAGGGCAAACAACCGACTCGTTATTGAGCAGTTGCCCTAGTCGTCACTGTATCGAACCGCAACAGCAACAGCAAAATAGTTATTAGCTATAACCCTTCATATTCCCTTCTACTCTTATTAAGACATGTTGAGAAAACTAGAATGAGGATGAATCAACTATGAAAGAGTTGGGTACAAGTACTAACCCTAATTGGGTTGTACCCCTTATGGGCTACCCCACTACAGCCTACACAAAATGCATAAGCTATGATGTTTTGACACACCCCCATAGGCAAAGTGGGGGAGAACAAGGGGTCACAAGACCAGTCAAGCAAAGCAAAGCAAGCTCAGGGTGGATCACAAAGTCACCACACATTCCGAGCACAAGTTCAAGGCCACAAAGCCAGTTCACAGGCAAGAGTACATATATATATAAAAGGCTAGACAAGCAAGAGCAGGCGTACATACATATGTAACAGTACAAACAAGGTCAAGAGGTGTGCAAGTGAAGCAAGGCAGGCACAAGACCCAGCTGAGTACAGAAGCGCTGATGATCACAAGGCGCAAGCGCCTTGGTGAATATATCAGCAGTGTTGGCCTCAGAGGCCACGTACGCAAGACGCAGTTGACCACGCTGCTGCAGCTCACGAGCAAGAAAGTAGCGGAGAGCAATGTGCTTCGTTCTGTGCTCCAGTCGCTGCTCCCGACAGAAGGCCAGCATGGCCTTGTTGTCTACGTACAGCACTGGAGGAGAACGAGGCGGCTCTCCGAGGTCAGTCAGCAGGTAGGTGAGCCAGCAAAGCTCCGGAGCAGCCATGGCTCCTACGTAGATCTCAGCCTCACAACTGGAGCCAAGAACAGAAGACGAGCGAGTAGCCCGCCACGAAACAGAGCCGGAACCAAGGCTGAAGGTGTAACCCTGTGACGACCGCTGCGTAGCCTGGTCGTCAGCCCAAGAAGCGTCTGCGTGCCCATTGAGGACCACTGGACTCTGCCCTCCAAGCACAAGCCCCATGCCCGAAGTACTGCACAAGTAGCGCAACACCCTCTTCGCTGCAGCCATGTGCTCTGGTCTGTGTCTCCCAGAAGCAACATAGCGTGCGAGAATGCTAAGAGGGTATGCAAGGTCAGGTCGTGTGCAGGTCATCAGGTACATGAGGCAGCCAACAAGCTCTGGGTACGGGCCACTCGACTCTACGGACTCATCCGAAGGCAGAGCTGAGAGCGAGTGGCGAGTAGGCAGAGGAGTGGCCTGAGGCGAGGAGTACGTGAAGCCGAAGCGCTGAAGGACCTGCTGCACCATGTGTGACTGAGTCAGGGTAATGGTACGGCGTGCTCTGTCCAGGGTGATCTGCAAGCCAAGGTAGCTGCGTAGTTCACCCAGGTCTGTGCACGTGTGTCTCTTCTGCAGCTCGGACTTCACGTGGGCGAGTCCAGCAGTGTCAGCTGCGGCAAAGACCAAGTCGTCGACGTACACGAGGATGTAGAACAGCGGCAAAGAAGTGTCGGTGTGCAGGAACAGCGACGGGTCGGCAGTAGAGGGAGCAAACCCAAGAGCCGCAAGTGTAGTCCTCAATGTGTCGTGCCACTCACGCGGTGCCTGGCGGAGACCGTAGACTGGCCGCCGGAGGCTGAACTGGGTGCCAGGAGGAAAAGACCCAGTGAAGCCAGGTGGGCGGCGCAGCCAGATCTCCTCGTCCAGGCTGCCCTGCAAGAAAGCAGTGCTGAAGTCAAGAGAGTGCAGCTCGTAGTCACGGTGAGCAGCTATGTGCAGCAGTACCCAAAGAGTGGTCATCTTCGGGATGGGAGAGAAGGTCTCAAAGTAGTCAACTCCCTGCCGCTGACTGAAGCCACGAGCTACGTAACGCGCCTTGAAGACAGGCGGAGAACCCGGCGGCCGCTTCACCCTGAAAATCCACATGCCACTGACGATGTTCGCCCCAGGCGGGGGAACCGCGTCAACGTAGGTGCCTGTGGACTTCCAGGAAGCCATCTCTGCGTCCATAGTTGCCTGCCACTGAGAGGAGTAAGGACCCTCTATCGCCTCCGCGTAAGAGCGCGGAGTCGGGATGTCAAGTGCATCCGGGTCTCCCTCAGGGGTAAGCAGTACGGACACGAGATGAGGTGAAGCAGTGACCAAGCACTGGAACTCCACCTGCTTGTCCTCAAGGACGACCGTGCCAAGGGCACACTCACCCCTGACGGACGGAGGACAGAAAGACTCAGACTCAGCTACAAGATTGGCGGCATAGTCTAGGCGACAGCGAGCAGCAAAGTCGACGAGCTCAGCAACCAGGGCAGACGCAGCAGTGGACTCAAAAGAAGGGTCAGTGACGACAGTAGCAAGGAGACGCGTGACAGTAGGACTGGCAGCACGAAGAGAGTCCGACTCCGGGTCGGCAAGGGCAGGAAGAGAGGACTCAGGAGGAGAAGGCAAAGGGGCACGAAGAGGAGCAGTGGACACACGCAGAGACATCCGGTGCTTGCCAGGGACAGGAGGAGGACGCTGACGTGAACCGCGACCACTAGTGCGAGCAGCACGGACACGCGACGCAGGGCGAGACGCAGGCGAATGCTGCGAGTGCCATGTCGCGGCTGGGTAGATTGCGATGCCAGACGTATCGAGTGGCAGCGTCGATGAAGGTGATGGTGTAGTTGTAGGTGACTTGTCCGGGTTCGCGATTGTAGAGGATGTCGCTGTAGACCTTTTCGAGTGGTGCGTACGCTGGAGCGCTCCGGTTGTGATGTGGAGCGAACGGTCGATGAGGTAAGTCAGCTTCGGGGCATATAAGGCAAGTCCCTCGTGCCTTCTGGAGTTCTCTGCCATCGGGTAGAAGTAGGGAGTCTTTGTCAAGAACTCCTGCTCTTATCGTGTTATTTAAAACCGTGTTGCTTGGATGTCCTGTGCATGCGTGCCAGATCTCTTCAGAGGCGCGGTGTCCGGGTGAACGTTGGTATGCGTCGGAGTTGGAGTAAAAACTGGCGACGAAGTTGGCGCTTCGGTGGACTTCGCGTTGAGTCGGATTCAGCTGTTGTGCGGGAAATAAGAAGTCGCTAGAGCGCAGCGGAAGCTCTATGAATTAACGACGTCCCTACGGCGGGGCTATTGGTCACTCAGAGGTAGCTCTCCTGGCTTGCAACGTGGTGCCAAAGCAGCGGCCGAGGGTAGGCCGGACACAAGCTTGAGAATTGTGTAATATGAGCAAGGCATTACATTCTGTTATATAGCAAACGCATAGGGCAAACAGTTACCAAGGCGCAACTGTATAACAGTTGCGCTGCGTCGCTTGGGTTGCCTTGTTACAGTCGCGCTGGCGAGACTTTTCAGCTTCGGCAAGGGCGCGGTATCCTGCCGCGCCCCGCAGGTCAGTTTCGCGTACTGTAGACGATGACTCCTGCTGTCGATTCGACTCTTGAGCTGCCACGCGGGTGTTGGTGGTGCTTCGTCGACTGTGACTGGTGTCGTTGTTCCTGCTGCTGCTGATGTTGTCGCTGCTCCCGATGTTGTTGCTGCTGCTGCCGATGTTGTCTCTGCTTCTGTTGTTTGTTGAATTGTCGCTAACGCTCGTGTTCGTTCTGCTTCAGGGATAGTGTGGGAGTACCAAAAACCTCCCGGGCTGAAGTCGGGGTCGAGATCTGGAGGGTGTGTCCAGTCAGTAAAATTCACGATGGCGTCGCTGTCTGCAGTGCCCAGGTCAGGAACGAAGTCGAGGACGAAGACGTTGTTCTTCAGCACTGCCTTCCCAATGTAGAGGCCGCCTCTCCCGTGGTATAGCTTGAACTCCTGGGTGGTGCTGTCGGCTTCCAGGTGAATCCCTTTCGCCATCAGCTGGCTAACACTCAGTAAGTTGTAGCCGAGTCCTTCAGCGATGAGTACCTTTGACATGTGCAGTATGACATTTGTTTCTCTTGACTGAAGCTGTACCACTCCTTGTCGTCGTGTGCGCAGGTTTTGATTGTTGGCGACCGTGATGATCACTTCTCGTTGGAGTCGATGTTCGCGTTGTACGAAGCGCCCGGACGAGCATATGTGCTGCCCGCAGCAACTATCTAAGAACCAAGTGTCTTGGCCGGACGGTTCACTTTGAGCGATGGCTGCGTAAGTCGGATTTGGGTGGAGTGATTCGCGACGAGGCGTCCTGTTATCGAGCTCCTCTTCTGGTGAGTAATGGGGTGGTGACTCTGTTATGCAAGAATCGTTTATATTTACCATGCAGTTGACTATTTTTCTTGCTCCTTGTGCAGGTTGTCCAGTTGAAGTCGTTGAAGCTTGAATCGTTGTTGTCGGACTTGCTTGCGTTGAAGCAACTTGTGAGCTTGAAGGCCGCAGTTGTCGCTGTGGTGTTGTCTGACGAGACGGGCAATGCGTGCGTGGGTGTCCTGATGTCTTGCAGATGTGACAAAACGGAGGTACTGGCTTCGGCTGCTGCTGTCGGTAGTTGTAGTTGTTGTGTCGTCGTTGAGTATGGAAAGCGAACTCCGGTGCTAATGCCCTTTTCTTGTGCCTTTCTTCTTGCAGGTCCATATCCTGCTGCTCGGCGTGGATTTCGGCGCAGAGTGCCGCTTCGGAGATCCTCCCGTGTGCTCGAAGAATTGCTTTGGTGGCGCGCCACTGAGGACCGAGGCCACCGATCACGACTGTTACGAAGGCGTCTTCAGAGATTGATCCTCCGCATCGAAGAAGCTTGTCGCGCAATTCGCGACATCGGCTGATATACGCCAACCCCTTTTCTCCTAGTTTCATTTCAACTGTTGTCAACTGCGCCATTAACCTGCTCTGGTTTACACTGTCTGTTGCCTGATACAGGTTCTTCAGATGGCCGTACGCGAGTTCCGCCGAGTTGCCGAAGTTCCGGTAAGAGCGAATGTTCTGCTGCTGAGTTGGTGTGATGTTTCTCAGTAGAATAGTATACGCCATCATCGATTGATACGTATACTGCTGCTTCTCATACTGTGTGCCGTTTGCTGGATACTGCAGGGATCCGTCGAAGAAGCCGAGTATCTGCGCGCCCTCCATCATCAGCTCGAATTCAAAGGACCAGGTGAAGAAGTCCTTTCCGTCGAAAGGTCTTGATGTTTGCAGTTTCAGGACATGCGCGAATTGCGACTGAACTTGTAAAGCGTCCATTGGTTTGTCTTGCGCAGGTGAAGGTTGAGGCAGGAAGCTGATCGACCCGCGCTCGTACGGGGCGAAGGTGGGTTGCTGCTGTTGATTCCCTCGCGCATATGACGACCCGTCAAGGCTCATGGGTGTTGCTCCATTGTTGCTGTTGTGTGTCTGTGCAGGTCCCGACTGCTGGTGTTGCTCGTAGAAGGACATGAAGGAGAAGAATTTCTCCATCATGCTCTGGTCGAAGTCAGAAGGATGGTTCGTGGGGGTCTCGGTTGACGTTCCCCTTGGTCTTGCTGCCGTGCCTTCCTCTGTCTGCAGGCCAGAGGCTTGTGAAAATAGAAACGTGAATGGAAGAAGCCATAGCTAGGAATAACCTAGCTAGGCAAGAAAGAAGTTAGGCAAAAGAGGGTTTGCACTAGCAAGCAAGGGGATACATATATGAAACCCTAAGGGGTTATACTCGCTATAGAGTACCCCACTGCAGGCTAGAGAACATAAGATAATATTCTGACACACCCCCATAGCCAAAGTGGGGTGTAATCAGCAGAGCAAGCAAAGCAGTACAAGCTCAGGGTGGATCACAATGTCACCACACATTCTGAGCACAAGTTCAAGCAGCAATAGTTTAGAGTTCACAAATATGAGCAAAACTAGTGGTAGTCACAACGGGCAAGTGAGGAGGAGGAGGGAGAGTGAGAGGAGAGGAGATAGAAGGCAGCGGTTGAAGCTGCAGACACACGGGCAACAGGAGTGGCGAGCACAGTGGCTACCGGACTAAGCGCCCGGACTACAGGAGCAACAGGCCCCGCGGCTTAAGTAGCGGCAGACGGGCAACGGACCCACAGGCGACTGGCGCAGCGACAAGCTCACTGGGCTACCGGGACAACGCCCCGGACTACAGGTGCTGCGGACAACAAGCTGGCAGCCTCCACTCAACCTCCCGCAGACAGTCCCACCCCCCTGATACACACCCACTGCTACACCGCTAGCTCCACTCCCACGCACCCCCCTTAAACCCTAAACCCCAGTCTCCCACACAACCACCCCCCTCAGCGACAGCTGCAGCAGTGGGAGACGAAGGAGGAGGAGGAGCAAAGGGAGGAATGCACACCGGCCACCCCCATACCCGTCACCCACAGCTCGCCCCTCCCGTCGTCTGTCGAGGCGACCTGAGGGGGGCGCTTGCGGCCCCCGAAGGAGCCGCGACGGGCGACGGGAAAAGGGGGGGGAGGGGGGGGGGGAGGCGGTGTGGAGAAAGGGGCCCACCACGGGCCAGGTAGGGACGCCCGAGCCGCGCGCATGCGGCCCGAGTCGCGCGCGGGTCGGGCGCCTCCCGTACGGGCCGCGCGACGTCCTGGCACAGCCCGTACGGGCCGCAGCCCGTACGGGCCGCGCGTGAGCCTGGCGCAGCCCATACGGGCCGCGGGCTGCCTGTACGGGCCGCATAGAGGCCACGACGGGCGACGGGGGGCGACGCGGAGGTCCCCGTCGCCCGTCACAGTGTCTCCCGGGGGCGGCGCATGGCGTGACGGGGCAGCAACCCGCCGCGCGCCTCGGGGCGCACGGCGGGAAGAGAAACGCCGCGCGCCCCGGGGCGCACGGCGGGTAGAAAAATCGACGCGCGCCTCGGGACGCACGGCGGAAAGGGAGAGGAATAGTTGCAGCGGAAGTTTCGTGGTTAGGCACACAGGCCAGGAGCTTACTGCTCTGATCACCATGTGAAGATAGTAAGGTGAATGGAAGAAGCCATAGCTAGGAATAACCTAGCTAGGCAAGAAAGAAGTTAGGCAAAAGAGGGTTTGCACTAGCAAGCAAGGGGATACATATACGAAACCCTAAGGGGTTATACTCGCTATAGAGTACCCCACTGCAGGCTAGAGAACATAAGATAATATTCTGACAAGGCTGGCGGTGGAGTAGGAGTAGTGCCTGAGGAGCCATTAGGGGAGCTCCTTTCCTTGTTTGTTGCCATGTCTTGTAATGATCTTAAAAAAAAGTTAGAGTTTTCCCCTGTCAGCTCTGATACCATGTTGGGCTGAGAAAGCCCTTAAGGATCTTTGCAGAGGATGACTCTGGGTAAGAAACTTTGTAATAGCGGAAGCGTTTAATGAAACTTGTGAACCGACCTTGCGCTAGTGTGTGAGAGCAAAGTGGATTAAATTAAACAAGCAAATACAAGGTTTTATATAAGAGTACAGGGAATACGAATGGATAGATAACTGTATTTGCTGTTGCGATTCGATACAGTGCGACTCGGGCAACTGTGATGAGATAGAGGCGAGGAATGATTGCACTATGAAATGAAACAAGTACAAGTATCAACCCTAATTGGGTTGTACCCCCTATGGGCTACCCCACTACAGCCTAAATATATGCATCAGTAATATAATCATCTGACACACCCCCACAGGCAAAGTGGGGGAGAGCAAGGGGTCACAAGACCAGTCAAGCAAAGCAAAGCAAAGCAAAGCAAGCTCAGGGTGGATCTCAAGGATACCACACAAATTCCGAGCACAAGGTCAAGGCCACAAGGCCAGTTCACATGCAGCAGAGCATATATATATAACAGTGCTAAACAAGCAAGAGCAAGGATATATATATGCAGCAGTACAAGCAAGGTCAAGAGGTAAGCAAGTGAGGCCCAGTGGGCACAAGGCCTAGCAGAGTGCAAAAGCGCTGATGGTCACGAGGCGGAAGTGCCTTGGTGAACACATCAGCAGTGTTGGCCTCAGTGGCCACGAAACGCAGGCGAAGCTGACCACGCTGCTGCAGCTCTCGAGCAAGGAAGTAGCGCAGAGCAATGTGCTTCGTCCTGTGCTCCAATCTGTGCTCCTCACACAAGGCAATGGTTGCCTTGTTGTCGACGTACAGCACTGGAGGAGAACGAGGCCGCTCTCCAAGGTCAGTCAGCAGGTAGGTGAGCCAGCGTAACTCCTGTGCAGCCATGGCCGTGGCGTAGATCTCAGCCTCACAGCTGGAGCTGAGAACCGAAGAAGAGCGAGTAGAGCGCCAAGAGACAGAGCCAGAGCCAAGACTGAAGGTGTAACCCTGAGACGACCTCTGAGTAGCCTGGTCGTCAGCCCAAGAAACGTCTGAGTGCCCAGTGAGCACAGGCCGCTCACGCCCTCCAAGCACTAGCCCCATGCCCGACGTACTGCACAAGTAGCGCAACACCCTCTTAGCTGCATCCATGTGCTCCTTCCGGTGACGGCCGGGAGCAACATAGCGTGCTAAGATGCTGAGAGGGTATGCGAGGTCAGGTCGAGTGCAAGTCATCAGGTACATGAGGCAGCCCACAAGCTCTGGATACGGACCACTCGACTCTACGGACTCATCCGAAGGCAGAGCTGAGAGCGAGTGTCCCGTAGGCAGAGGAGTGGACTGAGGCGAGGAGTACGTGAAGCCGAAGCCCTGAAGGACCTGCTGCACCATGTGTGACTGAGTCAGGGTAATGGTGTGGCGTGCTCTGTCCCGGGTGATCCGCAAGCCAAGATAGCTTGTCAGTTCACCCAGGTCTGTGCACGTGTGTCTCTTCTGCAGCTCGGACTTCACGTGGGCGAGTGCGGCAGTGTCCGCAGTGGCAAAGACCAAGTCGTCGACGTACACGAGGATGTAGAACGGCGGCAGCGAGGTGTCGGTGCGCAGAAACAGCGACGGGTCAGCAGTAGAAGGAGCAAACCCAAGAGCCGCAAGTGTAGTCCTCAGTGTGTCGTGCCACTCACGGGGCGCCTGGCGGAGACCGTAGACTGGCCGCCGGAGGCTCCACTGGGTACCAGGAGGGAACGACCCAGTGAAGCCAGGAGGGCGGCGCAGCCAGATCTCCTCATGCAGGCGGCCCTGCAGGAAAGCAGTGCTGAAGTGAAGAGAGTGTAGCTCGTAGTCACGCTGAGCAGCGACGTGCAGTAGAACCCGAAGAGTGGTCATCTTCGGGGTCGGGGAGAAGGTCTGAAAGAAGTCAACTCCCTGTCGCTGACTGAAGCCACGAGCCACGTAGCGCGCCTTGAAGACAGGCGGAGAACCCAGCGGCCGCTTTACCCTGAAGATCCACATGCCACTGACAATGTTCGCCCCAGGAGGGGGAACAGCGTCAACGTAGGTGCCTGTGGACTTCCAGGAAGCCATCTCTACGTCCATGGCCGACTGCCACTGAGAGGAGTAGGGACCGGCCATCGCCTCTGCGTAAGAGCGTGGGGTCGGGATGTCTAGAGCATCCGGGTCTCCCTCAGGGGCAACAAGCATGGACACGAGATGGGGCAAAGCGGCGGCAAAGCACTGGAACTCCTCCTGCCTGTCCTCAAGGACGTCCGTGCCAAGAGCACAGTCACCCCTGACGGACGGAGGACAGGCAGACGCAGACGCAGCAGACGCAGACTCAGCAGACTCAGCAGACTCTGCAACAAGACTGGCAGCGTAGTCCAGACGACACGCAGCAGCAAAGTCGACCAGCTCAGCAACTAGGGCAAACGCAGCAGCGGACTCAAAGGAAGGGTCAGTGACAAGAGAAGCAAGAAGACGCGTGACAGTAGGACTGGCAGCGCGGTGAGAGTCCGACTCCGGGTCGGCAAGTGTAGGAAGAGAAGACTGAGGAGGAGAAGGTAAAGGGGCACGCAGAGGAGCAGTGGACGGACGCAGAGACATCTGGTGCGTGCCAGAGACAGGAGGAGGACGCTGACGCGAACCGCGACCACTAGGGCGAGCAGCTCGGACTGGCGACGCAGGGCGGGACGCAGGCTCACGATGCTCAGCAAGACCTCCAGTAGGACCAGCGTAGGGAGAAGGAGAAGGCAGGGGAGAGGCGGGCTGTAACTGTGACTGTGACGGGACAGGCTGCGGACACTCTACGGGAGGAAGGACTAGTGGAAGGCGGGAGACCAAGAACCTGCTAAAGGAGCGGAACGAAGTACGGTCGAGGCCGCGCAGCACCGCCAGAGACAGCAGGGACAGCACCAACACCTCCAGAGGCAGCACCAGCACCAGTAGCAGCTCCAACTCCAGCACCACCAGCAGCTGCAGAAGTACCCGCAGTAGGACCGACAGTCATAGCCTCAGCGCCAGCACCCGCAGCAGCTCCAGCTCCAGAGGCACCCCCGGGCCCGGCAGCTCCAGTACTCGCAGTACGAGCACCTCCGGGACCCGTGGTACCAGCTCCCTCGGCAGCAACGGAACCTCCAGCACCCGCAGTACCCCCAGCTCCAGCAGCTCGCCTCCAGCGCCGGGCAAACCACTCACGCAGCTCCAGAGGAGAGAGCGGCTCGCGGCGTGAGGAACGGTCTGGAGAACCACCAGGAACAGAAGCAGCAGGCGCAGCACTCCCAGACGCAGTACCCCCAGGCTCAGCACCCCCAGGCACAGCACCCCCAGGCTCAGCACCCCCAGTCTCAGCACCCCCAGGCTCCGTACCCCCAAGCTCAGCACCCCCAGTCTCAGCACCCCCAGGCTCAGCGCCCCCAGTCTCCGCACCCCCAGTCTCAGCACCCCGAGGCTCCGCACCCGCAGCAGCACCAGAGTCACCAGTGACCTCGACAGGCTCGACCGCGTCTACCTGAGACACACCTGAAGGGGCAGGACCCTGAGGGGGGAGGGGGTCTACCGGGGGGGGACCTGGGACCAGGAAGAGGGGCGGGGGGGGAAGGGACGGAGTGCGGTAGGGGAAGAGCCGGTAGAAGGGAACCGACTCGTCGAACGTGACGTCCTGGGAGGACAGAACACGACGAGAGGTGGGGTGGTAAAACTGCCACCCAGGTGCGTCAGGGGGGAAACCCAGGAAGACGCAAGGAGCAGCACGAGGGGACAGCTTGTCCGCAGACAAGTCGCGGACAAACGCCCGAGATCCCCAGACACGGAACGCCGACGCATCGCCAACCTTCCCCGTCCTCAGCAAAGCTGGGGAGGTCTCCGGTCTGGAGACCCTGGGCTGAAGGTTGATCTGATGCACGGCGTACCGAACCGCAAACGGCCACAGAAAATGGGGGGCAGCCGCATGCACCATGGACGTACGGGCGACGTCCATGACAATGTCGATGCGGCGCTCAGCAATCCCATTCTGCTGTGGAGAGTCCGGAAGCGTGAAGGTCTGGCGGATGCCTCGTGCCCGACAGTAGGCTCGCAGAAGGCCGGAGGAGAACTCTCCGCCTCTGTCCGAGTGCAGACGCAAAACAGGAAAGTCCGAGCCGAAGCTCCGCCTGAGCTGGAGACGAGCTGCGCGGATCCAGTCGATCAACACCTCAGTGACCTCACCCTTGCTGCGCAAGGGGAAGACTGTGGTGTAACGCGAGTAGTCGTCAACCACCAGCAGGAAGTAGCGCTCGTGACCCTGTCCACGGACGCGGGCTGGGCCCCACACGTCCATGTGAAGCGTCTGCATCGGGGCCTCCGTCGGAGGAAACGGGGAGGAGTGAGGGGTAGCCTGCAGGCGACCCTCGACACAGGGGACACAGGGAGGGCCAGGCCCCGGAGGAAGGGGAGGGAGGGACCGGGGAAGGCCAGAGACAAGAAGGCGAGAGGCCATGCCCCGGAGACGAGGCAGGGAGGGGTGACCCATCCTGTGGTGCCACAGGAGGGTCTCGTGGGACAGGAGGCGACACGAGCAGGGGGCAGACTCAGGACCAGACCTGGACGCTGCAGCAAACACCTGACCCGACGCAGCTACCTGACCAGACGCAGGAGGAGGAGACGGAATAGTGAGTGTGTACAGGCTCGACCCCGGCCCACGTGTGAACGTGGTCAAGTGTCGACCCGTGTCCGCGTCCGTGCAGTGGGTGTCCCGTCGGCGTGCAGGGGTGAACTGGTCGACCCCCGCATCCTGTAGGTCAGCACCCGCCACCAAGTTCGTAGAGAACGAGGGGAGGTAGAGACCGGACAGAGCGCCAGACGGGACCGCAGGGCACGGCAGGACAGTGGAGTAGCGAGCCAGAACAGGACCCCCAGAGGGGTCCGCCAGGGAGACCGCCACTGGCCGACTAAGCGGTGTGAGTGTGGTGCGGTCTCAAAAGAAGGAGCGAGACGCCCCTGAGTCAAGAGTGAAGGTGAGAGAGGGCGGAGCCGACGCAGTACCTGAGAGAGCAGACTCACCAGCACCTGAGGACACAGACTCACTGGCACCTAGAGCGACAGCCTCACCAGCACCTGGAGCAGCAGCCTCAACAGCACCTAGAGCCGCAGTACCAATGCCTGGGTCGGGCGGGAAACACCGGTAACAGTCACCCTCCTCACTAATAGTCACAGCATACATGGCAGCAAGAATAGCATCAAAGTCAAGATCAAAGATAGCTACTCCTGCCCTAGACAGCTGGTCCCAGCGAGGGATCTCAGAGGCGTCAGGAAACTGGCGGCGCCAAGCGTCAGTCAGGCGGCCGAAGCAGCGCTGGGCGGAGTGTGGACCACCACACGGCTCACCCGCACGGTCGCCAGTGCGCAAGACGTAGGTGCACGGACCAGTACCCCCACCCCTCTGACGTGCAGTGTACCACTCACGGAGCTGCTGTGGGGAGAGGGTCTCCTGACCACGCTGCTGCCGTTGCTGCTGGCGCTGACCGCCACCGGAGCCACTCCTCTGCGACGAGCCACGACCTCCTCCGCCGCCTCCTCCGCCGCCGCCGCCACCACCTCCGCTGCCACCGCCACTCCCACCGTCGCTGCCGCCACCGCCGCCTCCACTTCCACTCCCACCACCACCGCCGCTGCCACCCCCGCCTCCACTGCCGCCGCTGACACCTCCACTCCCGCCACCACTCCCGCTACCACCCCCACCTCCTCCGCTGCCTCCACCGCCGCCTCCACCGCCCCCGCCGCCGCCACCACCGCTCCTGCCCCCCTTGCCCTTGCCAGAGCGACGTCTCCCACTGGGGGCAGACGCCGCGCCGACCGACTCAAAACCAACTAGGTCGGCCGTAGCAGCAGAGGCGACAGAGGGCAGGAGGGGGGAGGGGGAACACCCCTCAAAGATGGGGGTGCGCGGGTCACCACGAGAGGCCCCTACAGCGAGAATGCTCTTCTCGGCTGCTAGGAGGGACTTCTCGAGGAGGTCAACAGTGAGAGTGGTGGGGCAGACTGAGAGTAAGTCGTCCCTGACTCCGCGAAGGGAGTCAGGGAGGCGGGCGACAATGTAGTAGAGAGTGAAGTACTGGGGGGGGGGGGGTTCTTGGCGCAGAACTCAGCAGGAAGCGCAGCGCGGAAGCGAGCGTCACTAGTGCGCAGGTGGGTAATGAGGTCGGCGACTGTGGCAAAGGAAGCAAGGTCGGGAAAGAGGTACGGTAGCATGAGGCGGCTCAGTGCAGCAGTGGCAGGGGTGGAGTAGCGTGCAATAACGGCGTCGTACAAGGTCTGAGCACTCTTGTACGACCCAAAGTGTGCACGCTCAGAGGGAGGGAGGTGGCGACGCACAGCAAGACGTGCAGCAGCATCACGTGTGGCCCACACTGAGCGAACAGTGGCATCCTCAGTAGCAGCAGGGGCGGGAGAGGCACCAGAAGTGAGATCAAAGAGAGAGAGGCCGTCAGCTCTGTCGCACTGTAGGAAAAGCAGCAGGTCGTCTACCCACACGTCAAAGTCTATGGCTCTGCCCTCAGCGTCGAAGGTGAGGACACTGGGGGTAGCCATGACACCAGTAGGGTGAGGGCAGTGCGCAGAGTAAAGCTCAGTGCTCACCAGACAGGGCAGTGCAGACGGCTCGGGCGGCTCGGGCGGCTCGGGCGGCTCGGCGACTCGGCTGCTGGGCGGCTCGGGCGGCTCGGCGGCTCGGGCGGCTCGGGCGGCTCGGCTGCTGGGGCGGCTCGGCTGCTGGGGCGGCTCGGCTGCTGGGGCGGCTCGGTTGCTGGGGCGGCTCGGCTGTTGGGGCGGCTCGGCTGCTGGGGCGGTGCAGTTGCTGGGGCGGCGAGGCCGGGAGATGCAGCTGCGGGGCCGTTAGGGGTAGTGGCGGGGCCGGTAGGTGAAGCGGCGGGGCCGTCAGGTACAGCAGCGGGGCCGGCAGGTGAGACGGCGGGGCCTGCAGATGAGGCGGCGGGGCCGGCAGGTGCAGCTGCGGGGCCGTCAGGGGTAGCGGCGGGGCCGGTAGGTGCAGTGGCGGGGCCGTCAGAGGGGACGGCGGGGCCGTTAGGTGCAGCGGCGGGGCCGTCAGAGGGGACGGCGGGGCCGTCAGGTGCAGCGGCGGGGCCGTCTGAAGCAGCGGCGGGGCCGTCTGAAGCAGCGGCGGGGCCGGCAGAGGGGACAGCGAGGCCGTCAGAGGGGACGGCGGGGCCGTCAAGTGCAGCGGCGGGGCCGGCAGAGGGGACGGCGGGGCCGTCAAGTGCAGTGGAGGGGCCGGTAGAGGGGACGGCGGGGCCGTCGCAGGCGATCGCGGGGCCGTCAGAGACGGCGCCGGCGTCGCGAGGGTCAGAGGGGGCGGCGCGCGACTGGAGGGCGGCACGCGCGACGCGGCGCGGCCGTCTAGGGGCGGCACGACGAGGCCGCGTAGGTGGCGCGCCAAAAAAAATCGCGGGCGGCTCGACGCGATCGGGCCGCCAAAGGAAAAAAAAGGCCTAGCGCGACTCGAGCTAGGGCAGAGCACGCTCCGGGTAGGACGGAATAGTAGGTGGGCCCTAAGAACAGTTCCCACTAGGGAACCTGCTCGATACCATGATGAGATAGAGGCGAGGAATGATTGCACTATGAAATGAAACAAGTACAAGTACCAACCCTAATTGGGTTGTATCCCCTATGGGCTACCCCACTACAGCCTAAATACCGTAATCTCCCGGACAAAACACCCCCCCATGATAGTACACCCCCGGGTAGCTTGTGCGGGGTGGGTGCTATGGGCGACCTCGTTTCTACTATACCCCCCTTTTTGTATGATTTTCTATAACACCCCCCTTTTCTTACGGATTCCTATTATAGTTGTTATCGAGTCTGATTCCTTACAGGGGAATATCGCGAGAATTGCTTCCTAAATGAAATTTCGCGCGTACTTGCACTTAGAATCCGCCAACATTTCCCCCTCCCACAATCTCACTGTCGCCACCCTGGCGAATCTTTCGCTGCTAGTGGACATTTCCCCCATCCCACATTCTAGGAAGTTGCCACGCTGGCGAATCTTCCGCTGCAAGTGGCCCGAAAGGTGAAACTCACATTCTTGCCAAAACTCACATTCTCGCCTCAAACTGTGATGTTAAAACGACCATTGAAACACCCAAACTGTCTAATTTGAGAATCCTCTTGCATTAAAATATACCATATATAACCACCCGGGTATTATATAGGATTTTCCGTTGAGAGGACCCCCCCCCTTTTTTCCCTGTGGTTATCATAATACCCCCGGGTGTTATGTCCGGGAGAATACGGTATATGTATCAGTAATATAATCATCTGACAAACTGCTCTGTAACGAGTCAGTTGTGTGTCCTTAACTGTCGCGCTGTAATTGTCGAGTCAAAGGTCGCTGACCTTTGACTTTCCCGTAACCTCCAGGCGGTTACCCTAACCTCCAAGGTTTGACTCGATGCTTCGATTCGGACTGCTTCGCTAGTGTCTTGGGTTTTGACACGACAGAAGCGCACTAAGACTTATTGTTTCCAACATTATGTAGGATTTTCCTTTGAGGAGACCCCCCCCATTTTTTCCCAGTGGTTTTCATAATACCCTAGGGTGTTTTATCCGGGAGAATACGGTACCAGAGAAAAAAAATAGGCACTGCATCCAAGGCACAGTGATCAGCCTTTTCTGATCCCACCATTGCCTGTAAGGATACTCTTTCTGAATTGGCAATTCTGGGCCGCCAACTATGTACATGGCTACTCTCTCATTTGTCTGCCTTATCTTCTATAAGCCTTCTTCTGACCCTTCATTCCACCCCCAGTTGAACCCGCTGTCTTGGCCCTCTGGTTGGCTGTGCGGGCCTTGCTGGACGAGCTTGAGGACTTGAATCCTTGGCCTCCGCTGTACCCGCCAGCAGACGCCTTGCTGCGCTGCTTTACACCGTGCCAGGGGCCACCGCCAGCAGCGCCACCCATGAAGCCCGCCAGCAGCTCCTCCATGCTCGGCGCTCCACCATGCTTCTTGCCACTGCGTGACTTGGACGACGAAAACGCCTTGCCAAATTGTTTTCCCATGCCACCCATGCCGCCCATGCCCCCCATACCACCCATTCCTCCCATACCCCCCATGCCGAAGGATGCAAGCAGCTCCTCAACGTTGGGAGCGGAGGAGCCAGAGGAGGCGAATGAGAAGGGGGAAGCACCGGAGGAGGAGAAGGAGAAGGACGACGACTTGCCACTTGTGCCTCCTGCACCCGCACCATTGCCAGAGGAGAAGCGATACGTGTACGCGTTCCCTCCACTGCTCCCTTTTCCTCCTCCCGCCCCCGCGCCTTCACCCCACCTGAAGCCACTGAAGCCTGGCCCGCCCTGCCACTGGTGCTGCCCCCCCGCCTTGGCGCGCCAACTGGAGGAGTGCGCGGAGTGCGCGGAGGATGGCGGGTCGGAGGGGTCCCCCATGAGATCGTACTGCCTGCGCTTGTCCGGATCCGACAGCACGTCGTACGCTGCAGGGGGGCGGACGACACGGGCACACAGACAGATGTCAGAATATAGGTATTATGAAGATAAGGGAAAAGGAAGGCGCCGAGGGCGAAGGAGCGTGGGCGCAGGGACGTCAGAGTGACGTACCGTGAGAGATCTCCATGAATTTGGTCTTGGCTGACTTGGAGGGGTTCTTATCAGGGTGGTACTTGAGCGATAACCTGCACCGCGCACGCCAAAGATAGCCACGGGACGCACGAGAGGAGTGGAAAAGACGAAATCGATGAGATTCCACATGCGTGGCGGCAAGAGGATGGGCTAGCGTGCGACGACTAACAGAAGGGAGCGAAAATGAGGCGAAGAAAGGGAGAGCAGATGAGGCAAGCGGGGCTCGGCACTGACTTGTAGAAGGCCTTGCGGATGTCCTTGTCGCTGGCGCCCCGCTCCACTCCCAGCACCTGGTAGCGGGGAGCGACGAGGAGAGACGATGAAGTGTGGTAGTAAGGTTTGCGCACGAGAAGCAAGTGCGAGATACGAGATTCAGGTGCGCACGAGATCCGTGAGGTGTCTCTCTCGGAGGCGTGGACGGATGAGCAGCGACTTACAGAATAGAGATCTTTGGCTGCTGCCGCTGCGGCTATGAGCGCCAACACGCAGACGAGAGCCGCGGGAAGAGTGACGCGAAGACGAAGATGTCCCATGACTGTAACGGCGATTAATTTCAGTACTAGTGGAGGGAGATGTTCAAACTTGGTTGGATGGCTGAAAATGAACTGGTGTCTGTCTGCTGGGCCTAAACGGAGGAAGCATGGCTTGAGGGTGTGAGGGTGTAGAAGGTTCGAGAAGAATCGAAGACCTCTTTTAGCTGTTCCTTGGGGTTGGTCCCGAAAGTTCATGCATGAATGTTCAGGCAGGTGAGGTGAGAAAACCGCTCCGAAAGTGCACATTATCGTGCTCAACCGTTTGTACTGAACTGATGGGGAACGATCCCAAACGAATATCGGAGATCCATGAGAGCAGGTTCGTTATCGAAGATCGTGTTATGAGCTGCACGAATAAGGAATGCGCCATACGATTGAATGCCTAGGCATATTCTGAGAGGACAGAGATAGTGTCATGCAAAAATTGCAGGAAATTGGAGTTACGGTATTACTGGTAAGCCCCTTAGCCTAATGTCAAGCCCTAGACCCAATCAACTTGAAGGTTCTATCTGGGGGGGGGGTGAGGTATTTTTAGAGGAAATGGGGGGGGGGGGGGGTTTGAGGGAGGGTCACGATTCATGATACGCGCAACAAAAGTTAATTTGCCTTTAGTAATAATACGGTATGCTGAAAGAAATTTCATTCAGTCCCAACTCATTGCCCCGCTTTTATGTCCTAGGGGGGTTAGGTAGTGGTGCCAAATGTTGTAGCCTTCAATGATGCGTGTCATACGAGGTACAGTAGGTAGGGTTAGGTTTATGTACCCCAACTCACAATAGTCAATCATCATTTGGTCTCCTCTCTCCCTCTGCTCCCCCCTCCCCCTCTCCTCCTGTGTACAGTCCCACGTTTCCTCCTCCTGACCCCACCCTAGCTGTTTTCACGCGTTTTCAGCCTCCGTTGTCACATCCTCTTTCTCACACTTGGGCTTCTCGCTCTCCTCGTGTTCGTCCCTCGTCCCTTGACCCTATCAGTGACCTTCGTACTGTCCTGTTCCGTCCTAGTCCGCCTCGTTCGTCTCCGTCTGTGCTTCCTTCTCCTCCTTGGTCGGACCTCACTATTTCCCTCTCTACTCCTGTCACTGACTATTACCGCACGTACCGTCCTGTTCTCTCTCCCGCCTCTCTTGATACACACCCTCGTGCCTCTCTGTCCTCTCTCTTCGCCCTTACAGCCGCCGTCACTGAGTTCGCCGCTATGCGCCGCCTTGACTACGCCACTCGAATCGTGCCTGCTCCTCCTACCAGTCATCTGGCCGTCGGGGGTGAGTCCGCCCTTGGCTGTGACGCCCTAGAGGACAGGCCGTTTTGAGCTGGAGTTCCTGGCAGCCGCTTCCGCTCATCTCTGTGCCATGCTGCTTGCCCCTGAGGAAGACCCCGACGCCCTTGAAATACCGAAACCTCGCACTTACGCTGAGGCAGTGTCAGAGCCTTCGGCCTCCCAGTGGAGAGATGCCATGGACTCAGAGATGGCCTCCTACAGATCCACAGGCACCTACGTCGACGAGGTTCCCCCCCCCCCCCCCCCCCCTTGGGGCGAACGTAGTCGATGACATGTGGATCTTTAGGGTGAAGCGGCTACCGGGATCTCCTCCGGTCTTCAAGGCGTGCTATCTGGCTAGAGGTTTCAGTTAGCGCGAGAGAGTTGACTTCTTTCAAACCGTCACGCCTACCCCGAAGATGACCACTCTTCAGGTGTTACGGCACGTTGCAGCACAGAGAGACTACAAGTTACACTCTCTCGACTTCTCCACTGCCTTCCTTCAGGGTAGCCTACATGAGGAGGTCTGGTTGCGACGTCCCTCTGCCTACACTAGCACTTTCCCTCCTCAGACCTAGAGGAGGCTGAGACGACCGGTCTACGGTCCCCGTCAAGCGCCTCGTGAGTTGCACGACACCCATCGCTGTTCATTCGACGTGGCTCTACACTGTTCTTTGTGCTGGTCTACGTCGACGACCTGGTCTTCGCCACTGCAGACAAAGTTGCTTTGGCTAACGTGAAGTCCGAACTGCAGAAGAGATACACGTGGAGCGACCTTGGTGAGCTGCGCCACTACCTAGGCCTACATGTCACCAGGGACAGAACCGCTCGCACCATTACACTCTCACAGTCCTACATGGTGCAGCAGGTCCTTCAGCGGTTCCAGTTTCAGCACTCGACAGTACAGCGCACACTGTCAGAACATATATGTAGCTTATGCTGTTGTGTAGGCTACAGTGGGGTATACCATAGGGGGTACAACCCAATTAGGGTTTTGCTATTTGTACTCACTTCACTCATAGTTCATTCATTCTCGTTCTATTCTCCACATGGTATCGAGCAGGTTCCCCCGTGGGAACTGTGCTTAGGGCCCACCACTTTTAAACTTTTTTTCTGCCCGGAGCACGCTCCGGGCCCTCGCTCTCACTCTTTCGGCCTGCCCTGCGGCCCCCTAGCCGCCCGCGCGCGCCCGTTCCGGCCCCTAGCCGCTCGCGCGCCGCCCGTTCAGGCCCCTAGCCGCCCGCGCGCCGCCCGTCCCGGCCCCTAGCCGCTCGCGCGCCGCCCGTTCAGGCCCCTAGCCGCCCGCGCGCCGCCCGTCCCGGCCCTTAGCCGCCCGCGCAGCCGCCCGTCCCGGCCCCTAGCCGCTCGCGCGCCGCCCATTCAGGCCCCTAGCCGCCCGCGCGCCGCCCGTCCCGGCCCCTAGCCGCTCGCGCGCCGCCCGTTCAGGCCCCTAGCCGCCCGCGCGCCGCCCGTCCCGGCCCCTAGCCACCCGCGCGCGCCCGTCCCGGCCCCTAGCCACCCGCGCGCGCCCGTCCCGGCCCCTAGCCGCCCGCGCGCGCCCGTCCCGGCCTCACACCGCCCGTGCGCCACCCGTCCCTGCTGCACGCCGCCGTCTCGGCCCCCCCACGCCGCCCGTTAGCCGCCGTGCAGCCTGAGCCGCCCGAGCCGTCTGCGCAGCTGAGGAGCCGAGCCGCCCGAGCCGCCTGTGCCGCTGACTGCCCGAGCTGCCCGAGCCGCCTGAGCCGCCCGAGCCGCCCGAGCCGCCTCCCCCCCCCCCCCCCCCCCCCCCCCCCCACCCCTGAGGGGTGGCAGGTGTGTGGTCTCCCCTGCTTCTCCTCCTCCTTCGTCTCGAGCCGCCCTGCAGCCGAGCCGCCTCGCCGCCGAGCCGCTCTACACCCGAGCCTCCCAGCAGCCGAGCCGCCCTGCAGCCGAGCCGCTCTACACCCGAGCCTCCCAGCAACCGAGCCGCCCTACAGCCGCGCCGCTGGGTCGCCGAGCTGCCGAGCTGCAGTTGCTACCGAGCCGCCCTGCCGCCGAGCCGCCCGAGTTGCCCGAGCTGCAGAGCCGCCGTGCTGCCGAGCCGCTGAGTCGCCGAGCCTACTCTACCCACCACTGGTGAGCCCCTGCCCTGCTAGCACGCTGCGCGTCGCCTGCTTGCCTGCCTGCCTCCCTTTTTGGCTTGCCTGGCTGCCTGCCTTACTGCTGCTACTCCTGCTCCTGCCTCTACTGGTGGAGCCAGATGCAGCCCCATCGACGTCTGCGTGAGTCCCTCACGCCCCAGCAGCTGCGTGAGTGGTACGCTGGTTGGGGCTGTAGGGGTGGTGGCGCTACTACTGCTACCACTCCTGCTGCTTCTACTACTGGTGGCGGCCAGATGCAGCTCCCGCGACCCCCCCGCGCGTCTCTCACGCCTCAGCAGCTTCGTGAGTGGTACGCTCAGAGTAGAGGGTCTCTCAGTTCTGTTCGCTGCTCTTACGTGATTCTCACTGGTGCTCGGACTGGTCAGCCTTGTGGGACACCTGGTCATACACAGTCCCGCTGCTTCGCCCGTCTGAGCGACGCCTGGCGTACCGTGTTTGGCGACGAGGCTGAGCTCCCTGACTGGGTGGAGTTGCTTAGGCAGAGGGTAGATATATTTGCTCTTGACTATGATGCTATTCTCACTGCCATGTATGCATTGCCTACTAGTGCTGACCGTGCCGGTCACCGGTGCGTACCGCCTGACCCGGGTATAGGACCTGCTGCTCTAGCTACTGGTGAGGCTGCTGCTGCTCTGGGTGCTAGTGAGTCTCCTGCTCCAGGTACAGGTGCGGCTGCTGCTCTAGGTGCTAGTGAGTCTGCTTCCTCAGGTGCGGGTGAGGCTGCGCTCTCAGGTACCACGTTGGCTTCGGCCTCCCTCACCTTTACACTTGACTCTGGGGCTTCTCGCTCCTTCTTTCGGGACCGCACCACACTCACGCCGCTTGGTCGGCCTGTTGCAGTCTCCCTGGCTGACCCCTCTGGGGGTCCTGTCCTCGCTCACTTTTCCACTGTCCTCCCGTGTCCGGCTGCCCCCTCGGGCACCCTGTCTGGCCTGTACCTCCCCTCGTTCTCGACGAACTTGGTGAGTGGTGCAGACCTGCAGGATGCGGGGGTTCACCAGTTCACTCCTGCGAGTCAGCGGGTGACCCACTGCACGGACGCACGCACAGGCCGGCACCTGGCCACGTTCTCGCGTCGGCCGGGGTCGAGCCTCTACACCCTGACCACTGAGTCTCCTCCTGTCCCTGCGTCCGGTCAGGTAGCAGCGTCAGGTCAGGTGTTTGCTGCTGCGTCCAGGTCTGGTCCTGAGTCTGCCCCCTGTTCGTGTCGCCTCCTGTCTCACGAGACTCTCCTGTGGCACCACCGTCTCGGCCACCCCTCCTTGCCCCGTCTTCGGGGCATGGCTTCCCGTGTCCTTGTTTCTGGTCTTCCCCAGTCTCTCCCTCCCCTTCCTTCGGGACCAGGACCTTCCTGTGTCCCCTGTGTCGAGGGGCGCCTCAGGGCTGCTCCTCACTCCTCCCAGTTTCCCCCGACAGAGGCTCCTCTGCAGACACTTCACATGGACGTGTGGGGCCCGGCCCCCGTCCGTGGGCAGGGTCACGAGCGCTACTTCCTGTTGGTGGTTGACGACTACTCGCGTTACACCACAGTCTTCCCCTTGCGCAGCAAGGGTGCTGTCACTGAGGTGCTGATCGACTGGATCCGCGAGGCTCGTCTCCAGCTCAGGAGGAGCTTCGGCTCGGACTTTCCTGTTCTGCGTCTGCACTCTGACCGAGGTGGGGAGTTCTCCTCTCGCCTTCTGCGAGACTACTGTCGTGCACAGGGGATCCGCCAGACCTTTACGCTTCCGGACTCTCCACAGCAAAATGGGATTGCTGAGCGCCGCATTGGCATGGTCATGGATGTCGCTCGTACGTCCATGATGCATGCGGCTGCCCCCCATTTTCTGTGGCCGTTTGCGGTTCGGTACGCGGCGCATCAGCTCAACCTTCACCCCAGGGTCTCTCGGCCCGCGATGTCCCCAGTGTTACTGTGGACGGGGAAGGTCGGCGATGCGTCTGCGTTCCGTGTCTGGGGATCTCGGGCGTTTGTCCGCGACTTGTCTGCGGACAAGCTGTCCCCCCGTGCTGCTCCCTGTGTCTTCCTTGGCTTCCCCCCTGACGCTCCAGGGTGGCAGTTCTACCACCCCTCCTCTCGTCGTGTTCTGTCCTCCCAGGACGTCACGTTCGACGAGTCAGTCCCCTTCTACCGCCTCTTCCCCTACCGTACTCCTTCCCTCCCCCCCCCACCGGACTTCCTGGTGCCAGTTCCCCCCCCGGTAGACCCCCTCCCCCCTCAGGTTCCTGCCCCTTCAGGTGTGTCCCAGGTAGACACAGTCGAGCCGGTCGAGGTTGCTGCTGAGTCTGGTCCTGCTGTGGGTGCAGAGTCCGGGGGTGCTACGCCTGCGGGTGCTGAGCTTGGGGGTGCTGCTGCTGGGGGTGCTGAGCCTGGGGGTGCGAGGCCGGGGGGTGCTGAGCTTGGGGGTGCTGCTGCTGGGGGTGCTGAGCCGGGAGGTGCTACGTCAGGAGCTGCTGAGCCTGGGGGTGCTGAGCCTGGAGGTGCGGAGCCTGCGACTGCTGGACCTGGGGGCTCTCCGGTTGCTCCGTCTCGGCAGGAGCCGCTCTCTCCACAGGAGCTGCGCGAGTGGTTTGCTCGCCGCTGGAGGCGTGCTGCTGGAGCTGGAGCTCCTTCGACTGCTGAGGGTGCTGGTGCTGCCGGTCCCGGAGCTGCTGGGCCTGCGGGTCCTACTGGAGCTGGAGCTGCTGAGCCTGGGGGTGCTGAGTCTGGAGCTGCTGAGCCTGGGGGTGCTGAGTCTGGAGCTGCTGAGCCTGGGGGTGCTACATCTGGAGCCGCTGAGCCTGGGATTTCTCCTGGTGCTGCGCCTCGGCGGGAGCCCCTCTCTCCACAGGAGCTGCGCGAGTGGTTTGCTCGCCGCTGGAGGCGTACTGCTGGAGCTGGAGCTTCTTCGACCGTCGAGGGTACTGGTGCCGCCGGTCCCGGAGGTGCTACGCCTGCGGGTCCTACTGGAGCTGGGGCTGCTGAGGGCGTTGGTGCTGAGTGTGCTGCTGTCTGTCCTGCCGGTGGTTCTGCTGCTGGTGCTGCTGGAGGTCCTGCCGCTGGAGGTGTTGGTGGCGCTGGTGCTGCCGCTGAGGGTGCTGGTGCTGTCCCTGCTGAGTCTGGAGCTGCCGCGCGGCCTCGGCCGTACTTTGTTCCGCTTCTGCAGCAGGTTCTTGGTCTTTCTCCTCCGGTAGAGTGTCCACAGCCTGTCCAGTCGCAGTCACTGTTGGAGCCTACCTCCCCACTGCCTGCTCCCTCTCCTTACACTAGTCCTACAAGAGGTCTTGCTGAGCGTCGTGAGCCTGCGTCTCGTCCCGCGTCGCCTGTTCGTGCTGCCCGCGCTAGTGCTCGTGGTTCGCGTCCGCGTCCTCCTCCTGTCCCTGGCACGCACCGAATGTCTCTGCGTCCGTCCACTGCTCCTCTGCGTGCCCTTTTGCCTTCTCCTCCTGAGTCCTCCCTTCCTGTGCTTACCGACCCAGAGTCGGACTCCCTTCGTGCTGCCAGTCCTACTGTCACGCGTCTGCTTGCTACGCTCCTCACTGACCCCTCTTTTGAGTCCGCTCCTGCGTCTGCTCTTGTCGCTGAGCTCGTCGACTTTGCTGCTCGCTGCCGTCTAGACTACGCTGCTAGTCTTGTTGCTGAGTCTGCGTCTGTCTGTCCTCCGTCCGTCGGGGGTGAGTGTGCTCTTGGCACGGACGTCCTAGAGGACAGGCAGGAGGAGTTCCAGTGTCTGGCTGCTGCTTCGCCTCATCTCGCGTCTGTACTGCTTGCTCCTGAGGGAGACCCGGATGCACTAGACATCTCGACTCCGCGCTCTTACGCGGAGGCCGTAGAGGGTCCCTACTCCTCTCAGTGGCAGGCAGCTATGGATGCAGAGATGGCTTCCTGGAAGTCCACAGGCACCTACGTTGACGCGGTTCCCCCTCCTGGGGCGAACATCGTCAGTGGCATGTGGATCTTCAGGGTGAAGCGGCCGCCGGGCTCTCCACCTGTCTTCAAGGCGCGGTACGTCGCTCGTGGCTTCAGTCAGCGGCAGGGAGTTGACTACTTTCAGACCTTCTCTCCCACCCCGAAGATGACCACTCTTCGCGTGCTGCTGCACATAGCCGCTCAGCGCGACTACGAGCTTCACTCTCTCGACTTCAGTACTGCGTTCTTGCAGGGGAGCCTGCACGAGGAGATCTGGCTGCGCCGTCCACCTGGCTTCACTGGGACTTTCCCTCCTGGCACCCAGTGGAGCCTCCGACGGCCAGTCTACGGTCTCCGCCAGGCACCACGTGAGTGGCACGACACACTGAGGACTACGCTTGCGGCCCTTGGGTTTGCTCCTTCTACTGCTGACCCGTCGCTGTTTCTGCGCACCGACACTTCACTGCCGCCGTTCTACATCCTCGTGTACGTCGACGACTTGGTCTTTGCCACAGCGGACACTGCTGGACTCGCCTACGTGAAGTCCGAGCTGCTGAAGAGACACACGTGCACAGACCTGGGTGAACTGCGCAGCTACCTTGGCTTGCAGATCACTCGGGACAGAGCACACCGCACCATTACCTTGACTCAGTCACACATGGTGCAGCAGGTCCTTCAGCGCTTCGGCTTCACGTACTCCTCGCCTCAGGCCACTCCTCTGTCTACTCGTCACTCGCTCTCAGCTCTGCCTTCGGATGAGTCCGTAGAGTCGAGTGGCCCGTACCCAGAGCTTGTTGGCTGCCTCATGTACCTGATGACCTGCACACGACCTGACCTTGCATACCCTCTTAGCATTCTTGCACGCTATGTTGCTCCTGGGAGACACCGACTAGAGCACATGGCTGCAGCGAAGAGGGTATTGCGCTACCTGTGCAGTACGTCGGGCATGGGGCTAGTGCTTGGAGGGCGGAGTCCAGTGGTACTTACAGGTCACGCGGACGCTTCTTGGGCTGACGACCAGGCTACGCAGCGGTCGTCACAGGGTTACACCTTCAGTCTTGGCTCCGGCTCTGTCTCGTGGCGGGCTACTCGCTCGTCTTCGGTTCTCAGCTCGAGTTGTGAGGCTGAGATCTACGCAGGGGCCATGGCTGCACAGGAGCTTCGCTGGCTCACCTACCTGCTGACTGACCTTGGAGAGCCGCCTCGTTCTCCTCCAGTGCTGTATGTAGACAACAAGGCCATGCTGGCCTTGTGTCGAGAGCAGCGTCTGGAGCACAGAACGAAGCACATTGCTCTTCGCTACTTCCTTGCTCGTGAGCTACAACAGCGTGGACAGTTGCGGCTTGCGTACGTGGCCTCTGAGGCCAACACTGCTGATGTGTTCACCAAGGCACTCGCGCCTTGTGACCATCAGCGCTTCTGCACCCAGCTGGGTCTTGTGCCTGTCTTGCCTCACTTGCTCTCGTCTTGACTTTACTTGTACTGTCACATATATATACCTGCTCTTGCTTGTCTAGCTTTATATATATATGTGTGTACTCCTGCATGTGAACTGGCCTTGTGGCCTTGCTCTTGTGCTCGGACTGTGTGGTGACTTTGTGATCCACCCTGAGCTTTGCTTTGCTTTGCTTGACTGGTCTTGTGACCCCTTGTTCTCCCCCACTTTGCCTATGGGGGTGTGTCAGAACATATATGTAGCTTATGCTGTTGTGTAGGCTACAGTGGGGTATACCATAGGGGGTACAACCCAATTAGGGTTTTGCTATTTGTACTCACTTCACTCATAGTTCATTCATTCTCGTTCTATTCTCCACACACACCTCTTGTCGTTGACCACAGACTCATTGGTCCCCTTTCCTGACAAGTCGTTTGAGCCTAGTGGTCCTTACGCAGAGCTTGTGGGCTGCCTCATGTACGTGATGACTTTTACTCGCCCGAACCTCGCCTTCCCTCTCACCATCCTTGCTCGCTTTGTTGCGCTAGGGGACAACTGCTATAAGGGTGGCGAAGTACCTAGCGAGGTCATCAGGCGTGTGGCTAGTACTTGGAGGGAGATAGTCTATCCTACTTACTGGTCACTGTGACTCTTCTTACGTTGATGACGCCGAGACTCACAGAATCTACTCAGAGGTACTACTTCAGCCTGGGCTCTGGAGCTGTTTCGTGGAGGTGCACGTGTTCCTCCCCTGTCTCGATCTCTACCGCTGAGGCTGAGATCTACGTTGGAGCCATGGCTGCACAGGAGTTGCGTTGGTTGACCTTCTTGCTCACCGACCTTGGTGAGCGGCTGAGCTCTGCACCGACCTTGTTTACAGACAACAAGGCTATGGTTCTCCTCTGTCAAGAGCCTCGACTTGAAAGCAGAGTGAAGCACATCAACATCAGGTGCTTTCTTCTACGACAGTTGCACAGGCGTGGACAGGCTCGCTTGGACTTTATGGAGTTCGAGGCCAACACTGCAGACATCTTCGCCAAGGCCCTTCCGCTTTGTGACCACCACAGGTGTTGTGTGCAGTTAGGTCTCGTTGACACATGTTCTCCTCTTGTACAGACTTTGCTTGTATTGTTGTACACGTTGCATATACCTCTGTGAACTCTTCGACTGGCCTTGTGGCTCTTTTGCTTGTGCTCGGACTGTGTGGTGACGTTGTGATCCACCCTGAGCTTTGTTGTTTTGTGTCTTGTCTTGTGACCGTACGTTTTTGGTTTTGCTTGACTCCCCTCACTTAGGCTATGAGGGTGTGTCAAATCTGGTAGCCTTTAGTGATACGTGTCATTTGGGGTACAGCAGTTATGGTTAGGTTTATGTACCCCAACCCACAATAGTCAATCATAATTCGGTTTTTGACAAATGAATAATGTGACAGCGAACCGTGGGTGAACTATGTGGGCCGATAGGAGACCTTATAGACCTCTGTCTTGCAGAAACCAATGCAATACAACAAGACTGCGAGACAGATGCAGCCCACATGGGTAAAGAAAATGGCTCAGCTAGTGCTGCAGAGGAGCATGCCGCAAGAGTGCCATGCTCAGTGCATGGCTAGTACGCGACGACCCCAGCAAGCCCCTTGCCGTCGTGTATCAAGCTCTCCGTGAACCAGTACCCGTCCCAGCTGCCGCCCTTCCTCTGCCACCACCACACATGGCAGCAGGGGCGGGCATGGAGAGCACGGGAGGCCACGGTGAAGTCACAAGTGGGGAGTGGAGGGTAGGGGGGAAGAGGGAACAAAATGTGTGCATGCATAATGAGGGAAACATGTACCTCTGGTGAGACAATTTGAAGGACTGGCACATCACATGCACCTGTATTGCTATGCCTCTCCCAGACATCCCCCCAGCACAACTGTGAGCACACATTTGGGTGTGCAAGGCAGCGCGGAAGCAACACCACGATTCTACCCCACAAGAGGGGCTCAACTGTTACGAAGAAGAAGTGATTGCACTATGAAAGTTGGAGTACAAGTAGGAAACCCTAGCTTTGTGTACCCCCTAAAGGCTAACCCACTATAGCCTACACAACAATAACACAAATAGTGTTTGACACACCCCCATAGGCAAAGTGGGGGGGAGCAAGGGGTCACAAGACCAGTCAAGAAAGGCAAGCAAGCTCAGGGTGGAACACAATGTCACCACACACTCCGAGCACAAACAAAGGGCCACATGGCCAGTTCACATGCAAAAGTATATATAAGTGGTACAGACAGCAAAGGTGATCTCAGCCTAGCAGAGCAAACACGCAGGAGTATATATAGAGATCACAGTACAGGCAAAGCCTACAACAAGTGAGGCAAAGTGGGTACCAGCCCCAACAAAGTACAGAAGCGCTGATGATCACCAGACTGAAGTGCCTTAGTGTATATATCAGCGGTGTTGGCCTGAGAGGCCACGTAGCGTAGACGAAGCTGACCACGCTGCTGCAGCTCACGAGCAAGGAAGTAACGGAGAGCGATGTGCTTCGTTCTGTGCTCCAGTCTGTGCTCCTCACACAAGGCAATGGCAGCCTTGTTGTCGACGTACAGCACTGGAGGAGAACTAGGCCGCTCTCCAAGGTCGGTCAGCAGGTAGGTGAGCCAGCGTAACTCCTATGCAGCCATGGCTGTGGCGTAGATCTCAGCCTCACAACTGGAGCTGAGAACTTAAGACGAATGCGTAGAGCGCCACGAAACTGAACCAGAGCCAAGGCTGAAGGTGTAACCCTGTGACGACCGCTGAGTAGCCTGGTCGTCAACCCAAGAAGCGTCTGAGTGCCCAGTGAGAATAAATGAGCTCCCTCCTCCAAGCACGAGCCCCATGCCTGATGTACTGCACAAGTAGCGCAATACCCTCTTTGCAGCATCCTAGTGCACCTTTCGGTGACGACCAGGAGCCACGTATTGAGCCAGAAGGCCAAGAGGGTATGCTAGGTCAGGACGAGTGCAAGTCATCAGGTACATGAGGCAACCAACTAGCTCTGGGTAAGGACCACTCGACTCTACGGACTCATCCAAAGGCAGAGCTGAGAGCGAGTGACCTATAGCAAGAGGAGTGGCCTGTGCTGAGGACCAGGTGAAACCGAAGCGATGAAGGACCTGCTGCACCATGTGTGACTGAGTCAGGGTAATGGTGCGGCGTGCTCTGTCCCGGGTGATCTGCAAGCCAAGGTAGCTGCGCAGTTCACCCAGGTCTATGCACGTGTGTCTCTTCTGCAGCTCCGACTTCACGTGGGCGAGAGACTCAGTGTCAGCTGTGGCAAAGACCAAGTCGTCGACATACAGGAGGATGTAGAACACCGGCAGCGAAGTGTCGGTGCGTAGAAACAGCGACGGGTCAGCAGTAGAAGGCGAGAACCCAAGTGCCGCAAGAGTAGTCCTCAGTGTGTCGTGCCACTCACGTGGCGCCTGGCGGAGACCGTAGACCAGCCGCCGGAGCCTCCAATGGGTACCAGGAGGAAACGACCCAGTGAAGCCAGGAGGGCGGCGCAGCCAAATCTCCTCGTGCAGACTGCCCTGCAAGAAAGCTGTGCTGAAGTCAAGAGAGTGAAGCTCGTAGTCGCGCTGAGCAGCAACGTGCAGTAGTACCCGAAGAGTGGTCATCTTCAGGGTGGGGGAGAAGGTCTGAAAGAAGTCTACTCCCTCTTGCTGACTGAAGCCTCGAGCAACGTAACGAGCCTTGAAGACAGGCGGAGAACCCGGCGGCCGCTTCACCCTGAAAATCCACATGCCACTGACGATGTTCGCCCCAGATGGGGGAACCTCGTCGACGTAGGTGCCTGTGGACTTCCAAGAGGCCATCTCTGCGTCCATGGCTGAGTGCCACTGTGAGGAGTACGGACCCTCGATCGCCTCAGCGTACGATCGAGGAGTCGGGATGTCTGGTGCATCCGGGTCTCCCTCAGGGGCAACTAGCATGGACACGAGATGGGGCGCAGCGGCTGCAAGACACTCAAGATCCTCTTGTCGGTCCTCAAGGACGTCCGTGCTAAGAGCACACTCACCCTCGACAGACGGAGGACAGACAGACTCAGACTCAGCGACAAGACTGGCAGCGTAGTCTAGACGACAGCGAGCAGCAAAGTCGGCAAGCTCAGCAACTAGGGCAGACGCAGCAGCAGACTCAAAGGAAGGGTCAGTGACAGCATTGGCCAGGAGGTGCGTGACAGTAGGACTGGCAGCAGGAAGAGAGTCAGACTCAGGGTCAGCAAGAGCAGGAAGAGAGGACTCAGGAGGAGACGGCAGAGGGACACGCTGTGGAGCAGTGCAGGGACGCAGTAACATCCGGTGTGTGCCAGGGACTGGTGGCGGACGCTCACGCGGAGTACGGCGACTGGTGGAAGTAGTACGAACAGGTGACTCAGGACGGGACACAGGCGACACAGGGCGAGACTCAGGCTCATGACGCTCCGTAAGACCGCCTGTAGGACCAGTGTAGGGAGAAGGACGAGGAAGTGGCGAGGCAGGTGGTAGCTGTGACTGCGTCTGGACCGGCGGTGGACACTCTACAGAGGGAGGGGGACTAGGTGGAGGTGAGTGACCAAGAACCTGCTGAAGGAGTGGAACGAAGTACGGCCGCGGCCGCGAGGTGCCCCCTGCAGCAGAAGAGACAGCACCAGAACCTGCAGCAGCTCCAGCAGCACCCCCAGCACCGCCAAGACCAGCAGCTCCAACGCCCGGGTCCGCAGCACCAGCAGCAGCCCCAACTCCAGGGTCCGCAACACCAGCAGCAGCTCCAACTCCCGAATCCGCAGCACAAGTAGCAACCCCAACTCCAGGGTCCGCAGCACCAGCAGCAGCTCCAATGCCCGGGTCCGTAGCAGCAGCAGCAGCAGCTCCAACTCCAGGGTCCGCAGCACCAGTAGCAGGGTCCGCGACACTAGGAGCGCCACTCCTGAGACTGCAGCGCCGTGCGTACCACTCACGAAGTCGCTGGGGAGAGGACAGCTCCCGCCTAGGAGAGGAAGCACGAGCACCAGCTCCAGCAGCACTCCTAGCTCCAGAAGCACCTCTCCTGAGGCTGCAGTACTGTAAGTACCACTCACGCAGCTGCTGTGAGGAGAGAGCTCCTCCAGGCGTAGCACTCCCAGGCTCAACACCCCCAGACTCAGCAAAAGCAGGCTCCGTACTCCCAGGCTCAATACCCCTAGACTCCGCACCCCCAGTCTCCGCAACCCCAGGCTCCGCACGCTTAGGCTCAGCACCCCGAGCAGGACGAGAGTCGACAGCTACCTCGACAGGCTCAACCGGGTCTACCTTGGACACACCTGAGGGAGGGGCACCCTGAGGGGGGAGGGGGTCTACTACAGCAGCACCTGGCGCGAGGAAGAGAGGCGGGGGAGGGAGCGGGGCAGTGCGGTAGGGGAAGAGGCGGTAGAAGGGTACCGCCTCGTCAAAGGTGACGTCCTGAGAGGCGAGGACACGGCGCGAGGTGGGGTGGTAAAACTGCCAACCAGACGCGTCCGGAACAAAGCCTAGGAAGACACACGGAACAGCGCGGGAGGAGAGCTTGTCCGTGGACGTATCGCGAACAAAAGCTCGGGATCCCCAGACCTGAAAACGCGACGCATCGCTAACCTCTCCCGTCCAACGCAGTGTCGGGGAGGTCTCCGGGAAGGAGTCATGGGGCCAGAGGTTGAGCTGATGCGCAGCGTATCAGACCGCAAACGGCCACAGAAAGTGGGGGGCAGCCGCATGGATCAAGGAGGTACGAGCGACCTCCATGACCAAGCCAATGCGGTGCTCAGCAACCCCATTCTGCTGTGGAGAGGCCGGAAGCGTGAATGAGTGGCGGATGCCGTGCTCCACACAGTAGGCTGCCGAGAGGTCGGAAGAGAACTCACCACCTCTGTCAGAGTGCAAGCGCAGGACAGGAAAGTCCGAGTGGAAACGCTCGCTGAGCTGAAGACGAGAAGCGCGGATCCAAGGGATCAAAACATCAGGGACCTCACCCTTGGTGCGCAAGGGGAAGACCGTGGTGTAGCGCGAGTAGTCGTCAACAACTTTCTCGAAGTAGCTCTCCTGACCCTGACCACGGACGCGGGCGGGGCCCCACACGTCCATGTGGAGCGTCTGCAAGGGAGCAGTCGTCGGGGGAAACGAGGAGGAGTGAGGAGCAGCGCGCTGCCGCCCCTCGACACAGGGAAGACAGGAAGGAGCAGGCGAGGGTGGGAGGGGAGGGGGAACTCAGGGAAGACCAGAGACAAGGTACCGTTTGTGCATTGCCTGAAGGCGCTGCACGGACGGGTGACCAAGTCGGTGGTGCCAGAGGACGGTCTCGTGCGCCAGAGAGCGGCACGAGCAGGGGGCCGACAGCTGACCTGACGCAGACGCAGACGCAGCTACCTGAGGGGACTCAGTAGTCAGTGTGTACACGTCCGACCCCGGCTGCCGTATGAAGGTCGCCAGGTGACGGCCTGTCCGAGCACACGTGCAGTATGTCACGCGCTCGTAGGCAGGTGTGAACTGGTGGATACCCCTGTCCTGTAGCGCACTACCCGCCACCAAGTTCGTAGAGAACGAGGGGAGGTAGAGACCGGATAGTGTGCCCGACAGGACGGCCGGACAGGGGAGGACAGTGGAGGAGGTCGCAAGGAATGGACCCCTAGAGGGGTCAGCGAGAGAGACTGCAACGGGCCGAGCAAGCTGCTCAAGAGCCGTGCGGTCACGAAAGAAACAGCGGGAGGCACCTGAGTCTAGTGTAAAGGTGTGCAGTGCCTCAGTCGACTCAGTACCAGGGGGCGCAGACGCACCAGCACCTAGAGCAGCAGTCTCACCAGCACGTGGGGTAGCAGACACTCTAGCACCTAGAGCGGCAGCCTCATCGGTTCGAATGCCCGGGTCGGGCGGAACACGCAGGTACTGGGCACCCTCTCCACTAATAGACATCACATACATGGCACAGAGAATAGCATCAAAGTCTAGAGCAAAGATATCAATGTTTTGCTTCATCAGATCAGCCCAGCGGGGCAGCTCAGTAGCGTCAGGGAACTGAGTTCGCCAAGTGTCGTCGAGGCGTGAGAAGCAGCGCTGCGTGGGGTGCGCCCTCCCACACGTCTGACCAGCGCTGTCACCAGTGCGGATGACGTACGTGCAGCTAAGGCCACCCCCCCCCCCCCCCCCCCCCCCCCCCTCCCGTGCTGAGCGTACCACTCACGGAGCTCCTGGGGCGACGGAGAGTGCTGCAGGCTCTGGCCACCGCCAGTGCCTCCACGACCACCACCGCCGCCGCCACCTCCTCGACCACCTCCTCCCCTGCCGCCGCCGCGTCCACCGCCGCCCCCACCACCGCCCCCGCCCCTGCCACCTCCCCCGCCGCTGCCGCCACCACCCCCACCGCTGCCACTAGCCCCACCAGTCCCACCACCACCCCCACCGCCGCCACCACCCCCACCACCGCCTCCCCCGCCGTCACCTCCGCCTCCCTTGCCCTCTTTGCCCTTGCCGCTGTGGCGCCCGCTAGAAGCAGACGCAGCCCCGACCTTCTCAGAACCAAGGAGGTTGACAGCAGAAGCAGAGGCTACAGAGGGAAGAAGGGGGGAAGGGGAACACCCCTCAAAGAATGGGGTGCGGGGGTCGCCACGAGAGGCACCTACAGCGACTATTCTAGCCTCAGCTGCAAGCAGTTCCTTCTCGAGGAGGGCAATGGTGAGCTCAGTGGGGCAGCGAGCTAGGAAGTGATCCCTGACTGCACGCAGAGTGCTAGGGAGGCGGGTGACTAGGTGGTAGAGAGTGAGCCAGAGCGGGGGAGGGTTCTTGGCAAGAAACTCATCGGGCATGGCGGCACGGAAGTGGGCCTCACTAGTACGGAGATGCGTGATGAGGTCAGCGACTGTGTGGAACGAGGCTAGGTTGGGAAACAGGTAGGGGAGTGAGAGACGGCCTAGCGCGGCAGAGGCAGGTGAGGAGTAGCGGGCAACGACAGCGGTGTACAGTGCCTGTGCAGTCTTGTGCTGGCCAAAGTGCTCGCGCTCGTCTATCGGCAGGGAGTTGCGAATAGCGAAGCGAGCGTGGGCGTCACGAGTCTGCCACTGTGAGCGGGCAGTGCTGTCAGCAGTAGCAGCAGGAGCAGTAGCATGGCCTAGGGCGTGATCGTACAGTGAGATGTCCTCCTTGGCAGTGAGCTGTAGGAAGAGGTGTAGGTCATCTAGCCAGGTTTCGAACTTCACTGGGTGGCCCTCAGCATCGAAAGCTAGCACAGGAGGGCTAGCCATAGCAGTAGTAGGAGTAGCAGTAGAGTAGCAGTAGCAGCAGTAGGTGCACCCTCAAAACAGTAGGCAGTGCGACTCAGGTAGGGCGGCTCGGTCCAGTACGGGCGGCGCGGCTCGGTTCGGGCGGCGCGGCTCGGTTCGGGTTGGGCGGCTCGGTTCGGGCGGCTCGGTTCGGGCTGGGGGGCTCGGTTCGGGCTGCTCGTTCTGGCGGGGCCGTGGGTGTCGCGGCGGGGTGCTAAGGGGCGGCGCGTGGGTCGAGGGGGGGGCCGACGGGGCCGCTAAGGGGTGGGCGCGCACGGGGCAAACGGGGCCGATGGGGCCTCTAAGGGGGTCGCGCGTGGGGTTGACGGGGCCAGCGGGGCCGCTAAGGGGCGGCGCGTGGGGTCGACGGGGCCTGCTGAGGTCTCTAAGGGGGCGGCGCGCGGGGTCGACGGGGCCAGCGGGGCCGCTAAGGGGCGGCGCGTGGGGTCGACGGGGCCGACGGGGCCGCTAAAAGGTGGGCGCGCGCGGGGTATAGGGGGCCGACGGGGCCTCTAAGCGGGGCCAGCGGGGCCTCTAAGGGGCGGCGCGCGGGGTCGACGGGGCCTCTAAGGGGCGGTCGCGAGTCGCTAAGGGGGGGCGGGTCGCGGGTCGCGGGGCCTTAGGGGGCCGTGAAAACGAGGCGCAGGAGGGCGCTAGGGGGGGGGAGGCGCTCGAGGGCGCTCCGACAGTAGGGCGCACGAGAGCGCTAGTAGGCAGCAGTAGTGGTGGGCCCTAAGAATCGGTCCTAGCGGAGGACCTGCTCTGATACCATGTTACGAAGAAGTGATTGCACTATGAAAGTTGGAGTACAAGTAGGAAACCCTAGCTTTGTGTACCTTCTAAAGGCTAACCCACTATAGCCTACACAACAATAACACATATAGTGGTTTCAGAGCAGGTTCCCTAGTGGGAACGTTTTTTTTAGGGCCCATCACGATAGTTTTTTCTGCCCTGCCTGAAGCGCGCCTCGCGCCTGCCTCACCTGCGCCGTCGCGCGCCCTGCCCTACTGCCGCCAGTAGGGGCCCTGCCCTCCCGGCCCGTCGCGGCCCTGCCCTAACGGCCCGTCGCGGCCCTGACCTAGCCGTCCGTCGCGACCCTGCCTGTTGCCGCCCGTCGCGGCCTGACCTAGCCGCCCGTTGCGGCCTGACCTAGCTGCCCGTCGCGGCCCTGCCTTGCCGCCACCCATCGCGGTCCTGCCCTCAGCCGCTCGTTGCGGCCCTGCTCTGCCGCCGCCCCGTCGCGGCCTTGCTCTGCAGCCACCTTGTCGCGGCCCTGCCCTGCTGCCGCCCTGTCGCGGCCCTTCTCTACCGCCGCCTCGTCGCGGCCCTGCCCTACCCGCCAGTTGCGGCCCTGCCCTGCACCCGCCCATGGTAAGCGCCCGCCCTGCCAAGCGCGCCGCTGCACCCGCCTGCTTGCCGCGCCGCACCGCCCAGCCGAGCCGCGCCGCCCAGCCGAGCCGCGCCGCCCTGCCGAGCTGCGCCGCCCTGCCCTACTTCTACCGCTGCTTCTACTGCCGCCATGGCTAGCCCTACTGTTCTTACCTTCGATGCTGAGGGTCGTGCGGTCGATTTCGACGTTTGGGTAGATGACCTGCAGCTCTATCTTCAGTGCGACTCTAGGGACGGAGTCTCGCTTTTCGATCACACGTCCGGTGCCTCTGTTGCACCTACTGCCGATGCTGGCAGTACGGTTCGCTCGCAGTGGACTACTCGTGACGCTGTTGCTCGCCTTGCTGTTCGTAGTCACCTGCCGTCTGCTAAGCGCGCGCACTTTGGCCAGTACAAGACCGTTAAGTCTTTGTATGACGCTGTCGTCGCACGCTACTCCTCCCCTGCCACTGCTCCCCTCAGCCGCCTCATGCTGTGAGAGTACGACGGCTTATGCCAGCTATGCTTGCTTGCCTTTACTTTATTATGCTATTTCAAGCATGGGATAATGATATGCATGCATGAATTGCTTGATTTCCTAGGCTAGGTGCTTTCCTATATATTATTATAGTTATAGCACTGAGCTAGGTTGCGTGCACCGAATTCTGACTTTCGGTTGCCACCGAATTGCATCCTACCGAATTCAGTAAGGATCTGTTCGGGACGCTTCGCGACCCGCGGAACCTTCGCGTAACACCTGGTTACGGGGCCTTGTGTCGAGCCTATATATAGCCTCGTGTTGTACCCAGGTGATTCATTCAATTCATATTCTCTTTTCTGAGCTCGATCCTAGATCCTCACACTTGGTAATCTGAGCCCGTTTTCACGCGAAGTTCTTTCGACCGCTAAAACCAGTCTTCAAAAAACCGCGGGGGCGACGCAGTCAAACATCGATTTCGGGTACGTAAAACCGGTTCCGTGTTTTTCGCTCCCCCTCGATTCGTTTTTTCGGACGCGTTGATGTCAGGCATGGAGGGCCAAGGCGACAACTACGTGACTACGAGCGACATTGCGAGCCTCCGCACCGACATGGAGCAGACGCAGGCGACGCTTCGTCTACTCGAGGCTTTTCTGACAGGCCAACCAGGGTTTGCCACCGCAGCAGCAGCGACCGGAGCGACTGCAGCACCGACAACTCGAGCAGCAGTGGCAACACCGACATTTGACGGACCAATGGCACCACCGTCGCCGAACCTCGAAGCAGCACGACCGAGGCTCCCGGAGGCGTTCGATCCAAGCGCGAAGGGATCCGACGTCCAGCGATTCGTGGCCACCCTCGAAATTTACTTCGAGGCCATTGGCTGTTCGACCCCGCAACATGACGCAGCAAGGATTCGGCTCTCAGCGACACTGTTACGTGGACCGGCTCTCGAATGGATTTACTACACTGGCGTAGCCCGCGGGGAGAAAACGTGGCAGCAGTTTCGGGCAAATTTAATCGAGCGTTTCGAACCAATTAATACGACCTACATGGCACGGCAGCAGATACACCGACACAAGCAATACAGCAGCGTAGCACAGTACACGCAGCAGATGGAGTTACTGTTCAACCGCATCACCGACCTGACCGAGGGCGAAAAAATCCAGGCGTACACCGAAGGATTAAAAATGGAGATTCGGCGGCAGGTGATTGCGGCGAATTACAACAGCTACAGAGACATCGTGCGTGCTGCCGAGCGATACGACACGCTGACTCGAGGTCAACCCGAAACACGACGCTTCACGCCGAACCGTACATTCGGCACGGAGCGATCGGCACCCCCCACGTTCGCCAAACCGATGGATATCGACAAATACGACGCGAAGCAGTAGCCGACAAAATGCGAATTTTGCGGCGCAGCAAGGCATCAGTTTTTTTCGTGCTACAAAATGAAGAAAGCACGTGCGGCACTCTGGGATGGAAACAGTGGAGCACCCCTGGAGTAAAAAAACGGGAATCGCCAGTAGCCGCGGATCGACCTGGCGATCGCGTAAAGATCCGAAAAGCAGAAAAAGGCGACGACATGGCGACTTCGGAGCGGGTGAAAAAAGGAGAAAATGATGGCGCGAATCTGAAACGTCACGACCGGCCGGCATCAGGGGAAATTGCCGAGGCGAATGGAGGCTCCGCGAAAAAAGACTCTGCACCGACCGGGAAACTCCAGCCGAAAACCCACAAAAGTAAGAACTGTGAAAATAAGTGATAGAGTAAAGGCGCCATAGCTAGGAAAGACCTAGCTAGGCAAGAATAGTTTAGGCAAAAAGAGGGTTTCACTAGAAAGCAGCAGGATACATATAGGAAACCCTAAGAGGTTGTACTCACTATAGAGTACCCCACTGCAGGCTAGAGAACAGTAACATTCTGACACACCCCCATAGCCAAAGTGGGGTGTAATCAGCAGAGCAAGCAAAGCAGAACAAGCTCAGGCACAATGTCACCACACATTCTGAGCACCAAGACAAGAAGCAATGGTTTAAAGTTCACAATTATGAGCAAAGCTAGAGGCTATCGCAGAGGACAAGTGAGGAGGAGGAGGCGAGACTGTAAGAGGAGAGGAGATAGGAGGCGACGACTGAAGCTGCAGACACACGGGCAACAGGAGGCACACTGGCACAGCGGCTACCGGAACAGCGCTCCGGACTACTGGAGTAACTGGCCCCGCGGCTAAAAGTAGCGGCAGACGAGCAACGGACCCACGGGCGACTGGCACAGGTGGCTACGACTGGGCTACCGGAGCAACTCCCCAGACTACAGGTGCTGCAGGCAACACTACGGCAACCTCCGATCAATCTCCCCAAACAGTCCCACCCCCCTTGACACACACCCGCTGCTTCACCCCTAGCTCCACTCCCCCTTCACCCCCCCTTAGTACCACTCCGACGGCTACAACAGGTCCACCCCCCTTCAGCCGCAGCTGCAGCACTGGGAGACGAAGGAGGAGGAGGAGCAGAGAACGGCACACAGAAGTTGCACCCCCATACCCCTCACCCCCAAACCCTAATCCAAAGGAATGGGCAGAAGAAGGGGTGGGGCCCAAGAAGAGGCACGGGGAACAGCAGGTAGGGCAGGGGCAGTAAAGAAAGGGCTGCCAACGGGCGTGGTACAGGCGCCCGACCCGCGCGCAGGCGGTCCGAGTCGCGCGCGGGCCTGGCGCAGCCCGTACGGGCCGCGCGCGGGCCTGGCGCAGCCCGTACGGGCCGCGCGCGGGCCTGGCGCAGCCCGTACGGGTTGCGGACGGGTCTGGCGCGGCCCGTACGTGCCGCGCGCAGGCTGTACGGGCCGCGCGCAGGCCACGACGGGCGACGGGGGGCGACGCGGAGGTCCCCGTCGCCCGTCGCAGCGCCTCCCGGGAGCGGCGCACGGCGTGACGGGGCAGAAACCCGCCGCGCGCCTCGGGGCGCACGGCGGGAAGAGAACCGCCGCGCGCCTCGGGGCTCACGGCGGGCAGAAAACCGCCGCGCGCCTCGGGGCGTACGGCGGAAAGGGAGAGTAGCAGTTGCAGCGGAAGGAGTGTGGTGGGGCCCACAGGCCAGGAGCTTACTGCTCTGATAACCATGTGAAAATAAGTGATAGAGTAAAGGCGCCATAGCTAGGAAAGACCTAGCTAGGCAAGAATAGTTTAGGCAAAAAGAGGGTTTCACTAGAAAGCAGAAGGATACATTTAGGAAACCCTAAGGGGTTGTACTCACTATAGAGTACCCCACTCCAGGCTAGAGAACAGTAACATTCTGACAAGAACTCATTAAAAGTATCCTATAAAGATACTCTAACAAAGAATATTGCTTCTCGTGGTTTTCAAGCCTTTGAAAAATTCAGGGGAGGTTTAGAGGCCAAGAAAAAGCCTTTAGAAATTATTCAGGTACCTGAGAAGTTGGGCAAAGTACTACGGAGCGTAGAAAAGGGTCGTGCGTTCCGTGGAGTTAATATTCTCTCCCCGCAGCACAGTGTTAAGGCTCCCCGTTGCCCACAGGTGAAGCTTACACAGCTGCCAAGGCTTAGAGGAGACATCCAGGCTCAAGAGAAATTATACAAGGCTCGGAAAAATCCTCCTACCCCCCAGGTCAAGTTGGAAAGCGCCGAGTCAAGTATAGGAAATAGCGAAGGTATTAAGTTTGATGTACCCTATGATCCTATTAGTGAGACCCTCTTTGGCTACTCAGCGCAGCAGACACCACTACTCCTCGAGGTGTTATGCAATGGGCGACGCCTCCAGGCACTGGTGGACAGCGGTGCATCTCACTCGGTGTGTGACCGCAGAGCATTGGAGAAAATTGGAGAGAAGGCGGAAGAGACCCAGTTTTCAGCAACCATGATGGACGGTACGAAGCTTTCTATCCACGGCGAAGCATCACTGCAGCTGCATAGAGGTGCGTTGAGGTGGAAGCCGAAGCTACCAGTCACCAACATCAAAGGGTTAGATTTTATCTTGGGGCGAGATTTTCTGAAGCGGTTCAACCCCGAGATCGATTGGGTAAACAGCAAGGTGTGCATCTACAACAACGGGAAGCGGATAGCACTGCGAAGCTGGACGGATAGAGGGGACGTACCTGAAACGACACTGGAACGGTTCGAATAGACGGTGAACGAGAGTAACACGGGTTACCTAGCAGTGGTCATGGCAGCAGCAGAGGAGGAGAAGCCGAGTTCCAAGCTCCATGCAGTAGTAAGGGAGGTCTTGGAGCAATACAAGGATATAATGCCTGACGACCTACCTGCAGGCGTACCTCCAGCACGCACCCACGAGCATGAGATCGTGGAGGAACCAGGTGCGAAATCCATCTCACGTGCACCATACCGACTGAGTCCGACCGAACTGACAGACATGAAGAAACAGATAGAGTATCTACTGGACAGACAACTGATCCGCCCATCCACCTCTCCCAACGGCGCACCAGTTCTCTTCACTCCAAAACCAGACGGAAGTTTACGGATGTGCATCGACTACCGCGCACTGAACAAACAGACAGTTAAAAACAAATACCCCATACCGCGTATCGACGACTTACTGGACCAACTGCGTGGTGCAACAGTCTTCTCGGAGCTGGACCTACGGTCGGGTTACTGGCAGGTCAAGATGGCGGATAACTCGATCCAGAAGACGGCGTTCGGTACTCGATACGGCTCCTACGAATACTTGGTGATGCCGTTCGGACTCTGCAATGCACCAGCAACGTTCCAGGCGGAAATGAACCCTATTCTCCGGCCCCTGCTGGACGAGTGCATAGTGGTGTACCTGGACGATATCCTCATCGACTCCAAGAACATGAAGGAGCATGTGGAGCATCTACGGAAGGTGTTTGAGATCCTGCGAAAGAATAAGTTCTACGTGAAACTGTCGAAGAGCGACTTCGCACTAAAGAAGGTGCAGTTTCTCGGGCACATGGTGAGTGCCAAGGGCGTACACTTGGACCCGCGGAAGATCGACGCCGTTAAAAAGTGGAATATACCAGAGAACGTGAAGGAGTTGCAGCAGTTCCTAGGCTTTGCTAACTACTACAACAGATTTGTGCCGCAGTATGCTAAGATAGCAGCGCCACTGACCGACCTACTGAAAAAGGATACGCCCTACAAATGGGATACTCCTCATCAGCAAGCCATGGAGAAGCTACAGACAGCACTGACTACAGCGCCAGTACTCATCCTACCGGACCCAGACAAGGACTACGTGGTGGAAGCAGACGCTAGTGACCAAGCAATCGGAGCAGTACTGATCCAGGATCACGGACGCGGTTTGTAGCCCATCGCCTACCTCAGTAAGAAGCTACACGGAGCTGAACTGAACTACCCCATCCATGACAAGGAAGCCTTGGCGATAGTCATAGCCTTCAAGGCGTGGAGGTGTTACCTAGAGGGAGTCAAGACTACAGTCTATACTGACCACTGCAGCCTCAAATACATGAAGTCACAGCCAACGCTCTCACGACGACAGGTGCTGTGGATGGATTTCTTGGAGACCCACTTCAACTACGACATCATCTACAAACCCGGGCTAAACGACAAAGCAGACGCGTTGAGCCGCCCAGGTCATGTAGCTCGACGGGATGAACCCTCTACTCAAGGGTCTATTCCAACATGGGTACTCCGTGGACGGCGAGATAGGAACGGCAGAGAAACAAAGGCTGTTATAGTGGGAGAAAGACCTAGCGGTAAAGAAGGGTTCAGGAAAGATTTGGGTACCAAATTACGCCCCGCTACGGCAGATCGTATTGGAGGAATTTCACGACGTACCATACGCGGGACATTTCGGGAGCAACAAGACGTTAGTGGGAATAGCGAAGTATTACTACTGGCCTCGGATGGTAGCAAACGTGCAGCAGTTCGTCACCTCTTGCGACACGTGCCAGCGGATGAAGAGCAGCAAACAGAAAAAAGCAGGATTACTTCAGCCTCTACCCGTACCGGAGCAGCCATGGCAGATCGTTAGTCTCGACTTCATCACAGGACTTCCCTCGACCTCACGGGGACATGATTCCATCCTCGTAGTCATCGATAAGTTCTCCAAAATGGGACACTTCATACCAACCAACGCCACCGCCACAGCTGAAGCAACTGCTCGCCTCTTCTTCGACCGCATAATCACCATCCACGGCATCCCCGCTACACTCATCTCAGACAGAGACCCCAAATTCACGAGTAAGTTCTGGAAGGAACTCATGGGATTATTAGGGACTAAACTTGCGATGTCCTCAGCATACCACCCAAAGACTGACGGACAGACCGAGCAACTCAATCAGGTGGTTGAACAGTTACTGCGCACAGCTTGCATTGACGACGTTAGCCACGGGGACACACAGATACCGACCCTAGAGTTCGCTTACAACAACGCATCACATGCGGCCACAGGGAAAACTCCTTTCTTCCTGTGTTACGGACGGGAACCACTCACACCACAGCAGCCAACTACACCGGCACACGTCCAAGCCGCACATGACTTCGTCACCACCATGCAGCAGCTATGGGAGAAGACTCAGCGACGTCTCACCACGATGGAGAACTCCCAGAAGCAATATGCCGATCGTCAGCGACGAGATCACTCAGTAGCAGTCGGAGATCAGGTGCTTCATGACACACACAACTTGAACCTGTCTCACCTCCCATCCAAACTCCGGCCTCGCTTCTGTGGTCCATTTCTCGTGGAGGCACAGGTGACACCAGTTACATTCCGCTTGCGCTTACCAGATACGTGGAAGCTTCACAACGCTTTCCATGTCCAGCTATTGAAGCCCTACATGGACCCCAACCAACAATTCCAGGGACGGCAGCTACCGCCACCTCCACCTGTTCTTGTGCAGGATGAACTTGAGTACGAGATTGAGCGCGTTCTCTCTCATCGGCGCCGTGGCGGCAAGACCCTCGAGTTCCTGATACGCTGGAAGGGATACGACCCCACTGAGGACAGCTGGGTTGCAGAAGCTAATACGGGAAACGGACGCCGTGCTCTCAAGGAATATCTTGTCAAGCAGGGTGTATCTCACGCCACCCAACTTTGAGGGGGGGACGTGTGAGAGTACGACGGCTTATGCCAGCTATGCTTGCTTGCCTTTACTTTATTATGCTATTTCTAGCATAGGATAATGATATGCATGCATGAATTGCTTGATTTCCTAGGCTAGGTGCTTTCCTATATTTTATTATAGTTATAGCACCGAGCTAGGTTGCGTGCACCGAATTCTGGCTTTTCGGTTGCCACCGAATTGCCTCCTACCGAATTCGGTAAGGATCTGTTCGGGACGCTTCGCGACCCGTGGAACCTTCGCGTAACAACTGGTTACGGGGCCTTGTGTCGAGCCTATATATAGCCTCGTGTTGTACCCAGGTGATTCATTCAATTCATATTCTGAGCTCGATCTTAGATCCTCACACATGCTGCCGTACTTGTTCCCTGACTTGGCCGCTTTTGCCACAGTCGCTGACCTCATCATTCACCTCCGCACTAGTGACACCCGCTACCGCGCTCAGCTTCCCTCCGAGTTTCGCGCCAAGAACCCCCCCCCCCCCCCCCCCCATGTACATTACCCTCTTCTACCTCGTCACCCGTCTCCCTGACTCTCTTCGCTCAGTTAGGGACCACTTTCTCTCCCTTTGCCCCATAGAGCTCACCGTTGACCTGCTCGAGGAGCGCCTCACTGCAGCTGAGACTAGCATAGTCGCTGTAGGAGCTTCTCGCGGCGACCCTCGCGCCCCTTTCTTTGAGGGGTGTTCCCACGTTCCCCTTTTGCCCTCTGTTGCTCCTACTGCTGCTGTCGACCTCGTTGGCATTGAGGAGGTCGGGGCTGCGTCTGCTCCTACTGGGAGGCGCCACAGCGGCAAGGGCAAGGAGGGCAAGGGTGGTGGAGTGGACGGCAGGGGTGGCGGTGGTGGCGGTGGAGGAGGTGGAGGGGGTGGGGGTGGAGGTGGGGGTGGTGGCGGGAGTGGGGGCGTCGGTGGCGGCGGTGGAGGTGGGGGCGGCACCGGCAGCGGCGGTGGGGGTGGCGGCGGCGGTGGTGCTGGTCGGGGTGGAGCCATACAGCGTGGAGGCTTTGGCGGTGGCCAACGCCAGCAGCAGCCGCGTTCTCGTGAGGCCCCGTTGCCCCAGCAGCTTCGTGAGTGGTACGCTGGGCGTGGGAGGTCTGGGGGTGCTGGTTCTTGCGCTTACGTTCTCCGCACCGGCGAGCGCCGTGGGGAGACGTGCGGGCTGCCACACGTGACGCAGTGTTGTTTCGGTCGCCTGTCTGACGCCTCGCGTGCACAGTTTCCTGACGCCACTAAGCTCCCTCGCTGGGCTGATCTGCTGAAGTCTGGTGTTACTATCTTTCATCTTGATTACGATGCTATCCTTGCTGCCATATATGCTGTGACTATTAGTGCTGAGGGTGACTGTTACCCGTGTGTGCCGCCCGACCCAGGTATAGAGGCTGCAGCTCTAGGTACTAGTGAGTTTGCTCTCTCAGGTATTGTGCCTGCTGAGGCCTTGCACACCTTCACGCTTAACTCAGGTGCTTCCCGCTCCTTCTTTCGCGACAGCACCACACTCACGCCACTCAGTCGGCCAGTTGCAGTCTCCCTGGCAGACCCCTCTGGGGGCCCAGTCCTTGCGCACTCCTCTACGATTCTGCCGTGTCCGGCGGTCCCGTCTGGCTCACTGTCGGGTCTTCACCTCCCCTCGTTCTCTACGAACTTGGTGAGTGGAGCTGACCTTCAGGACGTGTGGGTTGACTACTTCACTCCTAGAGGTCAGCGGGTGACCCACTGTACGTGTACTCGGACGGGCCGCCACCTGGCCACGTTCACCCGTCGGCCTGGGTCGAGCCTGTACACACTGACTACTGAGTATCCTCCGGTTGCTGAGTCTGGTCAAGTAGCCGCGTCTGGTGAGGTGTTTGCTACCACGTCCAGGTCTCGTCCGGAGTCTGCCCCCTGCTCGTGTCGTCTCCTGTCATACCAGACTCTCCTTTGGCACCACCGCCTTGGTCACCCCTCCCTGCCTCGTCTCCGAGGTATGGCCTCCCGTCTCCTTGTCATTGGTCTCCCCCAGTCTCTCCCTCCCCTCACCCTTGGGCCTGCCCCTACCTTTGTTCCTTGCGTCGAGGGACGGCAGCACGCCGCTCCTCACTCCTCCGAGTTCCCTCCGACGGAGGCTCCCCTGCAGACTCTCCACATGGACGTGTGGGGCACAGCCCACATCCGTGGACAGGGTCACGAGCGTTATTTTCTGCTGGTCGTTGATGACTACTCGCGTTATTCCACAGTCTTCCCCTTGCGCCGCAAGGGTGAGGTCATTGAGGTGCTGATCACCTGGATCCGCGCTGCCCGTCGCCAACTCAGCGAGAATTTCGGCTCGGACCTTCCTGTTCTGCGTCTTCACTCCGAAAGAAGTGGAGAGTTTTCCTCCGACCTTCTTCGGGCCTTCCGTCGTGCGGAGGGTATCCGTCAGACGTTCACGCTTCTGGCCTCCCCACAGGAAAATGGGATTGCTGAGCGCCGCATTGGTATGGTCATGGATGTCGCTCGTACCTCCATGATCCATGCGGTTGCTCCCCATTTTCTGTGGCCGTTCGCGGTCCAGTACGCTGTGCATCAGTTCAACTTCCTGCCCCGTGTCTCCATGCCGGAGACCACACCTGCTCTGCGGTGGACGGGGAAGGTTGGCGATGCGTCTGTGTTCCGTGTCTGGGGATCTCGAGGTTTTGTCCGAGATTTTTCCACGGACAAGCTGTCCTCCCGTGCTGTTCCCTGCGTCTTCCTTGGCTTCTCCCCTGACGCGCCTGGTTGGCAGTTTTACCACCCCATCTCGTCTTCTGTCCTCTCAGGACGCACGCATGACGAGTCGGTTCCTTACTACCGTCTCTTCCCCTACCGCACTGCCCCTCTTCCCCCCCCCCGCCGCTCTTCCTAGCACCAGGTCCTCCTCCGGTAGACCCCCTCCCCCCTCAGGGTCCTGCCCCCTCAGGGGTGTCCTTGGTAGACCCTGTCGAGCCTATCGAGGTAGCTGTCGACTATGGTGCTGCTAGGGGTGTTGAGCTTGCGGGTGCGGGGCCTGGGGGTGCTGAGCCTGAGCGTGCGGAGCCTGGGGGTGCTGAGTCTGAGGTTGCTGAGTCTGAGGGTGCGGAGCCTGGGGGTGCTGAGCCTTGGGTTGCTGAGTCTGAGGGTGCAGAGCCTGGGGGTCCTGAGCCTGAGCGTGTGGAGCCTAGAGGTGCTGAGCCTAAGCGTGCTGAGCCTGGAGGTACTTTGTTCTCTAGAGATCCTACGGGTGTCTTGTCACGGCGGGAGCCGCTCTCTCCGCCGCAGTTGCGCGTCTGCTTTGCTCGGCGCTAGAGCCGTGCTACTGGAGCTGGAGGTACTACTTGTGCTGGAGCTGCTGGAGGTGCTGGAGCCGCGGGTCCTGGAGGTGCTTGTACTGGAGGTACCGGAGCTGCTGGAGCTAGAGGTGCTGCTGGAACTGGAGGTACTGCTGGTGCTCGTACTGGAGGTACAGGAGCTGCTGGAATTGGTGGTGCTGCAGGAGTTGGAGGTGGCGGCACTGGAGTTGTTACTACTGGAGGTGCTGCTGGAGTTGGAGCTTCTCGAGGTGTTGGAGCTGGTGGTCCTACAGGAGTTGGAGCTGGAGACCCTAGAGCTGGGGGTACTGGTGCTGTCTCTAATGGTTCTGTAGGCGCTGCGCGGCCGCGGCCGTACTTCGTTCCACTCCTTCAGCAGATTCTTGGTCTCCCGCCTTCTACTGGTCCTACTCCTCCCTTACTTTGTCCACTGCCTGAACAGTCGAAGTCACAGTTACAACCAGCCTCCCCACTGCCTAGTCCTTCTCCGTACACTGGGCCGAACGAAGGTCTTGCAGAGCGTCGTGAGCCTGAGTCTCGTCGTGCTGTTAGAAACTAAGGACGGAGTCTATGAAGATTAGGTGCCCAAATTTCTCAAAATCGTTGGTCTCAATTTCTGGACAGAAACGTCGACTTCACAAGAAACGTTGTCGACAAAAGGTGCGCTGTTAGAATCCCACGAAATTCGAATATAGTGTAGCCCTAGACCGTGGCTACATTTCCTCATTGGAATCGTTTCAAAATATGAAGCATATCTTGAGTTATGCGTTTCGGCGCACTAGGGGGTATGCTGCCACAGAAATTTAACTCAATCACAATTAACTCACAAGTCCCACAAAAAAACAGTAGAGTAGCACTAAACCTGGTAGGAGGGGAAGAGGAGGACGAGAGGGAAGGTCCCAAGAGAGAGTCCCCAACCAAGGAAACCCCATGCCACACAATTCCCTTCCCCATAGGCAACAAACTTTGACCTTTGTCACTTTCCAACCCATGCCATCCACCTCACCTCAACTTGGCCGCACTTACCAACCTGGTTTGGCTTCACCCAACCTCTTGGCAGCATCTACAGTGATGGGTTCGAATTTCCCAACCCCCACAAGTCTGTACCCCATATTGAGTCAATGCCACAACTTCCCAAAGTAGCTGCAACCAAAATATATAAGCATACGAACTCCAATGTTCGTAACTTTCTTGGTTGTGCTCCGATCGCGACGATTCATGGTTCATCGGAAAGCTCTTGAGTAGAGGAATCACTTCAGATATCTGCTCAAGCCAAATAATACACACACACACACACACACACACACACACACACACACACACACACACATAGAGAAAATCCAAACCACACAAGACACAAATTTCTTGCACACGCTCACACCACGCATGCAACGCACAAACACATGATGGGAGGCAGACAGACGTGAATGCATATGGTTGCATCACACAACAAACTCCCCCTCTGGCTGCCAACCATCATCCCACATGCCATAACTCAAGCATGCACCCTCAATGCACACTCATTCCCGCAAGCTTCATGCCCTTCCAATGCTCAGGTTCTGCCAGGCGCTTGGTGAGAATGTCAGCCGCCTGCTGCTGGGTCTTCACAATCTCCAACCGCACTTCCTTGTCCAGGAGCCTCCTTGTCCAATGCCACTTTGGCCTGATGTGCTTTGTCAAGCCATGAAGACAGGCATTCTTCGCAAGCTTCACCGCCGACTCATTGTCACAGAAAATCATAGTCGGTTCCCTCTGACACACTCCGATTTCCTCCAACAAACGCCTCAGCCACACCACCTCCTTTGCCCAATGATGCAGGGCCATGTACTCTGTCTCACACGAGGACAACCCCACCTCGTTCTGCTTCTTGCTGCGCCAGCTCACAGCACCACCTCCAAAGAGGCACACATAGCCTCCAATGCTGTTTCCATCCGTCTTCACTCAGTTGAAGCTAGCGTCGGTGTAGCAAGTCAAGCGCATCTCCCCCTTGCTCAAATCAGCTGCACCCCTCTGTAGCCTCTGTCGCACAGCACTGTACTCCAAGCCCACTGATGCTGTAGCGCTCACATAGCGGACCAACCTCTTGGCCGCTTCCAGCTGCTCATGACTTGGGCATGAAACCACACTCGCAAGCCTAGATGTAGCAAAGGCAATGTCAGGCCGCGTGTGGTTAGCCGCATAGTTGAGTGCCCCCACCATGGAGTGAAACAACTTCCTGTCACTCTCCCCCACCACCTCCTCATCAGCACAGGGCTCCACAGTGAACCCCGAAGGCAGCGGGGTGGCTGGCTTTCCTGCATCTTGCAGCCCATACTTCTCAGCCAGCCCCTCACAATACTTCCTCTGGTGCAACCTCAACACTCCCTTGTCAAGGTCCCTCTCCACGTGCATCCCAAGGTAGTACTTCACATCTCCCATCTTGGAGCACTTGAACTGCATTTCCAGCATCTCCTCCACACGTTCAATCACCGCAGACGACTCAGAGAAGAGCAGGATGTCGTCCACGTACACCAGGAGCATGAGGAACTGCTCCTTCTCTTGCAGCAAGAACAGGCTGTGATCACACTCGCTCTTCTTGAACCCCCCGGCCAGCAGTGTCTCCTCCGGCTTGAGGTACCATGCGCGAGGAGCCTGCTTCAGGCCATAGATGGCCTTCTTGAGCCTGCACACCCTGCCACTCCCATCATCCAACCCCTCAGGCTGCAGCATGTACAGCTCCTCCAGAATGATTCCATTGAGGAAGGCAGTGATTATGTCCATCTGCTTGATCTTCCAGCCACGGTTTGCAGCCATTGCCAACATCGTCCTCAGTGTAGTGCCTTTCCCCACAAGAGCAAAGATATCATCAAAATCCTTCCCCTTTATCTGTTGGAACCCCTTAGCCACAAGCCTTGACTTGTTGCGGGTCAGCTCCCCATCAGGTCCGTACTTGTGCCTGAAAATCAGCTTGGAAGAAATGGCCTTCTTCCCTGGAGGCAGCTCACACAGCTCCCACGTCTCGTTTTCCAGCAGAGAGTCATACTCCTCCTTCACACTCTGCTTCCACTTCTCAGCATCGGGCCCACTCAAGGCCTCGGTAAGTGTCTTGGGCTCAGGGACGGCTGCCCAGTAACAGTGCGCTATCTCCTCCTCATCACACTGCTCAGCCACACTCACAGCCCTTACCACACTTGGCTTCCCAAAGCTCGGATAGGTCAGCCGGTTAGGAGGGCGCACATCCCTCCTTGGACGGTCAGCCAGACGTACGGCACCTTGTGGAGCATCTTGCTGCTGCTGCTGCGGCTGCTGCTGCTGCTGCTGCTGCTGCTGCTGCTGCTGCTGCTCCTCCTCCACCTCAGGTTCTCCCCCATCCTCAGTCACCCCAGAAATCTCCTCCTCTGAGACAGTGACCTGCACTTGCCTCGAAGGCTGCTGCACCTCATCAGCCTCAATGATCAGCGGTGTAGTGGGAAGCTCCTGCTGCTGCTGCTTCCACTCTTTGTAGTACAAGGACTCAAGGAACTTCACATCCCTTGACACACTCAGCTGCTGGCTGGTCAAGTCCCAAATCAGCCAGCCCTTGTGATCCTTAGCAAGCCCCAAGTGCACACCCCATCTCCCAGAAGCTTCCAGTTTTCCCCTCTTCTCCTTAGGCACATGAAACACCACCATGCAGCCGTAGGCTCTCAGCATGTTGACTTCTGGTGCACTCCCATACCACTTGGTGTAGGGGACCCATTGCTTGTCCCCGACTGTCGCCAGCACCCGGTTCTTCACAACAGCGACCTGCCGCAGTGCTGTCACCCAAAACGGATCCGGCAGCCCTGCACGCCCAAGGAGAGTACGAGCACCTTCCTGCAGGGTCCGGCTGAACCGCTGAGCCACGCCGTTCTGCTGAGGGTTGTAGGGCACCATGAGCTGATGCTGGATCCCTTTCTTCTTCAGCACCGCCTCAAAATCAGCGCCAATAAACTCTCCCCCATTGTCGGTGCGGATCACCTTGACCTTGTGTCCGCTCTCCCTTTGTGCTCTCGGCATCCACTCCTTAAGAACAGCCGCTGCCACCTCCCCTTTAGTCTTGAGAGGGTAGACCCATACCGCACGTGTGTGGTCGTCCACAATGGTCAAGAAGTAGCGGCTGCCCGAGAGAGAAAGGGCCCTTGTGGGGCCCACCACATCCATGTGCACAAGCGCGAGTGGAACCTTGGCTGGTCCCGTGCTGCTCCTGAAAGGGAACTTGGTGAGCTTTGTCTCAAGGCATGTAGGGCAGCTCCCAATCTCCTTCGCTGCCCTCTTCACCTCCAATCCCTTCAAGCTCCCATCCTTCACCAACTTCTGCAGCATAGGAATGTTGATGTGGCACAGCCTCTCATGCCACGTCTCCCAATCGGCCTCACCACTCCCAGACGAAGCCTTTGCCCATGCAGCCGTTGCATCCACACCAGCAAGCACCTCACCATGTGATTGCTGTGGCTGCTGCACCTTCTTGACTGCATCCAGGGCCCCAGCAGCTGGTGCAGTCTCCTCTCCTCCCGCAGTTGCCTTAGCCGCTGCCGCTGCCTTTGCCGTTGCTGGAGGTTTCCCATTCCAAGGGATGATGGGCAGCTACCACAGGTCCTTGATGCAGCTGCTCTTCTCCTCCAAATCCCACAGCAGCAACTTCCAAAGCTTTGCACGGCAGCTGGTTGGGCCGAACGTAACTTTGGCCTTGCTTTTCTGCAGCCGGCGCACAGAGAGGAGGTTAGCGGATAAACCTTCAACCAACAGCACATTTCCCAGCCCCACAAGCCCCCCATTAGCTCCCATAACCTTGGCATTCCCAACACCAATTACAGGGAGCAAGGCACCTGAAGCGGCAGCCACAAACTTTATCTTCCCAGGGGGCTTCACCTCATCAAGCAAATCTGCCCGTGGAGTCATGTGACTCGTGCAACCAGCATCAATCACCCAATGAGTGAGGGGGTGCATCACAACCTTCCCAACTGAACCCACATCACCCCCACTCCCTTGCACATCCTCAACCATGAGGAACATCCCAGGGTCGGCTTTACCTTGTGCACCATCACCTTGTGCACCTGAACCTTGCACAACACCACCTCGTGCACGTTCACCACTTGGCGGCTTCATGCCTGGAGGTGCCCATCCTTCAGGCCGGCTGAAACACTTGAACCACGGGTGTCCAGCCTTCTTGCAATACCAGCTCGCACCCTCCATTCGGGTGCTCCCCCTGCCACCAGAGCTCTCATGCCCCTCGTTGTAGTCACCTCGGCCTCTTCCTCTCCAAAAGCCTCTCCCACGGCCTCGGCCTCTCCCTCCCCCTCTCCCCCTGCTGCCTCCTGCAGCTCCATACCCCTCAGCAGTTTTGTTGGCAGCATCACCTCCCGCATGGAGAGGGCAGCCAGCTCCTCCAATACGATCACCATCGGCAGCGTGTTGGGTTGAACCACGTTGCGTAGCAGCTTCCACGCCTTCGGTCCCGAGTCATCGAGCTCCACCAAATCCTTGATGTGTTGGAACATGTCGTTGTTGACCGACTGTAGAATCAAGTCGTACAGCACCGCGCTTCACTCAATCCACTGATCGCGGGCATCTCCTTCCTCGGGCATCTTCTCCTCTCCCATAGCCAATTTCAGCAGCTTGTAGCGCTTGAAGGCGCTCCTCATCCACCCACTCCATTCTTCATAGTTGGAGCCATCCAATGCCTCAATCTTGGATGGTGGCGGCTCACTCTTCTTCTCAGCTCCTTCTCCACTCCCTTGATTCATCTCCTCTGCTCCCTATCAGAGGTTTCAGATCCCCCCTTTGCTGGTCACAATGTAGATCCACACAATCTTCACAAGTGTCGGCGCCAACGAAATTTCGGCAGAGTTTCCCCTTAGCGGAAGTCACATCCAACCTCCACAACTCCACTTAGGCACGCCCACAGGCCATGGTGGGTCTAGGAGGGTCTTCACACTTCAGTACACTCTCCACAAAGTCCTTAATCAGCTCTGATACCACTTGTTAGAAACTAAGGACGGAGTCTATGAAGATTAGGTTCCCAAATTTCTCAAAATCGCTGGTCTCAATTTCTGGACAGAAACGTCGACTTCACAAGAAACGTTGTCGACGAAAGGTGCACTGTTAGAATACCACGAAATGTGAATATGTTGTAGCCCTAGACCGTGGCTACAGTTCCCAATTTGAATCGTATCAAAATATGAAGCATATCTCGAGTTATGCTTTTCGGCGCACTAGGGGGTATGCTGCCACAGAAATTTAACTCAATCACAATTAACTCACAAGTCCCACAAAAGAACATTAGAGTAGCACTAAACCTGGTAGGAGGGGAAGAGGAGGACGAGAGGGAAGGTCCCAAGAGAGAGTCCACAATCAAGGAAACCCCATGCCACACAATTCCCTTCCCCATAGGCAACAAACTTTGACCTTTGTCACTTTCCAGCCCATGCCATCCACCTCACCTCAACTTGGCCACACTTACCAACCTGGTTTGGCTTCACCCAACCTCTTGGCAGCATCTACAGTGATAAGTTCGAATTTCCCAACCCCCATAAGTCTGTACCCCATATTGAGTCCATGCCACAACTTCCCAAAGTAGCTGCAACCAAAATATATAAGCATACGAACTCCAATGTTCGTAACTTTCTTGGTTGTGCTCCGATCGCGACGATTCATGGTTCGTCGGAAAGCTCTTGAGTAGAGGAATCTTTTCAGATATCTGCTCAAACCAAATAACATACACACAAATACACAGAAAATCCAAACCACACAAGACACAAATTTCTTGCACACGCTCAGACCACGCATGCAACGCACAAACACATGATGGGAGGCAGACAGACGTGAATGCATATGGTTGCATCACACAACACCTGCGTCGCCTGTTCGCGCTATTTGCATTGGTCGTCGTGTTCTACTTTCGCGTCCTCCTCCTGTCCTAGGCACGCACCAGATGGCACTTCGTCCTTCCTCTGTTCCACTGCGTGTCCCTCTGCCGTCTCCTCCTGCGTCCTCCCTTCCTGACGGTTTGGACCCGGAGTCTGACTCCCTTCGTGCTGCTAGTCCTACTCTCATGCGTCTCCTGGCCACTGTTGTCACAAACCCTTCTTTTAAGTCTACTACTGCGTCTGCTCTTGTTGCTGAGCTGGTTGACTTTGCTACCGCCTGTCGTCTAGACTACGCCGCTAGCCTTGTTGCTGAGTCTGAGTCTGTCTGTCCTCTATCCGTCGAGGGTGAGTGTGCTATTAGCATGGACGTCCTTGAGGACAGGCAAGAGGATTTTGAGTGTTTTGCAGCTGCTGTACCGCATCTCGTGTCAATGCTGAATGCACCTGAGGGAGACCCGGATGCACCAGACATCCCGACCCCGCGCTCTTACGCAGAGGCGATAGAGGGTCCCTACTCGTCTCAGTGGCAATCAGCCATGGACGCAGAAATGGCGTCCTGGAAGTCCACAGGCACTTACGTCGACGAGGTTCCCCCTCCTGGGGCGAACATCGTCAGTGGCATGTGGATTTTCAGGGTGAAGCGGCCACCGGGTTCTCCGCCTGTCTTCAAGGCGCGTTACGTTGCGCGAGGCTTCAGTCAGCGACAGGGAGTTGACTACTTCCAGACCTTCTCCCCTACCCCGAAGATGACCACTCTTCGGGTACTACTGCACGTCGCCGCTCAGGGTGACTACGAGCTTCTCTCTCTTGACTTCATCACTGCCTTCTTATAGGGCAGCCTGCACGAGGAGAGCTGGCTGCGCCGCCCACCTGGCTTCACTGGGTCGTTTCTTCTTGGTACCCAGTGGAGCCTCCTGCGGCCAGTCTACGGTCTCCGCCAGGCGCCTCGCGAGTGGCACGACACACTGAGGACGACTCTTGCGGTTCTTGGGTTTGCTCCTTCTACTGCTGACCCGTCGCTGTTTCTACGCACCGACACTTCGCTGCCGCCGTTCTACATCCTTGTGTACGCAGCTATCTTGGCTTGCAGATCACCCGAGACAGATCACTCCGCACCATTACCTTGACTGAGTCACGCATGGTGCAGCAGGTCCTTCAGCGCTTCGACTCCCAGTACTCCTCGCCACAGTCCACTCCTCTGCGTACCGGTCACTCGCTCTTAGCTCTGCCTTCGGATGAGCCCGTAGAGCCGAATGGCCCATATCCAGAGCTTGTGGGCTGCCTCATGTACGTGATGACCTGCACTCAACCTGACCTCGCTTACCCTCTTAGCATCGTGGCGCGCAACGTTGCGCCCGGGAGACACCGACCAGAGCACTGGAAGGCCGCTAGGAGGGTGATGCGCTACTTGTGCAGTACGTCGGGCATGGGGCTCGTGCTTGGAGGACGTGCTCGAGTTGTCCTCATTGGTCACGCAGACGCTTCTTGGGTTGACGACTTGGCTACGAAGCGGTCGTCACATGGTTACACCTTCAGCCTTGGTTCCGGTTCTGTTTCGTGGCGGTCTACCCACTCGTCTTCTGTTCTCAGCTCCAGCTGTGAGGCTGAGATCTATGCAGGGGCCATGGCTGCACAGGAGTTACGCTGGCTCACCTACCTGCTGACCGAATTGGGAGAGGCGCCTCGTTCTCCTCCAGTTCTGTACGTCGACAACAAGGCCATGATTTCCTTGTGTCAGGAGCATAGACTAGAGCAGAGAATGAAACACATCGCTCTGCACTACTTCCTTGCTCGAGAGTTGCAGCAGAGTGGTCAGCTTCGTCTTGTTTACGTGGCCTCTCAGGCCAGCACTGTTGATATTTTCACCAAGGCACTTCAGCCTTGTGATCATGAGCATTTCTGTACTGTCCTAGGCCTTGTGCCTACTTGACCTAACTTGCTCACTTCTTGACTTTGCTTGTACTGTGATCTATATACTTATACCTGCATGCTTACACTTGCTAGGTTGTGATCACTATACAGCTTGTTCTCCTTTATATATAACTCTGCATGTGAACTGGCCTTGTAGCCATTTGCTTGTGCTCGGACTGCGTGGTGACGTTGTGATCCACCCTGAGCTTGACCTTGCCTCGTTCTCTTGCTTGTCCCCCACTTTGCCTATGGGGGTGTGTCAGAACTATGCATTCATATGCTATAGGCTGTAGTGGGGCACTCCTTATGGGGTACAGCCTTATTAGGTTTTGCTATACAAACCCTGTACTGCTGCCTTTCTAGTCATCCTTGATTCCTACTTTCTAACAGCTTGTGCTCGGACTGTGTGGTGACGTTGTGATCCACCATGAGCTTTGTTTTTTGTGACTTGTCTTGTGACCGTACGTTTTTTGTTTTGCTTGACACCCCTCACTTAGTCTATGAGGATGTGTCAAATGTTGTAGCTTTTAATTATGCGTGTCATATGGGGTACAACAGTTAGGGTTAGGTTTATGTACCCCAACCCACAATAGTCAATCATAATTCGGTTTCTGACAAATGAATAATGTGACAGCAAACCGTGAGTGAACTATGTGGGCCGATAGGAGACCTTATAGACCTCTGTCTTGCAGAAACCAATGCATTACAACAAGACTGCGAGACAGATGCAGCCCATATGGGTGAATAAAATGGCTCAGCTAGTGCTGCAGAGGAGCATGCCGCCAGAGTGCCATGCTCAGTGCATGGCTAGTACGCGACGCCCCCAGTAAGCCCCTCGCCGTCGTGTATCAAGCTCTCCGTGAACCAGTACCCGTCCCAGCTGTCGCCCTTCCTCTGCCACCACCACACACGACAGCAGGTGCGGGCATGGAGAGCAGGGGAGGCCACGGTGAAGTTACAGGTGGGGAGTGGAGGGTAGGGGGGAAGAGGGAACAAAATGTGTGCATGCATAATGAGGGAAACATGTACCTCTGGTGAGACAATTTGAAGGACTGGCACATCACATGCACCTGTATTGCTATGCCTCTCTCGGACATCCCCCCAGCACAACTGTGAGCACACATGTGGGTGTGCAAGGCAGCACGGAAGCAACACCACGATTCTACCCCACAAGAGGGGCTCAACCGCCAACAACCAATGCCATCATACAAACGAGCCAGCAACCCTGTCCCCCCCGCCTGCTCCTCCCTGCACACACGAACCCCCATGTGCTGTGTGCACTGGTGTGCCCACCCTGTGACCCACCTGCTCCAGCGTGAACTCAAACACCTCCACCTCGCCTGGCCGCACGCCCTCCACCTCCACCCTTGATTCATACTTTCTAACATGGTTTCAGAGCAGGTTCCCTAGTGGGAACGTTTTTTTTTAGGGCCCTTCACGATAGTTTTTTCTGCCCTGCCTGAAGCGCGCCTCGCGCCTGCCTCACCTGCGCCGTCGCGCGCCCTGCCCTACTGCCGCCAGTAGCGGCCCTGCCCTCCCGGCCCATTGCGGCCCTGCTCTAACGGCCCGTCGCGGCCCTGACCTAGCCGTCCGTCGCGACCCTGCCTGTTGCCGCCCGTCGCGGCCTGACCTAGCCGCCCGTTGCGGCCTGACCTAGCCGCCCGTCGCGGCCCTGCCTTGCCGCCACCCATCGCGGCCCTGCCTTCAGCCGCTCGTCGCGGCCCTGCTCTACCGCCGCCTCGTCGCGGCCTTGCTCTGCAGCCACCTTGTCGCGGCCCTGCCCTGCTGCCGCCCTGTCGCGGCCTTGCTCTACCGCCGCCTCGTCGCGGCCCTGCCCTACCCGCCAGTTGCGGCCCTGCCCTGCACCCGCCCCTGGTAAGCGCCCGCCCTGCCAAGCGCGCCGCTACACCCGCCTGGTTGCCGCGCCGCACCGCCCAGCCGAGCCGTGACGCCCTGCCGAGCCGCGCTGCCCTGCCCTACTGCTACCGCTGCTTCTACTGCCGCCATGGCTAGCCCTACTGTTCTTACCTTCGATGCTGAGGGTCGTGCGGTCAATTTCGACGTTTGGGTAGATGACCTGCAACTCTATCTTCAGTGCGACTCTAGGGACGGAGTCTCGCTTTTCGATCACACGTCCGGTGCCTCTATTGCACCTGCTGCCGATGCTGGCAGTACGGTTCGCTCGCAGTGGACTACTCGTGACGCTGTTGCTCTCCTTGCTGTTCGTAGTCACCTGCCGTCTGCTGAGCGCGCGCACTTTGGCCAGTACAAGACCGCTAAGTCTTTGTATGACGCTGTCGTCGCACGCTACTCCTCCCCTGCCACTGCTCCCCTCAGCTGGCTCATGCTGCCGTACTTGTTACCTGACTTGGCCGCTTTTGCCACAGTCGCTGACCTCATCATTCACCTCCGCACTAGTGACACCCGCTACCGCGCTCAGCTTCCCTCCGAGTTTCGCGCCAAGAACCCCCCCCCCCCCCCCTCCCCCATGTACATTACCCTCTTCTACCTCGTTACCCGTCTCCCTGACTCTCTTTGCTCAGTCAGGGACCACTTTCTCTCCCTTTGCCCCACAGAGCTCACCGTTGACCTGCTCGAGGAGCGCCTCATTGCAGCTGAGACTAGCATAGTCGCTGTAGGAGCTTCTCGCGGCGACCCTCGCGCCCCTTTCTTTGAGGGGTGTTCCCACGTTCCCCTTTTGCCCTCTGTTGCTCCTACTGCTGTTGTCGACCTCGTTGGCACGCAGGAGGTCGGGGCTGCGTCTGCTCCTACTGGGAGGCACCACAGCGGCAAGGGCAAGGGGGGCAAGGGTGGTGGAGTGGACGGCAGGGGTGGCGGTGGTGGCGGTGGAGGAGGTGGAGGGGGTGGGGATGGAGGTGGGGGTGGTGGCGGGAGTGGGGGCGTCGGTGGCGGCGGTGGAGGTGTGGGCGGCAGCGGCAGCGGCGGTGGGGGTGGCGGCGGCGGTGGTGCTGGTCGGGGTGGAGCCATACAGCGTGGAGGCTTTGGCGGTGGCCAGCGCCAGCAGCAGTCGCGTTCTCGTGAGGCCCCGTTGCCCCAGCAGCTTCGTGAGTGGTACGCTGGGCGTGGGAGGTCTGGGGGTGCTGGTTCTTGCGCTTACGTTCTCCGCACCGGCGAGCGCCGTGGGGAGACGTGCGGGCTGCCACACGTGACGCAGTGTTGTTTCGGTCGCCTGTCTGACGCCTCGCGTGCACAGTTTCCTGACGCCACTAAGCTCCCTCGCTGGGCTGATCTGCTGAAGTCTGGTGTTACTATCTTTCATCTTGATTACGATGCTATCCTTGCTGCCATATATGCTGTGACTATTAGTGCTGAGGGTGACTGTTACCGTGTGTGCCGCCCGACCCAGGTATAGAGGCTGCAGCTCTAGGTACTAGTGAGTCTGCTCTCTCAGGTATTGTGCCTGCTGAGGCCTTGCACACCTTCACGCTTAACTCAGGTGCTTCCCGCTCCTTCTTTCGCGACAGCACCACACTCACGCCACTCAGTCGGCCAGTTGCAGTCTCCCTGGCAGACCCCTCTGGGGGCCCAGTCCTTGCGCACTCCTCTACGATTCTGCCGTGTCCGGCGGTCCCGTCTGGCTCACTGTCGGGTCTTCACCTCCCCTCGTTCTCTACGAACTTGGTGAGTGGAGCTGACCTTCAGGACGTGTGGGTTGACTAGTTCACTCCTAGAGGTCAGCGGGTGACCCACTGTACGTGTACTCGGACGGGCCGCCACCTGGCCACGTTCACCCGTCGGCCTGGGTTGAGCCTGTACACACTGACTACTGAGTATCCTCCGGTTGCTGAGTCTGGTCAGGTAGCCGCGTCTGGTGAGGTGTTTGCTGCCACGTCCAGGTCTGGTCCGGAGTCTGCCCCCTGCTCGTGTCGTCTCCTGTCATACCAGACTCTCCTTTGGCACCACCGCCTTGGTCACCCCTCCCTGCCTCGTCTCCAAGGTATGGCCTCCCGTGTCCTTGTCACTGGTCTCCCACGGTCTCTCCCTCCCCTAAACCCTACGGTTTGCACTCGGCTTGTTGTCCGTGTGCGTGCATGTGTGTGTGTATGGAATGGTATGAGGGCATGGGATAATATATATTTCATGCTTATAATTGTGTGTGAATGTTGAGTCATGATGTCGAGTGTGTGTGTCGAGTCAATAGCGAGTGATCGCTAGACGCGTGTTACGCGATCGTTTGTGTCTCGCGCGCGGTTTCTTTTTTTGTCGTGCGCGGTTTCTATTTTGTCCTGTGTCGAACGTTTGGCGTGTCACAGGTGTGTGCAGCAGACCCATCAAGAACTCAAGGATGAGTTTGTGATGAAGAGCCCGAGCCTTGGTGTCAAGCCTCAAGTGATTTCGAAGCTCGCCAAAGGGTACACCTCAAGATATTGAAGATAGTTACATTACTTTGTGTAGTGTAACATTTCACTTGGTGTAGGCCCTAGTGAAGGGTGGTTTCGAGACCCTTCGTGGTTGGGGACAGTGTGGCACTGTTCCACATCACTCTACCTCGGCTCTTGGGGTTTGTAGGAGCTGGGAGTCATTCCCAACTCGTAACTCTTCATATCTCTTCCTATTTTGTGTTCAAAGACTATAGTGGCTGCCATAGTGCCGTTCGTTCAAACCGACACTGTGTCGTCAATACTTGGTGAAAGTGTGCGATCTAAATTGCCTATTGTAGGCGACGTTCAGACGCTCCAGATCCAAGTTGAATCAGGTCATTTTAAGTTGTGACCAGAACGTTATGAACGTTTGAAGCCGCTGTGCAGAAATCCGGCTGTGCACTCTATCTTTCGTTTTAGGCACATTGGAGCCTATTGTGACTATAACAAGTGGTATCAGAGCCCCTTGGAGCAGTTTCGACAATGGCTGGACCTGAGGAAACGGGTGGCAGAGGTGCTGGTGGCAGAGGAGAAGCCCAAGCTCAAGGCCAACCCCGTGATTCAGCCATGGCGCCTATGCAATCAAGTGTTGGCCCATCTAGGGATGAGCCTAGAGTGTTTGGCCTTGACAAGTTCAATGGTGACAACTTTGCTGAGTGGTCCTTCAGAATGGAGAACATATTTGACCACTATGACCTGCTGGAGGTAATGGAAGGAACGGGGAAGCGTCCCGAGAACGACCCGGAGAAGAGCCCGTGGGTGCGGAAGAGCGCACAAGGCTACCTCCTACTTGGGCAAGCGTTGGGGAGCAGCCAAATCCGTCACATCAAGCCTTTCCAGCGTGAACCAGAGAAGGGACCAAAGGCATGGGCTGCTCTCAAGGGTGTACACGCTCCTGCAACAGCGGCGGTAGCTGTGGTGTTGGAACGGCAAATGGCGACACTACGAATTGAAGAGGATGAAGCGGTTGAAGAAGGGGTGCAGAAATTCTTCGACTTGTTGACGCGGCTTGAGGGAGCTGATTTGAACTATAGTGAGCTCCAAAAGAAGACCAAGTTGCTGGCCCTACTCCCTGAGTCATGGTCCTCGCTCATCATCAACCTTAATCGCGACTTGCCCCGCCTCTCGCTTGAAGACGTGAAGCGAGCTATCCTTCAAGAGGATTTCCGCCGCCGTGAGTTGGCGAGTGCGGATGGCGCTGGGGCAGCGAGCATCGGCCGTGGATATGGTCGAGGAAGAGGTAGAGGACGAGGGGGAGGAAGGTTTGGTGGCAGCAACTTCGGCGGAGGCCGCGGGAGTGGCAGTTACGGCAGCGACGACAAGAGCTACGGACGCGGTCGCGGCCGATTCGACGGCGAGTGTCACTATTGTCACAAGAGCGGACACATGTGGCGCGACTGCTACAAACTCCCTGATGGTTGGACCCCTGCTCAAGGCCAAGAGGGTAGAGGAGCAGGAGGAGGGAGAAGAAGAGGCAGTGGAGGCCGTGGCGGTCGCGGTGGCGGAGCTGCAAACATGAAGAGTGGAGACAACGACAAGGACCCGAGCAACGATCGGTACCCGGGTCTATTCTACTTCGTGTCGACGCAAGTACCGACTGGTCCACAGAAGGATGAAGGCTTTGAGGAGCCAGCAGCTGTGGGGAAGGTGACTCTACACCCTCTGGACTATTGGGTGATCGATAGTGGCGCTACCTATAGCATGACACCTCGCCCGAACTTGCTCACCGAACTCGAACCGTCACCGGTGAAGCATGTTACATTAGCTTTGGGGCAGCGAGCGGAGGTGAAAGGCATGGGCAAGGCCATGTTTAAGGGTGCTGATGGGAAGATGGTGGGCCTCAAGAATGTGCTTTGGGTGCCCAGCCTTGCTGCCAACCTGATTTCCGTGCGGCAGTTGGCAAAGGCCGGCATGGACACGAACTCAAAGGGAGCCAAGACCTACACCGCAAGGCTTGGCGATCGGATTCTTTGGGACCTTCATGAGGACAGAGATGTCTACAACGAGATGTGGCAGATCCCTGTGGTCCCAGTGCCTAAGGAGAGGCAAGTGGCAGCAAGTGTCAGCACCAAAGGTGGAGCGGTTGGTAGCGGCGATTGCGCGGACGGTCGCGCTAAGGAGAAGGAGTCCCAGAAGTGCAATCTTGGAGGGACCAGCAAGCTTGGTGAACCTATGGAGAGAGGTGCAGCAGCCAAGGAGCAGCAAAAGGGTGAGGAGAACCCCGAGGGAGCAGCGGAGGAGGACTACGGAGAGAGTATGTGGGGCGCTATTGCGAGCGCGGCATTCTCCAATCCAACTTCGGCTACGGGGGAGTGTGATTGGCTCACCTTGCATCGGCGCATGGGGCATGTGGCCCTGCCCATCTTGCAGCAGCTAGTAAAGAATGAGATGGTTGCTGGCATACGTGTGAAGGGGGGGCCCGATGAGGTACTTGGCTGCCCGACGTGCATGCAAGCCAAGTTCACCCGTTTCCCATTCTCTAGTTCGGAGGCAACGGCTAAGGCATCACTTGATGAGGTGGTGATGGACGTGGTGGGCCCCCTGAAGCTTGGAGCTGCTGGAGCTGAGTACTTCCTCACTATTGTGGACGTCTACACCCGTATGACTTGGGTGTACGTGCTGGCCAGGAAGAGCGACGTGGCTGAAACGTTGAAGGCGGATTGGTTCCCGATGGTGGAGAGGCAACAAGACCGTCTAGTCAAGTCAATCCGCACCGATCGAGGGGGAGAGTTCCTGAGCAAGGAGTTTGGGTTGTGGCTGAAGAAGAATGGTATTCGGCACTCCCTCACCATGCCATACTCTTCTGCAATGAACGGCATTGCCGAGCGAGCGAACCGCACAATCACGGAGGCGGCACGCGGGTTGCTCATTGAAGCCGGGCTACCCGACTATTTCTGGCCTGATGCGGTGCGGAGCGCGTGTGTGGCCAAGAACCGAGCCTTGACTCATGTGGGAGCAGACAAATGGGTGCCCTATGTGGAGTGGCTAGGAAGGAAGCCAAAGGTGGATATGCTTCGGGTGTTCGGGTGCATGTGCATGGCGCTCGTGCCTAAGCATCTTCGGCACAACAAGCTTGGTGCCAAGGCGGTGTGGGCCGTGCACTTGGGCATGGCTCAAAACAGCAAGGGATGGCTTCTTTGGGACCCATTCACCAAGAAGTTCTTGGTGAGCAGGGACTGCAAGTTCATGGAGAACTTCATGTACAAAGATTGGAAGGCGGAGAATGAGGCGAAGATAGGCGTGCGGTTTGGGGAGGTGAAGAGTTCCGGTTTGGAGCATGTGGAGCTGCCTTTGGAGCTGAGCAGCGGCAGCACAACCACAAGGCAATCCTCCCTTGAGAATGGGGGAGAGGAGGCCAATGATGCAGAGGAAGAAGAGGAGGAGGTGCAGCAAGTGAGCGAGCGTGCACCGTCACTCCCTTCCCGTACTACGAGTGCTCCACGGATTCGAGCCACACCGCAGCAACGCCAAGGCCTTCAAGTCCCTACAGCTGAGGAGGAAGGAAGGGGCAAGAGGAGAGTTCAACCCCCTAATAGGCTGACCTATGATGCGCTGGGAAAGCAGGGCAAGACAGCCCTGGCCGGAGCGGCAATGATGGTCGGAGACGACGAGGAGAGTGACTACGAGGAGTGTGCCTTCGCGTTCTTCTCTCCGGTGGAGATGCCGGGAGAACCAGCAACTCTCAAGGAGACTTTAGAGAGTAGTGATGCTGAGGAGTGGAAGAAGGCCATGGAGAGTGAGCTGAAGAGCATCAAGGAGAATGACACGTTTGAATTGGTGGAGCTACCGGAGGGGCGTACGGCGATAACGTCCAAGTGGCTCTTCAAAATCAAGTCGGATGCCGACGGCAAGATCGAGCGCTACAAGTCTAGGCTTGTAGCCAAGGGGTACCAGCAGAAGGAGAAGGTGGAATTCAAGGAGCTGTTTGCCCCTGTGGTGAAGCCGACGACGCTGCGAACCCTATTCGCGGGAGCCGCCATCAAAGGATGGGTAGTAAAACAAATGGACATCGTAACGGCATTCCTTAACGGCATTCTTGAGGAGGAGATTTTTATGGCGCAGCCAGAGGGGTTTGACGATGGTAGTGGCAGAGTGTGGAAGCTGAAGAAGGCCCTCTATGGGCTGAAGCAGGCCCCTAGGCAATGGTACATGAAGCTGCGCGAAGTGTTGGAGGGGATCGGCTTCACTCCCTCAACGGCCGATCAGTCCTTGTTCATGCTTGGCGAGGGGGAGCAGAGGAGCTTCATGGTGGTGTACGTGGACGACATCCTCATCTTCTCACCCTCTTCTGACCTTGTGAAGGAGGTGATGTTGAAGCTGCAAGAAAAGTTCAAGTGCAAGTCCCTTGGTGACGTGAACTTCTACCTTGGGCTCCACATCGAACGAGACGTGGAGAAGCGGAGCATGCGAGTGCACCAACGGAAGTACCTGGAGGCGTTGGATGCCAACTTTGGCCAGAGCGAAGGTCATGTGGCTACTCCCTTTCTCTCTGGGTTCAAGTGTGTGAAGGGACCAGAGGAGGAGAGCGTTTGTGAAGAGGAGAGGCGCCGTTTTCACTCGTTGGTGGGCAGCCTCATGTATGCGGCGGTAAACACCCGACCGGACGTCGCGTTTGCTACCGGGCAGCTGGCTAGTGTTGTGCAATGCCCTAATGAGGAGCAGGTAGCAGCTGGAATGAGGGTGGCCAAGTATCTTGGCCAAACACCGACCGTTGGGCTGCAATACTCGGCGGCGGCACAAAGGCGCCAAAAGGGCGCGGATGGTGTTGAACCCGGGCGTTTGTTCCTCACCGCCTACTCGGATGCGTCATATGCATCGGAACCAGAGGACATGACAAGTGTGGGAGGCTTCATATGCTGTGTTGGTGGAGGCCCAACTGCTTGGGAGAGCAAGAAGCAGGTTGACCAAGCTTTGAACTCAGTGGAGTCCGAGTACATGGCACTCTTCCGTGCCGTACGGGAGATTGTGTGGCAGCAGCGTTTGTTGGCTGAATTGGGGGAGGAGCAGCAAGGACCTACCCCACTCTACCGTGACAGCCAGGGTGTCATTTCTCTTGCTAAGAACCCTGTGTTGCATGGACTCACAAAGCACATGAGGGTGAAGTGGCATTGGACAAGGAGCATGGTGACCGCGGGTGAAGTTGAGTTGCGGTACGTGAAGACCACGGGGCAGCCGGCTGACATGATGACCAAGAGGCTGGTGGAGCAGCAGCATTGGAAGTGTTGCAAGCTGGCTGGGATGGCTCTGAACTGAGAGAGCAACATATCCTAAGGCCAACAATCCGAGGGGGAGTTTGTTGGTGCAACCCTACGGTTTGCACTCGGCTTGTTGTCCGTGTGCGTGCATGTGTGTGTGTATGGAATGGTATGAGGGCATGGGATAATATATATTTCATGCTTATAACTCTGTGTGAATGTTGAGTCATGATGTCGAGTGTGTGTGTCGAGTCAATAGCGAGTTATCGCTAGACGCGTGTTACGCGGTCGTTTGTGTCTCGCGCGCGGTTTCTATTTTTGTCATGCGCGGTTTCTATTTTGTCCTGTGTCGAACGTTTGGCGTGTCGCAGGTGTAGGCAGCAGACCCATCAAGAACTCAAGGATGAGTTTGTGATGAAGAGCCCGAGCCTTGGTGTCAAGCCTCAAGTGATTTCGAAGCTCGCCAAAAGGGTACACCTCAAGATATTGAAGATAGTTACATTACTTTGTGTAGTGTAACATTTCACTTGGTGTAGGCCCTAGTGAAGGGTGGTTTCGAGACCCTTCGTGGTTGGGGACAGTGTGGCACTGTTCCACATCACTCTTCCTCGGCTCTTGGGGTTTGTAGGAGCTGGGAGTCATTCCCAACTCGTAACTCTTCATATCTCTTCCTATTTTGTGTTCTAAGACTATAGTGGCTGCCATAGTGCCGTTCGTTCAAACCGACACTATGTCGTCAATACTTGGTGAAAGTGTGCGATCTAAATTGCCTACTGTAGGCGACGTTGAGACGCTCCAGATCCAAGTTGAATCAGGTCATTCGAAGTTGTGACTAGAACGCTATGAACGTTTGAAGCCGCTGTGCAGAAATCCGGCTGTGCACTCTATCTTTCGTTTTAGGCACATTGGAGCCTATTGTGACTATAACACCCCTACCTGTGTTCCTTGCGTCGAGGGACGGCAGCACGCCGCTCCTCACTCCTCTGAGTTCCCTCCGACATCCATGACCATACCAATGCGGCGCGAAAATGGGATTACTGAGCGCCGCATTTTCGCTCAGTAATCCCATTTTATGTGGCTGTTCGCGGTCCAGTACGCTGTGCATCAGTTCAACTTCCAGCCCCGTGTCTCCATGCCAGAGACCACACCTGCTCTGCGGTGGACGGGGAAGGTTGGCGATGCGTCTGTGTTCCGTGTCTGGGGATCTCGAGGTTTTGTCCGAGATTCTTCCACGGACAAGTTGTCCTCCCGTGCTGTTCCCTGCGTCTTCCTTGGCTTCCCCCCTGACGCGCCTAGTTGGCAGTTTTACCACCCCACCTCGTCTTCCGTCCTCTCAGGACGCACGTTTGACGAGTCGGTTCCTTACTACCGTCTCTTCCCCTACCGCACTGCCCCTCTCCCCCCCCCCCGCCGCTCTTCCTAGCACCAGGTCCTCCTCCGGTAGACCCCCTCCCCCCTCAGGGTTCTGCCCCCTCATGGGTGTCCCTGGTAGACCCTGTCGAGCCTATCGAGGTAGCTGTCGACTATGGTGCTGCTAGGGGTGCTGAGCTTGCGGGTGCGGGGCCTGGGGGTGCTGAGCCTGAGCGTGCGGAGCCTGGGGGTGCTGAGTCTGAGGTTGCTGAGTCTGAGGGTGCGGAGCCTGGGGGTGCTGAGCCTTGGGTTGTTGAGTCTGAGGGTGCGGAGCCTGGGGGTCCTGAGCCTGAGCGTGCGGAGCCTAGAGGTGCTGAGCCTAAGCGTGCTGAGCCAGGAGGTACTTTGTCCTCTAGAAATCCTACGGGTGTCTTGTCACGGCGGGAGCCGCTCTCTCCGCCGCAGCTGCGCGACTGCTTTGCTCAGCGCTGGAGCTGTGCTGCTGGAGCTGGAGGTACTACTTGTGCTGGAGCTGCTGGAGGTGCTGGAGCCGCTGGTCCCGGAGGTGCTTGTACTGGAGGTACCGGAGCTGCTGGAGCTAGAGGTGCTGCTGGAACTGGAGGTACTGCTGGTGCTCGTACTGGAGGTACAGGAGCTGCTGGAATCGGTGGTGCTGCAGGAGTTGGAGGTGGCGGCACTGGAGCTGTTACTACTGGAGGTGCTGCTGGAGTTGGAGCTTCTCGGGGTGCTGGAGCTGGTGGTCCTACAGGAGTTGGAGCTGGAGACCCTGGAGCTGGGGGTACTGGTGCTGTCCCTATTGGTTCTGGAGGCGCTGCGCGGCCGCGGCCGTACTTCGTTCCACTCCTTCAACAGATTCTTGGTCTCCCGCCTTCTACTGGTCCTACTCCTCCCTTACTGTGTCCACCGCCTGAACAGTCAAAGTCACAGTTACAACCAGCCTCCCCACTGCCTAGTCCTTCTCCGTACACTGGGCCGACCGGAGGTCTTGCAGAGCGTCGTGAGCATGAGTCTCGTCCTGCGTCGCCTGTTCGCGCTGTTCGCATTGGTCGTCGTGTTCTACGTTAGCGTCCTCCTCCTGTCCTAGGCACGCACCAGATGGCACTTCGTCCTTCCTCTGTTCCACTGCGTGTCTCTCTGCCGTCTCCTCCTGCGTCCTCCCTTCCTGACGGTTTGGACCCGGAGTCTGACTCCCTTCGTGCTGCTAGTCCTACTCTCATGCGTCTCCTCGCCACTGTTGTGACTAACCCTTCCTTTGAGTCTACTACTGCGTCTGCTCTTGTTGCTGAGCTGGTTGACTTTGCTACCGCCTGTCGTCTAGACTACGCCGCTAGCCTTGTTGTTGAGTCTGAGTCTGTCTGTCCTCCATCCGTCGGGGGTGAGTGTGCTCTTAGCATGGACGTCCTTGAGGACAGGCAAGAGGATTTTGAGTGTTTTGCAGCTGCTGTACCGCATCTCGTGTCAATGCTGATTGCACCTGAGGGAGACCCGGATGCACCAGACATCCCGACCCCGCGCTCTTACGCAGAGGCGATAGAGGGTCCCTACTCGTCTCAGTGGCAATCAGCCATGGACGCAGAGATGGCGTCCTGGAAGTCCACATGCACTTACGTCGACGAGGTTCCCCCTCCTGGGGCGAACATCGTCAGTGGCATGTGGATTTTCAGGGTGAAGCGGCCACCGGGTTCTCCGCCTCTCTTCAAGGCGCGTTACGTTGCGCGAGGCTTCAGTCAGCGACAGGGAGTTAACTTCTTCCAGACCTTCTCCCCTACCCCGAAGATGACCACTCTTCGGGTACTGCTGCACGTCGCCGCTCAGGGTGACTACGAGCTTCTCTCTCTTGACTTCATCACTGCCTTCTTACAGGGCAGCCTGCACGAGGAGATCTGGCTGCGCCGCCCACCTGGCTTCACTGGGTCGTTTCTTCTTGGTACCCAGTGGAGCCTCCTGCGGCCAGTCTACGGTCTCCGCCAGGCGCCTCGCGAGTGGCACGACACACTGAGGACGACTCTTGCGGTTCTTGGGTTTGCTCCTTCTACTGCTGACCCGTCGCTGTTTCTACGCACCGACACTTCGCTGCCGCCGTTCTACATCCTTGTGTACGCAGCTATCTTGGCTTGCAGATCACCCGAGACAGATCACTCCGCACCATTACCTTGACTGAGTCACGCATGGTGCAGCAGGTCCTTCAGCGCTTCGACTTCCAGTACTCCTCACCACAGTCCACTCCTCTGCGTACCGGTCACTCGCTCTTAGCTCTGCCTTCGGATGAACCCGTAGAGCCGAATGGCCCATATCCAGAGCTTGTGGGCTGCCTCATGTACCTGATGACCTGCACTCAACCTGACCTCGCTTACCCTCTTAGCATCGTGGCGCGCAACGTTGCGCCCGGGAGACACCGACCAGAGCACTGGAAGGCCGCTAAGAGGGTGATGCGCTACTTGTGCAGTACGTCGGGCATGGGGCTCGTGCTTGGAGGACGTGCTCGAGTTGTCCTCACTGGTCACGCAGACGCTTCTTGGGTTGACGACTTGGCTACGAAGCGGTCGTCACATGGTTACACCTTCAGCCTTGGTTCCGGTTCTGTTTCGTGGCGGTCTACCCACTCATCTTCTGTTCTCAGCTCCAGCTGTGAGGCTGAGATCTATGCAGGGGCCATGGCTGCACAGGAGTTACGCTGGCTCACCTACCTGCTGACCGACTTGGGAGAGGCGCCTCGTTCTCCTCCAGTTCTGTACGTCGACAACAAGGCCATGATTTCCTTGTGTCAGGAGCACAGACTAGAGCAGAGAATGAAACACATCGCTCTGCACTACTTCCTTGCTCGAGAGTTACAGCAGAGTGGTCAGCTTCGTCTTGTTTACGTGGCCTCTCAGGCCAGCACTGTTGATATTTTCACCAAGGCACTTCAGCCTTGTGATCATGAGCATTTCTGTACTGTCCTAGGCCTTGTGCCTACTTGACCTAACTTGCTCACTTCTTGACTTTGCTTGTATTGTGATCTATATACTTATACCTGCATGCTTACACTTGCTAGGTTGTGATCACTATACAGCTTGTTCTCCTTTATATATAACTCTACATGTGAACTGGCCTTGTGGCCATTTGCTTGTGCTCGGACTGCGTGGTGACGTTGTGATCCACCCTGAGCTTGACCTTGCCTCGTTCTCTTGCTTGTCCCCCACTTTGCCTATGGGGGTGTGTCAGAACTATGCATTCATATGCTATAGGCTGTAATGGGGCACTCCTTATGGGGTACAGCCTTATTAGGTTTTGCTATACAAACCCTGTACTGCTGCCTTTCTAGTCATCCTTGATTCCTACTTTCTAACAGCTTGTGCTCGGACTGTGTGGTGACGTTGTGATCCACCATGAGCTTTGTTTTTTGTGACTTGTCTTGTGACCGTACGTTTTTTGTTTTGCTTGACACCCCTCACTTAGTCTATGAGGGTGTGTCAAATGTTGTAGCCTTTAATTATGCGTGTCATATGGGGTACAACAGTTAGGGTTAGGTTTATGTACCCCAACCCACAATAGTCAATCATAATTCGGTTTTTGACAAATGAATAATGTGACAGCAAACCGTGGGTGAACTATGTGGGCCGATAGGAGACCTTATAGACCTCTGTCTTGCAGAAACCAATGCATTACAACAAGACTGCGAGACAGATGCAGCCCATATGGGTGAATAAAATGGCTCAGCTAGTGCTGCAGAGGAGCATGCCGCCAGAGTGCCATGCTCAGTGCATGGCTAGTACGCGACGCCCCCAGTAAGCCCCTCGCCGTCGTGTATCAAGCTCTCCGTGAACCAGTACCCGTCCCAGCTGCCGCCCTTCCTCTGCCACCACCACACACGACAGCAGGGGCGGGCATGGAGAGCAGGGGAGGCCACGGTGAAGTCACAGGTGGGGAGTGGAGGGTAGGGGGGAAGAGGGAACAAAATGTGTGCATGCATAATGAGGGAAACATGTACCTCTGGTGAGACAATTTGAAGGACTGGCACATCACATGCACCTGTATTGCTATGCCTCTCCCGGACATCCCCCCAGCACAACTGTGAGCACACATGTGGGTGTGCAAGGCAGCGCGGAAGCAACACCACGATTCTACCCCACAAGAGGGGCTCAACCGCCAACAACCAATGCCATCACACAAACGAGCCAGCAACCCTGTCCCCCCCGCCTGCTCCCCCCTGCACACACGAACCCCCATGTGTTGTGTGCACTGGTGTGCCCACCCTGTGCCCCACCTGCTCCAGCGTGAACTCAAATACCTCCACCTCGCCTGGCCGCACGCCCTCCACCTCCACCCTTGATTCCTACTTTCTAACATGGTTTCAGAGCAGGTTCCCTAGTGGGAACGTTTTTTTTGGGCCCATCACGATAGTTTTTTCTGCCCTGCCTGAAGCGCGCCTAGCGCCTGCCTCACCTGCGCCGTCGCGCGCCCTGCCTTACTGCCGCCAGTAGCGGCCCTGCCCTAACGGCCTGTCGCGGCCCTGACCTAGCTGTCCGTCGCGACCCTGCTTGTTGCCGCCCGTCGCGGCCTGACCTAGCCGCCCGTTGCGGCCTGACCTAGCCGCCCGTCGCGGCTCTGCCTTGCCGCCACCCATCGCGGCTCTGCCCTCAGCCGCTCGTCGCGGCCCTGCTCTACCGCCGCCCCGTCGCGGCCTTGCTCTGCAGCCACCTTGTCGCGGCCCTGCCCTGCTGCCGCCCTGTCGCGGCCCTGCTCTACCGCCACCTCGTCGCGGCCCTGCCCTACCCGCCAGTTGCGGCCCTGCCCTGCACCCACCCCTAGTAAGCGCCTACCTTGCCAAGCGCGCCGCTGCACTCGTCTGCTTGCCGAGCCGCACCGCCCAGCCAAGCCGCGCCGCCCAGCCGAGCCGCGCCGCCCTGCAGAGCCGCGCCGCCCTGCCCTACTTCTAGCGCTGCTTCTACTGCCGCCATGGCTAGCCCTACTGTTCTTACCTTCGATGCTGAGGGTCGTGCGGACGATTTCGACGTTTGGGTAGATGACCTGCAGCTCTATCTTCAGTGCGACTCTAGGGACGGAGTCTCGCTTTTCGATCACACGTCTGGTGCCTCTGTTGCACCTGCTGCCGATGCTGGCAGTACGGTTCGCTCGCAGTGGACTACTCGTGACGCTGTTGCTCGCCTTGCTGTTCGTAGTCACCTGCCGTCTGCTGAGCGCGCGCACTTTGGCCAGTACAAGTCCGCTAAGTCTTTGTATGACGCTGTCGTCGCACGCTACTCCTCCCCTGCCACTGCTCCCCTCAGCTGCCTCATGCTGCCGTACTTGTTCCCTGACTTGGCCGCTTTTGCCACAGTCGCTGACCTCATCATTCACCTCCGCACTAGTGACACCCGCTACCGCGCTCAGCTTCCCTCCGAGTTTCGCGCCAAGAACCCCCCCCCCCCCTCCCCCATGTACATTACCCTCTTCTACCTCGTTACCCGTCTCCCTGACTCTCTTTGCTCAGTCAGGGACCACTTTCTTTCCTTTTGCTCCACAGAGTTCACCGTTGACCTGCTCGAGGAGCGCCTCATTGCAGTTGAGACTAGCATAGTCGCTGTAGGAGCTTCTCGCGGCGACCTTCGCGCCCCTTTCTTTGAAGGGTGTTCCCACGTTCCCCTTTTTGCCTTCTGTTGTTCCTACTGCTGTTGTCGACCTCGTTGGCACTGAGGAGGTCGGGGCTGCGTCTGCTCCTAGTGGGAGGCGCCACAGCGGCAAGGGCAAGGAGGGCAAGGGTGGTGGAGTGGACGGCAGGGGTGGCGGTGGTGGCGGTGGAGGAGGTGGAGGGGGTGGGGATGGAGGTGGGGGTGGTGGCGGGAGTGGGGGCGTCGGTGGTGGCGGCGGAGGTGGGGGCGGCAGCGGCAGCGGCGGTGGGGGTGGCGGCGGCGGTGGTGCTGGTCGGGATGGAGCCATACAGCGTGGAGGCTTTGGCGGTGGCCAGCGCCAGCAGCAGTCGCGTTCTCGTGAGGCCCCGTTGCCCCAGCAGCTTCGTGAGTGGTACGCTGGGCGTGGGAGGTCTGGGGGTGCTGGTCCCTGCGCTTACGTTCTCCGCACCGGCGAGCGCCGTAGGGAGACGTGCGGGCTACCACACGTGACGCAGTATTGTTTCGAACACCTGTCTGACGCCTCGCGTGCATAGTTTCCTGACGCCACTAAGCTCCCTCGCTAGGCTGATCTGCTGAAGTCTGGTGTTACTATCTTTCATCTTGATTACGATGCTATCCTTGCTGCCATATATGCTGTGACTATTAGTGCTGAGAGTGACTGTTACCCGTGTGTGCCGCCCGACCCAGGTATAGAGGCTGCTGCTCTAGGTACTAGTGAGTCTGCTCTCTTAGGTACTGTGCCTGCTGAGGCCTTGCACACCTTTACGCTTAACTCAGGTGCTTCCCGCCCCTTCTTTCGCGACAGCACCACACTCACGCCACTCAGTCGGCCAGTTGCAATCTCCCTGGCAGACCCCTCTAGGGCCCAGTCCTTGCGCACTCCTTTACGATTCTGCCGTGTCCGGCGGTCCCGTCTGGCTCACTGTCGGGTCTTCACCTCCCCTCGTTCTCTACGAACTTGGTGAGTGGAGCTGACCTTTAGGACGTGTGGGTTGACTAGTTCACTCCTAGAGGTCAGCGGGTGACCCACTGTACGTGTACTCGGACGGGCCGCCACCTGGCCACGTTCACCCGTCGGCCTGGGTCGAGCCTGTACACACTGACTACTGAGTATCCTCCGGTTGCTGAGTCTGGTCAAGTAGCCGCGTCTGTTAAGGTGTTTGCTACCACGTCCAGGTCTCGTCCGGAGTCTGCCCCCTGCTCGTGTCGTCTCCTGTCATACCAGACTCTCCTTTGGCACCACCGCCTTGGTCACCCCTCCCTGCCTCGTCTCCGAGGTATGGCCTCCCGTCTCCTTGTCATTGGTCTCCCCCAGTCTCTCCCTCCCCTCACCCTTGGGCCTGCCCCTACCTTTGTTCCTTGCGTCGAGGGACGGCAGCACGCCGCTCCTCACTCCTCAGAGTTCCCTCCGATGGAGGCTCCCCTGCAGACTCTCCAGATGGACGTGTGGGGCACAGCCCACGTCCGTGGACAGGGTCACGAGCGTTATTTTCTGCTGGTCGTTGTCGACTACTCGCGTTATTCCACAGTCTTCCCCTTGCGCCGCAAGGGTGAGGTCACAGAGGTGCTGATCACCTGGATCCGCGCTGCCCGTCGCCAACTCAGCGAGAATTTCGGCTAGGACCTTTTTGTTCTGCGTCTTCACTCCGAAAGAAGTGGAGAATTTTCCTCCAACCTTCTTCGGGCCTTCCGTCGTGCGGAGGGCATCCGCCAGACGTTCACTCTTTTGGCCTCCCCACGGGAAAATGGGATTGCTGAGCGCCGCATTGGTATGGTCATGGATGTCGCTCGTACCTCCATGATCTATGCGGTTGCTCCCCATTTTCTGTGGCCGTTCGCGGTCCTGTACGCTGTGCATCAGTTCAACTTCCAGCCCCGTGTCTCCATGCCGGAGACCACACCTGCTCTGCGGTGGACGGGGAAGGTTGGCGATGCGTCTGTGTTCCGTGTCTGGGGATCTCGAGGTTTTGTCTGAGATTCTTCCACGGACAAGCTGTCCTCCCGTGCTGTTCCCTGCGTCTTCCTTGGCCTCCCCCTTGACGCGCCTGGTTGGCAGTTTTACCACCCCGCCTCGTCTTCTGTCCTCTCAGGACGCACGTTTGATGAATCGGTTCCTTACTACCGTCTCTTTCCCTATCGCACTGCCCCTCTCCTCTCCCGCTGCTCTTCCTAGCACCAGGTCCTCCTCCGGTAGACCCCCTCCCCACTCAGGGTCCTGCCCCCTCAGGGGTGTCCCCGGTAGACCCTGTCGGGCCTATCGAGGTAGCTGTCGACTATGGTATTGCTAAGGGTGCTGAGCTTGCGGGTGCGGGGCCTGGGGGTGCTGAGCCTGAGCGTGCGGAGCCTTGGGGTGCTGAGTCTGAATTGCTGAGTCTGAGGGTGCGGAGCCTGGGGATGCTGAGCCTTGGGTTGCTGAGTCTGAGGGTGCGGAGCCTGGGGGTCCTGAGCCTGAGCGTGCGGAGCCTAAAGGTGCTGAGCCTAAGCGTGCTGAGCCAGGAGGTACTTTGTCCTCTAGAGATCCTACGGGTGTCTTGTCACGGCGGGAGCCGCTCTCTCCGCCGCAGCTGCGCGACTGCTTTGCACGGTGCTGGAGCCGTGCTGCTGGAGCTGGAGGTACTACTTGTGCTGGAGCTGCTGGAGGTGCTGGAGCCGCTGGTCCCGGGGGTGCTTGTACTGGAGGTACCGGAGCTACTAGAGCTAGAGGTGCTGCTGGAACCGGAGGTACTGCTGGTGCTCGTACTGGAGGTACAAGAGCTGGTGGAATTGGTGGTGCTACAGGAGTTGGAGGTGGCGGCACTGGAGCTGTTACTACTGAAGGTGCTGCTGGAGTTGGAGCTTCTCGGGGTGCTGGAGCTGGTGGTCCTACAGGAGTTGGAGCTGGAGACCCTGGAGCTGGGGGTACTGGTGCTGTCTCTATTGGTTCTGGAAGCGCTGCGCGGCCGCGGCCGTACTTCGTTCCACTCTTTCAGCAGATTCTTGGTCTCCCGCCTTCTAGTGGTCCTACTCCTCCCTTACTGTGTCCACCGCTTAAGCAGTCGAAGTCACAGTTACAACCAGCCTCCCCACTGCCTAGTCCTTCTCCGTACACTGGGCCGACCGGAGGTCTTGCAGAGCGTCGTGAGCCTGAGTCTCGTCCTACGTCGCCTGTTCGCGCTGTTCGCATTGGTCGTCGTGTTCTACGTTAGCGTCCTCCTCCTGTCCTAGGCACGCACCAGATGGCACTTCGTCCTTCCTCTGTTCCACTGCGTGTCCTTCTGCCGTCTCCTCCTGCGTCCTCCTTTCCTGACGGTTTGGACCCGGAGTCTGACTCCCTTCGTGCTGTTAGTCCTACTTTCACGTGTCTCCTGGCCACTATTGTCACTAACCCTTCTTTTGAGTCTACTACTGCGTCTCCTTTTGTTGCTGAGCTGGTTGACTTTGCTACCGCCTGTCGTCTAGACTACGCCGCTAGCTTTGTTGCTGAGTCTGAGTCTGTCTGTCCTCCATCTGTCGGGAGTGAGAGTGCTCTTAGCACGGACGTCTTTAAGAACAGGCAAGAATATTTTGAGTATTTTGCAGCTGCTGTACCGCATCTCGTGTCAATGCTGATTGCACTTGCGAAAGACCCGGATGCACCAGACATCCCGACCACGCGCTCTTACGCACAGGCGATAGAGGGTCCCTACTCGTCTCAGTGGCAATCAGCCATGGACGCAGAAATTGCATCCTGAAAGTCCACAGGCACTTACGTCGACGAGGTTCCCCTTCATGGGGCGAACATCGTCAGTGGCATGCGGATTTTCAGGGTGAAGCGGTCGCCGGGTTCTCCGCCTGCCTTTAAGGCGCGTTACGTTGCGCGAGGCTTCAGTCAGCGACAGGGAGTTGACTACTTCCAGACCTTCTCCCCTACCCCAAAGATGACCACTCTTCGGGTACTACTGCACGTCGCCGCTCAGGGTGACTACGAGCTTCTCTCTCTTGACTTCATCACTGCCTTCTTACAGGGCAGCCTGCACGAGGAGATCTGGCTGCGCCGCCCACCTGGCTTCACTGGGTCGTTTCTTTTTGGTATCCAGTGGAGCCTCCTGCGGCCAGTCTACGGTCTCCGCCAGGCGCCTCGCGAGTGGCACGACACACTGAGGGCGACTCTTGCGGTTCTTGGGTTTGCTCCTTCTACTGCTGACCCGTCGCTGTTTTTACGCACCGAGACTTCGCTGCCGCCGTTCTACATCCTTGTGTACGCAGCTATTTTGGCTTGCAGATCACCCGAGACAGATCACTTCGCACCATTACCTTGACTGAGTCACGCATGGTGCAGCAAGTCGTTCAGCGCTTCGACTTCTAGTACTCTTCGCCACAGTCCACTCCTCTGCGTACCGGCCACTCGCTCTTAGCTCTGCCTTCGGATGAGCCCGTAGAGCCGAGTGGCTCGTATCCAGAGCTTGTGGGCTGCCTCATGTACTTGATGACCTGCACTCAATCTGACCTCGCTTACCCTCTTAGCATCGTGGCTCGCAACGTGGGCCGATAGGAGACCTTATAGACATCTGTCTTGCAGAAATCAATGCATTACAACAAGACTGCGAGACAGATGCTGCCCACATGGGTTAATAAAATGGCTCAGCTAGTGCTGCAGAGGAGCATGCCGCCAGAGTGCCATGCTGAGTGCATGGCTAGTACGCGACGCCCCCAGTAAGCCCCTCGCCGTCGTGTATCAAGCTCTCCGTGAACCAGTACCCGTCCCAACTGCCGCCCTTCCTCTGCCACCACCATACATGGCAGCAGGGGCGGGCATGGAGAGCAGGGGAGGCTACGGTGAAGTCACAGGTGGGGAGTGGAGGGTAGGGGGGAAGAGGGAACAAAATGTGTGCATGCATAATGAGGGAAACATGTACCTCTGGTGAGACAATTTGAAGGACTGGCACATCACATGCACCTGTATTGCTATGCCTCTCCCGGACATCCCCCCAGCACAACTGTGAGCACACATGTGGGTGTGCAAGGCAGCGCGGAAGCAATACCACGATTCTACCCCACAAGAGGGGCTCAACCGCCAACAACCAATGCCATCACACAAACGAGCCAGCAACCCTGTCCCCCCCGCCTGCTCCCCCCTGCACACACGAACCCCCATGTGTTGTGTGCACTGGTGTGCCCACCCTGTGCCCCACCTGCTCCAGCGTGAACTCAAATACCTCCACCTCGCCTGGCCGCACGCCCTCCACCTCCACCCTCTGTTTCACGCGCGCCTGCACAACCCACGTGCATGCCGCACACGGTTATGGGCGGGAAGGGGAGGGAGGGGAAGGGCCACAGAGGATCAAGGGCTGAAAAACGGTGGAAGGAGTAAGAAAAAACTTGTGCTTTTTCCAATTTTCAAAAGCAGAATGCAGACGGAAAAATGGCAGGTCAGAGAAGCTCGACGAAGGGCAAATGGAGAGATGATGAGGAGGGGAAGGGGGGGTGGGTACTGGGGAGACGTAGAAGGAGGAGAGGAGGCGGTGGCGCTTGTGGGAGAGCAGCACACGGTAGTGCGTGTGGTGGAAGAGCCGCCGGAACCTCTCAAACTGCCATGCGGGCCAGGAGGGACGGGTAGGGCGTGGGGGGGTAACAGTGGTGGGCAACAATGAATGGATTACTTGTGCTTCATGGATTAACCTTTTTATTTTACTCAGCTTTAAGAGATACAATTATTCTTTGTGAACAGAGCACGCATGAAAACCAGTGAATGAAAGAGAGGGAGAAGTGTGAGGGGGTGTGGGCTAAGTTGGAACAACGTCAACCGAAGCTAATGAACGTTAACTGGCGTTGCACAGTGTCGGGGGGGTCAACAGGAAAAGAAGAAGAAAAAAGGGAATCTGTAAGTTGATGCTAGCTAAGTCCAAGTTAGGTTGCGGGGAGTGTTGCGACATGGTTGGGGGGCCAGGCAGAGAGGCATGGAGTGGAGTGGTGTATCATGGGTGGTGTGCAGCAATGGGAGGATGGAGGCAGACTGGCGCAGGGCGCAACAAACTAGGGCAGGCAGTTCATGCAGCACGGCGCCATGTGGGTGCGTGGCGTCACCTGGCCCAGGTCAAAGCGCGGGCCAAAGTACCGCGATCGCTCAAATGGGTCGAACCCTGCAAACTGAACGGAAGGGATGGGGAGGAAGGGTGGGGGGAAGGAGAAGAGAGAAGATGCAGGTGGAAGAAACTTAGAGCTCGTTAATATGAAGTCATGATAGCGAGATGAATGAGTGAAGCAGGAGGCAGCACGTACGGCGACACACTGATGGGCATGCACGTTCGCACAACATGCTGCAAGGCATGCGGACAGCAGCAGCAGCATGGCAGCATGGCAGCAGAGGCGCATGGGTTGACGCACGCGGTACATGACCTCCACGCCGTGGTCGGGGTACGGGTCGTCGTTGCTCTGCAGCGCACACAGCTGCTGCCGCACCGCCTCCTCCGCACTCCACTGCCGGGGGGCGGGGGACACAGGGGAGGGAAGGGAGGGGACAGGGGGGCACGGAACTGCACCTCAGAGGGTGTACGTAGGACGTAGGTCCTCCTTGCCGAGTGCATGCAACATGCTACAGCACGCATCAATGCACCATGCTACTAATAGTAAAACAACCGCATCACACCCCACCTCCCCAGCACGCTTCCCACACAGCCCTAGTACCTCTAGCCTGGGCCCCAGAGGCTTGCGGTCCGTGCCACGTGCCCTGCTCTCCACGCACGCACTCGCCGCGGGAGCAGCCAAAGTGGGGGACAGGGGAGCGGGAGGGGGGAAGGGCAGGTCAAGGGCGGGCTCGGGGGAGACTGGTGGCGGAGAAAGGAGGAGCTTGGGCGCGGCTGGGCGTGAGGAGAGAGGGAGAAGCGAAGCAGTGCGAGAGGGATGAGCGAGAGGGGGAGGGGGGGAACGGGGTGCTGACCCCATGGATGGGGTTGTTCCGCGGACCCGCATGGGCGGACCCAAATGAGCGGACCACTGCTTGGTAGCGGGAACAAGGCGGGGTTATAAAGAGCGCGGAGGTGGTGCGGCTGCTGCACGGCGGGAACGCGCAGTGCGCACCAGGAGGCGGGCAGGTAGTCGGGCACGTCCGCGCTGCACTGCACGCCGCCACGCGCGCCCCCACGGGCGGCAAGGCGCCTCGCTGGGCTGCGAAGGGCGCTGAGAGAGGCGGGCGTGACGCCGAGCGTAGGGCAGTAGCGCGAGACGGCGGCAGTAGTAAGGCAGAGCGACGGAGCGGACGACGTGCGTGGCGGGACGATGCGCGAATGACGGCGCGGCGTAGTAATGCCACCATGCAGCACGGGGACATGCGCCGCATTGGCGGGTGCAACCATGGTAGGGCGTGCGGGATGGTGACACGTGCAGGCGAGTATGTGTGGAAGACTGGAGGAGCTAAAATCGATGGTGGGAATGATGGATGGGAAACACGTGGATAGTGGCACAGAACCCACTCGCGTGAGAAACATGGATGGATGGCGAGTGATTGATTTATCTTATGAGCAATCGATTGCACTAGGCAAGATTACAATGAGCTAAGTGATAGAAGATAAGATGATGCTTAGAACTTGTGACTATAAAGAGAAACTTGTGTGAGATGGAATGTTTGATGAGATAAGAACTCAAAAGAGAAGGAGAGTGTGAGCTTGTTGAGAGAATAAGAGAGGTGATAAACACAGTGAATCTTACCGTAATACCCCAGATATAAGCGCATCTGCGCTTATAATAAAACAGTGTTTTTTTACGGGGGTGCGCTTATAAATGAGTTAAAATTATAAGCGCATGCGCTTATATAATAACAAACACAGAAATATGTTATAAACGCACCAAATTGTGCATTATAGTCTTGCAATTTCATTCAAATCGAAATAGGTGGAGCGTTCTGAATCAGAATCGCGCGATGGCGATTCTCTGCCGGCGCACAAAGGCAAGGACACGTCACTTTCGCATAGGAACGTGTCATGCTCGCCCCAGCAGAGTGTACGAACCAATAGCTTGCAGTCGCTCGTTCGCATCGCACAGGCTTGCCCCAGTGTACGACCAATAAACTGAAGTCGCTCGCTCGCAGCGCACAGACAACATCAGGTGTTCCCGAGCCCCCTTGTCAGGTCAACTTCGCGCCGTTGCGCTTTTCCTGAGCGAGCCCGCCCTCGAGGGAGTCAAACAGAGTAGAAGTCGATGTGGACTCGCTTCAAAACGGGAAGTCGTTACCGTTTTAATCCATTTTTGTTACATGTTTATACATGCGCTTATAATAAATCAGGGTTTTATAAGGGGTGCGTTTATAATTTAGGATCGGCCATAAGCGCATTGCTCCAGATATAAGCGCATGCGCTTAACATAGGCCTGCGCTTATATCCGGGGTGATACGGTACTAGGGATAGCTGTAGAGGTGACTTGAAGGAATGGCTTGGTCTTCGGAGCTTTACTTGAAGAGGAACATTAAGCTTGGTGTTGGGTGATGAGCCTTCCTCAAGCTTATAGGTAGTAATGAACCTTATACTCAAGTAGAGTATGAAGTGACTATTCTTCATTTGATGTTTAGCTTTGTAAACTAATGAGAGAGACTTTGTGAGCATAAACTTATATTGAAAGAGGTATAGTACAAGCCTTACAAATCCATGAGGGATACATAGGCATGCATAGAAAGAGTAACCAACAATGGTAGCCTTGGAAGAGAGTTGCATAAGAGTATCAACTTTGGAGACATAGAATTTGGTTGCTAGTGAGGAGCCTTTGTAGTAGAAGAGGAGCTCGAAGGAGACTTGGAGAGAAGCTTGAAGAAGAAGTTTGAGAAGCCTTGTTGTCATTGAAGAACTTTCTTGAAAAGTTGTGGAGATGCTTGTTGGAGATGAATAGTTTGGAGCATGTGGTGGTGGTTGGCACTTAATGAATTGGAGTTTGTAGCCTTGTAGTGTTGGATGAGAACTTGGGTGACTTGGAAAGGAATGAGTGGAGGAGACAGGATAGCTTTGGTGTCTTGGAAGAGGAGGTGAGGGGGTAATCACGAGGTCCTTAGGGATGAGGTGGCAACTTTGGTGACTTGGGAAAGGAAGGAAGGAATAAATGAGAGACATGTGGAGTTTGATGACTAGGAAATGGAAGCATGTGCTTGAAGGCACATGGGAGGAGGATAATTGGAGGAAGTGGATGACTTGGGTAAAATTTGATGAGTAGGAAAGGAAAGCACATGGAAAATCATGAAGAGTCATGTGTCTTATGGTGGGACTTGAGGATGAGTATGGGAAGTTGGTTTGGATATTGGTTCAGTTGGACTAGGAAAGGCCAGTTGAGGAGAAGGACCAGTAGAAGGCGGGAGACTAGGAACCTGCTGAAGGAGCGGAACGAAGTACGGCCGAGGCCGGGCGGCGACTCCAGGCACAGCAGAGACAGCACCAGTACCCCCAGCGGCAGCACCAGCGCCAGGAGCACCTCCAGCTCCAGTACCTCCAGCAGCACCAGTAGTACCCCCAGCAGGTCCGCCTCCAGGACCGACAGCAGCAGCCTCAGCGCAAACACCCTCAGCAGCACCAGCTCCAGTCGCACCCGCAGGGCCAGCAGCTCCAGTACTCCCAGCACGAGCACCTCCGGGACCCGCGACACCAGTACCCTCAGCAGCTGGAGAACCTCCAGCTCCAGCAGCACGCCTCCAGCGCCGGGCAAACCACTTACGCAGCTCCTGTGGAGAGAGGGGCTCCCGGCGAGACGAAGCACCCGAAGAACCTCCAGGCCCAGCACCGCCAGACGCCACACGAGTAGGCGCAACTCCCTCAGGCTCCGCACCTCCAGGCGTAGCACTCCCAGGCTCAGAACCCCCAGGCGTAGCACCCCCAGGCTCAGCACCCCCAGGCTCAGCACCCCCAGTCGCAGCAACCCCGGGCTCAGCACCCCCATTCGCAGCACCCCCAGGCTCAGCACCCCCAGTAGGAGCACCCGCAAGCTCAGCACCCCCACGCGCAGCACCCACACGCTCAGCACCCCCAGAGTCAGCACCCCCAGGCTCAGCACCGTCAGCAGCACCAGAGTCACCAGTAACCTCGACAGGCTCGACTGCGTCTACCTGGGACAAACCTGAAGGGGCAGGACCCTGAGGGGGGAGGGGGTCTACCGGGGGGGGACCTGGTACAAGGAAGAGCGGCGGCGGGGGGAGGGAGGGAGTGCGGTAGTAGGGGACCGACTCGTCAAACATGATGTCCTTGGAGGACAAAACACGGCGAGAGGTGGGGTGGTAGAACTGCCACCCTGGCGCGTCAGGGGGGAAGCCAAGGAAGACGCAAGGAGCAGCACAAGGGGACAGCTTGTCCGCAGACAGGTCGCGAACAAACGCCCGAGATCCCCAGACACGGAACGCCGACACATCGCCAACCTTCCCCGTCCACAGCAAAGCTGGGGAGGTCTCCGGCATGGAGACCGTGGGGTGAAGGTTGATCTGATGCGCCACGTACCGAACCGCAAACGGCCACAGAAAATGGGGGGCAGCCGCATGCATCATGGACGTACGAGCGACATCCATGACCATGCCAATGCGGCGCTCAGCAATCCCATTTTGCTGTGGGGAGTCCGGAAGCGTGAAGGTCTGGCGGATGCCTCGTGCACGACAGTAGGCTCGCAGAAGGCCAGAGGAGAACTCTCCGCCTCTGTCAGAGTGCAGACGCAGAACAGGAAAGTCCGAGCCGAAGCTCTGCCTGAGCTGGAGACGAGCTGCGCGGATCGAGTCGATCAACGCCGCAGTGACATCACCCTTGCTGCGCAAGGGGAAGACTGTGGTGTAACGCGAGTAGTCGTCAACCACCAGCAGGAAGTAGCGCTCGTGACCCTGTCCACGGATGCGGGCCGGGCCCCACACGTCCATGTGAAGCGTCTGCAGCGGGGCCTCTGTCGGAGGAAACTGGGAGGAGTGAGGGGCAACCCGCCGCCGCCCCTCGACGCAGGGGACGCAGGTAGGGCCAGGCCCAGGAGGAAGGGGAGGGAGGGACCGGGGAAGACCAGAGACAAGGACACGGGAGGCCTTGCCTCAGAGACGAAGTAGAGAGGGGTGACCAAGGCGGTGGTGCCAGAGGAGAGTCTCGTGAGACAGGAGGCGACACAAGCAGGGGGCAGACTCAGGACCAGACCTGGACGCTGCAGCAAACACCTGACCCGACGCAGCTACCTGACCAGACGTAGTGACTGGAGGAGACGCAGTGGTCAGTGTGTACAAGCTCGACCTCGGCCGACGTGTAAACGTGGCCAGGTGTCGGCCTGTCCGAGCGTCCGTGCAGTGGGTCACCTGCTGACACCCCCACCCCGCTGGCGTGCAGTGTACCACTCACGGAGCTGCTGAGGGGAGGGGATGTCACAAGTGCGCTGCTGCTGCTGCTGGCGCTGACCTCCACCGGAGCCGACCCTCTGCGCAGTGCCACCCTGACCAGCTCCACCTCCTTCGCCACCGCCTCCTCCACCGCCGCCACCTCCGCCACCACCTCCGCTCCCACCGCCACCGCCGCCTCCTCCGCCTTCACTGCCGCCACCGACACCTCCACCCCCGCCACCACCCCCACCGCCACCCCCACTCCCTCCGCCGCCTCCACCGCCGCCTCCACCGCCCCCGCTAGCTCCTCCAGCGCCCCTGCCCCCCTTCCCCTTGCCAGGGCGGCGTCTCCCGCTAGGGGTAGACGCCGCACCGACCGACTCAAGCCCAACGAGGTCGGCCGCAGCAGCAGAGGCAACAGAGGGCAAAAGGGGGGAGGGGGAACACCCCTCAAAGATGGGGGTGCGAGGGTCACCACGAGAGGCTCCTACAGCGACTATGCTCTTCTCCGCTGCTAGGAGGGCCTTCTCGAGGAGGTCAACGGTGAGGGTGGTGGGGCAAACTGAGAGGAAGTGGTCCCTGACTACGCGAAGGGAGTCAGGGAGGCGGATGACTATGTAGTAGAGAGTGATGTACATGGGGGGGGGGGGGTTCTTGGCGCAGAAGTCAGCAGGAAGCGCAGCGCGGTAGCGAGTCTCACTAGTGCGGAGGTGCGTAATGAGGTCAGCGACTGTGGGAAAGGCAGCAAGGTCAGGAAGAGGTACGGTAGCATGAGGCGGCTCAGTGCAACAGTGGCAGGGGAGGAGTAGCGTGCAACTACAGCGTCGTACAAGGTCTGAGCACTCTTGTACTGACTAAAGTGCGCACGCTCAGAGGTAGGCAGGTGGCGACGCACAGCAAGACGTGCAGCAGCATCGCGTGTGGCCCACTGTGAGCGAAGAGTGGCGTCAGCATCAGCAGCACGGGCAGGAGAGGCACCAGTGGTGAGGTCAAAGAGGGAGAGACCGTCTGCCCTATCGCACTGTAGGAAAAGCTGCAGGTCATCTACCCAGACATCAAAGTCAATTGCTCGACACTCAGCGTCAAAGGCGAGGACACTAGGGGTAGCCATGACAGTAGTAGACTAGTAGCGCGAACAGTGGGGTAAGGGCAGTGCAGTGACAGAGGCGCTGCTTTTACCGGACAGGGCGGCTCGGGCGGCTCGGCGGCTTGGCAGGTCGGCAGGAACTGTAGCTTGGCGGCTCGACATGAACTGCAGCTCGGCGGCTCGGCTACTCTGCGGCTCGGGCGGCTCGGGCGGCTCGGGAGGCTCGGGCGGCTCAGGCGACTCGGGCGGCTCGGGCGGCTCAGCGGGACGGCGGCTCGGGTGGCTCGGGCGGCTCGGACGGCTCAGGCGGCTCGGTGGGACGGCGGCTCGGGCGGCTCAGGTGGCGCGGCGGCTCGGGTGGCGCTGGCGGCTCGGCAGTAGCTCGGCGGGGCCGCGTGAAGGCGGGGTCGGGGCCGGGAAGGGCGTGCGACGGGGCCAGCAGGGGCTGGGCCGGGGCCGGGAAGGGGCGGCGCCGGGGCCCTAGGGTAGGCGACGGGGCGACCAGAGACTGGGCCGGGTCGGGAAGGGCGGCGTCAGGGCCAAGAAAGGGCGGCGCCTGAGCCGGGAAGGGCAGCGACGTGGCCGCAGGTAGGTGACGGGGCCGCAGGTAGGCGACGGGGCCGCAGGTAGGCAGCGGGGCCGCAGGTAGGCGACGGGGCCGCAGGTAGGCGACGGGGCCGCAGGTAGGCGGCGGGGCCGCAGGTAGGCGACGCGGCCGCAGGGTCGGGGCCGGGTCGGGAAGGGCGGCGCGAGGGCCGCGGGGTAGGCGACGGGGCCGAAAGGGGCGGCGAATTGGGGCCGGGAAGGGCGGCACGAGGGCCGCGGGGTAGGCGACGGGGCCGCTAGGGCGGCGGATCGGGGCCGTCAAGGGCGGCGCGACACAGCCGCTAGGGCGGCGCGACACAGTGAGAAAGGGGGGGGAGCGCGACTCGGGCAAGGGCTGAGCGCGCTCCGGGCAGGAAAAAAAAATCGAATCGGTGGGCCCTAGGAACAGTTCCCACAAGGGAACCTGCTCGATACCATGAGAAAACTGAAACCAGAATGAATGCACTATGAAAGAGTTGGGTACAAGTACTAACCCTAATTGGGTTGTACCCTATATGGGCTACCCCACTACAGCCTACACAAAAGCATAAGCTATAATGTTCTGACAAGGCTATGGTGGTTGGGAGTAGTTAAAGAGGTGGTTGATAGGCTTGAGTTGGAGAGGATGAGTTGGAAAAGTAAGTTTGTAACTTGAGTGGCTGGAATAGGCTTTGGAGGAGTTGAGCGATTTGGATGGGTTCTTAGGAAAATGTGTCGAGGGTGTTTTGAGGGGAAGGGGTTGGAGTGGCACAGTAGCGTGGCACGTGAAGAGCGTGCCATTCACAACACTAAGGGCATCCCATAGATATTTTACAGTTCATATTGAGATTTGTAACCCTATTTTCTATGTGTAACCCTTACGAATCAACTTCTGTAGTGTTATGAGTTGAAAAAGAGAGTGCGCATATTAACGAATAATGAAACTGTGATTGAACAGACTCAGAATACAATGAAGGCACTCGCTAATGTAGTGGCTAGCCTAGCTAGGAGGGAACCTCGGGTGAGCGTGGTTTTGTGTAGGTTTGGCGAAGGGAAACGCCGAAGGCGACTCGAAGAGCTCCGTTAACGTTGATGTCAGCGCTTTGCAACGACACGCCTCGTATTATTACATTACGCACCTAAGTCGACATATGACACAATCAAACTAAGTCAAAAAATGGCGTGCGTAGGTTGTAAGCGACCATGATTTCAGCTAGACTAAGGAAAGAAAGCAGCGACTATGGGATAAGAAAAGTGAGTTGTGAACCCCCTTCCAGCTTGAAATTCCATTTGGGCCAAGCGACCGAAACGATCGCTTTACTTGCAATGCAACCGTCGTGAGGGTGCAGCACGTAGACGTGCGATAGTTGACATGAGCTCCAAAATTCATTTGGAGGGAGCCAACGGAACTCTCATCCGCAGGGACGGGGTCACTATTTTAGCTGCTGGCTTTAAGAAAGGTGGTCAATATCCGCAGCTTGCTTGCGGGCGAGATAATCACCAAGAAGCGGAGATGCTTCAAGCGAGACAGATGACACCCACATGTCGTCTTTACTGGTGCGGTCAGTCCAACCGATTAGAAAATCCACACGGCGACCAGCTGCGTCCAGCCGTACACGATGCGCCAATATCTTGGATGGGTCAAGTGTCATATATACGCCAATCGTCGGGTAGCAGCAGCTTCGCGGTGACAGGTGTCACCATCTTGATGATCTTGAAAGGTCCACAAAATCGTGGCCGTGATTTCAACGGGCCGCGCAGGTGTAGGTTTTTCGTGTCGAAAAGCATTAGTTGCTCAGCTGCCAAGACGAATTCCCGTCGAAAAAGGTTGGTGTATTTGCAGGAAGTGGTATTCGCCTTGCGAATTGCGTCCGCAGCCTTCTCGCGAACTTCTTGTAATTCCATTACAAATGTTTGTGACTTTGGAACCGGATTGTCGAGTGTAGGCGTTGTATGCACCGTCGGGTCCATCCCGCAATTCAAGAAGAATGGGGAGTGATTAGTCGTGCTGGACGGGGCGTTGTTGAATGCAAACTCCAGCATGGCGAGCGAGTCTTCCCAGCCAGCAGGGTCGGGGCAGTTGGTCCTGATCAGCTGCTCCATGGTTTGATTGGTCCGCTTGGTCTGACCGTCCGTTTGCGGATGGTATGCCAAGGAGAACTGTAGCTTTGTGCCATACTGCACCCACGTTTCCTTCCAAAACTTCGACGTGAACTTCGGATCTCGGTCGCTGATGATCGCCGAGGGGATTCCGTGCAGTCGCACAACCGTTGAAATGAGGAGGCGCACAACCGGAGGAGAACTCTCCGCCTCTGTCCGAGTGCAGACGCAAAACAGGAAAGTCCGAGCCGAAGCTACGCCTGAGCTGGAGACGAGCTGCGCGGATCCAGTCGATCAACACCTCAGTGACCTCACCCTTGCTGCGCAAGGGGAAGACTGTGGTGTAACGCGAGTAGTCGTCAACCACCAGCAGGAAGTAGCGCTCGTGACCCTGTCCACGGACGCGGGCTGGGCCCCACACGTCCATGTGAAGCGTCTGCATCGGGGCCTTCGTCGGAGGAAACGGGGAGGAGTGAGGGGTAGCCCGCAGGCGACCCTCGACACAGGGGACACAGGGAGGGCCAGGCCCCGGAGGAAGGGGAGGGAGGGACCGGGGAAGGCCAGAGACAAGAAGGCGAGAGGCCATGCCCCGGAGATGAGGCAGGGAGGGGTGACCCATCCTGTGGTGCCACACGAGGGTCTCGTGGGACAGGAGGCGACACGAGCAGGGGGCAGACTCAGGACCAGACCTGGACGCTGCAGCAAACACCTAACCCGACGCAGCTACCTGACCAGACGCAGGAGGAGGAGACGGAACAGTGAGTGTGTACAGGCTCGACCCCGGCCCACGTGTGAACGTGGTCAAGTGTCGACCCGTGTCCGCGTCCGTGCAGTGGGTGTCCCGTCGGCGTGCAGGGGTGAACTGGTCGACCCCTGCATCCTGTAGGTCAGCACCCGCCACCAAGTTCGTAGAGCACGAGGGGAGGTAGAGACCGGACAGGGCGCCAGACGGGACCGCAGGGCACGGCAGGACAGTGGAGTAGCGAGCGAGAACAGGACCCCCAGAGGGGTCCGCCAGGGAGACCGCCACTGGCCGACTAAGCGGCGTGAGTGTGGTGCGGTCTCGAAAGAAGGAGCGAGACGCCCCTGAGTCAAGAGTGAAGGTGAGAGAGGGCGGAGCCGACGCAGTACCTGAGAGAGCAGACTCACCAGCACCTGAGGACACAGACTCACTGGCACCTAGAGCGACAGCCTCACCAGCACCTGGAGCAGCAGCCTCAACAGCACCTAGAGCCGCAGTACCAATGCCCGGGTCGGGCGGGAAACACCGGTAACAGTCACCCTCCTCACTAATAGTCACAGCATACATGGCAGCAAGAATAGCATCAAAGTCAAGATCAAAGATAGCTACTCGTGCCCTAGACAGCTGGTCCCAGCGAGGGATCTCAGAGGCGTCAGGAAACTGGCGGCGCCAAGCGTCAGTCAGGCGGCCGAAGCAGCGCTGGGCGGGGTGTGGACCACCACACGGCTCACCCGCACGGTCGCCCGTGCGCAAGACGTAGGTGCACGGACCAGTACCCCCACCCCTCTGACGTGCAGCGTACCACTCACGGAGCTGCTGCGAGGAGAGGGTCTCCTGACCACGCTGCTGCCGCTGCTGTTGGCGCTGACCGCCACCGGAGCCACTCCTCTGCGACGAGCCACGACCTCCTCCGCCGCCTCCTCCGCCGCCGCCGCCGCCACCTCCGCTGCCACCGCCACTCCCATCGTCGCTGCCGCCACCGCCGCCTCCGCCACCACTCCCACCACCACCGCCGCTGCCACCCCCGCCTCCACTGCCGCCGCTGACACCTCCACTCCCGACACCACTCCCGCTACCACCCCCACCTCCTCCGCTGCCTCCACCGCCGCTCCCACCGCCCCCGCCGCCTCCACCACCGCTCCTGCCCCCTTTGCCCTTGCCAGAGCGACGTCTCCCACTGGGGGCAGACGCCGCACCGACCGACTCAAAACCAACTAGGTCGGCCGTAGCAGCAGAGGCGACAGAGGGCAGGAGGGGGGAGGGGGAACACCCCTCAAAGATGGGGGTGCGCGGGTCACCACGAGAGGCCCCTACAGCGAGAATGCTCTTCTCGGCTGCTAGGAGGGACTTCTCGAGGAGGTTAACAGTGAGAGTGGTGGGGCAGACTGAGAGTAAGTCGTCCCTGACTCCGCGGAGGGAGTCAGGGAGGCGGGTGACAATGTAGTAGAGAGTGAAGTACTTGGGGGGGGGGGTTCTTGGCGCAGAACTCAGCAGGAAGCGCAGCGCGGAAGCGAGCGTCACTAGTGCGCAGGTGGGTAATGAGGTCGGCGACTATGGCAAAAGAAGCAAGGTCGGGAAAGAGGTACGGTAGCATGAGGCGGCTCAGTGCAGCAGTGGCAGGGGTGGAGTAGCGTGCAATAACGGCGTCGTACAAGGTCTGAGCACTCTTGTACGACCCAAAGTGTGCACGCTCAGAGGGAGGGAGGTGGCGACGCACAGCAAGACGTGCAGCAGCATCGCGTGTGGCCCACTGTGAGCGAACAGTGGCATCCTCAGTAGCAGCAGGGGCGGGAGAGGCACCAGAAGTGAGATCAAAGAGAGAGAGGCCGTCAGCTCTGTCGCACTGTAGAAAAAGCAGCAGGTCGTCTACCCACACGTCAAAGTCGATGGCTCTGCCCTCAGCGTCGAAGGTGAGGACACTGGGGGTAGCCATGACAGTAGTGGGGTAAGGGCAGTGCGCAGAGTAAAGCTCAGTGCTCACCAGACAGGGCAGTGCAGGTGGCTCGGGCGGCTCGGGCGGCTCGGGCGGCTCGGGCGGGTCGGGCGGCTCGGGGGCTCGGCTGCTGGGCGGCTTGGGCGGCTCGGCGGCTCGGGCGGCTGAAAGGCATCACCGTGAATTCGTTACTCCCGTAGTAGGTACGAAACGCAGTCTTGTGACAATTGTCAGCGAAGACTTGGATCTGGTAGTAAGTGCTGCATAAGTCGATCTTCGAGAAATGGCGAGCGCCGCGAAGTTGGTCAAGGAGGTCGTCGGTGCGTGATTTTGGGTAGCGAGACTTGAATGTCATCCGGCTGAGCGCGCGATAGTCGATGCACATGCGAGGCCCGCCGTATTTTCTTCGGAGTGAACAGGATCAGTGCTGCGAAGGGAGATATACTGGCTCGGATGAATCCTTTCTCCAACAGTGCATCAATTTGGCTTTGCAGCTCCTCGAGTTTCGACTGGGTCAACCGCCACTGTGTCGGAACAGTCGGCTGCGCGCCAGGTTCCAACTGGATTTTGTGGTCCTCAGGTCTCTCGGGTGGCAGTCCAGGTGAAAGATCGTCGGGGAAGTGTCAAACTATTATGTTGTGTGTCTTGTGTAGGCTATAGTTGGGTCGCCCATATGGTGTACAACCCAATTAGGGTCAGTACTTGTACCAACTTTCTATTCAATGCATTCATTCTCGCTTAGTATTCTGACATCGTTTCAGAGCAGGTCCTCTTACAGGACCCGTTTTTTTTTCTAGGGCCCACCGATTCGTTAGCTGCTTGTAGCACCCTACCCCACCAGTCGCGCTGCCCTGCCCTACCATGACAGTCGTGCCGCCCTGCTGGCCACGCACTGCCTTGCCCTGCTGGCGGTGCGCTGCACTGCCCTGCCCGCGCGCCGCCCTTTGTAGTCCGCGCGCCACCCTCTGCAGCCTGCGCGCCGCCCCTTGTACCCCGCGCGCTGCCCCTTGCATCCCGCGCGCTGCCCTATACGGCCTGTGCGCCGCCCTGCAGCCCGCATGCCGCCCTTTGCAGCCCACGTGCTGCCCCTTGCAGCCCGCACGCTGCCCCTTGCAGCCCGCGCGCCGCCCCTTGCAGCCCGCCCGCTGCCCTACACGGCCCACGCACCGCCCTACAGCCCATGCGCCGCCCTTTGCAGCCCGTGCGCCGCCCTTTGCAGCCCGCGCGCCGCCCCTTGCAGCCCGCGCGCTGCCCTACACGGCCCGCGCGCGGCCCTTCCAGCCCGCGCGCCAGCTTTCCCTGCCACGCGCCGCCCTTCTTGCCTGCGCGCCGCCCTTTTTGCCCGCTCGCCGCCCTTCCTTGCTGCGCGCCGCCCTTCCCTGCCGTGCGCCGCCCTGCTGGCCTGTGAAGAAATGAGGAATGAATGAACTAGCAAGCAGGTGGGTACAAGTAGGAAAACCTAAAAGTGTTGTACCCCAAATTGTCTACCCCACTACAGCCTACACAGACTATAGCATATGAGTTTGACACACCCCCATAGGCAAAGTGGGGGAGAACAAGAGGTCACAAGACCAGTCAAGCAAAGCAAAGCAAAGCAAGCTCAGGGTGGATCACAACGTCACCACACATTCGGAGCACAAGTTCAAGGCCACAAGGCTAGTTCACATGCAAGATCATATATAAAGGTAAACAAGCAAATGCAGGTATAGAAAGATCACAGTACAAGCAAGGTCAAGAAGTGAGCAAGTGAGGCCATGTAGGCACAAGACCTAACATCGTACAGAAGCGCTGATGATCACAAGGCGGAAGTGCCTTGGTAAAGATATCAGCAGTGTTGGCCTCAGAGGCCACGCAAGCAAGGCGCAGCTGACCACGCTGCTGCAGCTCACGAGCAAGGAAGTAGCGAAGAGCAATGTGCTTCGTTCTGTGCTCCAGTCTGTGCTCCCGACACAAGGCCAGCATGGCCTTGTTGTCTACGTACAGAACTGGAGGAGAACGAGGCGGCTCTCCTAGGTCAGTCAGCAGGTAGGTGAGCCAGCGTAGCTCGTGTGCAGCCATGGCCCCAGCGTAGATCTCAGACTCACAGCTGGAGCCGAGAACAGAAGACGAGCGGGTAGACCGCCACGAAACAGAGCCGGAACCAAGGCTGAAGGTGTAACCCTCTGACGACCGCTGCGTAGCCTGGTCGTCAGCCCAAGAAGCGTTTGCGTGACCTGTGAGGACCACTGAACGTCGCCCTCAAAGCACTAGCCCCATGCCCGACGTACAGCACAAGTAGCGCAACACCCTCTTCGCTACAACCATGTGCTCTGGTCGGTGTCTCCCAGGAGCAACATAGCGTGCCAAGATGCTAAGAGGGTATGCAAGGTCAGGTCGTGTGGAGGTCATCAGGTACATGAGGCAGCCAACAAGCTCTGGGTACGGGCCACTCGGCTCTACGGACTCATCCGAAGGCAGAGCTGAGAGCGAGTAGACAGAGTAGTGGCCTGAGACGAGGAGTACGTGAAGTCGAAGCGCTGAAGGACCTGCTGCACCATGTGTGACTGAGTCAGGGTAATGGTGCGTTGTGCTCTGTCCCGGGTGATCTGCAAGCCAAGGTAGCTGCGTAGTTCACCCAGGTCTGTGCACGTGTGTCTCTTCTGCAGCTGGACTTCACGTGGGCGAGTCCAGCAGTGTCAGCAGTGGCAAAGACCAAGTCGTCGACGGACACGAGGATGTAGAACGGCGGCAAAGAGGTGTCGGTGCGCAGAAACAGCGACGGGTCGGCAGTAGAAGGAGCAAACCCAAGAGCCGCAAGTGTAGTCCTCAGTGTGTCGTGCCACTCACGTGGTGCCTGGCGGAGACCGTAGACCGGCCGCCGGAGGCTCCACAGGGTACCAGGAGGAAACGACCCAGTGAAGCCAGGTGGGCGGCGCAGCCAGATCTCCTCGTGCAGGCTGCCCTGTAGGAAAGCAGTGCTGAAGTCAAGAGAGTGAAGCTCGTAGGCGCGCTGAGCGGCTATGTGCAGCAGCACCCGAAGAGTGGTCGTCTTCGGGGTGGGAGAGAAGGTCTGAAATTAGTCAACTCCCTGCCGCTGACTGAAGCCTCGAGCCACGTAACGCACCTTGAAGACAGGCGGAGAACCTGGCGGCCGCTTCACCATGAAAATCCACATGCCACTGACGATGTTCGCCCCAGGTGGGGGAACCTCGTCGACGTAGGTGCTTGTGGACTTCCAGGAAGCCATCTCTGCATCCATGGCTGAGTGCCACTGTGAGAAGTAGGAACCCTCGATCGCCTCAACGTACGATCGAGGAGTCTGGATGTCTGGTGCATCCGGGTCTCCCTCAGGGACAATCAGCGTGGACACGAGATGAGGCAAAGTAGCAGCAAAACACTGGAACTCCTCCTGCCTGTCCTCAAGGACGTCCGTCCTAAGAGCACACTCACCCCCGATGGACGGAGGACAGACAGACTCAGACTGAGCAACAAGACTAGCAGCGTAGTCTAGACGATAGCCAGCAGCAAAGTCCACAAGCTCAATAACTAAGGCAGACGCAGCAGTGGACTCAAAGGAAGGGTCAGTGACAACACTAGCCAGAAGACGCGTGAGAGTAGGACTGGCAGCACGACGAGAGTCAGCAAGGACAGAAAGAGAGGACTCTGGAGGAGACGGCAACGGGACACGCAGAGGAGCAGTGGAAGGACGCAGTGCCATCTGGTGTGTGCCTGGGACCGCAGGAGGACGCGGACGCGGAGCACGACTACTAGTGTGAGGAGCACGAACAGGTGACGCAGGACGAGACGCAGGCTCACGACGCTCAGCAAGACCTCCAGTAGGACCAGTGTAGGGTGAAGGAGCAGGTAGAGGGGAGGCGGGCTGTAACTGTGAGCGCGACTGGACAGGCTGTGGACACTCTAAGGGAGGAGGAGGACCAGTAGAGGGCGGTAGACCAAGAACCTGCTCAAGGAGCGGAACGAAGTACGGCCGCGGCTGCGCAGCGCCTCCAGAACCAGCAGGGACAGCACTAGTACCCCCAGCGGCAGCACCAGCGCCAGCAGCACCTCCAGCTCCAACAGCGCCAACTCCAGCACCCTCCGAAGCACCAGCGCCCGCAGCACCTCCAGAGCCAACACCCCCAGCAGCTCCAGCTCCAGCAGCGTCAGCTCTAGCAAGACCGTTAGCTCCAGCACTCTCAGCAGCACCCCCAGGCCCAGCAGCTCCAGTACCGCCAGTACGAGCACCTCCAGGACAAGTGGCTCCAGTAACTCCAGTGTCGACCCCAGGGTCAGCAGTAATAGCAGCACCTCCAGCTCCAGCAGCACGGCTCCAGCGCCCGGCAAACCACTCGCGTAGCTCCTGTGGAGAGGGTAGCTCCCGCCTCGACGAAGCACCCGAAAGGGCCCCAAACCCAGCAGGGCTAGAGGCCACACGAGCAGACCCAGCACCCCCAGGCTCCGCACCCCTAGGCTCAGCACCCCCAGGCTCCGTACCCCCAGGCTCCGCACCCCCAGGCTCAGCACCCCCAGGCTCCGCACCCCCTGGCCCAGCACCCCCAGACTCAGCACCCCCAGGCTTAGCACCCCCAGACTCAGCACCCCTAGGCTCAACTCCCCTAGTAGTACAAGAGTCAACAGCTACCTCGACAGGCTCAACTGCGTCTACCTGGGACACACCTGACGGGGCAGGACCCTGAGGGGGGAGGGGGTCTACCGGGGGGGGACCTGGCGCAAGGAAGAGCGGCGGCGGGGGGAGGGGTGCAGTGCGGTAGGGGAAGAGACGGTAGTAAGGAACCGACTCGTCAAACTTGACGTCCTGGAAGGACAGAACACGACGCGAGGTGGGGTGGTAAATTTGCCAACCAGGCGCGTCAGGGGGGAAGCCAAGGAAGACGCAGGGAACTGCACGGGGGGACAGCTTGTCCACAGACAAGTCGCGGACAAACGCCCGAGATCCCCAGACACGAAACGCAGACGCATTGCCAACCTTCCCCGTCCACCGCAAGGTGGGGGAGGTCTCCGGCAAGGAGACCCGGGGCTGAAGTTTGAGCTGATGCGCTGCGTACCGAACCGCAAACGACCACAGAAAATGGGGAGCAGCCGAATGGATCATGGACGTACGAGCGACGTCTATGACCATGCCAATGCGGCGTTCAGCAATCCCATTTTGCTGCGTAGAGGCCGGAAGCGTGAAGGTCTGGCGGATGCCCTATGCACGACAGAAGACTCCCAGAAGGGCAGAGGAAAACTCCCCGCCTCTGTCACAGTGCCGACGCAGAACAGGAAAATCCGAGCCGAAACTCTCTTTGAGCTGGAGACGGGCCGCGCGGATCCAGTCAATCAACACCTCTGTGACGTCACCCTTGCTGCGCAAGGGGAACACCGTCGTGTAACGCGAGTAGTCATCAACCACCAACAGGAAGTAACGCTCGTGACCTTGGCCACGGACGCGGGCGGAGCCCCATACGTCCATGTGGAGAGTCTGCAGCAGAGCCTCTGTCGGAGGAAACTCGGAGGAGTGAGGGGCGGCGCACTGCCGCTCCTCGACGCACGGAACGCATGTAGGGGCAGGGAGGGGTGACGAAGGCGGTGGTGCCAGAGGATAGTCTGGTGGGACAGGAGACGACCAAGCAGGGAGCAGACTCAGGACCAGACCTGGACGCTGCAGCAAACACCTGACTCGATGCAGGTACCTGACCAGACTCAACAACCAAAAAAGACTCGGTAGTCAGTGTGTACAGGCTCGACCCCGGCTGACGGGTAAACGTGGCCAAGTGTCAGCCCGTCCGAGCACACGTATAGTGAGTCACCCGCTGACTTGGAGGAGTGAACTGGTCCACCCCCCCATTCTGTAGATCAGCACCTCTCACCAAGTTTGTAGAGAACGAGGGGAGGTAGAGACCTGACAGGGTGCCAGAGGGGGCTGGCGGACACGGTAAGACAGTGGAGAAGTGGGCAAGGACAGGACCCCCAGAGGGGTCCGCCAGGGAGACCGCAACTGGCCGACTAAGCGGCGTAAGCGTGGTGCGGTCTCGAAAGAAGGAGCGGGATGCACCCGAGTCAAGGATGAAGGTGTGTAAGGCCTGAGCCGACGTGGTACCTGAGAGAGCAGACTCACCAGCACCTGGGGCAGCAGACGCACTAGCACCTAGAGCAGCAACCTCACCAGCACCTAGAGCAGCAGCCTCAATGCCCGGGTCAAGCGGAACACACAGGTAACAATCACCCTCATCACTAGTAGACATAGCATACATGGCAGCAAGAATAGCATCATAATCAAGATCAAAGATAGCAACCCACGACCTCCGCAGCTCTCCGCCAGGCGTCCGTCAGGCGGTCGAAGCAGCGCTGGGTGGGGTGCGGGCCCCTGCACTGCTCACCCGTACGGTCGTCGGTACGCAGGACGTAGGTACAGGGACCAGCACCCCCACCCCGCTGACGCGAAGCGTACCACTCACGAAGCTGCTGGGGGGGCGGGGTCTCACGAGTGCGCTGCTGCTGCTGGCGCTGACGACCACCGAAGCCGCCCCGCTACGCAGAGCCACCCCGACTAACTCCACCTCCTCCGCCGCCGCCTCCGCCACCGCCGCCACCGCCTCCTCCTCCGCTCCCACCGCCACCGCTGCCGCCGCCTCTGCCTCCACTGCCGCCACCGACACCTCCACCCCCGCCACCACTCCCACCACCACCCCCACTCCCTCCGCCTCCTCCACCGCCACCTCCACCGCCCCCGCCAGCCCCTCCAGCGCCCTTGCCCCCCTTGCCCTTGCCGGTGCGGTGTCGCCCGCTAGGGGCAGACGCAGCGCCGACCGACTCGGTGCCAACGAAGTCGACGGCAGCAGCAGAGGCAACAGAGGGCAAAAGGGGGGAAGGGGAGCACCCCTCAAAGACAGGGGCACGAGGGTCACCTCGAGAGGCTCCTACAGCGACTATACTCTTCTCAGCTGCCAGGAGGCGCTCCTCGAGAAGGTCAACGGTGAGTGTGGTGGGGCAAACAGAGAGGAAGTGGTCCCTGACCGAGCGAAGGGAGTCAGGGAGCCGGGTGACTATGTAGTAGAGGGTGATGTACATGGGGGGGGGGGTTCTTGGCGCACAACTCAGGAGGAAGCGCAGCGCGGTAGCGGGTGTCACTAGTGCGAAGGTGCGTAACGAGGTCAGCGACAGTGGGAAAGGCGGCGAGGTCAGGAAACAGGTACGGCAGCATGAGGCGGCTAAGGGCAGCAGTGGCAGGGGAAGAGTAGTGTGCAACTACAGCATCGTACAAGGTCTTAGCACTCTTGTAGTGACTAAAGTGCGCGCGCTTAGTGGACGGCAAGTGACTACGCACAGCAAGACGGGCAGCAGCATCGCGTGTAGCCCACTGTGAGCAAACAGTGCTGACAGCATCGGCAGCAGGGGCAGTAGAGGCGCCAGACGTGAGATCAAACAGGGAGAGACCGTCCTTCCTATCGCACTGTAGGAAAAGCTGTAGATCATCGACCCAGACCTCAAAGTCAACAGCCCAACCCTTAGCATCAAAGACTAGGACACTAGGGGTAGCCATGACAGCAGTGGCAGCAGGCTAGGGGCAGCAGTAGCAGGCGTGGCTCGGCATTGCTCTCACCAGGGCTGGTAGGTAGGGGGCAGCAAGCGGTGGGGCAGGGCTGAGGCGCGTCGGCAGGGACAGAGCCTCAACCGCGGCGGCATCTCCTGCTGTCGGCGGCGACGGCTGCTGCTGGTGGTGGCCGCCGCTGGTGTCGGCGGCTTCTGCTGCGGTCGGCTGCTGCTGGTGGCGGCTGCTGCTGGCGGCGGCTGCTGCTGGTGGCGGAAGAGCCGAGGAGGGGCCGGGAAGGGTGGCGACGGGGCCACGAAGGGCGGCGACGGGGCCGAGAAGAGGCCGCGAGGGGCCGTGAAGGGCGGCGACGGGGCCGCTAGAGGCGGCGACGGGGCCGTGAAGGGCGGCGACGGGGCCGCTAGAGGTGGCGACGGGGCCGCGAAGGGCGGCGACGGGGCCGCGAAGGGCGGCGACGGGGCCGATAGGGGCAGCGACGGGGCCGCTAGGGACTGCGACGGGGCCGCAAAGGGGCCGGGAGGGGCCTCGAAGGGCGGGGACGGGGCCGCTAGGGGCAGCGACGGGGCCGCGAAGGGGCCGCGAGGGGCCTAGAAGGGCGGCGACGGGGCCGCAAAGGACGGCGACGAGGCCGAATAGGGTGGCGACGGGGCTGCTAGGGGTGGCAACGGGGCCGCTAAGGGTGGCGCGAGGGGCCGTGAGAGGGGCCTCTAGGAGGGCGCGACAGGCCGCTAAGGGCAGGGGACGCGACGAGAGGGCGGCCCACGGGGCGCGCCTCGGGCAGGTGCGACTCGCGCTCCGGTCAGGAAAAAAAAAATTCGATTTTAGTGGTGGGCCCTAAGAAGCGTTCCCACTAGGGAACCTGCTCTATATTATGTGAAGAAATGAGGAATGAATGAACCAGCAAGCAGGTGGGTACAAGTAGGAAAACCTAAAAGTGTTGTACCCCATATTGTCTACCCCATTACAGCCTACACAGACTATAGCATATGAGTTTGACATGGCCGCCACCCTGCCCTGCCCTGGCCGCACGCCGCTCTTCCCTAGCCGTGCGTCGCCCTGCACTACCCTGCGCGCTTCCCTAGCGCTTGGGCGCCGCCCTGCCCTCGACGCCATTCGTGCCTGCGTGCTGCCCTGCTGGTCGCACTTTACTCTGCTCTTATAGCTATGTCTTCTCTCAGTGTTCTCACTTTTGATTATGAGGGCCGTCCGACCCAGTTTGATATGTGGCTTGACAACTTACAGCTGTACCTATCGAGCGACTCTAGAGACATCGTTTCGTTGATTGACCACACGTTTGGAGCCTCTCTCGCCCCTCCCGACACAGCTAACAGTGCGACTCGCTCACAGTGGCTTACCCGTGACGCTGCTTCTCGCCTAGCCGTTTGCAACCACTTATCGTTAGCTGAACACGCCCACTTTGGCCAGCACAAGACTGCTAAAGTCCTGTACGACGCGATAGTCGCTCGTTACTCCTCCCCTGCCACCGCTGCTCTCGGCCACCTTATACTGTCCTACCTCTTTCCCGAGCTGTCCGCCTTTGCCACAGTCGACGACCTCTTCACCCACCTTCACACTAGTGACATTCGCTACCGCGCCGCACTTTCCACCAAGTTTCTAGACAAGATCCCTCCCCCCATGTACATCGCTCTCTTATTCATCGTCACCCGCCTCCCTGACTCTCTTAGCGCAGTTAGGGACCTCTTTCTCTCCATGGACCCCACGGAATTCTCTGTCGACCTATTCGAGAAGCACCTCCTTGCAGCTGAGACTAGCATAGTCGCTGTAGATGCTGCTCGTGGCACTCCTCACACTCCCTTCTTTGAGGGGTGTTCCCCCTCCCCCCTTGCCCCCTCCTACGCTCCTGCTGCTGCTGTTGACTTCCTTTGTGCTGAGGAGATCGGGGCTGCGTCTGCTCTTAGTGGGAGGCGCCGCAGCAGCAGGGGCAAGGGAGGTAATGGTGGTGGGGGTGGCAGCGGTGGAGGCGGTGGTGGAGGCGGTGGAGGCGGTGGAGGTGGCGGTGGTGGCGGAGGGAGTGGTGGTGGGAGTGCAGGCGTTGGTGGCGGCGGTGGTGGCGGCAGTGGTAGCGGCAGTGGGAGTGGTGGCGGCGGCAGTGGTGGCAGTCGGGGCGGAACCGGTCAGAGGGGAGGTTCTGGTGGTGGTCAGAGGCAGCGGCAACAGCGTCCGCGTGAGACCCCTACGCCCAAGGAGCTTTGTGAGTGGTTTGCTAAGCCTGGGGCGACTGTAGGTAGTGTTCGCTGCCAGTACGTCATTCACACACGTGAGAGCGCTGGTCAGACATGTGGGAAGGCTGGTCACACACAGTTCCGCTGCTTCTCCCGTCTTGACGACGCCTGTCACGAAGAGTTTCCCGACGCGAATGAGCTCCCTCACTGGCTAGAGCTGCTTAGGCAGGGTGTGGATATCTTTGCTCTTGACTATGATGCTATCCTTGCTGCTATGTATGCTTTGACTGTTAGTGCTGAGGGTGACTGTTACCTTTGTGTGCCGTCCGACCCAGGTATAGAGGCAGCTACTCTTGGTGCTAGCGAGTCTGCTCTTCCTGGTACTCTTGAGGCCTTGCACACCTTCACGCTTGACTCAGGTGCTTCACGCTGCTTCTTTTGCGACAACACCACAGTCACACCACTCCTGGCACCGGCTGACCCCTTTGGGGGCCCGATTCTTGCACGTTACTCCACTGTTCTCCCATGTCCGGTGGTTCCGTCTGGCTCACTGTCAAGACTCCACCTCCTCTCGTTCTCTACGAAATTGGTGAGCAACGCAGTCCTTCATGATGAATGGGTATCACCTTTACCCTTGGAGGACAGCGTGTGGCAACTGTACGTGCTCCCGGACTGGCCGTCACCTGGCCACGTTCACCCGTCGGCCTGGGTCGAGTCTGTACACATTGACTAGTGAGCCTCCTCAGGTAGCTACGTCTGCGTCCGCGTCAGGTCAGCTAGCAGCCCCCTGTTCGTGTCGCCTCTTGTTGCACCAGACTCTTATTTGGCACCACCGCCTTGGTCACCCCTCCCTGCCACGCCTCCGTGGCATGCACTCCGCCTCCTTGTCTCTGCTTTTCCCAGGTCTTTGCCTCCTCTCACACCCTCGCCTGCCCCTCCCTGCCTTCCCTGTGTCGAGGGGCGGCAGCGCGCTGCTCCTCACTCCTCGTTTCCCATGACGAATGCTCCCTTGCAGACTCCCCACATGGACGTGTGGGGCCCAGCCCGCGTCCGTGGACATAGCCGTGAGCAATAATTTTTGCTGGTTGTTGACGATTATCCGCGTTACACCAAGACCTTTCCCTTGCACAGCAAGGGGGAGGTCCCTGATGTTTTGATCCTTGGATCCGCACTGTTCGTCTCCAGCTCCGCGAGCGGCTCCACGAGGACCTTCCTTTCCTGCGTCTGCACACTGGCAGAGGTGGTGGTTAGCCTCCGACCTCTTCCAGGACATTTGTCGTAGGGAGGGAATCCGCCAGACGTTCACACTTCCGGCCTCTCCGCAGTAGAATGGGGTTGCTGAGCGACGCATTGGCTTAGCCATGGAGGTCGCTCGTACCTCCATGATCCATGCGGCTGCTCCCCATTTTCTGTGGCCGTTTGCGGTTCTGAGTCTGAGGGTGCTGAGCCTAGTTGTACTGTATCTGCTCGAGGTCCTGCGGGTGCCTCGTCTCAGCGGGTGCCTCGTCACAGCGGGAACCTCTTTCTCCACTACAGCTACGCGAGTGGTTTGCTTGGCGCACCCACCTTCGGAGTGGCGCTGCTGGAGCTGGGGGGCCTGCCGCTGGAGATACTGCCGCAGGGGGCACTGGAGCTGGAGGCGCTGGAGTTGCTGGTCCTGGAGGTGCTTGTGCTGGAGGTACTGGAGCTGCTGGAGGTACTGGAGCTTCCGGAGCTGGTGGTGTTGCTGGTGCTGGAGTTGCTGGAGGTGCTGGAGGTGATGGAGCTGCTGGTCCTGGAGGTGCTCGTACTGGAGGTACTGGAGGTACTGGAGCTGCTGGAGCTGCTGGTGCTGCTGCCGCTGCTGCTGGTGGAGGTACCGGAGGTGCTGGTGCTGCTGGTCCTAGAGGTGCTTGTATTGGAGGTACTAGAGTTGCCGGAGCTAGAGGTGCTGCTAATGCTGGAGGTGCTTGAGGTGCTGGAGGTGCTAGAGCTCGTGGTCCCAAAGGTACTCATAATAGAGGTACTGGAGCTGCTAGAGCTGGTGGTACTACAGACGCTGGAGCTGGAGGTGCTGGCACTGTCGCTGCAAGAGCTGTCGATACTGGTGCTGGAGGCACTGTGCGGCCACGACCGTACCTTGTTCCACTGCTTCGCCTGGTTCTTAGTCTCCCAACTTCTACTTACCTTACTTCTCCTCTACAATGTCCACCGCATGACCAGTCGCAGCCACGGTTACAGCCAGCCTCCCCACTGCTTGCTCCTTCCCCTTACACAGAGCGTCGTAGGCATGCGTCCCGTCCTACCTCGCCTGTTCACGCTCTTCTCACTGGTCGTCATGTTCCGCGTCCGCGTCCTCCTCCTATCCCAGGCACTCACCTTATGACACTTCATCTTTCCTCTGTTTCCTTGCGAGTTCCTCTGCCGTCTCCTCCTGCGTACTCTCTTCCTGACTTGATTCGTGCTACCAGTCCTACTGTCACACGTCTTCTAGCCAGTGTTTCCACTGACTCTTCGTTTGAGTCCATTGCTGCGTCTGCCCTTGCTGCTAAGCTTGTTGACTTTGCTGCCGCCGGTTGTCTTGACTACGTTGCTAGTCTTGTTGCTGAGTCTGAGCCTACTGTCCTCCGTTCATCAGGGGTGAGTGTGCTCTTGACACGAACGTCCTTGAGGATAGGCAGGAGGACTTTCAGTGTCTTGCAGCTGCTGTACCTCATCTCGTGTCCATGCTGCTTGCACCTGAGGGAGACCCGGATGCACAAGCCATCCCGACCCCGCACTCTTACGCTAAGGCGATTACGGATATCTACTCCTCTCAGTGGCGGACAGCCATGGACGTAGAGATGGCATCGTGGAAGTCCACAGGCACTTACACCGACATAGTTCCCCCTCCTAGGGCGAACATAGTCAATGGCATGTGGATTTTCAGGGTGAAACAGCCGCCCGGTTCTCCGCCTGCCTTCAAGGCTCGTTACATTGCACAAGGCTTTAGTCAGCGACAGGGAGTTGAGTTCTTCCAGAACTTCTCCCCACCCCAAAGATGACCACTCTTTGGGTACTACTACACATTGTGAAATAACGAGGAATGAGTGAACTAAGAAAAATGTGTGATACAAATATGAAACCCTAGAAACCTGTACCCCTTAGTGTCTACCCCACTAGAGACGACAAGCACTATGTCAGATATATCTGACACACCCCCATAGGCAAAGTGGGGGAGAACTAGGGGTCACAAGACCAGTCAAGCAAAGCAAGCTCAAGGTGGATCACAACGTCACCACACATTCCGAGCACCACTTCAAGGCCACAAGGCTAGTTCACATGCGGAATTATATATAAAGATAAACAAGCAAGTGCAGGTATAGATAGATCACAGTACAAGCAAGGTCAAGAAGTGAGCAAGTGAGGCAAAGTAGGCACAAGGCCTAGCATTGTACAGAAGTGCTGATGATCACAAGGCTGAAGTGCCTTGGTAAAGATATCAGCAATGTTGGCCCGAGAGGCCACGCAAGCAAGTCGCAGCTGACCACGCTGCTGCATCTCACGAGCAAGGAAGTAGCGAAGAGCAACGTACTTTGTTCTGTGCTCCAGTCTGTGCTCCCGACACAAGGCCAGCATGGCCTTGTTGTATACGTACAGAACTGGAGGAGAACGAGGCAGCTCTCCTAGGCCAGTCAGCAGGTAGGTGAGCCAGCGTAACTCCTGTGCAGACATGGCCCCTACGTAGATCTCAGCCTCACAACTGGAGCCGAGAACAGAAGACGAGCGGGTAGACCGCCACGAAACAGAGCCGGAACCAAGGCTGAAGGTGTAACACTGTGACGACCACTGCGTAGCCTGGTTGTCAGCCCAAGAAGCGTCTTCGTGACCAGTGAGGACCACTGGACTGCGCCCTCCAAGCACAAGCCCCATGCCCGACGTACTGCACAACTAGCCCAACACCCTCTTCGCTGCAGCCATGTGCTCTGGTCGGTGTCTCCCACGAGCAACATAGCATGCCAAGATGCTAAGAGGGTATGCAAGGTCAGGTCGAGTGCAGGTCATCAGGTACATGAGGCAGCCAACAAGCGCTAGGTACGGGCCACTCGGCTCTACGGACTCATCCGAAGGCAGAGCTGAGAGCGAGAGGCGAGTAGACAGAGTAGTGGCCTGAGGCGAGGAGTACGTGAAGTCGAAGCGCTGAAGGACCTACTGCACCATGTGTGACAGAGTCAGGGTAATGGTGCGCCGTGCTCTGTCCCGGGTGATATGCAAGCCAAGGTAGTTGCGCAGTTCACCCAGGACTGTGCACGTGTGTCTCTTCTGCAGCTCCGAATTCACGTGGGCGAGTCCAGCAGTGTCAGCGGTAGCAAAGACCAAGTCGTCGACGTACACGAGGATGTAGAACGGCGGCATAGAAGTGTCGGTGCGTAGAAACAGCGACGGGTCGGCACTCACGGGGCGCCTGGTGGAGCAAACCCAAGAGCCGCAAGTGTAGTCCTCAGTGTGTCGTGCCACTCACAGGGCGCTTGGCGGAGACCGTAGACTGGCCGCCGGAGGCTCCACTGGGTACCAGGAGGAAACGACCAAGTGAATCGAGGTGGGCGGCGCAGCCAGTTATCCTCGTGCAGGCTGCCCTTTAGGAAAGCAGTGTTGAAGTCAAGAGAGTGAAGCTCGTAGTCGCGCTGAGCGGCTATGTGCAGCAGCACCCGAAGAGTGGTCATCTTCGGGGTGGGAGAGAAGGTCTGAAAGTAGTCAACTCCCTGTCGCTGACTAAAGCCTCGAGCCACGTAACATGCCTTGAAGACAGGCAGAGAACCCGGCGGCCGCTTCACCCTGAAAATCCACATGCCACTGACAATGTTCGCCCCAGGTGGGGGAACTATTTCCACGTAGGTGCCTGTGGACTTCCAGGAAGCCATCTCTGCATCCATGGCTGACTGCCACTGAGAGGAGTAGGGACCCTGTGTTGCCTCTGCGTAAGAGCGTGGGGTCGGGATGTCTGGTGCATCTGGATCTCCCTCAGGGGCAATCAGCATGGACACGAGATGAGGCAAAGCAGCAGCAAAACACTGGAACTCCTCCTGCCTGTCCTCAAGGACGTCCGTGCTAAGAGCACACTCACCCCCGACGGACGGAGGACAGACCGACTCAGACTCAGCAACAAGACTAGTGGCCTAGTCAAGACGACAGTGAGTAGTGAAGTTGACAAGCTCTGACACTAAGGCAGACGTAGCAGTGGACTCAAAGGAAGGGTCAGTGTCAACAGTATTTAGAAGATGCGTGACAGTAGGACTGGCAGCACGAAGGGAGTCAGACTCCGGGTCAGCAAGAGCAGGATGAGAGGACGCAGGAGGAGACGGCAAAGAGACACGCAGTGGTGCAGTAGAAGGACGCAGTGCCATCTGGTGTGTGCCCGCGACCGCAGGAGGACGCTGACGCGGAACACGACGACTAGTGCGAGTAGCACGAGCAGGCGACGCACGATGAGACACAGGCTCACGACGCTCAGCAAGACCTCTACTAGGACCAGTGTAGGGAGAAGGAGCACGCAGTGGGGAGGCGGGCTGTAACTGTGACTCGGACTGGACAGGCAGTGGACACTTTAAGGAAGGAGCAAAACCTGTAGAGGGCCAAAGACCAAGAACCTGCTCAAGAAGCGGAACGAAGTACGGCCGTGGCCGCGCAGCACCTCCATAACCAGCAGGGACAGCACAAGCACCCCCAGGGGCGGCCCCGACCCCAGCAGCTCAACCAGCTCTAGGAGCAGCAACACCAGTACCCACAGGAGCACTGACAAAAGCAGCACCTCCAGCTCTAGCACCTCCAGCAGCTCCAGCCCTAGCAGGACCACCGAAAGACTCAACAGCCCCAGCTCCAGCACCTCCAGCAGCACCTACTCCAGCAGCACCGCCAGCTCCAGCACCGCCAGCAGCTCCAGCAGCAGGAGCACCCCCAGGCCCAGCAGCTCTAGTACCTTTAGGACGAGCACCTCTGGGACCCGTGGCGCCAGCACCCCCAGTAGCAGTAGAACCTCCAGCTCCGGCAGCACTGCTCCAGCGCCAAGCAAACCACTCGTGCAGCTCGTGGGGAGAGGGTAGCTCCCGCCGGGACGAAGCACTCGAAGGACCTCCAAACCCAGTACCGCTAGACTCCTCACGAGCAGGCCCACCACCCGCAGGCTCCACACCCCCAGTCTCAACACCCCAAGGCTCAGCACCCTTAGCAGCACCAGTGTCAACAGCTACCTCGACAGGCTCAACAGCGTCTACCTGGGACACACCTGAAGGGGCAGGACCCTGAGGGGGGAGGGGGTCTACCAGGGGGGGACGTGGCACAAGGAAGAGCGGTGGCGGGGGGAGGGGTGCAGTGCGGTAGGGGAAGAGACGGTAGTAAGGAACCGACTCGTCAAACGTGACGTCCTGGGAGGACAGAACAGGGCGCGAGGTGGGGTGGTAAAACTGCCAACCAGACGCGTCAGGGGTGAAGCCAAGGAAGACGCAGGGAACAGCGCGGGGGTGCAGTTTGTCCGCAGACAAGTCGAGGACAAAAGCTCGAGATCCCCAGACACGGAACGCAGACGCATCGCCAACCTTCCACGTCCACCGCAGAGTAGGGGAGGTCTCCGGCAGGGAGACTCGGGGCTGAAGGTTGATCTGATGCGCCGTCACTGAACCGCAAACGGCCGCAGAAAATGTGGAGCAGCCGCATGGATCATGGACGTACAAGTGACGTCCATGACCATGCCAATGCGGTGCTCAGCAATCCCATTTCGCTGTGGAGAGGCCGGAAGCGTGAACGTCTTGCGGATGCCCTGTGCACGACAGAAGGCCCGCAGAAGGTCAGAGAAAAACTCTCCGCCTCTGTCGGAGTGCAGACGCAGAACGGGAAAGTCCGAGCCGAAACTCTTTCTGAGCTGGAGACGAGCTGCGCGGATCCAGCCGATCAACACCTCACTGACGTCACCCTTGCTGCGCAAGGGGAAGACTGTGGTATAACGCGAGTAGTCGTCAACCACCAGCAGGAAGTAACGCTCGTGACCCTGTCCACGGACGCGGGCGGGGCCCCACACGTCCAGGTGAAGCGTTTGCAGCGGAGTGTCTGTCGGAGGAAACTCGGAGGAGTGAGGAGCGGCGCGCTGCCGCCCCTCGACACAGGGAACGCAGGTAGGGGCAGGCCCCGGAGGAAGGGGAGGGAGGGACCGGGGGAGACCAGAGACAAGGAAACGAGAGGCCATGCCTCGGAGACGAGGCAGGGAGGGGTGACCAATGCGGTGGTGTCAGAGGAGAGTCTGGTGAGACAGGAGACGACACGAGCAGGGGGCAGACTTAGGACCAGACCTGGACGCTGCAGCAAACACCTGACTTGACGCAGCTACCTGACCGGACTCAGCAGCCGGAGGAGACTCAGTAGTCAGTGTGTACAGGCTCGACCCCGGCTGACGGGTAAACGTGGCCAAGTGTCAGCCCGTCCGAGCACAGGTGCAGTGGGTCACTCTCTGACTTGCAGGAGTGAACTCGTCAACCCCCCCATCCTGTAGATCAGCACCACTCACCAAGTTCGTAGAGAACGAGGGGAGGTAAAGACTTGACAAGGTGCCAGAAGGGGCCGCTGGACTCGGTAAGACAGTAGAGAAGTGGGCAAGGACACGACCCCCAGAGGGGTCCGCTAGCGAGACTGCAACCGGCCGACGAAGCGGCGTGAATGTGGTGCGGTCTTGAAAGAAGGAGCGGGAAGCACCCGAGTCAAGGGTGAAAGTTTGCAAAGCCTGAGCCGACGTGGTACCTGAGAGAGCAGACTCACCAGCACCTGGGGCAGCAGACTGACCAGCACCTGGAGCAGCAGACGCACTGGCACCTACAGCAGCAGCCTCACGAGCACCTAGAGCAGCAGCCTCAATGCCCGGGTCAGGCGGAACACACAAGTAACAGTCACCCTCATCACTAGTAGACACAACATACATGGCAGCAAGAATAGCATCATAATCAAGATCAAAGATAGCAACCCCCGACTTAAGCTGCTCGCCCCAACGAGGGATCTGAGTGGCGTCCGGGAACTGGAGACGCCAGGCGTTCGTCAGGCGGCTGAAGCAGCGCTGGGTGGTGTGCGGGCCATCGCACGGCTCACCAGTGCGGTCGCCGGTACGCAAGACGTAGGCACAGGGACCAGCACCCCCACCCCGCTGACGCGCCGTGTACCACTTACAAAGCTGCTGGGGGGGCGCGGTCTCACGAGTGCGCTGCTGCTGCTGGCGCTGACCACCACCGAAGCCGCCCCGCTGCACAGAGCCACCCCGACCAGCTCCACCGCCTCCGCCGCCACCGCCGCCACCGCCACTGCCGCAGCCGCTACCGACGCCACCGCCGCCACCGATGCGGAGATAACTGCTGCAACGGGAGCTAGACTACGGGCTAGGCACGGGTGCTCGTGTGATCTCTGCGTTCGTTGTTCCTTAGTCGTTTTCCTAGTGCACACACTGCTTGCTAGTTGGCAAGAATTTCAGTAAAGAAGGTTCACAACAATGGTGATGACAACATTGGCATGCAAGAGTACATCAGAGTGAGCAACGCTGCTGGTCGACCTCCAGCACAGCATGGTCGAACGCGCTCTAGCGCAGCAGCGCTCGTACCGCTCCAGCGTTGCAGAGTAGCGGTTCGCCAACATTGCAGGCCCACGGTGTGCCAACGCTGCAGCAAGTCTGCTGCACAGCGTTGCATCCGCAGGACAACGGTGCACCTGCTTCGCAGATGCGTGCAGCTGGTTGGTGCGGCACTCCTCCGTACGTGCACAGCGCAGACGCCTGGCAGATTCCACGCCACCGACTGCATCCACCAGCCACGTCGACCTTGGGATACCACCCCTGAGGTTGGCCTTGCAGACTCCACCTCGGCGACACTCGCGCACGTGGCCCGGGTATCCCGGTCGACCGGGCAACAACGCCTGGCCGACCAGCGTAGTCCATAGCCGGCCACGCATGCCCGGCGTCCCCAGTCCAGCGTCCCGGCGCCGAGAACACCGTCCGAACCCCCAGGTCGGCGTCCAGGCGCCCAGGACGCCGTGCAGACCTTCTGAGCGGCGTCCAGCCTCCCAGGACGCCGGCCAGACTCTCAGGTCGGCGTCCTGGCTCCCAGGGCGCCCAGGTCGGCGTCCTAGCCCCCAGGACGCCGTGCAGACGCCCACGACGTCGACCAAGCGCTTAGGTCGGCGTCCAACTTCCCGGGAAGCCGTCCAGGCGTCCGGGACGCCAACCTGGCGTCTAGGGTGGCGTCCTCCTGCTCCGCGCCCTCCAGCCAGGCGCCCTCCAGCTCGGCGCTCCCGCAGTGGCCCCCGTGCCCACTGCTGCAGGTCGGCTGCAACCCCCACACATCTGACCACGAGGTCGGCTCCGCCCAAGTGAGGACGGGGCCACACAACACTCCCGTTGACACTCCCCTGCCGCGTTCACGCTTGGGCCCCTAGCCCACACGGCAGCACAGCTCGGAGAAAAGCTCAGCGGCGTGCACCCAACACACAACACGCCGATCACCGCACCAGCCATGCAAGAGGGCATGGCACCTACTGCTGCACGTCGTTGGCGCCGTCGCCCACGTCGACCAAACGCACCTGGCCGATTGCGACGGAGCACCGATTGAAGGCCGGATAGTGCAGCGCCTTCGTCAGGAAGTCGGCTGGCTGCTCAGCGGTCGGGATGTACTGCAGCGAGAACTTCCCGCGCTTCACCATGTGTTGCAGCCAGGCTTGTCGCTGCTCCATGTGCTTGAGGTTGCTTGTCAACCCCATGCCCTCGACGACCGTGATGGCCGACTTGTTGTCCACGCGCAGGACAGTCGGCTTCCCGGCGTCCAGCTACCGGAACTCGGCGAGGAGGAAGCGAAGGCGGCGTCCCTCTTTGCCGGCTTTAGTGGCCGCCACGTACTCCGACTCGGTCGACGACAACGTCGCGCACTTGATGCGCTGGCTCCACCAGGAGAATGCGGCCCCTCCGTAGACAAACACGTAGCCACCCGTGCTCGTCCTCTTCTGCTTGTCACCAGCGTCGTCGGCGTCCACGTAGCCGACCAGCTCCAGCGACTCAGGTCCACCGCCGAACTCCAGGGCGGTCTCACTTGTGTTGCCGAGGTAGGTGAGGCAGCGGTCGACCTCGCGCCAGTGCTGGTCGCTCCTCACCGTGAGGCCCCTCCCCAGCTTGCTGCAGGCGAAGGCAATGTCCGGCCTCGTCGTCGTCCGCGCGAACTGCAGCAAGCCGACCTTCTGCCGGTACTCTTCTTCCTGGCGTTCTTGCGCCTCCTCGTCGTCAAAGGTGAGCTTGGCGTAGGCGTCGACCGAGACCGGCGTCTTCGGGGTGCGCCCGTTCTGCTCCTTGTCAATGAAACGCCTACGTTGCTTGTTGGCGTATCTCTACTGGTGCAGCCACAGCTTCCCCGCCGACCTGTCGCGCACAATCTCCAGCCCAAGGTACTTTTGCACCGGCGAGATCTCGCGTAGCTCGAAGTCGGCTTCCAGCAGCTCCTTCAGCTCCTTGAGCATCACAGCGCTGCTACTGGCGGCAAGCAAGTCATCAACGTAGACCAGCACCCAGCAGGCCACTTCGTCCTCGCCGACCTTGAAGTAAAGAGCCTCGACGACCTGGCTCTTCTTCCACCCGGCGCCGACCAGCACATCGTTGAGCGCCAAGTACCACAGCAGCGGCGACTGCTTCAGCCCATACAGGCTCTTCAGCAGCCTGCACACCCGGCCGGATCCGTCATTGAAGTAGTCCGGCTGGTGCATGTACAGCACCCGGTCGAGCTTGCTCTGCAGGAAGGCGTTCTTCATGTCGAGCTGCATCAGGTTGAGGTTGAGGACGGCGATGATGCTGAGGAAGATCCTCAGCGTGACGTAGCTGCCCACCGGCGCGAACGTCTCGTCGTAGTCGGCGCCGTACACCTGCGTGAAGCCCTCCACGACCAGCCTCGCCTTCTCTCGCTCGACGGTGTCGTCGATGTGGTACTTCGGCGTCAGCTTCACTCCCATGCCGCCTTGCACAGCAGCATCGGCGATGCTTGGGACCGGCGCCACAGGTAACGCCCCACTTCTCCCCTCATCGCCGGAGGCCGACACTACTGCATTTACGGATGAGGTTTTCCCCCAACTACGTAGATGTATCCTCCCACAGATGAGGAATCCTCCTTAGAGGCCCACGTAGCATCGGTAAAGCAAATGAGAAACAACTTGCCTTCTCCAAGCCGCTCCCCCTTCTCTTTCAGCACCTCAACCCCTTTCTGCTTCACCTATGCAGATGCGGAGTATTGAACTCCAATGCTTGGGTGAGAGTTCAGATACTTCACCACACGCTCAGCTGCATCCACCTGCTCCTCTGATGGATTTTGCACCACCCTAGCCAGCTGCCCAACCGAGAAAGAGATGTCGGGCCTTGTGTGAACTGCTGCATACAAGAAGCTGCCCACCAAGGACTGAAATTGCTGCTGCTTCTCGGCTTTAACTCCTTCAACCTCTACAGCTTTCACAAGCTTGAATTCTGCTGGCAGGGGAGTTGCAACTTTGCGCTCATTCTCAACCCCGTACTTCTCCCCTAGCTCCTTGATGAACTTCTCCTGGTGCAGCTTCAACCACTTGTGATATAGATCCCTCTCCACATGCATCCCGAAGTAGTACTTTACCTCCCCAAGGTTCTTGCACTTAAAGTTTTCCATCAGCTGCTGCTGCATATTTTGGATCTCCTTTATGCTGCTGCTAAAGAGAAGAATGTCCTCCACGTAGACCAGAAATAGCACCAGCTTCTCCCCCTCCCCCTTGAGAAAGCTGCTCTCATCACAGCTGCTGGTCCTGAATCCCATCTCCTCTAAAACAGCTGCCAACTTCTGGTACCAGCAGTGTGGCGCCTGCTTCAAGCCGTAGATGAACTTTTTCAGCTTGCACACCCTGCCCGTACCATCCTCATACCTAGGCGGCTGCGTCATGTACACATCCTCCTCTAATATCCCATTAAGACATGCCGTTGATATATCCATCTGAATGATGAATTTTCCACTAACGGTTGCATTTGCCAACAAGACACGGAGGGTAGGGGGTTTGGTAGTGGGAGCAAAGATCTCATTGAAGTCCCGTTTCTCCTTCTGCATAAACCCCTTAGCCACCAGCCTACTCTTGTAGATGGTGACCTGTCCCTTGTCATCGGTCTTGATCCTTAGCACCCACTTGCACTGTTCGGCTTTCTTCCCCTCAGGCAGCACCACCAGCTCCCATGTCCCATTCTCTAGCAGGCTCTGGTACTCAGCATCCCTGGAAACCAGCCACTTCTCCCTATCTGGTCCAGCTAATGCCTCCTCCATGCTAGCTGGTTCCTCTGTCGCAAGGGCAAGAAAACAGTAGGCAGGTTCATCCTCCTCATCCGGATCATAGCCATGCGGTAGAATCAGCAATGCCTCCTCGGTCCCAAGCTGCTGCTCTGCTACATCAGCTCCTGCAGTCAGCTTCTTAGTAGTTATACGGGTACGTTCTGGCCTCGAGACGGGTGTTTCCCATCCCCTCATAACGACACCCTTCGGCTTCTTAGTTTTCCCCTGCTGCTGCTCTCCTCCCACGGATCCAGCAGCTCCACTAGTGCTACAGCTAGTCTCCACACCATTGTTTTCACCGGCACGTGCCTCTTGCACCTTCTCTCCAGCACCACCCTCTGCAGCTGCCTCCTCTCCCTCCTCCCACACACTAGGAGTCAAGTCCAGCTACATGGTGATCTGCTCCATCTGCTGGGACACCCTGGCCTCCGGCTGTTTCTCCCAGCTCCCATACATCATTCCCTCAACAAACTTCACATCCCTGCTGTCAAACAACACACCCTTGGAAGGTTCCCACAGCAACCATCCCTTGCTCTCAGCAGCCAGCCCCAAATGCACACACCAGATTGCACTCGCCCCCAACTTACTGCGGTAGGTCTTGGGGACGTGGGCGACTGCCATGCAACCGAACACCCTCAGCATGTCCACCGGCGGCTTCCTCCCAAGCCACCTCTCCAACGGCACCCACGAGTCATCCCCAACATTTGTGAGTACCCTGTTCCTAGTGACGGTAGCATGCCAAACAGCATGGGGCCACATCAAGTTGCCCAGCCCAGATTCTATGAGCAACGCCCTAGCTGTCTCCAGAATTGTCCGGTTCGCCCATTCTGCTACACCGTTGGACTTTGGGGTGTAAGAGGTGGTCAGCTCCTTCTGCATGCCCTGCTTCTTGAGCCAGGCCGTCATCTCAGCTCCAAGGAACTCACCACCCCGATCTGTCCTAATCCGCTTCACCACACACTCCGCTTGCTTCTCCACAAATGGCAGCCAATCTTCGCGTATCGTAGAGGCGGCGGAGTCCTTCTGCTTCACCAGATATGCTCACATAAGCCTGCTCTAAACATCCACTATGGTCAGAAAGTACCGCTCCCCCTTGTGCCCCTGAACCGGCAGCGGCCCCACCATGTCCATGTGGACCAGCTCCAATGGCTTCTTGCTCCTGCTAGCCATGGAAGCTGACTGAATCCGATCTACATCAAGACTCACCAGCAGCCAGCTGGTCGGGGGGAACGACGGGGAGTGAGGGGTAGCGCGCTGCTAACCCCCTATGTAGGGTGTCCTCGGCGGTACAGACGAGCAACGAAGTAGGGCAAGCGCTGTCAGTAGAGCTATACTGTGAGATTCCCGATCGATCCTAGGGCGGGTTACAGGCGTGTTTGCCTGGGGGGTTATGGGCACACTGACCCGCTACAGAAACAAGCCCTTTTATCCCAATGGTCTAGTGGTTGGGATTCTTACAAGCGCTTCTAGGAGACCTGAGACTAGTGTTGGATGCAATTCATATTGCAAGACATCCTACTGTCTGTTTGTAGGAGTATGGGTCTGCGAATGCATTTAGGTGTGAATGGAATGTTCGTGTGTTTGTTTGCTTTCGCAATTTTTGCTTGAAGCATTTGCAGGTACTCGCGCATTGTGCGCTTCGGCACAACATTGTACGCGATATGAACAGTACAAGCGGAAAGGACGAGCTCGCAAAGGAACCCAAGATGGAAGCTTTGCGGTTCGGTTGAATTGATTGCGCAGATTCAGTTCTATCCAGCTCGAAATTGTACTGTTTTGTTTGGTTGACTATAGTGCATGAGGGCAGGCACTATAGGGGTACAATTTAGGTGAAGGTTCGATGTTGTTTGTCTGTATCTGCATGCTACAGGGCCAGGGGAAACCAGCGGAACCAGCATTTGACTGGTTGGGCAAAGACAAAGCAGGTTCTGTTTTTTAGGACCCGAACCTGGTTGTTGTTTTCCCAGGTTGGAAAAACAGAACCAGAGGTTGTTTACCAACCTACCACCTGTTGTTTTGTCCAGCCAGGTTGGTTCTGTTGCTTGGAATTATTTGGGATCATCCCTGGTTGTTCCCAGGTTTATTCCCATGGTCCTTGCTAGCTAGAACTATTTATTCCTTCTCCGTTTGTACCTAGATATAGTCAATTTGATTCAAGCGAATTCCTCCCTTCCTGGAATTTCGTTTATACGCGGTGCGACGAAAGAATGCTACCGGAGTCAACGCTAGTACGCTAGCACTCCAACGCTAGGCAAACGCTGTCCGAGCCATAACTTCGTAATGGCAGAACTTTTTGCGAGGCAACTTGGTTCATTTTAAATCTCTTGGAGCGAGCTTCGATATAGGAAATTCTCGGCTTAATCCGATTGACGGTTTGCACGATACTTGCGCGACGTTCAAGGTACTCTTGTTTTTTTGGCTAAGTCATTCTTGACTCCTCTCTCTACAAACTCGGACCCAAGGATAGGGGCTGGTCTTGTACCAGGCACCCAAGGGCCCTTGGAGGAGACCCCGAGGAGAGGTTTTAAGTTTGTTTAAGTCTTAATAGCTTGAGTTTATTAGGCCCTTACACCAACAACTAGACGGTGACGTATCATCCTACTTAGACGTAGGAACGACGGGTGATCTAGACGGTGGTTCCAGAGAACCGACGGGCGGGTGAGTGACCGACAGTCGCACGACACAGCAGCTACCTGACATGACTTGACCAGACTCAGTGTGGTAGTATCCAGTGTGTAGTGAGTACAGACTAGAGTTCGGTTCTCTGTGGAAAGTGGCCCGAGGCACTCCAATGGGCAGCAACTGCGCAGGAGGCAACTGGCTCGTCTAGAGGGAAAGTAGTGACTGTCAAACTTTAATTGTTATAGTGTGTTAGTTTAGTCTAGGTGTTATACTGAGTTGTGCTGTAAAGGGTATGACCCCCTTAGGGTTTGCTATATCCTCCCTTGTACTACTTGTTTCCACTCATTCATTCTTTTTGTTATTACTTTGACATGGTATAGAGTTTAGTTCGTTCCCATGGGCCCACCTTCGCACACCCCGTTCGTTCCTCGCTCAGTTTAAGGCTCTCGTCCAATCGTCGCTCGGGGCCTTTCAGTCAGAACATTATAGCTTACTTATTTGTGTAGGCTATAGTGGGGTATCCCATAGGGGGTACAACCCAATTAGGGTTTCATATTTGTACTCACTCCATTCATAGTTCATTCATTCTCGTTCTTTCTTTCACACTTTCGTCAGCCCCGTAGCGCGCTCTCTCCCCCCCCCCCCCGTGCGCCTTAGGTCGTCTAGTTGTGTGGCCCCCGCAGGCCTTAGGTCGTCCTGTAACGCGTCCCCCCCCTACGCGGGCCCTTCGTCTGTCCCGTAGCGTGGCCCCCTGCGGGCCCTCTGTCTGTCCCGTAGCGCGTCCCCCTGCCCCGTGGAACCTTCGTTCGTCCTGTAGTGCATCCCCCATGGGCCCTTCCCGTCGACCCTAGCCCTAACTACCGTCGCTTGTCACCCGTCGCCCGTAGTTCCTGCCCGCGCGCTCCCTGTAGAGCCAGCAAGCATGCAGCAGCGTGCACGCAGCTGCGCGTACGCTACTACGCGCACAGGCCGCAGCCACGCGCGCACATTCACGCAGTTGTGCCCACGCGACCGCACACGTGTAGCCGCGCACACCCAGCCGCGCGCGCCCCCTTTCCTAGGCCGGCCGCGTCCTTATCTTGGCCGCCCGCGCCCTGCGTAATTTGTTAAGAGTATTAAAAAATATTCAGAAAAAGAAAATGAGAGAGAGAGTTAGCACCAGCCACTGCTATGAAGCTCCAGCATGCGCCAGCATCCGCGTTTAGCGCATCAAGAACATCTTAGGCTACCTTCATTTGCGCCAACACTAGCTTAGGCCGTCCTACCACTTGTACTGCCGCCTCAAGTGGCCCCTACCCCTCTATACTAGCGTGCCATGTTGATGTGGTGACAGCGGCAGCAGCAGCAGTGGCCGCAGCAGCAATGGCAGCAGCACAAGTGGCTACAATAGCAGCAGTGGCCGCAACAGCAGTGGCCACAACACCAGCACTGGCCACAGCAGCAACCGTGTCCGCGGCAGCAACCGTGAACGCAACACCTGTGGCCGCCGCAGCAGCAGCAGCAGCAGCAGCAGCGGTGCCAGCGGCAGCCTCCACCGCGGGGCTCTGTCGGACCCCGCCAGTATACATACCGGTACATGGGAGCTGTAGCTGAGGTTGAGACTTGTGTTTCCAGTCTTGGTGCTTGTGTAGTTTCCAATTCAGGCGCCTCAGAGGTTCTTAGTGTGGGAGCTGCAGCTACCACTAGTCTATTCCTAGCCTTTGTCGCCGGCTTGGGTGCGACCTCACCGACTGCACAGCTTTCCTTCACTCTAGATTCTGGAGCGTCGAGCTGTTTCTTTCGGACTGCACACTTCAGTCACTGTCCCTTGGGCTGACCCCTCCGCGGGATCTGTAGTTGCCCATAGCACCACCATTCTCCCGTAACCGGCGGCTCCCTCTGGGTTTCTTACAGGTTACTACACCCCCTTGTTCTCTAGGAACTTGGTGGGTGTCAGTCACCTCCACGACCTCGGAGTTGTCACCACTTTCCCTCTGGACGAGCATGTTGCCTCCTGCACAGTCGGTGCCACTGGAGTACCACTGGCCACTTTCCACATGGAGCCGGACTCTGGTCTGCACTCGTTACACACTGGGTCCCACCACCCTGGGTCAGGTCAGGTCAGGTAGCTGCGGTGTCATACGACTGTCGGTCACTCACCCACCCGTCGGTCCTTTGGCACCACCGTCTAGGTCATCCGTCGTTCCCACGTCTCAGTAGGATGGTACGTCACCGTCTAGTCTCAGGTCTCCCAGAGTCGATTGCCCCGCTTCCTTGCTCACCTGCGCCGCCGAGCACTCCTTGCCTCGAGGGTCGGCAGCCCGCTGCCCCTCACTCCTCGTCGTTCCCCCCCACCATAGCTCCCTTCCAGACCCTGCACTTGGACATCTGGAGCCCCTCCCCAATCCGAGGCCCACGTCAGGAGCGCTACTTCTTGATTGTGGTGGACGACTACTCCCGCTACACCACGGTTTTACCTTTGCGTCGGAAGGCTGAGGTTCTTACCGTCCTCGAGCCGTGGCCTGGCACTCGGACCGTGGTGGTGACCTTTCTTCCACTCGCCTGGAGACGTTCTGGCAGGGTCGGGGGATCATCCAGTCTTACACGCTACCAGACTCGCCGCAGCAGAACGGGGTAGCCGAGTGACACATCGGTCTGGTCGTGGAGGTTGCCAGGACCTCCATGTGCCATGCCGGTGCCCCCTAGTTCCTGTGGCCTCAGACAGTCCGCTACGCCGTGCACCAGCTAAACTTGTAGCCTAGTCACGCGCGGCCACGGGTGACGCCAGTCTCCCTTTGGAAAGGTTCTTCGGGTGTAGCAATTGACTACTGCGTTTGGGGTTCCCTGGCCCACGTTCGCGGCCCTGGCGCGAACAAGTTGTCTCCATGCACCCGTGACTGCGTCTTTCTTGGTTTCCCACTCGACACCGCCGGCTCGCAGTTCTATGGCCCGGTTACTTGCCAGTTCTTCAATTCCCAGGATGTCACGTTTGATGAGTCAGTCAATTACTACAGGAGTCGCCCTCATAGAGGTTTTGAGACTTTCTTCCCCCCGCTGTTCCTCACCATTGAGCCCCCCAAGTCACCCTGGTAGCCTCCCCCCCCCTCGCGTCCTGCCCCGTCAGGTGTGTCGCACTTCACTCCGCAGTTGTCCTCCCTGCAGCGTCAAGTCCCTGCCGTGTCCGGGGGTGCGAGAGGTGCACTTGCGGAGGGTGAGGGTACTGGGGCTGCAGGAGCTGGTGGTGTCGGCTCTGAGGGTGTGGGCATGGAGGTGACTCCTATGGAGGACACGACAACCTCGAGTCAGCGGCCTTGCCCCGCGCCACCCCCTGGCTTCTCGTCTCTCTAGCAGTTCCCTCCTCGTTCTTCTCTGCGGGCGGTTGCTGCGGAGCCTGGGGGTGTTCCTGCGGGAGGTACTGGAGGCCCCGAGGGTGTCGGTGGTGGAGGTACTGGTTCTGGGGGTGCTGGAGCTGGAGGCACTGGCACTGTGGCGCATACACCGCGCACTATACGTTTCCTGACCTGTGAGCAGCATCTCCTCCGGTTGGAGAGGGAGGAGCGTGAGCGGTTAGAGAGGACACAGCAGTAGCAGTAGCAGCAGCAGCTGCTGCAGAAGCAGCAGCAGCAGGAGCAGTCTCAGTCGCAGCAGCATGAGAGGGTAGAGGAGGAGTTATAGCAGCAGCAGGAGAGAGTAGAGGAGGGGTCATGACTGCAGCAGCAGTTGCAGTTGCAGCTGCAGCAGGAGAACGTAGAGGAGGAGTCACGAGTAGAGCAGCGGGTGCAGTCGCACTCGCAGCAGGAGAGAGTAGAGGAGGATTCACGGCTTCACCATGAGAGGGTGGAGCAGTAGTCTCGCCGGCAGCAGCAAATGCAGTTACAGACACAGCAGGAGAGAGTAGAGGAGTCACGACCACAGCACGAGAGGGTAGCGCAGGAGTCCCGGTTGCAGGAGCGGGTGCAGCTACAGCCACAGCAGGAGAGGGCGGAGGAGGAGCCACAGGAGCAGCAGCAGGGGCAGGTACCATCGCAAAAGACACCAGAGGAGGCGGAGCGGCAGCAACTGCGACTGCGCGACCTGCCCGACCCAGCACCTGCATGCTTGGTTCATGGTCCCTTACAGTCCCTTCCTGTTCCCCCTAATCAGTCCCTTTCCTAGTTCTAGTGGACTCATTATTCTCCCCTCAATCGAGTGTGTCTCCAAAGCCCCGTCGGTCTCGTTACCGTGCTGACGGCCTGTTTCACCTTGTACTCCGCTCTCGTGTTCCACCTCCTTCGGTCCTTCCACAGCCTCCTGCGTCGTCCCTCATTGTGCTTCACGACCCGTTGTCCGATTACCTTTGTGCCTCCCGTCCTATCGTCTCTCGTGTTCTGTTCGCGTTGGTCACTCACCCGAGTGCCCCTCTGTCGTCCGTCTCAGCCCTTTTTACCCCTGTCGCTTGTTTTGCCTCGTCCCACTGTCTTCAGTACACCTCCCACCTGGTGAACGGCACTACTCGTTTTTCGTCCACTGAGGGTGTCCCTGTTTTTCCCCTGGAGGTCCTGGAGGACAGGCAGTTCGAGCTTGGTTTCCTTGCAACCGCTGTTCCTCATCTCTGCGCCATACTGCTTGCCCCTGAGGGGTTCCAGATGCTCTTGACATCCCGATCTCTCGCAATCACACTGAGGAAGTCTCGGGACATTGGGCCTCGTACTGGATAGCAGCTGAGGAGGCAGAGATGGCATCTTATAGGTCTACAGGCATATACGTTGACGTCGTCGCACCATCTGGGACGAACGTCGTTGGTGGCATGTGGCTCTACAAGGTGAAGCGGCTGCCTGGATCACCACAGGTGTTCAAGGCAAGCTATGTGGTGAGAGGCTTCAGTCAGCGTAAGGGGTTAGACTTCTTCCAGACCTTCACCCCCACTCCCAAGATTACCACTCTTTGGGTGTTACTGCACATTGTAGCTCAGCGCGACTACGATTTACACTCCTTTGACTTCTCCACAGCATTCCTTTAGGGGAGCCTGCACAAGCAGATCTGGCTGGGTCGCCCGCGTGGCTTCAGTGGCTCATTCCCTCCTCGGACCCAGTGGCAACTGCGTCGACCGGTCTACGGCCTGCACTGGGCTCCCCGTGAGTGGCACGACACGCTTCGCACGACACTTGCCGCACTTGACTTCTTTCCGTCGTCTGCTAACCCGTCGCTCTTCGTCCGCCGTGGCTCGACCCCGTTCTTTGTTCTTGTTTACATTAACGACCTGGTCTTCGCCATTCCCGACCGACACGCACTGGCCTCTGTGAAGAAGGAACTTCAGAGGAGACACACTTGCACTGACCTTGGTGAGCTGCAGCGCTACCTTGGCCTACAAATCACCAGGGACATGGCAGCTCGCACCATTACGCTGACGCAGTCGCATATGGTCGAGCAGATCCTCACGCGGTTCCGCTTCCCGTTCTCCAAGGTACAATTCACCCCTCTTATTGTGGATCATGGGCTCACGGCTCCACCTTCGGACGAGCGATTTGAGTCCAGCGGTCCATATTCTGAGTTGGTGGGTTATCTCATATACCTGATGACCTGCACTTGCCCAGACCTAGCTTACCTGGCGCAATTTGTTGCGCCTGGGAGACACCGACCATCCCATTGGTACACTGCTAATAGGGTAGCGAAGTATGTGGCGAGCACATCAGGCATGGGAATTTTCCTTGGAGGGAAGTAGCCGGTTACACTTACAGGTTACTCGGACTCATTGTGGCCAATGAAACAGAGTCGCTGCGGTCTATACAGGGTTACTGCTTTAGTCTTGGGACCGGAGCTGTTTTGTGGAGGTCGACTCGGGCGTCATCGGTCTCCAGTTCCAGCTGTGAGGCAGTGGTGTACGCTGCGGCCATGGCCACCCAGGAGCCTTGTGAGAAACCCGGAGGGAGCCTCAAGGCACAGGAGAATGGTGGTGCTGTGGGCAACTATGGATCCCACGGAGGGGTTAGCCAAGGCGACAATGACTGGAGTGTGCAGTGGTGTGAGGTCGGTGTAGTCGCAAAAGAAACGGCTGCGGCCACGGCTACTGCCACGGCCACAGTTGATGCCGCGGCCACGGCTGCCGCTGCGGCCGCTGCTATTGCTGCGGCCACTAGTGCTGCTGCCACTACTGCTGCTGCGGCCACCGGTGCTGCTGCAACGGCTGATGTTGTGGCCACTGTCTCCACATCAAAATGGCACGCTAGTACGGGGGTAGGGGCCAGTCGAGGCAGCAGTACCGGCGGTAGGTGTTAGCGAGTGCGGTTGGGAGTGGTATAGTGCGGTAGGGAATGGTCTAGTGCAGTGGGAAACAGTCTTAAAACAGTCGGATGCGGTTAAGAGTGGTTTTGCATGGTCAAGTGCGGTGGGGAACGGTCAGGTGCGGTAGGGTATGACCAGATGTGGTCTAGCGCGGTGTGGAGTGGTCTAGTGCGGTAAGAGTGGTCGGGCAGAACATAGCGAAGGGACGGGCGGTTGGATGTGGTCTAGTGCAGTGGAGAGCAGTCTAGTGTGGTGGGGAGAAGTTTAGTCCGGTGGGAGCGGTCTAGTGCGGTGGAAGGCACGGGCATATCCTGGCGAAGGCACGGGCGGTTGCTGCTGATGCTGGTTGTTGTTGGTGCTAGCTTCTGTTCTTGGTGATAGTGCTGCTAGCGCTAGCTGCTGTTGCTGGCGCTAGTGACTGGCTGCTAGTGCTAGCTGCTGCTCGCGCTGGCGTGTGGCGGCGCGCTGCTGATCGTGCTAGCGTGGGACGGCCAACGTGCGCGACTGGGTAGGGTGAGGGTCAGGTGAGCTCGGGCGAGGGTGAGGAGGTGGGAAAAAAAAATAGGGTTACGGGCCCCACTACGGGACGAACTAGAGCGTCCGTGGGGGCCGCTCTAAGGACGAACAATAGCGCCCGCAGAAGCTGCGCAATGGACGAACGGGAGCGCCCGCGGGGGGGGGGGGGGGGGGGGGGGGCGCGCTACGGGACGAACGAAGACCCGTGGGGGCCGCGCTACGGGACTAACGAAGGGCCCGGAGGGGCCGCGCTATGGGACAAACTAAGGCCTGTGGGGGGCACGCTACAACTAAACTAAGGCCCTTCGGATGACGGCACTTGCTGAGTGCGCTACGGGCAACGGGCGACAAACGGACGGGGAACGGACGGCGGACGGGCGGCTATCGGGCAGCTATCGAGCGGCTAGCATGTGAAACCCCCCAAAAAAGCGAGCTAACGGGCGGCGAGCGTGCTACGTGCGGCTATCGAGCAACGAATGGGGCATGCGGAGGTGGGCCCATGGGAACGAACTAAGCTCTATACCATGTCGAAGATTGAACTAGAAGAATGAATGATTATGAACAAGCAGTACAAGGGATGATATAGCAAACCCTAAGGGGTATATACCCTCTAAAATATAACTCAATATAACACCTAGGCTAAACTAACAAACTATAGCAATTATTGTTTGAAACTCTCTTCTTTGTGCCCTCGCTGACGCCGATCTAGTCGTCGTCGTCGACCTCTACGTCGATGCCGCATTCATCTTGCACCGGCCAAGACACGTTGCCGACTTCAGTACATGGAGAAGGGTGCTCGCTTGCCCACTATACGAGGTTTCCCAGGAGCAGCACTTCTAGCTCGCTCCTTCGTACTGGTTGGTGTGGCGTCTCGTGACATGAGCCTCCCTTGCCTGCAGGGTACCTGCTACGCCTGCTTTAGGCTCGTGGCCTACCGTAGAGACTAAGACGGCTACCAGCCTACTTCACGAAATAGGTGGTGCGCACCAAAGTCGGCTACTCTGAAGGTAAATTGCGTGCCGTCCACACTGACCGCACCATACGGAGAGTCACTCTACAACAAAAGCTGGACTAGGTGGAAAGGCACGGGTCTAGGAGAGATTGTAGCTTTCCTTGTGTTCTCTAGGGAGAAATGGCAAGATTTCACTAGCAAGAGAATTACATAATGGTTGAGCAAAGGAAAGCAACAATGACTATATCAGAAGCAAGTTGCCTGGCACACAGGCAGGTCGACCTCCAGCGCAGCAAAGTCGACACAGCAAAGTCGACACAGCAAAGTCGACACAGCAAGGTTGGCCTCACAGCTGGAACTGGAGACTGATGACGCGTTCCGGCACAGCAAGGTCGACCGCGCTCAGCACTGCAAGGTGGCGACTTGCCAACGTAGCAAGTCGACGGCATGCCAATGCTGCAGCAAGGAGGCCGTCCAACGTTGCATTCGCAGGTGACAGCTGTCAGATTTATATGACATAGTTTCTGTAGGCTATAGTGGGGTAGCACATATGGGGTATAGCTTTCTAGGGTTGTATTTGTACCCAATCTTCCTTAGTCATTTTCATTCCTGTTTTCCTTGCTTCACATGGTATAGAGCGGGTCCTGCCTTAGGACCGTTTTTTTTAGGGCCCACCGAAGCGCGCCCCGAAGCGCGCCTTTTTTTTTAGCGACCCCTCGGGTCGCCTTTTCCCTCGCGGCCCCGCTGTCCCTCAGACGCGGCCCCGCCACCTCTCCTGATCGCGGCCCCGCCGCCTGCTTGACGCGGCCCCGCCGCCTCCCCTGACGCGGCCCCGCCTCTACTGCCGCGGCCCCGCCGCCGCCTCTGACGGCCCCGCCGCTGCTCCTGCCGGCCCGCCGCTGCTCCTGCCGGCCCGCCGCTGCTCCTGCCGGCCCGCCGCTGCACCTGCCGGCCCGCCGCTGCACCCAGCGGCCCGCCGCCTCTGACGGCCCCGCCGCTGCACCCTACGGCCCGCCGCTGCTCCTGCCGGCCCGCCGCCTCACCTGACGGCCCCGCCGCTGCTCCTGCCGGCCCGCCGCTGCTCCTGCCGGCCCGCCGCTGCACCTGCCGGCCCGCCGCTCCACCCAGCGGCCCGCCGCTTCACCTGACGGCCCCGCCGCTGCACCTGCCGGCCCGCCACTGCACCCTACGGCCCGCCGCTGCACCCTACGGCCCGCCGCCTGCACCTGCCGGCCCGCCGCTGCACCTGCCGGCCCGCCGCTGCACCTGCCGGCCCGCCACTGCACCGGTCGACCCGCCGCTGCACCTGACGGCCCCGCCCCTGCATCTCCCGGCCGAGCCGCCCCAGCAGCCGAACCGCCCGGGAGCCGAGCCGCCCAACGCCGAGCCGCCCGGGAGCCGAGCCGCCCTGCACCCGAGCCGCCCAGCCACCGAGCCGCCCGGGAGCCGAGCCGCCCTGCCCCCGAGCCGCCCAGCCGCCGAGCCGCCCGGGAGCCGAGCCGCTGTGCACCCGAGCCGCCCGGTCGCTGAGCCGCCTTACTGCATAGCTGCACGACCTGCCCTGCCTGGTGAGCACAGTCCCACTGACACTGCGAGCTCTTTCCCTACTGCTTGCACTGCGTCGCTGTCGTCGCCATGGCTACCCCTAGTGTCCTAGCTTTTGACGCTGAGGGTCGCGCCATTGATTTTGAGGTCTGGTTAGACGACCTGCAGCTGTTCTTACAGTGCGATAGGGCTGACGACCTTTCTCTCTTTGACCTCACCTCTGGCGCCTCTCCTGCTCCTGCTGCTGATGCTGATCCCGCTGTCCGCTCTAAGTGGGCCACCCGCGATGCTGCTGCAGGTCTTGCTGTGCGTCGCCACCTCCCTACCTCTGAGCGTGCGCACTTTAGTCAGTACAAGAGTGCTCAGACCTTGTACGACGCTGTAGTTGCGCGCTACTCCTCCCCTGCCACTGCTGCACTGAGCCGTCTCATGCTTCCCTACCTCTTTCCTGACCTCTCTGCCTTTCCCACTGTCGCTGACCTCATTACGCACCTCCGCACTAGTGACACTCGCTACCGCGCCGCCCTTCCTGCTGAGTTCTGCGCTAAGAACCCCCCCCCCCATGTACATCGCTCTCTACTACGTAGTCGCGCGCCTCCCTGACTCCCTTCGCGTCGTCAGGGACCACTTTCTCGCAGTCTGTCCCACCACCCTCACCGTCGACCTCCTCGAGAAGGCCCTCCTCGCAGCGGAGAAGAGCATAGTCGCTGTAGGTGCTTCTCGTGGTGACCCTCGCACCCCCATCTTTGAGGGGTGCTCTCCTTCCCCCTTGCTGCCCTCTGTTGCCTCTGCTGCTGCTGCCGACCTGCTTGGTCTTGAGTCGGTCGGCGCGGCGTCTGCCCCTAGTGGGAGACGTCGCTCCAGCAAGGGCAAGGGGGGCAAGGGCGCGGGTGGAGCTGGAGTGGGGGTGGCGGCGGGACTAGTGGTGGAGGTGGTGGTGGTGGTGGTGGCAGCAGTGGCGGAGACGGTGGTGGTGGTGCCAGCGGTGGTGGTGGAGGCAGCGGCGGTGGTGGAGGCGGCGGGGGTGGAGGCGGTGGAGGCGGCAGCGGAGGAGGCGGTGGTGGTGGAGGAGGTGGAGCTGGTCGAGGTGGTACCCAGCAGCGTAGCGGCGGTGGTGGTGGCCAGCGCTCGCAGCGGCAGCAGCAGCAGCGCTCGCGGGACATCCCTCCGCCTCAGCAGCTTCGTGAGTGGTACGCTGGGCGTCAGAGGGGTGGGGGTACTGGTCCCTGCACCTACGTTCTTCGTTCCGGCGACCGCGCGGGTGAGCAGTGTGGGGGTGCCCACGCCACCCAGCGCTGCTTTGGCCGCCTGACGGACGCTTGGCGTCAGCAGTTCCCTGGGGCTAGTGAGATCCCTCGCTGGGATGAGCTTCTCAGGGCTGGTGTAGCGATCTTTGATCTTGATTTTGATGCTATCCTTGCTGCTATGTATGTTGTGGATTATAGTGAGGAGAATGAGGGTTACCGTTGTTTCCAGCCCGACCCGGGCATTGGTACTGCTGCGCTAGGTGCTTGTGAGGCTGCTGCTCTAGGTGCCAGTGCGTCTGTGCTCTCAGGTACTGGTGAGACTGCGCTCTCAGGTACTGCGTCGTCCTCGTCCTCCCTCACTTTCACACTTGACTCCGGGGCTTCTCGCTCCTTCTTTCGAGACCGCACTACCCTTACGCCGCTCGGCCGACCGGTTGCGGTCTCCCTTGCTGACCCCTCTGGGGGTCCTGTCCTGTCTCACTTCTCCACTGTCCTCCCGTGTCCGGCTGCCCCTTCGGGCACCCTGTCTGGTCTGTACCTTCCCTCGTTCTCTACGAACTTGGTGAGTGGAGCGGACCTGCAGGATGTGGGGGTTCACCAGTTCACTCCTGCGAGTCAGCGGGTGACCCACTGCACGGAGGCACGCACAGGCCGACACCTGGCCACGTTCTCGCGTCGGCCGGGGTCAGGTCTCTACACCCTGACCGTTGAGTCTCCTCCTGTCCCTGCGTCTGGTCAGGTGGCTGCGTCGGGTCAGGTGCTTGCTGCTGCGTCCCGGTCAGGTCCTGAGTCTGCCCCCTGTTCTTGTCGCCTCCTGTCTCACGAGACTCTCCTGTGGCACCACAGTCTTGGCCACCCCTCCTTGCCCCGTCTTCGGAGCATGGCTTCCCGTGTCCTTGTCTCTGGTCTTCCCCAGTCTCTCCCTCCTCTCCCCTCCGGGCCAGGACCTTCCTGTGTCCCCTGTGTCGAGGGTCGCCTCCGGGCTACTCCTCACTCCTCCCACTTCCCCCCGACAGAGGCTCCCCTGCAGACGCTTCACATGGATGTGTGGGGCCCAGCCCCCGTCCGTGGGCAGGGTTACGAGCGCTACTTCCTGTTGGTGGTTGACGACTACTCGCGTTACACCACAGTCCTCCCCTTGCGCAGCAAGGGTGCGGTCACTGAGGTGCTGATCGACTGGATCCGCGAGGCTCGTCTCCAGCTCAGGAAGAGCTTCGGCTCGGACTTTCCTGTTCTGCGTCTGCACTCTGACAGAGGCGGAGAGTTCTCTTCTCGCCTTCTGCGGGACTACTGTCGTGCACGGGGGATCCGCCAGACCTTCACGCTTCCGGACTCACCACATCAAAATGGGATTGCTGAGCGCCGCATTGGTATGGTCATGGATGTCGCTCGTACGTCCATGATGCATGCGGCTGCCCCCCATTTTCTGTGGCCGTTTGCGGTGAGGTACGCGGCGCATCAGCTCAACCTTCACCCCCGGGTCTCTCGGCCTGCGATGTCCCCAGCCTTGCTGTGGACGGGGAAGGTTGGCGATGCGACAGTGTTCCGTGTCTGGGGATCTCGGGCGTTTGTCCGCGACTTGTCTGCGGACAAGCTGTCCCCTCGTGCTGCTCCCTGTGTCTTCCTTGGCTTCCCCACTGACGCCCCAGGGTGGCAGTTTTACCACCCCTCCTCTCGTCGTGTTCTGTCCTCCCAGGACGTCACGTTCGACGAGTCAGTCCCCTTCTACCGTCTCTTCCCCTACCGCACTCCTTCCCTCCCCCCTCCCCCGGACTTCCTTGTGCCGGTTCCCCCCCCGGTAGACCCCCTCCCCCCTCAGGTTCCTGCCCCCTCAGGTGTGTCCCAGGTAGACGCCGTTGACCCGGTCGAGGTTACAGGTGACTCTGGTGCTGCTGCGGGTGCTGAGCCTGGGGGTGCTGACTCTGGGGGTGCTGTGCGCGGGGGTGCTGGGCCTAGGGGTGCTACTGCTGGGGGTGCTGGGCCTGAGGGTGCTACTGCGGAGGGTGCGGGGCCTGGGGGTGCTGAGCCGGGGGGTGCTGTGCCTGGAGGTGCTGGGTCTGGGGGTGCTGGGTCGGGAGCTGCTGAGCCTGGGGGTGCTGAGCTGGGAGCTGCTGAGCCTGGGGGTGCTGCGTCTAGAGCTGCTGAGCCTGGGGTTTCTCCTGCTGCTGCGTCTCGCCGGGAGCCCCTCTCTCCACAGGAGCTGCGCGAGTGGTTCGCTCGCCGCTGGAGGCGTGCTGCTGAGTCTGGAGGTGCTGCTGGAGCTGGAGCTGGAGCTTCTTCGACCGTCGAGGGTGCGGGTGCTGCCGGTCCCGGAGCTGCTGGACCTGCGGGTCCTCCTGGAGCTGGAGCTGCTGCGGGCGCTGGTGCTGAGCCTACTGCTGTTGGTCCTGCCGCTGGAGGTGTGGGTGGCGCTGGTGCTGTCGCTGAGGGTGCTGGTGCTGTCCCTGCTGCGTCTGGAGCTGCCGCGCGGCCTCGGCCGTACTTCGTTCCGCTCCTGCAGCAGGTTCTTGGTCTTTCTCCTCCGGTAGAGGGTCCACCGCCTGTCCAGTCGCAGTCCCTGCTGGAGCCTTCCTCTCCACTGCCTGCTCCCTCTCCTTACACTGGTCCTACTGGAGGTCTTGCTGAGCGTCGTGAGCCTGCGTCTCGTCCCGCGTCGCCTGTTCGCACTGCTCGCGCTAGTGGTCGCAGTTCGCGTCAGCGTCCTCCTCCTGTCCCTGGCACGCACCGGATGTCTTTGCGTCCGTCCACTACTCCTCTGCGTGCCCCTTTGCCTTCTCCTCCTGAGTCCTCTCTTCCTGCGCTTGCCGACCCTGGGTCGGACTCTCTTCGTGCTGCCAGTCCTACTGTCACGCGTTTGCTTGCTACTGTCGTCACTGACCCCTCTTTTGAGTCCACTGCTGCGTCTGCTCTAGTCGCTGAGCTCGTCGACTTTGCTGCTCGCTGTCGTCTCGACTACGCTGCTAGTCTTGTTGCTGAGTCTGCGTCTGTCTGTCCTCCGTCCGTCGGGGGTGAGTGTGCTCTTGGCACGGACGTCCTAGAGGACAGGCAGGAGGAGTTACAGTGTCTAGCGGCTGCTTCACCTCATCTCGCGTCTATACTGCTTGCCCCTGAGGGAGACCCGGATGCACTAGACATCCCGACTCCGCGTTCTTACGCGTAGGCCGTAGAGGGTCCCTACTCCTCTCAGTGGCAGGCAGCTATGGATGCAGAGATGGCTTCCTGGAAGTCCACAGGCACCTACGTTGACGCGGTTCCCCCTCCTGGGGCGAACATCGTCAGTGGCATGTGGATCTTCAGGGTGAAGCGGCCGCCGGGCTCTCCACCTGTCTTCAAGGCACGGTACGTTGCTCGTGGCTTCAGTCAGCGGCAGGGAGTTGACTACTTTCAGACCTTCTCTCCCACCCCGAAGATGACTACTCTTCGGGTGCTGCTGCACATAGCCGCTCAGCGCGACTACGAGCTTCACTCTCTCGACTTCAGCACTGCGTTCTTGCAGGGTAGCCTGCACGAGGAGATCTGGCTTCGCCGTCCACCTGGCTTCACTGGGACTTTCCCTCCTGGCACCCAGTGGAGCCTCCGACGGCCAGTCTACGGTCTCCGCCAGGCACCGCGTGAGTGGCACGACACACTGAGGACTACGCTTGCGGCTCTTGGGTTTGCTCCTTCTACTGCTGACCCGTCGCTGTTTCTTCGCACCGACACTTCCCTGCCGCCGTTCTACATCCTCGTGTACGTCGACGACTTGGTCTTTGCCACAGCAGACACTGCTGGACTCGCCTACGTGAAGTCCGAGCTGCTGAAGAGACACACGTGCACAGACCTGGGTGAACTGCGCAGCTACCTTGGCTTGCAGATCACTCGGGACAGAGCACGCCGCACCATTACCTTGACTCAGTCACACATGGTGCAGCAGGTCCTTCAGCGCTTCGGCTTCACGTACTCCTCGCCTCAGGCCACTCCTCTGCCTACTCGCCACTCACTCTCAGCTCTGCCTTCGGATGAGTCCGTAGAGTCGAGTGGTCCGTATGCAGAGCTTGTTGGCTGCCTCATGTACCTGATGACCTGCACACGACCTGACCTTGCATACCCTCTGAGCATTCTTGCTCGCTATGTTGCTCCTGGGAGACACAGACCGGAGCACATGGCTGCAGCGAAGAGGGTATTGCGCTACCTGTGCAGCACGTCGGGCATGGGGCTAGTGCTTGGAGGGCGGAGTCCAGTGGTCCTTACCGGCCACGCGGACGCTTCTTGGGCTGACGACCAGGCTACGCAGCGGTCGTCACAGGGTTACACCTTCAGCCTTGGTTCCGGCTCTGTCTCGTGGCGGTCTACTCGCTCGTCTTCGGTTCTCGGCTCCAGTTGTGAGGCTGAGATCTACGCCGGGGCCATGGCTGCACAGGAGCTTCGCTGGCTCACCTACCTGCTGACTGACCTTGGAGAGCCGCCTCGTTCTCCTCCAGTGCTGTACGTAGACAACAAGGCCATGCTGGCCTTGTGTCGAGAGCAGCGCTTGGAGCACAGAACGAAGCACATTGCTCTCCGCTACTTCCTTGCTCGTGAGCTGCAGCAGCGTGGTCAGTTGCGACTTGCGTACGTGGCCTCTGAGGCCAACACTGCTGATGTGTTCACCAAGGCACTCGCGCCTTGTGACCATCAGCGCTTTTGCACCCAGCTGGGTCTTGTGCCTGTCTTGCCTCACTTGCTCTCCTCTTGACTTCACTTGTACTGTGACATATATATATACCTGCTCTTGCTTGTCTAGTTCTATATATATATGTCTGTACTCCTGCATGTGAACTGGCCTCTGGCCCTGCTCTTGTGCTCGGACTGTGTGGTGACGTTGTGATCCACCCTGAGCTTGCTCTGCTTTGCTTTACCTGACTGGTCTTGTGACCCCTTGTTCTCCCCCACTTTGCCTATGGGGGTGTGTCAGATTTATATGACATAGTTTCTGTAGGCTATAGTGGGGTAGCACATATGGGGTACAGGGTTTCTAGGGTTGTATTTGTACCCAATCTTCCTTAGTCATTTTCATTCCTGTTTTCCTTGCTTCACAACAGCAGTACACATGTACGCACCTACTTTGTAGGTGCTTGCTGACGGTTGGTGTGACGTACACCGTCATACAAACGGTATGGTTGGTACTATGAGTAAGTGCCTTGATTTCTTGTATGGTTGGTACTAAGACAAAATGTGTTAACTTTCTATATGGATGGTACTAACTGTAAGTGCTTTACTTACCCATATGGTTGATTCTAAGAATAAGTGCATTACTTACGCGTATGGATGGTACTAAAAGCAAGTGCGTTATTTTCCCATATGGTTGATACTATGAGTAAGTGCGTCATTTTCTTGTATGGTTGGTTCAGAGCAAATGCGCTACCTTTGCATGTGGATGGTAGTAACAGTAAATGCGTTATTTGCCTATTGTGTTGGTACTAAGAGTACGCGCATTAATTTTTCTTATGAATGGTACGAAGGATAAGTGCGTTACTTTCCCGCATGGTTGGTGATATGAGTTGCGTTACTTACTCGAATGGATGGTGTTAGGAATAAGTGCTTTACTTACCCATATGGTAGGTACTACAGATACGTTTGATAATTACCCGTATGGTTGGTACAAAGAATAAGTACGATAACTTTTCTGTATGGATGGTACTAGGAGTAAGTACCCTTTTGAATGGTCGGTACTAAAAGCAAATGCGTTACTTACCAATATGGTTGGCACAAAAAGTAAATGCATTACTTTCTTGTATGGATGTTACTAAGAGTAACTGTGTCACTTGCCCGTATGGTTCATACTACGAATAAGTGCGATACTTATCCGTATGGTTGGTACAAAGAGTGAGTGCGCTAATTTCCCATGTCGTTGGTACAATGAGTGAATGCGTTATTTTTTTGTATGGATGGAACTAACAATAAGTGCATTAATTTCCTATATGGTTGGTAATTAAAGTAAGTGCGCTACGTAACCGTCTGGTTGTTAATAAGAAAAAGTGCGGTACTTACCCGTATGGTTGGTACTAAGAGTAATTGCGCACTAATAACATGTTCGTTACTTATCCAAATGAGTAGTACTAAGAGTTTGTGTATTACTTTCCCATATGAATAGTAATAAGAGTAGGTGCGCTACGTACCCGTTCGGTTGGTACTAAGATTAAGTGTATTATGTACTTGAATGGATGGTACTAAGAGTAAGTGCGTTACTTACCTGTATAGTTGGTGTGAATAGTACGTATGTTATCTTCCTTTATGGTTGGTACAAAAAGTAAGTGCGTTACCTTGACGAATGGTTGGTACTGTAAGGAGATGAAGCAAGAATGATTGCAATGAACAGAAAGTGAGGGCGCAGAAGGAGACGGCAGGGGAATTCGCAGTGGAACAAAGGAAGGACGAAGTGTCATAAGGTAAGTGCTGGGGATAGGAGGATGATGCGGATGCGGAACACGACGACCAGTGCGGCCAGCGCGAACAGGCAAGGCAGGGCGAGACGCAGGCTCACGACGCTCTGCACGAGAGTTTGTTGAGAAAACTGAAACGAGAATGATTGAACTATAAATGAACTAAGTACAAGTGCTAACCCTAATTGGGTTGTACCCCTTATGGGCTACCCCACTATAGCCTACACAATAAGCACAAGCTATATGTTCTGACACACCCCCATAGGCAAAGTGGGGGAGAACAAGGGGTCACAAGACCAGTCAAGCAAAGCAAAGCAAAGCAAGCTCACGGTGGATCACAAGGTCACCACACATTCCGAGCACAAGTTCAAGGCCACAAGGCCAGTTCACATGCAGGAGTACATATATATAAAGGACTAGACAAGCAAGAGCAGGTGTATATATATGCAACAGTACAAGCAAGGTCAAGAGGTAAGTAAGTGAGGCAAGACAGGCACAAGACCCAGCTCCGTGCAGAAGCGCTGACGATCACAAGGCGCAAGTGCCTTGGTGAAGACATCAGCAGTGTTGGCCTCAGAGGCCACGTACGCAAGCCGCAACTGACCACGCTGCTGTAGCTCACGAGCAAGAAAGTAGCGAAGAGCAATGTGCTTTGTTCTGTGCTCCAGTCTCTGCTCTCGACACAAGGCCAGCATGGCCTTCTTGTCTACGTACAGGACTGGAGGAGAACGAGGGGACTCTCCAAGGTCGGTCAGCAGGTAGGTGAGCCAGCGAAGCTCCGGAGCAGCCATGGCCCCGGCGTAGATCTCAGCCTCACAACTGGAGCCGAGAACAGAAGACGAGCGAGTAGCCCGCCACAAAATAGAGCCGGAACCAAGGCTGAAGGTGTAGCCCTATGACGACCGCTGCGTAGCCTGGTCGTCAGCCCAAGAAGCGTCCGCGTGCCCAGTAAGGACCACTGGACTCCGCCCTCCAAGCACTAGCCCCATGCCCGACGTACTGCACAAGTAGTGCAACACCCTCTTGGCTGCAGCCATGTGCTCTGGTCGGTGTCTACCAGGAGCAACATAGCGTGCGAGAATGCTAAGAGGGTATGCAAGGTCAGGTCGTGTGGAGGTCATCAGGTACATGAGGCAGCCAGCAAGCTCTGGATACGGGCCACTCGACTCTACGGACTCATCCAAAGGCAGAGCTGAGAGCGAGTGGCGAGTAGGTTGAGGAGTGGCCTGAGGCGAGGAGTACGTGAAGCCGAAGCGCTGAAAGACCTGCTGTACCATGTGTGACTGAGTCAGAGTAATGGTGCGCTGTGCTCTGTCCCGGTTGATCTGCAAGCCAAGGTAGCTGCGCAGTTCACCGAGGTCTGTGCACGTGTGTCTCTTCTGAAGCTCGGACTTCACGTAGGCGAGTCCAGCAGTGTCAGCTGTGGCAAAGACCAAATCGTCGACGTACACGAGGATGTAGAACGGCGGCAGAGAGGTGTCGGTGCGCAGAAACAGTGACGGGTCGGCAGTAGAAGGAGCAAACCCAAGAGCCGCAAGCGTAGTCCTCAGTGTGTCGTGCCACTCACGTGGCGCCTGGCGGAGACCGTAGACTGGACGCCGGAGACTCCACTGAGTACCAGGAGGGAAAGACCCAGTGAAGCCAGGTGGGCGGCGCAGCCAGATCTCCTCGTGCAGGCTGCCCTGCAAGAAAGCTGTGCTGAAGTCAAGAGAGTGCAGCTCGTAGTCACGGTGAGCAGCAACGTGCAGCAGTACCCGAAGAGTGGTTATCTTCGGGGTGGGAGAGAAGGTCTGAAAGTATTCAACTCCCTGCCGCTGACTGAAGCCACGAGCCACGTAACGCGCCTTGAAGACAGGCGGAGAGCCCGGCGACCGCTTCACCCTGAAGATCCACATGCCACTGACGATGTTCGCCCCAGGAGGGGGGACAGCGTCAACGTAGGTGCCTGTGGACTTCCAGGAAGCCATCTCTGCATCCATAGCTGCCTGCCACTGAGAAGAGTAGGGACCCTCTATCGCCTCCGCGTAAGAGCGCGGAGTCGGGATGTCAAGTGCATCCGGGTCTCCCTCAGGGGTAAGCAGTACGGACACGAGATGAGGTGAAGCAGCGGCCAAGCATTGGAACTCCTCCTGCCGGTCCTCAAGGACGTCTGTGCCAAGGGCACACGCACCCCCGACGGACGGAGGACAGACAGACTCAGACTCAGCGACTAGACTAGCAGCGTAGTCTAGACGACAGCGAGCAGCAAAGTCGACGAGCTCAGCAACTAAGGAAGACGCAGCAGTGGACGCGAAGGAAGGGTCAGTGACGATAGTAGCCAGGAGACGCGTGACAGTAGGACTGGCAGCACGAAGAGAGTCCGACTCCGGGTCGGCAAAAGCAGGAAGAGAGGACTCAGGAGGACAAGGCAAAGGGGCACGTAGAGGAGGAGTGGACGGACGCAGAGACATCCTATGCGTGCCAGGGAAAGGAGGAGGACACTGACGCGAACTGCGACCACTAGCACGAGCAGCACGGACAGGCGACGCAGGGCGAGACGCAGGCTCACGACGCTCAGGAAGACCTCTAGTAGGACAAGTGTAGGGAGAAGGAGCAGGCAAAGGGGAGGTAGGCTGCAACTGTAACTATGACGGGACGGGCTGTGGAGGAGGACTAGTAGAAGGCGGAAGACCAAGAACCTGCTGCAGAAGTGGAACGAAGTACGGTCGAGGCCGCGCAGCGACGCCAGACACAGCAGGTACAGCACCAGCACCCCCAGCAGGAGCACACGCTCCAGCTGCACCTCCAGTAGCGCCAGAACCTCAAGCAGTACCAGGAGTACCCGCAGCAGGACCGCCAGCAGTAGTCTCAGCTCCAACACCCTCAGCAGCACCAGCTCCAGTCGAACCCGCAAGCCCAGCAGCTCCAGTACTCCCAGTACGAGCACCTCTAGGACCCGCGACAGCAGCACCCTCAGTAGCCGAAGAACCTCCAGCACCAGCAGCACGCCTCCAGCGCCGCGCAAACCACTCGCGCAGCTCCCGTGGAGAGAGTGGCTCCCGTAGAGACGAAGCACCCGGAGAACCTCCAGGCGGAGCACCTCCAAGCTCAGCACCCTCAGGCTCAGCACCCCCAAGCTCAGCACCCCCAGGCTCAGCAACCCCAGGCGCAGTACCCTCAGACTCAGCACCCCCAGGCTCAGCACCCTTAGGCTCAGCACCCCCAGGCTCAGCACCCCCAGTCGCAGCACCCCCAGGCTCAGCATCCCCAGGCTCAGTACCCCCAGTCGCAGCACCCCCAGGCTCAGCACCCTGAGCAGCACCAGAGTCACCAGTGACCTCGAGAGGCTCGATTGCGTCTACCTGGTACACACCTGAAGGGGACGGACCCTGACAGGGGAAGGGGTCTACCGGAGGGGGACCTGCTACAAGGAAGAGCGGCGGCGCGGGGAGGGACGGAGTGCGGTAGGGGAAGAGGCGGTAGTAGGGGACCGATTCGTCAAACGTGACGTCCGGGGAGGACAGAACACGGCGAGAGGTGGGGTGGTAGACCTGCTCGCGTCAGCGGGGAACCCCAGGAAGACGCAAGGAGCAGCACGAGGGGACAGCTTGTCCGCAGACAAGTCGCGAACAAACGCCCGAGATCCCCAGACCCGGAACGCCGACGCATCGCCAACCTTCCCCGTCCACAGCAAGGCTAGGGAGGTCTCCGGCCTGGGGACCCTGGGGTGTAGGTTGATCTGATGTGCCGCGTACCTCACCGCAAACGGCCACAGAAAATGGGGAGCAGCCGCATGCATCATAGACGTACGAGCGACGTCCATGACCATGCCGATGCGGCGCTTAGCAATCCCATTTTTCTGCGGGGAGTCCGGACGCGTGAAGGTCTGACGGATGCCTCGTGCGCGACATTAGGCTCTCAGAAGGCCAGAAGAAAACAATCCCCCTCTTTCTGAGTGCAGACGCAGAACAGGAAAGTCCGAGCCAAAGCTCTGCCTGAGCTGGAGACGAGCTGCGCGGATCCAGTCGATCAGCACCTCAGTGACATCGCCCTTACTTCGCAAGGGGAAGACTGCGGTGTAACGCGAGTAGTCGTCAACAACGAGCGGGAAGTAGCGCTCGTGACCCTGCCCACGGACGCGGACTGGGCCCCACACGTCCATGTGAAGCGTCTGCAACGGGGCCTCTGTCGGAGGAAACTGGGAGGAGTAAGGGAAAGCCCGCTGGCGCCCCTCGACACAGGGGACAAAGGTAGGGCCAGGGCCCTGAGGAAGGGGAGGGAGGGACCGAGGGAGACTAGAAACAAGAAGACGGGAGGCCATGCCTTTGAGACAAAGCAGAGAGGGGTGACCAAGGCGGTGGTGCCAGAGGAGAGTCTCGTGAGAGAGGAGACGACACGAACAGGGGGCAGACTCAGGACCAGACCTGGACGCTGCAGCAAACACCTGACCTGACGCAGTGACCCTACCAGACTCAACAACTGGAGGAGACGCAGTGGTCAGTGTGTACAGGCTCGACCCCGGCTGACGGGTAAACGTAGCCAGGTGTCGGCCTGTGCTAGCCTCTGTGTAGTGGGTCACGCGCTGACGCGCAGGAGTGAACTGGTGTACTCCCCCATCCTGTAGGTCAGCACCACTCACCAGGTTCGTAGAGAACGAGGGGAGGTAGAGACCAGACAGGGTGCCAGAGGGAGCCGCCGGACACGGGAGGACCGTGGAGAAGTGAGACAGGACAGGACCCCCAGAGGGGTCAGCCAGAGACACCGCAACCGGCCGACTAAGCGGCGTGAGTGTGGTGCGGCCCCGAAAGAAGGAGCGAGAAGCCCCAGAGTCAAGGGTGAAGGTGAGGGAGGTCGAAGCCGACGTAGTACCTGAGAGCGCAGACTCACCAGTACCTGAGGACGCAGACACACTAGCACCTAGATCAGCAGCGTCGCAAGCACCTAGGGCAGCCGCCTCACCAGTACCAAGAGCAGCAGTCTCAATGCCCGGATCGGGCGGGAAACACCGGTAACAATCACCCTCATCACTAATAGACACAGCATACATGGCAGAAAGAATAGCATCAAAATCAAGATCATAGATGGCAACACCCGCCCTAGACAGCTCGCCCCAGCGAGGGATCTCGGAGGCCTCCGGGAACTGGTGACGCCACGCGTCCGTCAGGCGGCCAAAGTAGCGCTGGGTGGGGTGTGCACCCCCACACTGCTCACCCGCACGGTCGCAGGTGCGCAGGACGTAGGTGCACGGACCAAAACCCCCACCCCGCTGGCGTGCAGTGTACCACTCACGGAGCTGCTGAGGGGACAGGGTCTCACGACCGCGCTGCTGCTGCTGGCGCGGACCACCACCGGAGCCACTCCTCTGCGTAGACCCGCGACCAGCTCCACCGCCACCCCCGCCGCCTCCGCCGCCTCCGCCGCCTCCGCTACTACCGCCGCCTCCGCCGCCTCCTCCACCGCCGCCACCTCCGCCACCTCCGCTCCCACCGCCACCGCTGCCGCCGCCTCCGCCTCCACTGCCGCCACCGACGCCTCCACCCCCACCACCACTCCCACCGCCACCCCCACTCCCCCCGCAGCCTCCACCTCCACCTCCACCGCCCCCGCTCGCCCCTCCAGTGCCCCTGCCCCCCTTGCCCTTGCCACAGCGGCGTCTCCCGCTAGGGGCAGACGCCGCACCGACCGACACAAGACCAAGGAGGTCGGCCGCAGCAGCAGAGGCAATAGAGGGCAAAAGGGGGGAGGGGGAACACCCCTCAAAGATGGGGGTGCGCGGGTCACCACGATAGGCCCCTACAGCGACTATGCTCTTCTCGGCCGCTAGCAGGGACTTCTCGAGGAGGTCAACAGTGAGAGTGGTGGGACAGACTGAGAGGAAGTGGTCCCTGACTACGCGAAGGGAGTCAGGGAGGCGAGTGACTATGTAGTAGAGAGTGATGTACATGGGGGGGGGGGTTCTTGGCGCAGAAGTCAGCAGGAAGCGCAGCGCGGTAGCGAGTGTCACTAGTGCGGAGGTGCGTAATGAGGTCAGCGACTGTGGGAAAGGCAGTAAGGTCTGGGAAGAGGTACGGTAGCATGAGACGGCTCAGTGCAGCAGTGGCAGGGGAGGAGTAGCGCGCAACTACAGCTCCGTACAAGGTCTGAGCACTCTTGTACTGACTAAAGTGCGCGCGCTCGGAGGTAGGCAGGTGGCGACGCACAGCAAGACGTGCAGCAGCATCGCGCGTGACCCACTGGGAGCGAACAGTGGCGTCAGCGTCAGCAGCAGGGGCAGGGGAGGCGCCAGAGGTGAGGTCAAAGAGGGAGAGACCGTCTGCCCTATGGCACTGTAGGAAAAGCTGCAGGTCATCTACCCAGACCTCAAAGTCAATGGCCCGACCCTTAGTGTCAAGAGCGAGAACACTGGGGGTAGCCATGACAGCAGTAGACTAGCAGCACTAACTGTAGGACAGGGGCAGTGCAGTGACAGAAGCGCTGCTCTCACCAGACAGGGCGGTTCGGGCAGCTCACCAGCACAGCAGCTCGGCAACACGGCGGCTCGGGCGACTCGGACGGCTTAGTAGCAACTGCGGCTCTGCGGCACTAGCGGCTCGGCTCCTCAGCGGCTCACGCGGCTCGGGCGGCTCGGGCGGCTCGGGCAGCTCGGGCGGCTCAGGCGGCTCGGGCGGCTCGGGCGGCTCGGGCGTCTCGGGCGGCTCGGGCGGCTTGGGCTGCTCGGGCGGTTCGGTGACGTAGGGCGGCAGGGCCGCTGGTAGGGCGGCAGGGCCGCTGGGAGGGCGGCGGGGCCGCGAGGTAGGTGGCGGGGCCGCAGCGGGAGGGGCGGCGGGGCCGAAGCGAGGGGCGGCGGGGCCGCAAGGTAGGCGGCGGGGCCGCAGCGAGAGGGGCGGCGGGGCCGCAGCGAGAGGGGCGGCGGGGCCGCAGCGAAGGGCGGCGGGGCCGCAAGGTAGGCGGCGGGGTCGCAGCGAGAGAGGCGGCGGGGCCGCAGAGAAGGGCGGCAGGGCCGCAGAGAAGGGCGGCGGGGCCGCAGCGAAGGGCGGCGGGGCCGCAGCGAAGGGCGGCGGGGCCGCAGCGAAGGGCGACGGGGCCGCAGTGAAGGGCGGCGGGGCCGCAGCGAAGGGCGGCGGGGCCGCAGCGAAGGGCAGCGGGGCCGCAGCGAAGGGCAGCGGGGCCGCTGCGAAGGGTGGCAGGGCCGCAGTGAAGGGCGGCGAGGCCGCAGTGAAGGGCGGCGGGGGGGGGGGCCGCAGCGAAGGGCGGCGGGGCCGGGACAGGGCGGCGCCTGGGCCGTAGGGCTAGGCGACGGGGCCGTAGGGCTAGGCGACGGGGCCGCTAGGGCGATGGGACCGCCAGGGCGACGGGGCCGCTAGGGCGACGGGGCCGCTAGGGCGTCGTGACGCAATCGCTAGGGCGGCTCGACGAGATGAGAGAGAGGAGCGCGACTCGGGCTGAGCGCGCTCGGGGCAGAAAAGAAAGTTTCGACTTGGTGGGCCCTAGGCACAGTTCCCACTCGGGAACCTTCTCTGATACCATGAGAAAACTGAAACGAGAATGATTGAACTATGAATGAACTGAGTACAAGTGCTAACCCTAATTGGGTTGTACCCCTTATGGGCTACCCCAGTATAGCCTACACAATAAGCACAAGCTATATGTTCTGACATTTATCTGCTCAGTGAAAGGAGAATGAGCAGGAAGTGGGGAGGCTCGCTGTAACTGTGGTTGCGACTTGTTAAGCGGTGGACACAATAGAGGTGGAGTAAGGTCAGTAGAAGACGGGAGACAAGAACCTAACGAAGCAGTGGAACGAAGCACGGTCGTGGCTGCACACTGCCTCCAGCACCAGTACCGACAGCTCTAGCACTCCCAACTCCAGCACCTCTAGCTCCAAGGCCTGCAGCACCACCAGCTCCAGCAGCTCCAGTACTTGCAGTACGAGCACCTCCAAAACCAGCAGCTCTAGCACCTCCAGCACCTCCAGCACCAGCAGCACCACCAGCTCCGGCAGCTCCAGTACCTCCTGCACGAGCACCTCTAGGATGAGCAGCTCCAGCACCTCCGGTACCTCCAGCTCTAGCAGGACAGCCAGCACCTCCAGCACCCCGACTACAAGCAGCACCACCAGCTCCAGCAGCTCCACTACCTCCAGCACGAGCACCTCCACGACCAGCAGCTCCAGTACCTCCGGTACCTCTAGCTCCAATAGGACCACCAGCACCTTGAGTACGAAAGTTGTTGTACTGTCACACGTCCCCCCTTCAAAGCTGGGTGGCATGAGATACACCCTGCTTGACAAGATAGTCCTTGAGAGCACAGCGTGCGTCGCCCATATCCGCTTCTGCAACCCAACTATCCTTAGTGGGGTCATATCCCTTCCAGCGTATCATGAAATCGAGGGTCTTGCCACCGCGGCGCCGATGACGGGTGGTGGTGACGGTAGCTGCCATTACTGGAACTGCTGGTTGGGATCCTTGTAGGGCTTTAGTAGCTGAACATGGACAGCATTATGAAGCTTCAAAGTAGTAGGTAAGCACTAGTGGAATGTATTTGGTGTCACCTGTGCCTCAACGAGAAAGCTGAAGATATTGCAAGCTTAGTTCCCAACAATCCCATGAGCTCCTTCCAGAACTTAGTGATGAACGTGGGGTCTCTGTCTTGGGAGAGTGTAGCAGGGATGCCGTGGATGGTGATGATGCGGTCGAAGAAGAGGCGAGCGGTTGCCTCAGATGTAGCTGTGGCGATCGTCGGAATGAAGTGACCCATTTTGGAGAACTAGTCGATCACCACGAGTATAGCCTCATGCCCTCATGAGGTCGAAGGAAGTCACGTGATGAAGTCGAGTCTAATGACTCGCCATGGCTGCTCCGAAATGGGTAGAGGCTGAAGTAACCCTGCTTTTTTCTGCTTCCTACTCTTCATCCGCTGGCATGTGTCGCATGAAGTGACAAACTGCTGCACGTTTGCTGCCATCCGGGGCCAGTAGTAATACTTCGCTATCCCTTCTAACGTCTTGTTGCTCCCGAAATGTCCGGCGTATGGTACGTTGTGAAACTCCTCCAGAAGGATCTGACGGAGCGGGACATAATTCGGTACCCAAATCTTTCCTGTGCCCTTCCTTATAGCTAAGTCTTTCTCCCACTGTAACAGCTTTTGTTTCTCTACCGTAGAAATTTCTGTGTCCACGGAGTACCCATGTTGAAATAGACCCTTGAGCAAAGGGTTCATCCCGTCGAGCTGGATGCCTGCTACATGACCGGGGCGGCTCAATGCGTCTGCCTTGTTGTGTAGCCCGGGCTTGTAGATGATGTCGTAGTGGAAGTGAGTTTCCAGGAAGTCTACCCACCGCAATGGTCATCGTGAGAGCTGTCAGAGCATTATAGCTCACTTATTTGTGTAGGCTATAGTGGGGTATCCCATAGGGGGTACAACCCAATTAGGGTTTCCTATTTGTACTCACCTCGTTCATAGTTCATTCATTCTCTCGTTCACTTCTTCTCATGGTATCAAGCATGTTCCCCTGTGGGGACTTTGCTTAGGGCCCACCACTTCGAATTTTTTTTTTCCTGCCCTAGCGCCCTAGCGCCCACCCTAGCGCCCGCCCTAGCGCCCTAGCGCCCGCCCTAGCGCCCGCCCTAGCGCACGCCCTAGCGCCAGCCCTAGCGCCTTAGCGCCCGGTGCCCGCCCTAGCGCTTGTGAGCCGCCCGCGGCCTGCCAGTGAGCCGCCGCCCGTGAGCCGCCGCCCGTGAGCTACCGCCCGTGCGCACCGCCCGTGAGCGCCGCCCGTTAGCCACCGCCCGTGAGCGCCGCTCGTGAGCGCCGCCCTTGAGCCGCCGCCCGTCAGCCGCCGCCCGTGCGCTGCTCGTCAGCCGCCGCCCGTGAGCGCCGCCCGTCAGCCGCCGCCCGTAAGCAGCCGCCCGTCAGACGCCGCCCGTGCGCCGCCGCCGTCTGCGAAGCCGCCGCCCGTAAGCCGCCCGCCCGTGCGCCACCAGCCCGCCCGTGAGCCGCTGGCGCCGCCCGTGCACCGCCCGTCCGTGAGCCGCCCGCCCGTGCGCCGCCCGCTCGTGCGCAGCCCGTCCGCGAGCCACCCACCCGCCCGTGAGCCGCCCGCGCCGCTCGTGCACAGCCCGCGAGCCGCCCGCGAGCAGCCCGCGAGCCGCCCCAGCCGCCCGTGCAGCCGCCCGTGAGCCGCCCCAGCCGCCCGTGAGCCGCCCACGCGCCGCCCATGAGCCGCCCCAGCCTCCCGTGCAGTCACCCGTGCGCCGCCAGCGAGACGCCCGCGCCGCCCGAGCCGCCCGAGCCGCCCGAGCCGCCCGAGCTGCCCGAGCCGCCCGAGCCGCCCGAGCCGCCCGAGCCGCCCGAACCGCCCGAGCCGCCCAAGCCGCCCGAGCAACCTGAGGTGCCGAGCTCCTGCTCCTGTGGGGCTGCTGCTGCTCCTGGACCGGCGCAGCCGCTGTAATGCCGTGTTACTGTACTCAGAGTTACCCGACTCTTCCTGCCCGGTGAGACTGTCAGCTGCTATAATGGCCACCCCCAGTGTCCTGGCTTTTGATGCTGAGGGTCGCGCCATTGACTTTGCAGTCTGGGTCGAGGACCTGCAGCTGTACTTACTGTGCGATGCGATAGATGAGGTTTCTCTCTTTGACTTTGTCTCTGGCGCTGTCCCTGCCCCTCCTGCTGATGCTGACCCCACTGTTCGCTCCAAGTGGGCCACACGCAATGCTGCTGCACGTCTTGCTGTGCGTCGACACCTCCCTTCCTCCGAGCGTGCGCACTTTAGTCAGTGCAAGACCGCTCAGGCCTTGTACGACGCTGTAGTTGCGCGCTACTCCTCCCCTTCCTCCGCTACGCTGAGCCGCCTCATGCTACCGTACCTCTTCCCTGACCTCGCTGCCTTTCCCACAGTCGCTGACCTCTTTACCCACCTCCGCGCTAGAGACACTCGCTACCGCGCTGCGCTTCCTGCTGACTTCCGCGCCGCAAACCCTCCTCCCATGTACATCACTCTCTACTTTCTAGTCACCCGTCTCCCTGAGTCCCTTCGTGCCGTTAGGGACCAGTTTCTCTCTGTCTGTCCCACCACCCTCACTGTCGACCTCCTTGAGAAGTCCCTGCTAGCGGCTGAGAAGAGTATAGTCGCTGTAGGGGCCTCTCGTGGTGACCCTCGCACCCCCATCTTTGAGGGGTGTTCTCCCTCCCCCCTGTTACCCTCTGTCGCCTCTGCTGCTGCGGCCGACCTCGTTGGTTTGGAGTCGGTCGGTACTGCGTCTGCCCCCAGCGGTAGGCGCCGCTCTGGCAGGGCCAAGGGGGGCAAGGGAGCGGGTGGAGCTAGCGGGGGCGGTGGCGGAGGAGGTGGGGGCGGCGGGGGGAGTGGGGGTGGCGCTGGAGGTGGTGGCGGGAGTGGAGGTACTAGTGGCGGGAGTGGAGGCGGTGGTGGTGGCGGAGGTGGCGGTGGGAGCGGCGGGGGCGAGGGTGGCGGTGGCGGCGGTGGCGGCGGAGGCGGGGGTGGCGGTGGTGGAGGTGGTCGGAGTGGCACGTCGCAGCGGAGCAGCACTGCGGGTGGTCAGCGCCAGCAGCAGCAGCAGCGGCAGCAGCAGCAGTAGCGCTCTCGCGACATCCCCGCCCCTCATCAGCTCCGTGAGTGGTACTCGCAGCGTCAGCGTGGTGGGGCGTTCGGCCCCTGCACCTACGTCCTTCGCACCGGCGACCTCGCGGGTGAGCAGTGTGGGGGCACCCACACCGCCCGCCGCTGCTTTGCCCGCTTGACCGACGCTTGGCGCCAGCAGTTTTTGGAGGCCTCTGAGATCCCCCGTTGGGGAGAGCTGTCTAGGGCTGGTGTAGCTATCTTTGATCTTGACTATGATGCTATCCTTGCTGCCATGTATGCTGTGACTATTAGTGATGAGGGTGACTGTTACCGGTGTTTCCCGCCCGACCCGGGCATTCATACTGCTGTATTAGGTGCCAGTGAGGCTGCTGCTCTAGGTGCCAGTGCGTCTGTGCTCGCAGGTACAAGTGAGTCTGCACTCTCAGGTACTGTGTCGGCTTCGGCCTCTCACACCTTCACCCTTGACTCTGGGGCGTCTCGCTCCTTCTTTCGGGACCGCACCACTCTCACGCCGCTTAGTCGGCCGGTTGCGGTGTCCCTGGCTGACCCCTCTGGGGGTCCTATCCTATCTCGTTTCTCCAAAGTCCTCCCGTGTCCGGCGGCTCCCTCTGGCACCCTGACTGGTCTCTACCTCCCCTCGTTCTCTACGAACCTGGTGAGTGGTGCTGACCTACAGGATGCGGGTGTCCACCAGTTCACTCCTGCTCGTCAGCGGGTGACACACTGCACAGAGGCTAGCACAGGTCGCCACCTGGCTACGTTTACACGTCAGCCAAGGTCGAGCCTGTACACACTGACCACTGCTTCTCCTCCAGGTGCTGAGTCTGGTAGGGTCTCTTCGTCTGGTCAGGTGTTTGCTGCAGCGTCTAGGTCTGGTCCTGAGTCTGCCCCCTGTTCGTGTCACCGTCTGTCTCACGAGACCCTCCTCTGGCACCACCGCCTTGGCCACCCCTCTCTGCTTCGGCTCAGAGGCATGGCCTCCCGTCTTCTTGTGTCTGGTCTCCCCCGGTCCCTCCCTCCCCTCCCTCATGGCCCTGGCCCTGCCTGTGTCCCCTGTGTCGAGGGGCGCCAGCGGGCTGCCCCTCACTCCTCCCAGTTTCCTCCGACAGAGGCTTCGTTGCAGACGCTTCACATGGACGTGTGGGGCCCAGCCCGCGTCCGTGGACTCGGTCACGAGCGCTACTTCCTGTTGGTGGTTGACGACTACTCGCGTTACACCACAGTCTTCCCCTTGCGCAGCAAGGGTGATGTCACTGAGGTGCTGATCGACTGGATCCGCGCAGCTCGTCTCCAGCTCAGGCAGAGCTTTGGCTCGGACTTTCCTGTGTTGCGTCTGCACTCGGACAGAGGCGGAGAGTTCTCCTCTGGCCTTCTGCGTGCCTACTGTAGTGCACGAGGCATCCGCCAGACCTTCACGCTTCCGGACTCACCGCAGCAAAATGGGATTGCAGAGCGCCGCATTGGCATGGTCCTTGATGTCGCTCGTACGTCTATGATGCATGCGGCTGCCCCCCATTTTCTGTGGCCGTTTGCTGTCAGGTACGCGGCGCATCAGATCAACCTCCACCCCAGGGTCTCCAGGCCAGAGACCTCCCCAGCCCTGCTGTGGACGGGGAAGGTTGGCGATGCGTCGGCGTTCCGGGTCTGGGGATCTCGGGCGTTTGTCCGCGACTTGTCTGCAAACAAGCTGTCCCCTCGCGCTGCTCCCAGCGTCTTCCTGGGGTTCCCCCCCGACGCCCCTGGGTGGCAGTTCTACCACCCCACCTCTCGCCGTGTTCTGTCCTCCCAGGACGTCACGTTGGACGAGTCGGTACCCTACTACCGCCTCTTCCCCTACCGCACTCCGTCCCTCCCCCCACCCCCGCTCTTCTTGGTTCCAGGTCCCCCCCCGGTAGACCCCCTTCCCCCTCAGGGTCCCGCCCCTTCAGGTGTGTCCCAGGTAGACGCGGTCGAGCCTCTCGAGGTTACTGGTGACTCTGGTGCTGCTGTGGGTGCTGAGCCTGGGGGTGCTGTGCCTGGGGGTGCTGAGCCTGGGGGTGCGGGGTCTGGGGGTGCTGAGTCTGGGGGTGCTGAGCCTAGCGGTGCTGAGCCTGGGGGTGCTACGCCTGGAGGTGCTTTGCCTGGGGGTGCTGAGCCTGGAGGTTCTTCGCCTGGAGGTTCTCCGGGTGCTTCGTCTCGCCGAGAGCCACTCTCCTCACAGGAGCTGCGTGAGTGGTTTGCTCGGCGCTGGAGGCGTGCTGCTGGTGCTGGAGGTTCTTCTGCTGCTGAGGGTGCTGCTGCCGCGGGTCCCGGAGGTGCTCGTACAAGGAGTACTGGAGCTGCTGGGCCTGCGGGTTCGCCTGGAGCTGGTGCTGCTGAGGGTGTTGACGCTGAGACTACCACTGGTGGTTCGACTGGCGGAGCTCCTAGTGCTACTGGAGGTTCTAGGGCCACTGGAGGAGCTGCTGGGGGTTCTGGAGCTACTGGAGGTGCTGCTGGAGGTGCTGCTGGAGCGGGTACTTCGCTGGGGGTACTGGTGCTGTCCCTGCTGTTTCTGGCGTCGCCACGCGGCCCCGACCGTACTTTGTACCGCTCCTGCAGCAGGTTCTTGGTCTTCCATCTTCTCCTGGTCCTCCTCCTCCTCCCTTAGAGGGTCCACAGCCTGTCCAGTCACAGCTACAGCCTGCCTTCCCTTTGCCTGCTCCTTCTCCCTACGCTGGTCCGACTGGAGGTCTTACTGAGCGTCGTGAGCCTGCGTCTCGTCCTGCGTCGCCTGTTCGTACTGCGCGCACTAGTGGTCGCGGTTCGCGTCAGCGTCCGCCTCCTGTCCCTGGCACGCACCGGATGTCTCTGCGTCCGTCCACTGCTCCTCTACGTGCCCCTTTGCCTTCTCCTCCTTCTTCCTCTCTTCCTGCTCTTGCCGACCCGGAGTCGGACTCTCTTCGTGCTGCCAGTCCTACTGTCACGCGTCTCCTTGCTACTGCTGTCACTGACCCTTCTTTCGAGTCTTCTGCTGTGTCTGCCCTTGTCACTGAGCTCGTCGACTTTGCTGCGCGCTGTCGTCTAGACTACGATGCTGGTCTTGTCGCTGAGTCTAAGTCTACCTGTCCTCCGTCCGTCGGGGGTGAGTGTGCCCTTGGCACGGACGTCCTTGAGGACAGGCAGGAGGAGTTCCAGTGTCTCGCCGCCGCTTCACCTCATCTCGCGTCTGTACTGCTAGCCCCTGAGGGAGACCCGGATGCACTTGACATCCCGACTCCGCGCTCTTACGCGGAGGCGATAGAGGGTCCCTACTCCTCTCAGTGGCAGGCAGCTATGGATGCAGAGATGGCTTCCTGGAAGTCCACAGGCACCTACGTTGACGCTGTTCCCCCTCCTGGGGCGAACATCGTCAGTGGCATGTGGATTTTTAGGGTGAAGCGGCCGCCGGGTTCTCCGCCTGTCTTCAAGGCGCGTTACGTGGCTCGTGGTTTCAGTCAGCGGCAGGGAGTTGACTACTTTCAGACCTTCTCCCCCACCCCGAAGATGACCACTCTTCGGGTACTGCTGCACGTAGCTGCTCACCGTGACTACGAGCTGCACTCTCTCGACTTCAGCACTGCTTTCTTGCAGGGCAGCCTACACGAGGAGATCTGGCTGCGTCGCCCACCTGGCTTCACTGGGTCTTTCCCTCCTGGTACCCAGTGGAGTCTCCGGCGTCCAGTCTACGGTCTCCGCCAGGCGCCGCGTGAGTGGCACGACACACTGAGGACTACGCTGGCGGCACTTGGGTTTGCTCCCTCCAGTGCAGACCCGTCGCTGTTTCTGCGCACCGACACCTCTCTGCCGCCGTTCTACATCCTCGTGTACGTCGACGACTTGGTCTTTGCCACAGCTGACACTGCTGGACTCGCCTACGTGAAGTCCGAGCTGCTGAAGAGACACACATGCACTGACCTGGGTGAACTGCGCAGCTACCTTGGCTTGCAGATCACCCGGGACAGAGCACGCCGCACCATTACCTTGACTCAGTCACACATGGTGCAGCAGGTCCTTCAGCGCTTCGGCTTCACGTACTCCTCGCCTCAGGCCACTCCTCTGCCTACTCGCCACTCGCTCTCAGCTCTGCCTTCGGATGAGTCCGTAGAGTCGAGTGGCCCGTACCTAGCGCTTGTTGGCTGCCTCATGTACCTGATGACCTGCACACGACCTGACCTTGCATACCCTCTGAGCATTCTTGCACGCTATGTTGCTCCTGGGAGACACCGACCAGAGCACATGGCTGCAGCGAAGAGGGTGTTGCGCTACTTGTGCAGTACGTCGGGCATGGGGCTAGTGCTTGGAGGGCGCAGTCCAGTGGTCCTCACTGGGCACGCAGACGCTTCTTGGGCTGACGACCAGGCTACGCAGCGGTCGTCACAGGGTTACACCTTCAGTCTTGGTTCCGGCTCTGTTTCGTGGCGGGCTACCCGCTCGTCTTCTGTTCTCGGCTCCAGTTGTGAGGCTGAGATCTACGCCGGGGCCATGGCTGCACAGGAGTTACGCTGGCTCACCTACCTGCTGACCGACCTTGGAGAGCCGCCTTGTTCTCCTCCAGTCCTGTACGTAGACAACAAGGCCATGCTGGCCTTGTGTCGAGAGCAGCGACTGGAGCACAGGACAAAGCACATTGCTCTCCGCTACTTTCTTGCTCTTGAGCTACAGCAGCGTGGACAGTTGCGACTTGCGTACGTGGCCTCTGAGGCCAACACTGCTGATGTCTTCACCAAGGCACTTGCGCCTTGTGATCATCTGCGCTGTTGCACACAGCTGGGCCTTGTGCCTGCCTTGCCTCACTTGCTCACTTCTTGGCCTTGCTTGTACTTTTACCTATATATACTCTTGCTCTTGCTTGCTTGCCTCTTGTATATCTCTATATATGATCTTGCATGTGAACTGGCCTTCTGGCCTTTGAACTTGTGCTCGGAATGTGTGGTGACTTTGTGATCCACCCTGAGCTTTGCTTTGGTTTGCTTGACTGGTCTTGTGACCCCTTGTTCTCCCCCACTTTGCCTATGGGGGTGTGTCAGAACATTAGAGCTTACTTATTTGTGTAGGCTATAGTGGGGTATCCCATAGGGGGTACAACCCAATTAGGGTTTCCTATTTGTACTCACCTCGTCCATAGTTCATTCATTCTCTCGTTCACTTCTTCTCAAGAGCGTCGGCTGCGACTTGGTATCGTTTGTAGTCTTGGCTCCTTCTAGGTAACACCTCCACGCCTTGAAGGCTATGAATGCCGCTAAGGCTTCCTTGTCATGGATGGGGTAGTTCGGTTCTGCTCTGTGTAGCTTTTTACTGATGTAGGCGATGAGCTGCAAACCGCGTCAGTGATCATGCATCACTATTGCTCCGAGTGCTTGGTTACTAGCGTCTGCTTCCACCATGTAGTCCTTGTCTGGATCCGGTAAGATGAGTACCGGTGCTGTAGTCAATGCTGTCTGTAGACGCTCCATGGCTTGCTGATGAGGAATATCTTTTTTCAGTGGGTCGGTCAGTGCCGCTGCTATCTTAGTGCACTGTCGCATGACCCTGTTGTAGTAGTTGGCGAAGCCTAGAACTGCTGCAACACCTAAGCGTTCTCCGGTACTTTCCACTTCTTGAAGGCTTTGGTCTTTCGCGGGTCCACGTGTAAGCTCTCGGCACTCACCATGTGCCCGAAAAACTGCACCTTGTTCAGGGCGAAGTTGCTCTTTCACAGCTTCACGTAGAACTTGTTTTCCGTAGGATCTCGAACACCTTCCGTAGATGCTACCGGTTCTCCTTCATGTTCTTGGAGCAGATGAGATTGTCGTCCAGGTACAAAACCACGCACTCGTCCAGCAGAGGCCGTAGGATATGGTTCATCTCCGCCTGACACGTTGCTTATGAGTTGCAGAGTCTGAACGGCATCACCTAGCATTCGTATAAGCCGTATCTGGTACGGAATGTCGTCTTGTGGATCGAGTTGTCCGTCATCTTGATATGCGAGTAACCTGACCGTAGGTCCAGCTTCGAGAAGAATGTTGGACCACGTAGATGGTCCTGTAGGTTGTCTATGCACGGCATAAGATATTTGTTTTTGACTGTTTGTTTGTTCAGTGCGCGGTAGTTGATGCATATCCGTTAACTGCTGTCTGGTTTTGGAGTGAAGAGAACTGGTTCACCGTAGGGAGAGGTGGATGGGCGGATCAGTTGTCCGTCCAATAGATACTCTATCTACTTCTTCATGTCTCTCAGTTCGGTCGCACTCAGTTAGTATGGTGCATGTGAGATGGGTTTCGCACATAGTTCTTCTACGATCTAGTGCTCGTGGGTGCATGCTGGGGGTGCACCTGCAGGTAGGTCGTCGGGCATTATATCCTTGTACTGCTCCAAGACCTCTTTCACTGCTGCCGGTAGCTCTATAGTCGGCTTCTCCTCCTATGCTACTGCCATAACCAATGCTAAGTATCCCGTGTTACTTTCGTTCACCGTCTGTTCGAACTGTGCCATTGTCATTTCGGGAACGTTCCCTATATCCGTCCAGCGTCGCAGCTCCACTCGTTTCCCGTTGATGTAGATGCACGCCTTCCTGTTGACCCAGTCAATCTTGGGTTTGAACCGCTTCAGGAAATCTCGTCCCAAAATGAAATGTAACCCCTTGATGTTCGTGATCGGCAACGTCAGCTTCCACCTCAGCGCCCCTATGTGCAGCTGCAATGATGCTTCGCCGTGGATGGGAAGTTTCGTACCGTCCACCATTCTTGCCGAGAACTTGGTCTCCTCCAAAGATTCTCTGATTTTCTCCAACGTCCCACGGTCGCACACTGAGTGAGATGCACCGCTGTCCAAGAGTGCCTGGAGGCGTCGTCCTTTGCATAGCACTTTGAGGAGTGGCGGTTCCTGCTGCGCTGAGTAGCCAACGAGGGTCTTATTGATAGGAGCATATGGTACATCAAAGATATTACCATCCCTATTTCCTATACCTGACTCAGCACTTTCCAACTTCACCTTGGGGATAGGAGGATTTTTCTGAGGCTGGTACAACTTCTCATGGGCCTGGAATTTTCCTCTAAGCCTTTGCAGCCGTGTAGGCTTCTTCTTTGGACAACGGGGAGCCTTAACACTGTGCTTCTGGGAGATAATATTTACTCCATGGAATGCACGACCCTTTTCTATGCTCCGTAATGCTTTGCCCAACTTCTCTGGTACCTGAATAATATCTAGAGGCTTTTTCTTGGCCTCCAAAAGCTTGAAAACCATAAGAAGCTATATTTTTCATTAGAGTATCTTTATACGATACTTCTTACTTTCGTAGGTGTTAGGTTGGAGTTTCCCGGTCGGTGCACAGTTATTTTTTGCAAAGCCTTCATTCGCCTCGGCGATTTCCCCTGATGCCGGGTGGTCATGCCGTTTTATATTCTCGCCATCATTTTTTCACCTTTTTCGCCCGCTCCAAAGTCGCCAAGTCGTGACCCTTTTTCCCGTTTCCGATCTTTACGCGATCGCCAGATCGATCCACAGCTACTGGCGATTCCCGTTTTATGACTTCGGGGGTGCTGAACTGTTGCCACCCAGCATTGCCGCAAGTGCTTTCTTCATTTTGTAGCACGACGAGATTTAATGCCCGGCTGCGCCGCAAAATTCTCAAATTTGTTGATTTCCATCGGTTCGGCGAACATGGGGGGTGCCGATCGCTCCGTGCCGAATGTACGATTCGGCCCGTAGTGTCTTTTTTTGGATTGACTACGAGTCAACGCGTCGTATCGTTCGGCTGTACATACGATGCCGCGGTAGTTACTGTAGTTCGCTGCGATGACCTGCCGTCAAACCTCCATTTTTCACCCTTCTCTGTACGCCTGGATTTTTTCGGCCTCGGTAAGGTCGATGATGCGGGCGAAAAGCTGCTCCATCTGCTGCATGTACAGTGCTACACTCGCGAGTTTCTTGTGTCGGTGAATCTGCTGCCGCGCCATGTATTGTCGGATTATTATAACTGATGCATGTTTGTAGGCTATAGTGGGGTAGCACATATGGGGTACAGCTTTCTAGGGTTGTATTTGTACCCAACTCTGACTTAGTCATTTCATTCCTGTTTTCCTTGCTTCACATGGTATAGAGCGGGTCCTGCCTTAGGACCGTTTTTTTTTAGGGCCCACCGAAGCGCGCCCCGAGGCGCGCCTTTTTTTTAGCGACCCCTCGGGTCGCCTTTTCCCTCGCGGCCCCGCTGTCCCTCAGACGCGGCCCCGCCACCTCTCCTGATTGCGGCCCCGCCGCCTGCTTGACGCGGCCCCGCCGCCTCCCCTGACGCGGCCCCGCCGCCTCCCCTGACACGGCCCGCCGCCTCACCTGACGGCCCCGCCGCTGCTCCTGCCGGCCCGCCGCTGCTCCTGCCGGCCCGCCGCTACACCTGCCGGCCCGCCGCTTCACCCAGCGGCCCGCCGCCTCTGACGGCCCCGCCGCTGCACCCTACGGCCCGCCGCTGCTCCTGCCGGCCCGCCGCCTCACCTGACGGCCCCGCCACTGCTCCTGCCGGCCCGCCGCTGCTCCTGCCGGCCCGCCGCTGCACCTGCCGGCCCGCCGCTGCACCCAGCGCCCCCCCGCTTCACCTGACGGCCCCGCCGCTGCACCTGCCGGCCCGCCGCTGCACCCTACGGCCCGCCGCTGCACCCTACGGCCCGCCGCCTGCACCTGCCGGCCCGCCGCTGCACCTGCCGGCCCGCCGCTGCACTTGCCGGCCCGCCGCTGCACCTGTCGGCCCGCCACTGCACCGGTCGACCCGCCGCTGCACCTGACGGCCCCGCCCCTGCATCTCCCGGCCGGGCCGCCCCAGCAGCCGAACCGCCCGGGAGCCGAGCCGCCCAACGCCGAGCCGCCCGGGACCCGAGCCGCCCTGCCGCCGAGCCGCCTAGGAGCCGAGCCGCCCTGCACCCGAGCCGCCCAGCCGCCGAGCCGTCCGGGAGCCGAGCCGCCCTGCGCCCCAGCCGCCCAGCCACCGAGCCGCCCGGAAGCCGAGCCGCTGTGCACCCGAGCTGCCCGGTCGCTGAGCCGCCTTTCTGCAGAGCTGCACGACCTGCCCTGCCTGGTGAGCATAGTCCCACTGACACTGCGAGCTCTTTCCCTACTGCTTGCACTGCGTCGCTGTTGTCGCCATGGCTACCCCTAGTGTCCTAGCTTTCGACGCTGAGGGTCGCGCCATTGATTTTGAGGTCTGGTTAGACGACCTGCAGCTGTTCTTACAGTGCGACAGGGCTGACGACCTTTCTCTCTTTGACCTCACCTCTGGCGCCTCTCCTGCTCCTGCTGCTGATGCTGATCCCTCTGTCCGCTCTCAGTGGGCCACCCGCGATGCTGCTGCACGTCTTGCTGTGCGTCGCCACCTCCCTACCTCTGAGCGTGCGCACTTTAGCCAGTACAAGAGTGCTCAGACCTTGTACGACGCTGTAGTTGCGCGCTACTCCTCCCCTGCCACTGCTGCACTGAGCCGTCTCATGCTTCCCTACCTCTTTCCTGACCTCTCTGCCTTTCCCACTGTTGCTGACCTCATTACGCACCTCCGCACTAGTGACACTCGCTACCGCGCCGCCCTTCCTGCTGAGTTCTGCGCTAAGAACCCCCCCCCCCCCATGTACATCGCTCTCTACTACGTAGTCGCGCGCCTCCCTGACTCCCTTCGCGTAGTCAGGGACCACTTTCTCGCTGTCTGTCCCACCACCCTCACCATCGACCTCCTCGAGAAGGCCCTCCTCGCAGCGGAGAAGAGCATAGTCGCTGTAGGTGCTTCTCGTGGTGACCCTCGCACCCCCATCTTTGAGGGGTGCTCTCCTTCCCCCTTGCTGCCCTCTGTTGCCTCTGCTGCTGCTGCCGACCTGCTTGGTCTTGAGTCGGTCGGCGCGGCGTCTACCCCCAGTGGGAGACGTCGCTCTAGCAAGGGCAAGGGGGGCAAGGGCGCGGGTGGAGCTGGAGGGGGCGGTGGCGGTGGCGGCGGTGGCGGCGGAGGGAGTGGGGGTGGTGGCGGGACTAGTGGCGGGGGTGGTGGTGGTGGTGGTGGCAGCAGCGGCGGAGACGGTGGTGGTGGTGCCAGCGGTGGTGGTGGTGGCAGCGGCGGAGGTGGAGGCGGCGGAGGTGGAGGCGGTGGAGGCGGCAGCGGAGGAGGCGGTGGTGGTGGAGGGGGTGGAGCTGGTCGGGGTGGTACCCAGCAGCGTAGCGGCGGTGGTGGTGGCCAGCGCTCGCAGCGGCAGCAGCAGCAGCGCTCGCGGGACATCCCTCCGCCTCAGCAGCTTCGTGAGTGGTACGCTGGGCATCAGAGGGGTGGGGGTACTGGTCCCTGCACCTACGTTCTTCGTTCCGGCGACCGCGCGGGTGAGCAGTGTGGGGGTGCCCACGCCACCCAGCGCTGCTTTGGCCGCCTGACGGACGCTTGGCGTCGGCAGTTCCCTGGGGCTAGTGAGATCCCTCGCTGGGATGAGCTTCTTAGGGCTGGTGTAGCGATCTTTGATCTTGATTTTGATGCTATCCTTGCTGCTATGTATGCTGTGGATTATAGTGAGGAGAATGAGGGTTACCGGTGTTTCCAGCCCGACCCGGGCATTGGTGCTGCTGCGCTAGGTGCTTGTGAGGCTGCTGCTCTAGGTGCCAGTGCGTCTGTGCTCTCAGGTACTGGTGAGACTGCGCTCTCAGGTACTGCGTCGTCCTCGTCCTCCCTCACTTTCACACTTGACTCCGGGGCTTCTCGCTCCTTCTTTCGGGACCGCACTACCCTTACGCCGCTCGGCCGGCCGGTTGCGGTCTCCCTTGCTGACCCCTCTGGGGGTCCTGTCCTGTCTCACTTCTCCACTGTCCTCCCGTGTCCGGCTGCCCCTTCGGGCACCCTGTCTGGTCTGTACCTTCCCTCGTTCTCTACGAACTTGGTGAGTGGAGCGGACCTGCAGGATGTGGGGGTTCACCAGTTCACTCCTGCGAGTCAGCGGGTGACACACTGCACGGAGGCACGCACAGGCCGCCACCTGGCCACGTTCTCGCGTCGGCCTGGGTCGAGTCTCTACACCCTGACAGTTGAGTCTCCTCCTGTCCCTGCGTCTGGTCAGGTGGCTGCGTCAGGTCAGGTGCTTGCTGCTGCGTCCCGGTCAGGTCCTGAGTCTGCCCCCTGTTCTTGTCGCCTCCTGTCTCACGAGACTCTCCTGTGGCACCACCGTCTTGGCCACCCCTCCTTGCCCCGTCTTCGGAGCATGGCTTCCCGTGTCCTTTTCTCTGGTCTTTCCCAGTCTCTCCCTCCTCTCCCCTCCGGGCCAGGACCTTCCTGTGTCCCCTGTGTCGAGGGTCGCCTCCGGGCTACTCCTCACTCCTCCCACTTCCCCCCGACAGAGGCTCCCCTGCAGACGCTTCACATGGATGTGTGGGGCCCAGCCCCCGTCCGTGGGCAGGGTCACGAGCGCTACTTCCTGTTGGTGGTTGACGACTACTCGCGTTACACCACAGTCCTCCCCTTGCGCAGCAAGGGTGCGGTCACTGAGGTGCTGATCGACTGGATCCGCGAGGCTCGTCTCCAGCTCAGGAAGATCTTCGGCTCGGACTTTCCTGTTCTGCGTCTGCACTCGGACAGAGGCGGAGAGTTCTCTTCTCGCCTTCTGCGAGACTACTGCCGTGCACGGGGGATCCGCCAGACCTTCACGCTTCCGGACTCACCACAGCAAAATGGGATTGCTGAGCGCCGCATTGGCATGGTCATGGATGTCGCTCGTACGTCCATGATGCATGCGGCTGCCCCCCATTTTCTGTGGCCGTTTGCGGTGAGGTACGCGGCGCATCAGCTCAACCTTCACCCCCGGGTCTCTCGGCCTGCGATGTCCCCAGCCTTGCTGTGGACGGGGAAGGTTGGCGATACGTCTGTGTTCCGTGTCTGGGGATCTCGGGCGTTTGTCCGCGACTTGTTTGCGGACAAGCTGTCCCCTCGTGCTGCTCCCTGTGTCTTCCTTGGCTTCCCCACTGACGCCCCAGGGTGGCAGTTTTACCACCCCTCCTCTCGTCGTGTTCTGTCCTCCCAGGACGTCACGTTCGACGAGTCAGTCCCCTTCTACCGTCTCTTCCCCTACCGCACTCCTTCCCTCCCCCCTCCCCCGGACTTCCTTGTGCCGGTTCCCCCCCCAGTAGACCCCCTCCCCCCTCAGGTTCCTGCCCCCTCAGGTGTGTCCCAGGTAGACGCCGTTGACCCGGTCGAGGTTACAGGTGACTCTGGTGCTGCTGCGGGTGCTGAGCCTGGGGGTGCTGACTCTGGGGGTGCTGTGCGCGGGGGTGCTGAGCCTGGGGGTGCTACTGCTGGGGGTACTGGGCCTGCGGGTGCTACTGCGGAGGGTGCGGAGCCTGGGGGTGCTGAGCCGGGGGGTGCTGTGCCTCGAGGTGCTGGGTCTGGGGGTGCTGAGCTGGGAGCTGCTGAGCCTGGGGGTGCTGCGTCTGGAGCTGCTGAGCCTGGGGTTTCTCCTGCTGCTGCGTCTCGCCGGGAGCCCCTCTCTCCACAGGAGCTGCGCGAGTGGTTCGCTCGCCGCTGGAGGCGTGCTGCTGAGTCTGGAGGTGCTGCTGGAGCTGGAGCTGGAGCTTCTTCGACCGTCGAGGGTGCGGGTGCTGCCGGTCCCGGAGCTGCTGGACCTGCGGGTCCTCCTGGAGCTGGAGCTGCTGAGGGCGTTGGTGCTGAGTCTACTGCTGTTGGTCCTGCCGCTGGAGGTGTGGGTGGCGCTGGTGCTGTCGCTGAGGGTGCTGGTGCTGTCCCTGCTGAGTTTGGAGCTGCCGCGCGGCCTCGACCGTACTTCGTTCCGCTCCTGCAGCAGGTTCTTGGTCTTTCTCCTCCAGTAGAGGGTCCACCGCCTGTCCAGTCGCAGTCCCTGCTGGAGCCTTCCTCTCCACTGCCTGCTCCCTCTCCTTACACTGGTCCTACTGGAGGTCTTGCTGAGCGTCGTGAGCCTGCGTCTCGTCCCGCGTCGCCTGTTCGCGCTGCTCGCGCTAGTGGTCGCAGTTCGCGTCAGCGTCCTCCTCCTGTCCCTGGCACGCACCGGATGTCTTTGCGTCCGTCCACTGCTCCTCTGCGTGCCCCTTTGCCTTCTCCTCCTGATTCCTCTCTTCCTGTGCTTGCCGACCCTGAGTCGGACTCTCTTCGTGCTGCCAGTCCTACTGTCACGCGTCTGCTTGCTACTGTCGTCACTGACCCCTCTTTTGAGTCCACTACTGCGTCTGCTCTAGTCGCTGAGCTCGTCGACTTTGCTGCTCGCTGTCGTCTCGACTACGCTGCTAGTCTTGTTGCTGAGTCTGCGTCTGTCTGTCCTCCGTCCGTCGGGGGTGAGTGTGCTCTTGGCACGGACGTCCTAGAGGACAGGCAGGAGGAGTTACAGTGTCTAGCGGCTGCTTCACCTCATCTCGCGTCTGTACTGCTTGCCCCTGAGGGAGACCCGGATGCACTAGACATCCCGACTCCGCGTTCTTACGCGGAGGCCGTAGAGGGTCCCTACTCCTCTCAGTGGCAGGCAGCTATGGATGCAGAGATGGCTTCCTGGAAGTCCACAGGCACCTACGTTGACGCGGTTCCCCCTCCTGGGGCGAACATCGTCAGTGGCATGTGGATCTTCAGGGTGAAGCGGCCGCCGGGCTCTCCACCTGTCTTCAAGGCACGGTACGTTGCTCGTGGCTTCAGTCAGCGGCAGGGAGTTGACTACTTTCAGACCTTCTCTCCCACCCCGAAGATGACTACTCTTCGGGTGCTGCTGCACATAGCCGCTCAGCGCGACTACGAGCTTCACTCTCTCGTGCCACTCACGTGGCGCCTGGCGGAGACCGTAGACTGGACGCCGGAGACTCCACTGGGTACAAGGAGGGAAAGAGCCAGTGAAGCCAGGTGGGCGACGCAGCCAGATCTCCTCGTGCAGGCTGCCCTGCAAGAAAGCTGTGCTGAAGTCGAGAGAGTGCAGCTCGTAGTCACGGTGAGCAGCTACGTGCAGCAGTACCCAAAGAGTGGTCATCTTCGGGGTGGGGGAGAAGGTCTGAAAGTAGTCAACCCCCTGCCGCTGACTGAAGCCACGAGCCACGTAACGCGCCTTGAAGACAGGCGGAGAACCCGGCGGCCGCTTCACCCTGAAAATCCACATGCCACTGACGATGTTCGCCCCAGGAGGGGGAACAGCGTCGACCTAGGTGCCTGTGGACTTCCAGGAAGCCATCTCTGCATCCATAGCTGCCTGCCACTGAGAGGAGTAGGGACCCTCTATCGCCTCCGCGTAAGAGCGCGGAGTCGGGATGTCTAGTGCATCCGGGTCTCCCTCAGGGGCTAGCAGTACAGACGCGAGATGAGGTGAAGCGGCGGCCAGACACTGGAACTCCTCCTGCCTGTCCTCAAGGACGTCCGTGCCGAGGGCACACTCACCCCCGACGGACGGAGGACAGGCAGACTCAGACTCAGCGACAAGACTAGCAGCGTAGTCTAGACGACAGCGAGCAGCAAAGTCGACGAGCTCAGTGACAAGGGCAGACGCAGCAGAAGACTTGAAAGAAGGGTCAGTGACAGCAGGAGCAAGGAGACGCGTGACAGTAGGACTGGCAGCATGAAGAGAGTCCGACTCCGGGTCGGCAAGAGCAGGAAGAGAGGAAGCAGGAGGAGAAGGCAAAGGGGCACGCAGAGGAGTAGTAGACGGACGCAGAGACATCCGGTGCGTGCCAGGGACAGGAGGAGGACGCTGACGAGAACCGCGACCACTAGCGCGCGCAGTACGAACAGGCGACGCAGGACGAGACGCAGACTCACGACGCTCAGTAAGACCTCCAGTCGGACCAGCGTAGGGAGAAGGAGCAGGCAAAGGTGAGGCAGGCTGTAGCTGTGACTGTGACGAGACAGGCTGTGGACCCCCTAAGGGAGGAGGAGGAGGACCAGGAGAAGGTGTAAGACCAAGAACCTGCTGCAGGAGCGGAACGAAGTACGGCCGGGGCCGCGCGGCGACGCCAGAAACAGCAGGGACAGCACCAGTACCCCCAGCAGGAGTACCCGCTCCAGCAGCACCTCCAGCAGCTCCAGAACCTCCAGCAGCACCACCAGGAGCACCGCCAGTCGGACCTCCAGCGGCAGTCTCAGCGTCAACACCCTCAGCAGCACCAGCTCCAGGAGAACCCTCAAACCCAGCAGCTCCAGCACCCACAGTACGAGCACCGCCGGGACTCTCGGCAGCAGTACCCTCTGCAGCCGAAGAACCTCCAGCACCAGCAGCACGCCTCCAGCGCCTGGCAAACCACTCACGTAGCTCCTGAGGGGAGAGTGGCTCTCGGCGAGACGAAGCATCTCCAGGCGGAGCACCCCCAGTCTCAGCACCCCCAGGCTCAGCACCCCCAGGCTCAGCACCCCCAGGTTCAACACCCCCAGGCTCAGCACCCCCAGGCACAGCACCCCCAGGCTCAGCACCCCCAAGCTCAGCACCCCCAGGCTCAGCACCCCCAGGCACAGCACCCCCAGGCTCAGCACCTCCAGACTCCGCACCCCCAGGCTCAGCACCCGCAGGCGTAGCACCTCCAGTCTCAGCACCCCCAGGCTCAGCTCCCGCAGCCGCACCAGAGTCACCAGTGACCTCGACAGGCTCGACCGCGTCTACCTGGGACACACCTGAAGGGGCAGGACCCTGAGGGGGGAGGGGGTCTACCGGGGGGGGACCTGGTACCAAGAAGAGCGGGGGCGGGGGGAGGGACGGAGTGCGGTAGGGGAAGAGGTGGTAGTAGGGTACATCGTCGAACGTGACGTCCTGGGAGGACAGAACACGTCGAGAGGTGGGGTGGTAGAACTGCCACCCAGGGGCGTCGGGGGGGAACCCCAGGAAGACGCTGGGAGCAGCACGAGGGGACAGCTTGTCCGCAGACAAGTCGCGGACAAACGCCCGAGATCCCCAGACCCGGAACGCCGACGCATCGCCAACCTTCCCCGTCCACAGCAGCGCTGGGGAGGTCTCCGGCCTGGAGACCCTGGGGTGGAGGTTGATCTGATGCGCTGCGTACCTGACCGCAAACGGCCACAGAAAATGGGGGGCAGCCGCATGCATCATGGACGTACGAGCGACGTCCATGACCATGCCAATGCGGCGCTCTGCAATCCCATTTTGCTGCGGGGAGTCCGGAAGCGTGAAGGTCTGGCGGATGCCTCGCGCACGACAGTAGGCACGCAGAAGGCCAGAGGAGAACTCTCCGCCTCTGTCCGAGTGCAGACGCAACACAGGAAAGTCCGAGCCAAAGCTCTGCCTGAGCTGGAGACGAGCTGCGCGGATCCAGTCGATCAGCACCTCAGTGACATCACCCTTGCTGCGCAAGGGGAAGACTGTGGTGTAACGCGAGTAGTCGTCAACCACCAGCAGGAAGTAGCGCTCGTGACCGAGTCCACGGACGCGGGCAGGGCCCCACACGTCCATGTGAAGCGTCTGCAACGGAGCCTCTGTTGGAGGAAACTGGGAGGAGTGAGGGGCAGCACGCTGGCGCCCCTCAACACAGGGGACACAGGCAGGGCCAGGGCCCTGAGTAAGGGGAGGTAGAGACCGGGGGAGACCAGACACAAGAAGACGGGAGGCCATGCCTCTGAGCCGAAGCAGAGAGGGGTGGCCAAGGCGGTGGTGCCAGAGGAGGGTCTCGTGAGACAGACGGCGACACGAACAGGGGGCAGACTCAGGACCAGACCTGGACGCTGCAGCAAACACCTGACCAGACGAAGGGACTCTACCAGACTCAGCACCTGGAGGAGAAGCAGTGGTCAGTGTGTACAGGCTCGACCCTGGCTGACGTGTAAACGTAGCCAGGTGACGACCCGTGCTAGCCTCCGTGCAGTGTGTCACTCGCTGACTAGCAGGGGTGAACTGGTGGACTCCCGCATCCTGTAGGTCAGCACCACTCACCAAGTTCGTAGAAAACGAGGGGAGGTAGAGACCAGACAGGGTGCCAGAGGGAGCCGCCGGACACGGGAGGACTCTGGAGAAGCAAGCCAGGACAGGACCCCCAGAGGGGTCAGCCAGGAAAACCGCAACCGGCCGACTAAGCGGCGTAAGGGTGGTGCGGTCCCGAAAGAAAGAGCGAGACGCTCCAGAGTCAAGAGTGAAGGTGTGGGAGGCCGAAGCCGACGCAGTACCTGAGAGCGCAGACGCACTAGTACCTGAGAGAGCAGTCTCACGAGCACCTGAGAGCACAGACGCACTGGCACCTAGAGCAGAAGCCTCACCGGCACCTGGAGCAGCAGTACCAATGCCCGTGTCGGGCGGGAAACACCGGTAACAGTCACCCTCCTCACTAATGGTCACAGCATACATGGCAGCAAGGATAGCATCAAAATCAAGATCAAAGATAGCTACACCAGCCCTAGACAGCTCTCCCCAGCGGGGGATCTCCGCGGCCTCCGGGAACTGCTGACGCCAGGCGTCCGTCAGGCGGCCAAAGCAGCGCTGGGCGGAGTGGGCACCCCCACACTGCTCTCCAGTGCGGTCGCCAGTGCGGAGAACGTAGGTGCAGGGACCAAAACCCCCACCGCGCTGACGCTGCGTGTTCCACTCACGGAGCTGCTGAGGGGTGGGGACGTCGCGAGAACGCTGCTGCTGCTGCTGCTGCTGCTGGCGCTGACCGCCACCAGTGCCGCTCCGCCGCGAAGCTCCACTCCTACCACCTCCACCTCCGCCACCCCCGCCTCCGCCTCCACCGCCCCCGCCTCCACCTCCACCGCCGCCACCTCCGCCACCTCCGCTACCACCGCCACCGCCGCCGCCACTCCCGCCTCCACTGCTGCCACTAGCACCCCCACCCCCGCTACCACCTCCACCGCCACCCCCACTCCCTCCGCCACCTCCACCTCCACCGCCACCGCCCCCACTGGCCCCACCCGCTCCCTTGCCCCCCTTGCCCTTGCCAGAGCGGCGTCTCCCGCTAGGGGCAGACGCCGCACTGACCGACTCAAGACCAACGAGGTCGGCCGTAGCGGCAGAGGCGACAGAGAGCAGGAGAGGGGAAGGAGAACACCCCTCAAAGATGGGGGCGCGGGGGTCACCTCGAGAGGCTCCTACAGCAACTATGCTCTTCTCTGCTGCAACGAGGGCCTTCTCGAGGCTGTCGACTGTGAGGGTGGTGGGACAGACCGCGAGGAAGTGGTCCCGGACTACACGAAGGGAGTCAGGGAGGCGAGTGACTAAGAAGTAGAGAGTGATGTACATGGGGGGGGGGTTCTTGGCGCAGAAGTCAGCAGGAAGCGCAGCGCGGTAGCGAGTGTCACTAGTGCGGAGGTGCGGGATGAGATCAGCGACAGTGGGAAAGGCGGCAAGGTCAGGAAAAAGAAGGGGAGCATGAGGCGGCTCAGTGCAGCAGTGGCAGGGGAGGAGTAGCGCGCAACTACAGCGTCGTACAAGGTCTGAGCACTCTTGTACTGGCTAAAGTGCGCGCGCTCAGCGGTAGGCAGGTGGTGACACACAGCAAGACGTGCAGCAGCATCGCGCGTGGCCCACTGAGAGCGAATAGTGGCGTCAGCATCAGCAGCAGGGGCAGGGACGGCGCCAGAGGTGAGGTCAAAGAAAGACAGACCGTCTGCCCTGTCGCACTGTAAAAACAGCTGTAGGTCGTCGAGCCAGACCTCAAAGTCAATGGCTCAACCCTCAGCGTCAAAAGCTAGGACACTGGGTGTAGCCATGACGACGACAGTGGAGCAGTGCAAGCAGTAGGGGAAGGGTACGCAGTGACAGCAGTGCAGTGCTCACCGGGCAGGGCAGGTCGGGCGGCTCGGGAGGAAGGTCGCCTGGCGACAAGGCCGCTAGGCTGCTGGGCGGCTCGGCTCCCGGGCGGCTCGGCTGCTGCTGGGCGGCTCAGCTGCTGCTGGGCGGCTCGGCGGCTGCTGGGCGGCTCGGCTGCTCCGGGCGGCTCGGCTGCTGCTGGGCGGCTCGGCGGCTCCGGGCGGCTCGGCTGCTGCTGGGCGGCTCGGCTGGTGCTGGGCGGCTCGGCGGCTCCTGGGCGGCTCGGCTGCTCCGGGCGGCTCGGCTGCTGCAGTTGGGCGGCTCGGCTGCTGCAGTCGGGCGGCGCGAGAGCAAGGGGCGGCGGGGCCGTTAGTGCTTGGGCGGCGGGGCCGCAAGACCAGGGGCGGCGGGGCCGCGTAGTAGGGGCGGCTGGGGCCGGGAGCGCTTGGGGCGGCTGGGCCGCGAGATCAGGGGCGGCGGGGCCGTGAGCGCTGGGGCGGCGGGGCCGCGAGATCAGGGACGGCGGGGCCGTAAGATCAGGGGCGGCGGGGCCGTTAGTGCTGGGGCGGCGGGGCCGCGAGACCAGGGGCGGCGGGGCCGCGTAGAAGGGGCGGCTGGGGCCGGGAGCGCTTGGGGCGGCGGGGCCGCGAGATCAGGGGCGGCGGGGCCGTGAGCGCTGGGGCGGCGGGGCCGCGAGATCAGGGACGGCGGGGCCGTGAGATCAGGGGCGGCGGGGCCGGGAGCGCTGGGGCGGAGGGGCCGCGAGATCAGGGGCGGAGGGGGGGCCGTGAGCGCTGAGGCGGCGGGGCCGTGAGATCAGGGACGGCGGGGCCGCGCGCGCTTGGGCGGCGGGGCCGCGAGATCAGGGGCGGCGAGGGCCGCGAGAGCAGGGCGGCGAGGCCGCTAAGGCGGCGCGAGGGCGGGCAGCGGGGCGTGGGCGCTAAGGCGGCGCTCGGGCTGCTAGGGCGGGCGGCTCGCTAAGGCGGCGCTCGGGCCGTTAGGGCAGATCGAAAAAAAAGTAAGAGCAAGGGCCCGGAGCGCGCTCCGGGCAGAAAGAAAAGGTTCGATGTGGTGGGCCCTAAGCACAGTTCCCACGGGGGAACCTGCTCGATACCATGAGAAAGTTAGAACGAGAATGGAATGACTATGAATGAAGTGAGTACAAATAGGAAACTCTAGTTGGGTTGTACCCCCTATGGGATACCCCACTATAGCCTACACAAATAAGTAAGCTATAATATTCTGACAACAGTTTCAACAGTGCAGTGTCAGAAAATTATAGCTTATACATTAGTGTAGGCTGTAGTGGGGTAGCCCATAACGGGTACAACCGAATTAGGGTTAGTACTTGTACCCAACTCTTTCATAGTCCAATCATTCTCGTTCTCTTTTCTCATTGTATCTAGCAGGTTCCCTAGTGGGAACTGTTCCTAGGGCCCACCGACTTTTTTTTCCTGCCCGGGGCGTGTCCCGCCCCTGCCCGAAGCGCGCTTAGGGTCGCGCCTTCCGTAGCGGCCCCGTCGCGTCGCCCTTAGCGGCCCGTCGCGCCGCCCTTAGCGGTTCCGTCGCGCCGCCCTTCGCGGCCGCGTCGCGCCGCCCCTTCGTGGCCCCGTCGCGCCGCCCCTTTTGCGGCCCCGTCGTACCGCCCTCAGCGGCCCGTTGCCGCCCTCCCCCTATGGCCCGTCACCGCCCTTTCATCTGCGGCCCCGTCGCCGCCCTTACAGCGGCCCCGTCGCCGCCCTCCCCTTACGGCCCGTCGCCGCCCTCCACTTACGGCCCGACGCCGCCCTTACAGCGGCCCCGTCACCGACCTTACAGCGGCCCCGTCGCCGCCCTTACAGCGGCCCCGTCTCCGCCCTCCCCTTACGGCCCATCGCCGCCCTTTCAGCGGCCCCGCCGCCTTCTTCAGCGGCCCCGTCGCCACCCCTGCAGCGGCCTCGACGCCGCCCCTTCAGCGGCCCTCCCGCCGTCTCCTCTGCGGCCCCGTCGCCGCTCACTTCAGCGGCCCCGCCGCCCTTCGCGGCCCCGCCTTCCTTAGCGGCACAGCCGCCCAGCAGCCGAGCCGACAAGCCGCCCAGCAGCCGAGCCGCCGAGCCACCGAGCCGCCCAGCAGCCGAGCCGCCGAGCCGCCCAGCAGCCGAGCCGCTGAGCCGCCGAGCAGCCGAGCCACCGAGCAGCCGAGCTGCCCAGAAGCCAAGCTGCCGAGCAGCCGAGCCGCCCGAGCCGAGCCGCCCGAGCCGAGCCGCCGAGCCGCCTAGTCGCCGAGCCGCCGAGCCGCCGAGTTGCCGAGCCGCTGAGCCGCCCGAGCCGCCCTGTCCGGTAAAAGCAGCGCCTCTGTCACTACACTGCCCTTACCCTACTGTTCATGCTGCTAGTCTACTGCTGTCATGGCTACCCCTAGTGTCCTCGCTTTTGACGCTGAGGGTCGGGCCATTGACTTTGACGTCTGGGTAGATGACCTGCAACTTTTCGTACAGTGCGATAGGGCAGACGGTCTCTCCCTCTTTGACCTCACCTCTGGTGCCTCTCCTGCCCCTACTGCTGATGCCGACGCCACTGTTTCCTCACAGTGGGCCAAATGCGATGCTGCTGCACGACTTGCTGTGCGTCGCCACCTGCCTACCTCTGAGCGTGCGCACTTTAGTCAGTACAAGAGTGCTCAGACCTTGTACGACACTGTAGTTGCACGCTACTCCTCCCCTGCCACTGCTGCACTGAGCCGCCTCATGCTACCGTACCTCTCCCCTGACCTTGCTGCCTTTCCCACAGTCGCTGACCTCATTACGCACCTCCGCACTAGTGACACTCGCTACCGCGCTGCGCTTCCTGCTGAGTTCTGCGCCAAGAACCCCCCCCCCCCCCCCCATGTACATCACTCTCTACTACATAGTCACCCGTCTCCCTGACTCCCTTCGCGTAGTCAGGGACCACTTCCTCTCAGTTTGCCCCACAACTCTTACCGTTGACCTCCTCAAGAAGGCCCTCCTAGCAGCAGAGAAGAGCATAGTAGCTGTAGGAGCCTCTCGTGGTGACCCTCGCACCCCCATATTTGAAGGGTGTTCCCCCTCCCCCCATTTGCCCTCTGTTGCCTCTGCTGCTGCGGCCGACCTCGTTGGGCTTGAGTCGGTCGGTGCGGCGTCTACCCCTAGCGGGAGACGCCGCCCTGGCAAGGGCAAGGGGGGCAGGGGCGCTGGAGGAGCTGACGGGGGCAGTGGAGGAGGCGGTGGAGGCGGTGGAGGGGGTGGGGGTGGCGGTGAGGGTGGTGGCGGGGGTGGAGGTGTCGGTGGCGGCAGTGGAGGTAGAGGCGGCGGCGGCGGTGGTGGTGGGAGCGGAGGTGGCGGAGGTGGCGGCGGTGGAGGAGGCGGTGGCGGTGGAGGTGGAGCTGGTCGAGGTGGCGCTACGCAGAGGGTCGGCTCCGATGGTGGTCAGCGCCAGCAGCAGCAGCGCACTCGTGACATCCCCCCCCCTCAGCAGCTCCGTGAGTGGTACGCTGCACGCCAGCGGGGTGGGGGTACTGGTCCGTGCACCTACGTCCTACGCACCGGCGACCGCGCAGGTGAGCAGTGCGGGGGTGCGCACTCCACCCAGCGCTGCTTTGGCCGCCTGACGGACGCTTGGCGTCACCAGTTCTCGGAGGCCACTGAGATCCCCCGCTGGGGCGGATTTCTAGGGCGGGCGTAGCTGTGTTTGACCTTGACTTTGATGCTATTCTTGCTGCCATATATGCTGTGACTATTAGCAATGAGGGTGACTGTTACCGGTGTTTTCCGCCCGACCCGGGCATTGAGAGTGCTGCTCTAGGTACTGGTGAGGCTGCTGCTCTAGGTGCTAGCGAGGCTGCTACTCTAGGTGCTCGTGCGTCTGCTCCCTCAGGTGCTGGTGAGTCTGCTCTCTCAGGTACTGCATCGGCTTCGGCCTCCCTTCACTCGGGGGCTTCTCGCTCCTTCTTTCGAGACCGCACCACACTCACGCCACTTGGCCGGCCAGTTGCAGTCTCTCTGGCAGACCCCTCTGGGGGTCCTGTCCTTGCTCACTACTCCACTGTCCTCCCGTGTCCAGCGGCCCCCTCTGGCACCCTGTCTGGTCTTTACCTCCCCTCGTTCTCTACGAACTTGGTGAGTGGTGCTGACCTACAGGATGCGGGGGTTCACCAGTTCACTCCTGCGAGTCAGCGGGTGACCCACTGCTCGGACGCTCGGACACGCCGACACCTGGCCACGTTTACACGTCGGCCGGGGTCAAGCCTGTACACACTAATCACTGCGTCTCCTCCAGTCACTGCGTCTGGTCAGGTAGCTGCATCGGGTCAGGTGTTTGCTGCAGCGTCCAGGTCTGGTCCTGAGTCTGCCCCCTACTCGTGTTGCCTCCTGTCTTATGAGACTCTCCTCTGGCACCACCGCCTAGGTCACCCCTCCCTGCTTCGTCATGGCCTCCCGTGTCCTTGTCTCTGGTCTTCCCCGGTCCCTCCCTCCCCTTCCTTCTGGGCCTGGCCCTACCTGCGTCCCCTGTGTCGAGGGGCGGCAGCGGGCTGCCCCTCACTCCTCCCAGTTTCCTCCGACAGAGGCCCCGCTGTAGACGCTTCACATGGATGTGTGGGGCCCGGCCCGCGTCCGTGGACAGGGTCACGAGCGCTACTTCCTGCTGGTGGTTGACGACTACTCGCGTTACACCACAGTCTTCCCCTTGCGCGGTAAGGGTGATGTCACTGAGGTGTTGATCGACTGGATCCGCGCAGCTTGTCTCCAGCTCAGGCAGAGCTTCGGCTCGGACTTTCCTGTTCTATGTCTGCACTCTGACAGAGGCGGAGAGTTCTCCTCTGGCCTTTTGCGAGCCTACTGTCGTGCACGAGGCATCCGCAGACCTTCACGCTTCCGGACTCTCCACAGCAAAATGGGATTGCTGAGCGCCGCATTGGCATGGTCATGGATGTCGCTCGTACGTCCATGATGCATGCGGCTGCCCCCCATTTTCTGTGGCCGTTTGCGGTTCGGTACGTGGCGCATCAGATCAACCTTCACCCCAAGGTCTCCATGCCGGAGACCTCCCCAGCTTTGCTGTGGACGGGGAAGGTTGGCGATGCGTCTGCGTTCCGTGTCTGGGGATCTCGGGCGTTTGTTCGCCACTTGTCTGCGGACAAGCTGTCCCCTCGTGCTGCTCCTTGCGTCTTCCTTGGCTTCCCCCCTGACACGGCAGGGTGGCAGTTCTACCACCCCACCTCTCACCGTGTTCTGTCCTCCCAGGACGTCACGTTTTGCGAGTCGGTCCCCTACTACCGCCTCTTCCCTTACCGCACTCCGTCCCTCCCCCCGCCGCCGCTCTTCCTTGTACCAGGTCCCCCGCCGGTAGACCACCTCCCCCCTCAGGGTCCTGCCCCTTCAGGTGTGTCCCAGGTAGACGCAGTCGAGCCTGTCAAGTTTACTGGTGACTCTGGTGCTGCTGAGGGTGCTGAGCCTGAGGGTGCTGACTCTGGGGGTGCTGAGCGTGTGGGTGCTACGCCTGGGGGTGCTGAGCCTGCGGGTGCTACTACTGGGGGTGCTGAGCCTGGGGGTGCTGCGACTAGGGGTGCTGAGCCTGTGGGTGCTGAGCCTGGGGGTGCTACGCCTGGGGGTCCTGAGCCGGGGGGTGCTACGCTTGGAGGTCGTGAGCCTGGGGGTGCGGAGCCTGAGGGAGTTGGGCCTGCTCGTGTGGCGTCTGGGGGTGCTGGGCCTGGAGGTTCTCCAGTGCTTTGTCTTGACGGGAGCCCCTCTCTCCACAGGAGCTGCGCGATTGGTTTGCCCGGCGCAAGAGGCGTGCTGCTGGAGCTGGAGGTTCTTCGACTGCTGAGGGTGCAGGTGCCGCGGGTCTCGGAGGTGCTTTGTACTGGGAGTAATGGAGCTGCTAGGCCTGCGGGTATGACTGGAGATGGAGATGCTGAGGGTGTTGGCGCTGAGGCTACTGCTGTCGGTCCTGGAGGCGGTCCTACTTGGGGTGCTACTGGTGCTGCTGGAGGTACTGGAGCTGGAGGTGCTCCTGGCGCTGGTGCTGCCCTGGGGGTGCTGGTGCTGTCCCTGCTGTGTCTGGAGTCGCCGCGCGGCCTCGGTCGTACTTCGTTCCGCTCCTTCAGCAGGTTCTTGGTCTCCCGCCTTCTACTGGTCCTCCTCCTCCCTTAGAGTGTCCACAACCTGTCCCGTCACAGTTACAGTTACAGCGGTCCTACTCACTGCTTGCTCCTTCTCCCTACTCTGGTCCTTGTGGAGGTCTTGCTGAGCGTCGTGAGCCTTCGTCTCGCCCTGCGTTGCCTACCCGTCCTGCTCGCACTAGTGGTCGTGGTTCGCGTCAGCGTCCTCCTCCTGTCCCTGGCACGCACCAAATGTCTCTGCGTCCGTCCACTGCTCCTCTGCGTGCCCCTTTGCCTTCTCCTCCTGAGTCCTTTCTTCCTGCTCTTGCCGACCCAGAGTCGGACTCTCTTCGTGCTGCCAGTCCTACGGTCACGCGTCTCCTTGCTACTGTTGTCACTGACCCTTCCTTTGAGTCCACTGCTGCGTCTGCCCTAGTTGCTGAGCTCGTCGAGTTTGCTGCTCGCTGTCATCCAGACTACGCTGCTAGTCTTGTCGCTGAGTCTGTCTGTCCTCCGTCCGTCGGGGGTGAGTGTGCCCTTGGCACGGACGTCCTTGAGGACAGGCAGGAGGAGTTCCAGTGTCTGGCTGCTACTTCACCTCATCTCGTGTCCGTACTGCTTACCCCTGAGGGAGACCCAGATGCATTTGACATCCCGACTCCGCGCTCTTACGCGGAGACGATAGAGGGTCCCTACTCCTCTCAGTGGCAGGCAGCTATGGACGCAGAGATGGCTTCCTGGAAGTCCATAGGCACCTACGTTGACAAGTTTCCCCCGCCTGTGGCGAACATCGTCAGTGGCATGTGGATTTTGAGGGTGAAGCGGCCGCCGGGTTCTCCGCCTGTCTTCAAGGCGCGTTACGTGGCTCGTGGCTTCAGTCAGCGACAGGAGTTGACTACTTTCAGACCTTCTCTCCCACCCCGAAGATGACAATTCTTCGGGTACTGCTGCACATAGCTGCTCACCGTGACTACGAGCTGCACTCTCTTGACTTCAGCACTGCTTTCTTGCAGGGCAGCCTGCAGGAGGAGATCTGGCTGCGTCGACCACTTGGCTTCACTGGGTCTTTTCCCCTTTGCACCCAGTGGAGCCTCCGGCGGCCAGTCTATGGTCTCCGCCAGGCGCCCCGTAAGTGGCACGACACACTGAGGACTACACTTGCGGCTCTTGGGTTTGCTCCTTCTACTGCCGACCCGTCGCTGTTTCTGCGCAGCGACACCTCTTTGCCGCCGTTCTACATCCTCGTGTACGTCGACGACTTGGTCTTTGCCACTGCTGACACTGCCGGACTCGCCCACGTGAAGTCCGAGCTGCAGAAGAGACACACGTGCACAGACCTGGGTGAACTGCGCAGCTACCTTGGCTTGCAGATCACCTGGGACAGAGCACGCCGCACCATTACCTTGACTCAGTCACACATGGTGCAGCAGGTCCTTCAGCGCTTCGGCTTCACGTACTCCTCGCCTCAGGCCACTCCTCTGCCTACTCGCCACTCGCTCTCAGCTCTGCCTTTGGATGAGTCCGTAGAGTCGAGTGGCCCGTACCCAGAGCTTGTTGGCTGTCTCATGTACCTGATGACCTGCACACGACCTGACCTTGCATACCCTCTTAGCATTCTTGCACGCTATGTTGCTCCTGGGAGACACAGACCGGAGCACATGGCTGCAGCAAAGAGGGTGTTGCGCTACTTGTGCAGTACGTCGGGCATGGGGCTTGTGCTTGGAGGGAAGAGTCCAGTGGTCCTCACTGGGCACGCAGACGCTTCTTGGGCTGACGACCAGGCTACGCAGCGGTCGTCACAGGGTTACACCTTCAGTCTTGGTTCCGGCTCTGTTTCGTGGCGGGCTACTCGCTCGTCTTCTATTCTCGGCTCCAGTTGTGAGGCTGAGATCTACGCCGGGGCCATGGCTGCTCAGGAGCTTCGCTGGCTCACCTACCTGCTGACTGACCTTGGAGAGCCGCCTCGTTCTCCTCCAGTGCTGTACGAAGACAACAAGGCCATGCTGGCCTTGTGTTGAGAGCAGAGACTGGAGCAGAGAACAAAGCACATTGCTCTCCGCTACTTCCTTGCTCGTGAGCTACAGCAGCGTGGTCAGCTGCGACTTGCGTACGTGGCCTCTGAGGCCAACACTGCTGATATCTTCACCATGGCACTTGCGCCTTGTGATCATCAGCGCTTCTGTACTCAGCTGGGTCTTGTGCCTACCTTGCCTCACTTGCTCACTCCTTGACCTTGTTTGTACTGATTCATATATATATACACTTGCTCTTGCTTGTCTAGCTTTATATATATATGTAATCCTGCATGTGAACTGGCCTTGTGGCCTTGAACTTGTGCTCGGAATGTGTGGTGACTTTGTGATCCACCCTGAGCTTGCTTTGCTTTACTTTGCTTGACTGGTCTTGTGACCCCTTGTTCTCCCCCACTTTGCCTATGGGGGTGTGTCAGAACATTATAGCTTATACATTAGTGTAGGCTGTAGTGGGGTAGCCCATAAGGGGTACAACCCAATTAGGGTTAGTACTTGTACCCAACTCTTTCATAGTCCAATCATTCTCGTTCTCTTTTCTCATGGAGCCGCTAATATATCGACGGGGTTCATACACTCGGTATTCTATCCTACCCTCGGAGTGTAGGGTGGTTTGTGGTTTCGTGTCTGTGCAGCTGTGCAGAATTTTTGTGGGCAGTATTTTCAAAAGGGGGGGAGAGAGTGCTTCCGCACTGTATTCCTTGTTAGTATCTACAGTTTCACCTGACAGGCTTAGCATGACGGACGCTCGCGATGGCTTCATCAACATCGACGGTTTCGATTCACCGTCATCTGACACCGTGTCGGAATCCCAACAACTTCACCAGCATTACTACCATCCGGTTCACATCAACAACTTTCATTCATCCATGGAGTTCAGTATGACAGTTCGACAACAACCATCGTTCAACCTTCCAACTCTTTTTAAGTTCGCCTAGTCAATTGGTCAGCCTCGCGTCAACTCGAAAGTCAACGCACTTCGGCACCGTCAGATCGGTTTCGACGGAGATGTGCAGTTTTCACACTACTGCAAGACTCGGCTACGTATAAGGGCACCTTATTTAGGTGGGAGAGTGTAATGAATATCAATTCAATACTGTAGAGGTTGCTCCTAGTGAGGACAGCCCCGAGCACTTCGCGTCAATTTCAAGGTTCGGCCTACACTTCGGCTCGAACCACTGCCGAGTCGCTCTGCACCAATCGCGACACATCCTACCCTCGCACGACCCGAGGTTCGCGCCTAGCACGTATTCACCCTATGAATGCCTGCTTTATTCATTGTCTCGTCATTATGTAGTCTCATCCTTTTTATGAAGTCTTCAGCGTACTCTGTTTAGTACAAGTCATAACTTGGTGGGTACTAAGAGTAACTGCACTACGAATCCGAATGGTTGGTACTAACTACATCACAAAAAACCTTGATTTTTGAAGGGTGTTCGAAGGGGGGTACAGTTCAGGTGTTTTGGTTGGCGAAGTTCTGAAGCCAGATCGCGACCAATCACGGAATGAATTCGGAACGCGTTTGTTTGTCGAAGTCGAAATCGAATCCGCGACTCCGGTACATTGCTGGTTTTTTTAAGCTTGCCAATTTTGTTCTGAATTTGTAACTGGTTTTGTAAGCTTTGACTTCCCTGAAATGTGACTGCATGAAAATATGCTGGCCATTTTATTACAAGATAAATGCATCACATTTGATACTTATTAAGGAGATAGGTACTGTCCAGATGGAATGCCTTCACCACATGGACGTGGCGGAGCAGCGCTTCAATGGGAATCATGGAGTACGCGTACATTCCTGTCGTCCACTTGAGGCGAAGGCATCCTGTTGCTGTATCCTCTCCGCTTGCATTCCAATATCTAACGTAAGCCAGCTCCTCCCTCTCTCCACGTATTTTGGTATGGAACAACAGAAGCAACCTTGCATACCACTCCTCTCTCCGACCATACCTTACACCCTCCACTGCAACATCCGAGTACCATGGCTTCTCAAAATAGTCAGGGGTCGCTCGAACGAAGTGAGACACTCTTGCGAAGCTGGCGTCGTCTGCTGCAGGGATTGCCAGCGATGCATGGGCCTGCATAACAGTTGATGTTAGTCATGTATGATACGAGCCAGCCAAAATGATGGTTGATTGCATAAACTTGCAACTACTTGCTCGAATCTTGGTGACGCATCCTGCATAACGCATAAGCGCATCCTTGAGGGCAGCTTGGGCACGAGGGTGTTGCTTGGCCCACTTCCTTGCAAACCAGTTGGTAGAGGTGGATTCTTGTGACAACTCCACAGGGAGGGAGTATGACTCCTTGATGAGCGTCCGTGTGTCGGTCTCAATCGCCTGCCAACATATGCTATTGATATTATTACATTCTGCATTCATATCCATGCAATTCAAGCACTAAACAGATTTACCTGCCGCATGGCGGTGTCCCGACCGGCAGGATCATCCACCGGCACCACATCCGGAATGCGCCTAGCATGGAACTTCATGATCTGCCCATCTACATTGCGCTTGTTGGACCGACGGTAGATCCTCTTTACCAACGGTCCGTGCAAGTGCTCGAACATGTTGGTGCTGAATTCAGTCACATGACCCGCCCGACGTATGGAGTCGATGTAGTGCGACATGAGATGTGTTTTCACAAGGCACCAAGAGGATGGCTGCTTTGGAAACGCAGCCTGCAACTGCTCAACGAGCCTGATGGGAGTGGGAGATGACAACACATGCATTCACAGAGTCTACTTATTCATATGCTTTTCCTATTCCTGATCCTTTTCATCAAAGTTTAGCAGCAACATCCTCACAAGATTGCCTACTACAAGAGCACATTTACAGTAGCCAAGCATACATCCCATGCACAGGGATTTACATGCGTGATATTATTACCGAGAGGTCATCTTCTTCAGCTCCCGGAGGGACCGCTCAGTGTGCCTCTGTGGCTGGGAGCACAGGATGTACCAGCCAAGATAGGCACGAACGGCATCCATCTGGGGCTGGCGAAGCAGACCTGCAAAAACAAACACCATGACCTGCAAAGAACGTGGATAGCAGCAAAGGGGAGGGTGAGCACAGATGGTGTGAGGAGTGGAGCATGACGGACAATGGCAGCATGAGCAGACTGCTTGAGGGTTTAGGCCAGGACAAGCAACAGGGAATGGAGGGTTCATACCTGCATGACGGCCCTGTGCTCATAGGCCGCCACACATGCGCCGGTCTCGAAGTAGGCGCTCTCTGGCAGGCGCATGTGATTCAGGCGCGTGCGGTCGCGAATGAGAGACAGGCGCCTGCCCATACACATCAGTTCAGCGGCGCCAAAAGGGCAGAAACAGGTCAGTAATAGGACAGAACTTATGGTTTGAGTAATTGTGACCAGGAGCAACGAATCCAATCCCCAAAACACTGACCTGTCCATCTGCTTCACACGCCGCTTCTTCATCTTGCGCACGACAGCCACAATGTGGCTCATGATGCCTAGGTCCGCCTGGTGCATGATGTCAGGCATCACCACGAGGTAGGGATTGCCCCACGCGGTCCCTGGGACATCCCACTTCCAGAGCACGCACTGGAAATGGGGATGTGGTGGGGAATGGAGGAGAGATGTACGTGAGAGTGGATAGGTAATCTAAACCACAAGTCGGGTGAGTTCAATGGGGCAGAGCACATCTGGCAATTCATGACGGGGCGGGCGAGAGCATAGACTACTCATGGGCCGGGGAAACAGGTCACTCACCTCAACAGGGTAGGTAGAGTAGGCCTTGCACGGGTTGTCCTGGCTAGTTGTCGTCCCCGCCGCCTCGTTAACGATCCATTGCTGCTGTTCAGGCGTGCGCGGCGTGTTCCGTGCCTTGACAGCACTCAGATGCTCCTGTTGTAGCACGGGGCCGAGGGATGGGATAGAAAAGGTAAGGGTGGTAGCTATGTGGGTTCGCTCAGGCGAGCCACAAACGGGAATGTAATTGAATGCGTGCAGATGGCATGTGACCTCACCTTTGCAGCATAGCAGATGCTGCACGGCATCCGCGATCCATGCGAGAGTGTGCAACTGATTTTGCCGCTCTCGGGGTAGTCGCACACCCAGGCGTACAGCAGGGGCCGCACGGTTTGCCAATCTCCGAAAGGGTCCCTGAGACGGAACCCGCTGCAAGGAATGGAGTGAGTGGCAACAGGCATTCAAGGTTGCGGCTTTTAGGGAGGAACGACGAGGGGCAAAGGGCCATGCTACATACAGAGAGGGTTTGCATACCATGCAGGTGGTGAGATGATGTCTTAGCAAGATGCAAACCGAGTACGGACCTGGCGATGCCATCAAGAAGCGGCTGCAGCACGGTGATGACGCAACGCTGGAAGAGCATCACCTTCTCCACGGCAGACATTGCAGATGGGGGGATTGGAAGGAGGGCAAGTAGTGTGTGACCGGCTTTCCCCCATCGCTTGGCCTGGGCGATGTTCGCCAGCGTCATCATGAGCGGCCACGCCTTTTTCCGGCCGTTGTTGCTCATGTGCGTCACATCCGAATATAAGATGATCCCCCCCACAACTTCGGACCAACCGAAGTGTTCCTGCAGTGCACGACAAAGCGGCAACGGACACACGGTTTAACACTCAAGATGCTCTTGAGAGATCAGTGCTGCGATGGATGCATGACTCAGGATTGGGTTTGGGGTGGCAACGTGGTCTTTCCTTACCTGAGCATCATTCCACCACGTTCCTGTTTCGGGCGTGGTATAGCGACGGCCGCCTGCGTCAGGGTCCTCATCTACACGCGCCTTGAGCTTGAAGCCGGGCGCGTTGTTGGGATGTCCAAACATTTCAGCGAATGCCTGGTGTACGGTGGCAAAAGCAGGTGAGAGGAGAGGCATGGTTCGTGGCGGAGAAGGTGGGTGTACGGTTAATACAAGGATAACTAAGTACATGCAAACCCTGTGTGCCTCATCATCATTTCACGGCCTTGAATGCAAAGTCGGCTTACCTGGGCTGAGTTCTGGAAGAGCAAGCGCTGTGGTGGATGACCGTCAATCTCGAAGGTCGCCACCGACCATCCGCAATTGAGCCCTGCCAAGCGCTCCAACTCGAACCGCTCCAGATCCTTACAGTTCCGGAGCTCCGAGTTCACAAGAGGCGCAAGGCCGGGCTCTACGACTAGCTGAAGCAAGCCGTTGATGTCAACCTCGGCCATTCCCATTCCGCCATTCATGCGCCGGACGAAATGCAGTAGCTTCAACGCGAGCGGATTGAGGGGCATGGCATTGCTCTGTCCGGAGATGACGGTTGGCGGCGCGGCATGACTCCCTTCGGGTCGGCTCTCAGGATGGTCAGTCGTCTCAGCCGCAGGAGCTCCATGCTGTGGTTGATGTTCATCTTCAGGAGGCCCCTCGTTCACGTCGTTGGGAGTTTCGTCAACGTGAGCATCAGGAACGCGTGGAGGTCGGCTCACACTGACGGCGTTGGATGCGTTAGACGTTGTAGGTGAACCGGGAGCGGCTGGAGCGTCCGACAGAATGTCGTGGACGAATAGCAAAGCGTGAAGACCGGCGGTCGGTGCAGATCGCGTGGGCCTCGCCACGGCGGATAGTCCTTGGCAAGGGGTCCGCCGTGACTTATTGTCAGAGTATTATAGCTGATGCATGTTTGTAGGCTATAGTGGGGTAGCACATATGGGGTACAGCTTTCTAGGGTTGTATTTGTACCCAACTCTGACTTAGTCATTTCCATTCCTGTTTTCTTTACTTCACATGGTATAGAGCGGGTCCTACCTTAGGACCGGTTTTTTTTTCTAGGGCCCACCGAAGCGCGCCCCGAGGCGCGCCTTTTTTTTAGCGACCCCCTCGGGTCGCCTTTTACCTCGCGGCCCCGCTGTCCCTCAGACGCGGCCCCGCCACCTCTCCTGATCGCGGCCCCGCCGCCTGTTTGACGCGGCCTCGCCGCCTACCCTGACGCGGCTCTGCCGCCTCCCCTGACGCGGCCCCGCCGCCTCCCCTGACGCGGCTCCGCCGCCTCTCCTGACGCGGCCCCGCCGCCTGTCTGACGCGGCCCCGCCGCCTCCCCTGACGCGGCCCTGCCGCCTCCCCTGACGCGGCTCCCCCGCCTCCCCTGACGCGGCACCGCCGCCTCCCCTGACGCGGATCCGCCGCCTCCCCTGACGCGGCCCTGCCGCCTCCCCTGACGCGGCTCCGCCGCCTCTCCTGCCGGCCCGCCACTGCACCTGCTGGCCCGCCGCTGCACCTGCCGGCCCGCCACTGCACCCTACGGCCCGCCGCTGCACCTGCCGGCCCGCCACTGCACCTGCCGGCCCGCCGCTGCACCCAGCGGCCTGCCGCCTCTGACGGCTTCGCCGCTGCGCCTGCCGGCCTCGCTGCTGCACCTGCCGGCCCGCCACTGCACCCTACGGCCCGCCGCCTGCACCTGCCGGCCCGCCGCTGCACCTGCCGGCCCGCCACTGCACCTGCCGGCCCGCCGCTGCACCTGCCGGCCCGCCACTGCACCGGTCAACCCGCCGCTGCACCTGACGGCCCCGCCCCTGCATCTCCTGACCTCTCTGCCTTTCCCACTGTCGCTGACCTCATTACGCACCTCCGCACTAGTGACACTCGCTACCGCGCCGCCCTTCCTGCTGAGTTCTGCGCTAAGAACCCCCCCCCATGTACATCGCTCTCTACTACGTAGTCGCGCGCCTCCCTGACTCCCTTCGCATCGTCAGGGACCACTTTCTCGCAGTCTGTCCCACCACCCTCACCGTCGACCTCCTCGAGAAGGCCCTCCTTGCAGCGGAGAAGAGCATAGTCGCTGTAGGTGCTTCTCGTGGTGACCCTCGCACCCCCATCTTTGAGGGGTGCTCTCCTTCCCCCTTGCTGCCCTCTGTTGCCTCTGCTGCTGCTGCCGACCTGCTTGGTCTTGAGTCGGTCGGCGCGGCGTCTGCCCCTAGTGGGAGACGTCGCTCCAGCAAGGGCAAGGGGGGCAAGGGAGTGGGTGGAGCTGGAGGGGGCGGTGGCGGTGGCGGCGGTGGCGGCGGAGGGAGTGGGGGTGGCGGCGGGACTAGTGGCGGGGGTGGTAGTGGTGGTGGTGGCAGCAGCGGCGGAGACGGTGGTGGTGGTGCCAGCGGTGGTGGTGGAGGCAGCGGCGGAGGTGGAGGCGGCGGAGGTGGAGGCGGTGGAGGCGGCAGCGGAGGAGGCACTGGTGGTGGAGGAGGTGGAGCTGGTCGGGGTGGTACCCAGCAGCGTAGCGGCGGTGGTGGTGGCCAGCGCTCGCACCGGCAGCAGCAGCAGCAGCGCTCGCGGGACATCCCTTCGCCTCAGCAGCTTCGTGAGTGGTACGCTGGGCGTCAGAGGGGTGGGGGTACTGGTCCCTGCACCTACGTTCTTCGTTCCGGCGACCGCGCGGGTGAGCAGTGTGGGGGTGCCCACGCCACCCAGCGCTGCTTTGGCCGCCTGACGGACGCCTGGCGTCAGCAGTTCCCTGGGGCTAGTGAGATCCCTCGCTGGGATGAGCTTCTCAGGGCTGGTGTAGCGATCTTTGATCTTGATTTTGATGCTATCCTTACTGCTATGTATGTTGTGGATTATAGTGAGGAGAATGAGGGTTACCGTTGTTTCCAGCCCGACCCGGGCATTGGTACTGCTGCGCTAGGTGCTTGTGAGGCTGCTGCTCTAGGTGCCAGTGCGTCTGCGCTCTCAGGTACTGGTGAGACTGCGCTCTCAGGTACTGCGTCGTCCTCGTCCTCCCTCACTTTCACACTTGACTCCGGGGCTTCTCGCTCCTTCTTTCGAGACCGCACTACCCTTACGCCGCTCGGCCGGCCGGTTGCAGTCTCCCTTGCTGACCCCTCTGGAGGTCCTGTCCTGTCTCACTTCTCCACTGTCCTCCCGTGTCCGGCTGCCCCTTCGGGCACCCTGTCGGGCCTGTACCTTCCCTCGTTCTCTACGAACTTGGTGAGTGGAGCGGACCTGCAGGATGGGGGTGTTCACCAGTTCACTCCTGCGAGTCAGCGGGTGACCCACTGCACGGAGGCACGCACAGGCCGACACCTGGCCACGTTCTCGCGTCGGCCGGGGTCGAGTCTCTACACCCTGACCGTTGAGTCTCCTCCTGTCCCTGCGTCTGGTCAGGTGGCTGCGTCGGGTCAGGTACTTGCTGCTGCGTCCCGGTCAGGTCCTGAGTCTGCCCCCTGTTCTTGTCGCCTCCTGTCTCACGAGACTCTCCTGTGGCACCACCGTCTTGGCCACCCCTCCTTGCCCCGTCTTCGGAGCATGGCTTCCCGTGTCCTTGTCTCTGGTCTTCCCCAGTCTCTCCCTCCTCTCCCCTCCGGGCCAGGACCTTCCTGTGTCCCCTGTGTCGAGGGTCGCCTCCGGGCTACTCCTCACTCCTCCCACTTCCCCCCGACAGAGGCTCCCTTGCAGACGCTTCACATGGATGTGTGGGGCCCAGCCCCCGTCCGTGGGCAGGGTTACGAGCGCTACTTCCTGTTGGTGGTTGACGACTACTCGCGTTACACCACAGTCCTCCCCTTGCGCAGCAAGGGTGCGGTCACTGAGGTGCTGATCGACTGGATCCGCGAGGCTCGTCTCCAGCTCAGGAAGAGCTTCGGCTCGGACTTTCTTGTTCTGCGTCTGCACTCTGACAGAGGCGGCGAGTTCTCTTCTCGCCTTCTGCGAGACTACTGTCGTGCACGGGGGATCCGCCAGACCTTCACGCTTCCGGACTCACCACAGCAAAATGGGATTGCTGAGCGCCGCATTGGCATGGTCATGGATGTCGCTCGTACGTCCATGATGCATGCGGCTGCCCCCCATTTTCTGTGGCCGTTTGCGGTGAGGTACGCGGCGCATCAGCTCAAACTTCACCCCCGGGTCTCTCGGCCTGCGATGTCCCCTGCCTTGCTGTGGACGGGGAAGGTTGGCGATGCGTCTGTGTTCCGTGTCTGGGGATCTCGGGCGTTTGTCCGCGACTTGTCTGCGGACAAGCTGTCCCCTCGTGCTGCTCCCTGTGTCTTCCTTGGCTTCCCCACTGACGCCCCAGGGTGGCAGTTTTATAACCCCTCCTCTCGTCGTGTTCTGTCCTCCCAGGACGTCACGTTCGACGAGTCAGTCCCCTTCTACCGTCTCTTCCCCTACCGCACTCCTTCCCTCCCCCCCCCCCCGGACTTCCTTGTGCCGGTTCCCCCCCCGGTAGACCCCCTCCCCCCTCAGGTTCCTGCCCCCTCAGGTGTGTCCCAGGTAGACGCCGTTGACCCGGTCGAGGTTACTGGTGACTCTGGTGCTGCTGCGGGTGCTGAGCCTGGGGGTGCTGACTCTGGGGGTACTGTGCGCGGGGGTGCTGAGCCTGGGGGTGCTACTGCTGGGGGTGCTGGGCCTGAGGGTGCTACTGCGGTGGGTGCGGAGCCTGGGGGTGCTGAGCCGGGGGGTGCTGTGCCTGGAGGTGCTGGGTCTGGGGGTGCTGGGTCGGGAGCTGCTGAGCCTGGGGGTGCTGAGCTGGGAGCTGCTGAGCCTGGGGGTGCTGCGTCTGGAGCTGCTGTGCCTGGGGTTTCTCCTGCTGCTGCGTCTCGCCGGGAGCCCCTCTCTCCACAGGAGCTGCGCGAGTGGTTCGCTCGCCGCTGGAGGCGTGCTGCTGAGTCTGGAGGTGCTGCTCGAGCTGGAGCTTGAGCTTCTTCGACCGTCGAGGGTGCGGGTGCTGCCGGTCCCGGAGCTGCTGGACCTGCGGGTCCTCCTGGAGCTGGAGCTGCTGAGGGCGTTCGTGCTGAGCCTGCTGCTGTTGGTCCTGCCGCTGGAGGTGTGGGTGGCGCTGGTGCTGTCGCTGAGGGTGCTGGTGCTGTCCCTGCTGCGTCTGGAGCTGCCGCGCGGCCTCGGCCGTACTTCGTTCCGCTCCTGCAGCAGGTTCTTGGTCTTTCTCCTCCAGTAGAGGGTCCACCGCCTGTCCAGTCGCAGTCCCTACTGGAGCCTTCCTCTCCACTGCCTGCTCCCTCTCCTTACACTGGTCCTACTGGAGGTCTTGCTGAGCGTCGTGAGCCTGCGTCTCGTCCCGCGTCGCCTGTTCGTGCTGCTCGCGCTAGTGGTCGCAGTTCGCGTCAGCGTCCTCCTCCTGTCCCTGGCACGCACCGGATGTCTCTGCGTCCGTCCACTGCTCCTCTGCGTGCCCCTTTGCCTTCTCCTCCTGAGTCCTCTCTTCCTGCGCTTGCCGACCCTGAGTCGGACTCTCTTCGCGCTGCCAGTCCTACTGTCACGCGTCTGCTTGCTACTGTCGTCACTGACCCCTCGTTTGAGTCCACTGCTGCGTCTGCTCTTGTCGCTGAGCTCGTTGACTTTGCTGCTCACTGTCGTCTCGACTACGCTGCTAGTCTTGTTGCTGAGTCTGCATCTGTCTGTCCTCCGTCCGTCGGGGGTGAGTGTGCTCTTGGCACGGACGTCCTAGAGGACAGGCAGGAGGAGTTACAGTGTCTAGCGGCTGCTTCACCTCATCTCGCGTCTGTACTGCTTGCCCCTGAGGGAGACCCGGATGCACTAGACATCCCGACTCCGCGTTCTTACGCGGAGGCCGTAGAGGGTCCCTACTCCTCTCAGTGGCAGGCAGCTATGGATGCAGAGATGGCTTCCTGGAAGTCCACAGGCACCTACGTTGACGCGGTTCCCCCTCCTGGGGCGAACATCGTCAGTGGCATGTGGATCTTCAGGGTGAAGCGGCCGCCGGGCTCTCCACCTGTCTTCAAGGCACGGTACGTTGCTCGTGGCTTCAGTCAGCGGCAGGGAGTTGACTACTTTCAGACCTTCTCTCCCACCCCGAAGATGACTACTCTTCGGGTGCTGCTGCACATAGCCGCTCAGCGCGACTACGAGCTTCACTCTCTCGACTTCAGCACTGCGTTCTTGCAGGGTAGCCTGCACGAGGAGATCTGGCTTCGCCGTCCACCTGGCTTCACTGGGACTTTCCCTCCTGGCACCCAGTGGAGCCTCCGACGGCCAGTCTACGGTCTCCGCCAGGCACCGCGTGAGTGGCACGACACACTGAGGACTACGCTTTCGGCTCTTGGGTTTGCTCCTTCTACTGCAGACCCGTCGTTGTTTCTTCGCACCGACACTTCCCTGCCGCCGTTCTACATCCTCGTGTACGTCGACGACTTGGTCTTTGCCACAGCGGACACTGCTGGACTCGCCTACGTGAAGTCCGAGCTGCTGAAGAGACACACGTGCACAGACCTGGGTGAACTGCGCAGCTACATTGGCTTGCAGATCACTCGGGACAGAGCACGCCGCACCATTACCTTGACTCAGTCACACATGGTGCAGCAGGTCCTTCAGCGCTTCGGCTTCACGTACTCCTCGCCTCAGGCCACTCCTCTGCCTACTCGCCACTCACTCTCAGCTCTGCCTTCGGATGAGTCCGTAGAGTCGAGTGGTCCGTATGCAGAGCTTGTTGGCTGCCTCATGTACCTGATGACCTGCACACGACCTGACCTTGCATACCCTCTGAGCATTCTTGCACGCTACGTTGCTCCTGGGAGACACAGACCGGAGCACATGGCTGCAGCGAAGAGGGTATTGCGCTACCTGTGCAGTACGTCGGGCATGGGGCTAGTGCTTGGAGGGCGGAGTCCAGTGGTCCTTACCGGCCACGCGGACGCTTCTTGGGCTGACGACCAGGCTACGCAGCGGTCGTCACAGGGTTACACCTTCAGCCTTGGTTCCGGCTCGGTCTCGTGGCGGTCTACTCGCTCGTCTTCGGTTCTCGGCTCCAGTTGTGAGGCTGAGATCTACGCCGGGGCCATGGCTGCACAGGAGCTTCGCTGGCTCACCTACCTGCTGACTGACCTTGGAGAGCCGCCTCGTTCTCCTCCAGTGCTGTACGTAGACAACAAGGCCATGCTGGCCTTGTGTCGAGAGCAGCGCTTGGAGCACAGAACGAAGCACATTGCTCTCCGCTACTTCCTTGCTCGTGAGCTGCAGCAGCGTGGTCAGTTGCGACTTGCGTACGTGGCCTCTGAGGCCAACACTGCTGATGTGTTCACCAAGGCACTCGCGCCTTGTGACCATCAGCGCTTTTGCACCCAGCTGGGTCTTGTACCTGTCTTGCCTCACTTGCTCTCCTCTTGACTTCACTTGTACTGTGACATATATATATACCTGCTCTTGCTTGTCTAGTTTTATATATATGTCTGTACTCCTGCATGTGAACTGGCCTCTGGCCCTGCTCTTGTGCTCGGACTGTGTGGTGACTTTGTGATCCACCCTGAGCTTGCTTTGCTTTGCTTTGCTTGACTGGTCTTGTGACCCCTTGTTCTCCCCCACTTAGCCTATGGGGGTGTGTCAGAGTATTATAGCTGATGCATGTTTGTAGGCTATAGTGGGGTAGCACATATGGGGTACAGCTTTCTAGGGTTGTATTTGTACCCAACTCTGACTTAGTCATTTCCATTCCTGTTTTCTTTACTTCACACTTATGACCGCCATAAACTTGGGCGTTGGGGAACCATCTGTTGCAGAACTCGCAAACGACGCCTGCTAAAGAGCCCATCAACTACGGATCCGTTGTAGAGTCGAGACCTGGCCTATGAAGCTACTACTCGTGATGAAGCTTGTGAACGCATTAACTACCCCGTTCAAGAAGTCTGTGACAGCTACACGATCATCGCCAATGCGCGCACTGTGGTGGGCGGCTTGTATCACTGCACGACTGGCACTTGACGCACGCGCTAATGTATATGACTGGCTAACGTTGTCGAGCCGCGTGGTCGTCACCAGGCACGATACAGACTGCCCATAGCACGGGCCGTCTTCCCTACAAGGCGTGTCGCCCCCGTTTACAGCGACCACGACGTGGCCAGGGGAGATGCACTGGATCTTAAGTCTCGTGGTCGTGTGTGTGATTCGCAAGCAAGGCGAGAAGGACGTGCCTATTGAGTCTAGAACAAGTGTTTATGAACTGTGCGTGAGAGTCGAGGAGGATGAGGAAGAGCGGGAAGAGATCCGTTTGGATCTCTGATTGTGTCGCGAATCGATATAGCCTCAAAATCGGAATTACGTAGGTGAGCTACAGAGGCGTCAAACAAACCTGGAAATGCATATGTACAGTTACAACTTAACAAGAAACTCGTATCATTCATAAATAGTACACATTCATATCCTTGGGACTGTTCTTGAACAATCCTTACTCGATAACGATACGGGAACTACCCGGTAACTCCATGCCGTAACGTATGATTGGTGCTTGGAGCAAATACATATATCGTGCCGCACCGTGAAGAACGAATATCCAAGAATGGATGGCTGTCGATAACGCATCTACGCTTGTGCGTTGGGCCTGTGCTTCATACCACTCCTTTTAAGCACCTTGTGTAATGTCTGTGCAAGAATGGATGACAATCCAACACCATACCACAACGGATTCACCAAGTCGCGCAACGCGGAGGCCTGAACGATGCATCGTCGCACAGTCTAAACATGGCTGTCCATAACGCATCTACGCTTGTGCGTTGGGCCTGCGCTTCATACCACTCCTTCTAAGCACCTTGTGTAATGTCTGCGCAAGAATGGATGACAATCCAACACCATACCACAACGGATTCACCAAGTCGCGCAACGCGGAGGCCTGAACGATGCATCGTCGCACAGTCTAAACATGGCTGTCGATAACGCATCTACGCTTGTGCGTTGGGCCTGCGCTTCATACCACTCCTTCTAAGCACCTTGTGTAATGTCTGCGCAAGAATGGATGACAATCCAACACCATACCACAACGGATTCACCAAGTCGCGCAACGCGGAGGCCTGAACGATGCATCGTCGCACAGTCTAAACATGACTGTCGATAACGCATCTACGCTTGTGCGTTGGGCCTGTGCTGCATACCACTCCTTCTAAGCACCTTGTGTAATGTCTGTGCAAGAATGGATGACAATCCAACACCATACCACAACGGATTCACCAAGTCGCGCAACGCGGAGGCCTGAACGATGCATCGTCGCACAGTCTAAACATGGCTGTCGATAACGCATCTACGCTTGTGCGTTGGGCCTGCGCTTCATACCACTCCTTCTAAGCACCTTGTGTAATGTCTGTGCAAGAATGGATGACAATCCAACACCATACCACAACGGATTCACCAAGTCGCGCAACGCAGAGGCCTGAACGATGCATCGTCGCACAGTCTAAACATGGCTGTCGATAACGCATCTACGCTTGTGCGTTGGGCCTGCGCTTCATACCACTCCTTCTAAGCACCTTGTGTAATGTCTGCGCAAGAATGGATGACAATCCAACACCATACCACAACGGATTCACCAAGTCGCGCAACGCGGAGGCCTGAACGATGCATCGTCGCACAGTCTAAACATGGCTGTCGATAACGCATCTACGCTTGTGCGTTGGGCCTGCGCTTCATACCACTCCTTCTAAGCACCTTGTGTAATGTCTGTGCAAGAATGGATGACAATCCAACACCATACCACAACGGATTCACCAAGTCGCGCAACGCGGAGGCCTGAACGATGCATCGTCGCACAGTCTAAACATGGCTGTCGATAACGCATCTACGCTTGTGCGTTGGGCCTGTGCTTCATACCACTCCTTCTAAGCACCTTGTGTAATGTCTGTGCAAGAATGGATGACAATCCAACACCATACCACAACGGATTCACGTTTGTTATTATTGATAATCGTGTTAGAATGACGTCCGCTGGCCCTAAACCATTGTGGCAAAGCCTAAAAGTGCGCAGTACATCTTTCCTAAGTAATAATTCAAGACGGTCGTTGTGTGTGTGACGTGAGAATCACCGATTAACTTACCCCAACCCCGTACAAAACCAGTTCCAACTTAGAGTTTGATGAAATGCGTTGTTACTTTGCAACCGAAAACACTGTACTTTGCAGGGATTTGACTAATTTCGCACTGTAGGTTTCACACCAGGTTTACCCTTTGTTGTGATTGATGTGTTGGCAACCGTCATTGGCCGACGCATCTCAAACGATTCCCCCCACAACACAGTCATCAGCCAAGAGGTACTTCAGCCATTGGGTGGCTGAGATCGAGCGGAAGGTGGGTTTATGCTAGGGTGGCTACACGTACACCGTCCAATGTAGCCTGATAGGGTTACATTTCTCTCTCTAGTCTCGCAACTCACCCCAACCACCCTCGTGCCCCACCCACCTGCTTCCGTCACTCCCTGGGCCAACACTTTGACGCTGCTCGTTGCCTTGACACACGCCTCTCCAGATCGGCCTTAGCGCGAAGCATAGTGGCTACTATTTCAGACTTAGTTGAAGCGGCTGTTTTCGTAAACACATAACAGTGATAGACGGCCGATTATGCCTTCGTGGGATTCAGTAGCAAAACCCTTTCGAAACCGGCTCAACCCTTCCGCGCGATTTGCAACTTTGCTCTTCCTACGATTACCATGACACGTGCAACACGTAACCAAGCAATGGAGGAGGAACAGGCCGGCCGCCGCGCGACAAGGGGGACGTCTAAACAAATCGATAGGGAGAGTGGTGGCGGCGCTAAAAAAAACAATGCGTCCGTCGCTCGTGGCATTGGGCCGAAAAAAACGGCAGCAAAAAAGGTCGCGCGCGGTCAACAGGAGGCTGGCAAGAAAGCGGCAGACAAGGGGCCTAAACCAACGCCACGCAAGCGTGTTTCTACAGTGAACAAAGCTGCGGATGGTGCCTCTGCTGGAACCGAGCCCGGTCCGAGTAAAGACGGCACCACTGGCGGCAACGAAGATCCGGGGCGAGGGAGCGCGAGTCTTGCACTCCCGTCGGCGGAGATGGAGGGTTCGGCGACAGGGGGAAATCACAGAGGCGATCCTCGCGCCGAGCATGCCGCAACCAAGGAGTCCGAGGAGGCGGCAACGCAACACCATCTGACGCTGCTCCAGCCGAGCGTGGTCGAAGTTTCTGCAGCCGTGCTGGATAAGGACAAGGTGGCACAGCACGAGTCGGTGGGGCTGGTCGGTGGCTCTCCTCCTTCTGGTGGACGGGGAAGGCGTAGGCAAAGGAAGAGCTATGGGGAGGAGGATGATGACACCGCCGTGCCCGGGGACCTCACCACGCGGGCGAAGAGGCGCCAGACGACAGGTAGTGCTGACAACGCCGGAGGCGCGGAAGTTGACACACCGCGAGGCGCCAAGGAAGCTAGTGGCAAGGCGGGCGGTCAAGCATTGCGCCAGAAGGGCCGCCCCGCAGCAAGAAAAGCATCTGGCGGAAGGAGAGGCAAGAAAGCAGCGACAGGAACGAGGCCAAAACGGGGCGATGAAGACCCCGGTGATACGGAGGAGGAGGAGGATGAGGAGGAGGATGCGGAGGGAGAGGAGGATGAAGAGGAAGCGGAGGAGCAAGACGCGGATGTTGGGGAGGATGCTAAAGATGAGAATGATGGCGGGGAGGACGAAGAGGAGGAGGAGGAGGAGGAGGAGGAGGAGGAGGAGGAGGAGGAGGAGGAGGAGGAGGGGGATGAGGAGGAGGAGCAGGGTGACGAGGAGGAGGAGGAGGAGGAGGAGGAGGAGGAGGAGGAGGAGGAGGAGGAGGCATCAGAGAAGGAGGAGGAGGAGGAGGAGGAGGAGGAGGAGGAGGAGGAGGAGGAGGAGGAGGAGGAGGAGGAGGAGGAGGATGTGGCGCCAGGGAAGAGACGGGGCGGGCGTGGCGGTCGTGTGAGTGGGACAGGGAAGGAGGGGGGCCGGACTCGCCCTTCCCGAAAACGCGGGGCAGGTGACGCTGCGCGCGGCGAAGCAGCGGGCAAACCGAAGGCGCGTAAGGTGAAGGTCGAAAGTGAAGGGGTTGGTAAAAAGCAAGGGAGCCAGGGTGCAAAAGGGGATGGAGGAGGAAAGGGTGGCCGCGCCAAAGGGGTTCGAGTGGGTACCGGCAAGAAGGAACCTGCCGGTAAACGTCGCAGCGTGCGCCGAAGCACCCCGCGGAAAGGTGGCAACGAGAAGGCGCAGGCTGCCCCAAAACCGAAGGGACAACAGAAAGGTGAGCATTGTGTCCAATACAACTGGCGTGACGTGTTAAACAATCTGCTAAACCGTCCCAAATAACACCCTTTATTCACATTGTTTCTCTCCTGCAGGGAAGGAGAAGGTTGACAAATCTGCCAAGCAAGGTAAACCCTCTTGTCTCAAACCAGTACAACCCTAAACCCGATCTAGATTCAAACCTTTCTGAATATGCATGCATGTCTGGCCCCGCCTTGAAACCGATCGACTCCAATTTTTATTTTCCCACTCCCTCTACATCTCAGCCCCTCGCGTTACAGGCATTGGGCCGCCCTTAAGCGTGCAACGAATGCATCTAACGAAGGCTGCCGGAAGAGCGAGTGTTACACCGCTCTCGTCCGGCGCACCAAGGTTCTACACGCCATGGGCCGGCCCCAGCAAAGTCGCTGCGACGGCACCCGGCGCGCCAAGAGGAGAGGAATCCGAATCCCCTCCACCCGTCCCCGTCACGCACTCCTCACTCGCCTCACCCTCGTACCCATTTCGGCAACTCCACGCTTCTCCTGTCCGGGGCAGGGCGGTCTCCCCCATCGCCGGTCCTTCGCGCGGGCATCAGGCAGGCACTTATGCCAATCCCTTCCCTGAGCTCCCCTTTTCCCGCCAGCGTGATAGTGTGAGGGCACACGGGACTGCTGCAGAAGACGTTGATACCCTTGGCCAGAGGGGGGATTCTTCACACCCTTTTCCTCCGCTCATGGGTGCCCTAGGTGAAAGTGAGGAGCACGAGCAGTTTGTTACACGGGAGGAGTTCCAGGCGCTGCGGTCTGAGATGTACGCCATGTTTGCACAGCTCGGCCTGCGTCGTGGAGTACCTGCCAGCTATGCCGGCGGGTCGGCAGCCCTGCCTATGGCTGGTACCCCGCCGCCGATGAGCGCCGTGGACAAGGCACGAGTGCTAGTGTTGCAGGAGACAAACCCATTCCCGGTATGTGGCGGGCCAAATGGGGCGGGTTGGGGTTGACGTGGCAACAAGGTCGGGGTTGGGGCTGACGTGGCGGGTTCGAAGGGAACACGGGAGCGGCGCGTGACGAGGCGACGCGTATCAGGTGGGTGGAGGGTGACGTGGCATGGGGTGGGTGGGTGTGACGTGGCAAGTGGGGCGGGTTGTTGGTGAACGTGGCGGATGCAAGTGCGTGTGACATGGCAAAAGGTGAGGGTTGGGATATGACGTGGCGGTGTGAAAGGGTGCAAGGGAGTGCCGCATGACGGAGCGAGGCGTTTCAGGTGGGTGGGGGGTGACGTGGCTCTTGGTGGGGGGTGTGACGTGGCTCTTGGTGGGGGGTGTGACGTGGCAAGTAGGGCGGGTTGTTGGCAGATGCAAAAGGGTGTGGCGTGGCAGAATGGGAGGGTTGGGGCTGTCGTGGTGGTTTGGAATGGTACACAGGAGCTGCGCGTAACGAGGCGACGCGTGAGAGGTGGGTGGGGGGTGACGTGGCATGGGGTGGGAGGGTGTGACGTGGCACGTGGGGCTGGTTGTTGGTGGACGTGGCGGATGCAGGAGGGTGTGACGTGGCACGTGGGGCTGGTTGTTGGTGGACGTGGCGGATGCAGGAGGGTGTGACGTGGCACGTGGGGCTGGTTGTTGGTGGACGTGGCGGATGCAGGAGGGTGTGACGTGGCGGAAGGTGAGGGTTGGGGAAGACGTGGCGGATGCAGGTGGGTGTGACGTGGGGGAAGGTGAGGGTTGGGGATGACGTGGCACCCTACAAGGGTACACGTGAGCGGCGCATGACAAAGCGAGGCGTTTCAGGTGGGTGGGGGGTGACGTCGCTCTTGGTGAGGGTGTGACGTGGCAAGTAGGGCGGGTTGTTGGCGGATGCAAAAGGGTGTGGCGTGGCGGCATGTGAGGGTTGGGCCTGACGTGGCGGTTTGGAATGGTACACAGGAGCGGCCACTGACGAGGCGACGCGTGTCAGGTGGGTGGGGGGGTGACGTGGCATGGGATGGGAGGGTGTGACGTGGCACGTGGGGCTGGTTGTTGGTAGACGTGGCGGATGCAGGAGGGTGTGACGTGGCACGTGGGGCTGGTTGGTGGACGTGGCGGATGCAGGAGGGTGTGACGTGGCGGAAGGTGAGGGTTGGGGATGACGTGGCGGATGCAGGTGGGTGTGACGTGGGGGAAGGTGAGGGTTGGGGATGACGTGGCACCCTACAAGGGTACACGTGAGCGGCGCATGACGAAGCGAGGCGTTTCAGGTGGGTGGGGGGTGACGTCGCTCTTGGTGGGGGTGTGACGTGGCAAGTAGGGCGGGTTGTTGGCGGATGCAAAAGGGTGTGACGTGGCAGCATGTGAGGGTTGGGGCTGACGTGGCGGTTTGGAATGGTACACAGGAGCGGCCACTGACGAGGCGACGCGTGTCAGGTGGGTGGGGGGGTGACGTGGCATGGGATGGGAGGGTGTGACGTGGCACGTGGGGCTGGTTGTTGGTGGACGTGGCGGATGCAGGAGGGTGTGATGTGGCACGTGGGGCTGGTTGGTGGACGTGGCGGATGCAGGAGGGTCTGACGTGGCGGAAGGTGAGGGTTGGGGATGACGTGGCGGATGCAGGTGGGTGTGACGTGGCAGCATGTGAGGGTTGGGGATGACGTGGCGGTTAGAAAAGGTACACGTGACAACTGCGCATGACGAAGCGAGGCGTGTCAGGTGGGTGGGGGGTGACGTGGCTTGTGGTAGGGAGGTGTGACGTGGCAGAATGGGCCGGGTTGTTGGTGGACGTGTCGGATGGCGCAGGGTGTGACGTGGCAAGTTCACACAGTGTTGCTAGTCACAATCCCATGGTCACGCGGCCACCCACATAACTGCTGGTTTCTCTCTCCCATGTCGTGTTGTATACCTTACACCACTGCGCAGAACAAAGCCTACTTAGTGTGCTCTCAGCTCATGTTTCTGAACCCGCCGGAGAAAATACAGTACTACCCTGCACCGGAGGAAGTGTTCGAAGCGTTCTCTGTCCACTTGTCTGCAGAAGGGCTCGAGGCAATGAAGCTGCTGTGGTTGCACAATGACAATTCAACCATGGGAGTCTTCAACCACCAGCTGTCCTCAACAAGGTCAACTATCAACTCCACCCTCAGGCCAGCAACATACACCGGCATGGGCCTTGCTGATTACAGCCATCTCGTGGATAGCCTGCCCACTGAGCTACACCCAACGACCTGGTTCGATGACGTTCAACTCCTAGCCAAGTACAGAGATGGTATGTGCAACTCGAAAACACAATATGCCCTACCATATGCCAGTTGGCAGCTACATATCACCGTGCGATGTGGCTCACCGTGACACTCATCCCCCCACTTGATTTCTCTACAAAACCCTTTCCAACCCATACCCTCCCTGCCAAAAAACAGAACAGTGGGCCCTCAACTGGCACTTTGACAAGGCCACCGGGACGCCCTTCAGCAACCCCTTGTTCGCTTATGCGTTCAAGATCTCCTTCAAGAGGGGCGGGGCGGTGTTCACCAAGTTCAAGAGCCGCATGGTGGCATGGGGCCTGTTTTCGGTAAGGATGTAGATATGTGTTTGTACCCCCATGCCTCATCCCCTTAACCCCTTGCCTGTACTTCAACCCTAATCCCTGGTCGATTAGGCCTTTGCAGTTACGTAGATAGTGACGACTGCATCACCGCTTTCAGTTGCCTGATTTACCCGTAACCTACCCTCCTCATAAACCACCCACCCAACCCTACTACACCACATTGCAGATCGAATGGCCCCTTCTGCAGGATAAGCGTCGCAAGCGAATCAGTAGCCAGCCAGAGCAGAACAGGCCAGACTACCAGGAGTGGTGCGAAAAGGTCAAACAGATGATCCATTTTGCTGTCGTGGAGCGGAGGATCCCCCACGATCCGGCTATGGGTGCGTTCGTCTTTCCGAACAAGTTCCTCATCGACGACGGCGACCTTGGAGATGTCGTCCTTGCCCACCGGGCGCTTTCAAGGCCCGCCAATGCGTAGGCTATTTGACCTGGTGCTAAGACTGATTGTTGCTAGCATGCTGAATAATGGTTCTTGTAAACCGCAATAATAAATGCAATTTTGAAATCCCCAAAATCCAAAATGAACAAAAACAGAATTTAGTATTGAATAAATTGGTCACGAATTTGCAACAAAACGGATTGCGTCGGAATGTCATCCGGAAAAGCTCGCGTGCCAAATTGGAACTTGAACCGAGCCAAGCCTTGTCGCGAGATGTGTCTCGGAGCTCCTATCAAATGACTCCAACCGTCGGTCCAAATTGGCTACGGATTTTTTTACGCGAAGACAATCGAAATCAAAATTCGACCAAACTTGGCATAGGGTTTTTGTGATGTATATGTGCGTTACTTTTCCGTATGGATGGTACTGAGACTCACTGCATTATTTACCAGTATAGTTAGTACTGAGATTAAGTGCGTTTTTTACCCGTAAGGATGGTACTTACAATCAGTGCATTACTTAACCGTATGGTTGGGACTAAAAATGAGTGCATTACTTACCTGTATGGTTGGTACTAAATATATGCGTGTTTCTTTACCTGTATGGTCGGTAATAAGAGTAAGTGCATTGCTTACCCGTCTTGCTGGTACTAATAGTAAGTGCGTAACTTTCCCGTATGGTTCGTGCCCCCAATAAGTGCGTTACTTACCCGTATGGTCGGTACTAAAAATAGTTGTGTTACCTACCTGTGTAGTTGTTACTAGGGTAATTGCGTTTCCTATCCGTATGGTCGGTACTAATAATATGCATTTTACTTTCCCGTATAGTTGGTGGTGTGTAACTTTTCCGTATGGATGGCATTAAGAATATGTGCGTAACCTACCCATGTGGTTGGTAACAAGGAAATGTGTGCCACTTACCCGTACGGATGGTACTAAAAGTAAGTGCGTTACATATCCTTATGGTTGGTAATAAGAGTAGGTACATTTCTTACCCGTTTGGTTGGAACCAACAGTACACGCGTTTTTTACCCGTATGGTTGGTACTAAGAACAATTGTGTTCCTTCCCGTATTGTTGGTACAAATAATATGTGCGTTACTGGGTGTTGGCCCCGCCCTCGCTTGGGCGAGGCCGACGTCGTGGTTGGGTTCGTGGGATGTGCAGCCGACCGTCCGTAGAGGTCAACACAAGCTGGTCGACAGAGAGGGCCGACCTGCAAAAGACCGCTGTAAAGTCGCCGTCGAGAGGAGCCGGCGGCTTAGTTCTGTGAAAATTAGAACGAGAATGATTGAACTATGAAACAGTTGGGTACAAGTACTAACCCTAATTGGGTTGTACCCCTTATGGGCTACCCAACTACAGCCTACACATATGTATAAGCTATAATGTTCTAACACACACCCATAGGCAAAGTGGGGGAGAACAAGGAGGCTGTTAGGGGAGATTGGCCAGAAGCAGAAGGTTGCTACGCTGCTGTTTTGTGATAGCAAGGGGGCTCTTGGGATAGCCATAAACGCTATGCTTCATGGGCTCAAGAAGCACATGCGTATCAAGTGGCACTGGCAGCAAATGGAGGTGAAGAGGGGGACAGTGAATCCGATCTACGTCAAGACTCACCAGCAGCCAGCACACTTTCTCACCAAGAAGCTTGCGGGTGAGCCTCATTGGCGTTCTGTGCGCATGAGTAGAATGAGCATGAATTAGCATTTAATCATGGGGATGGAGCCGGCTGGCTGAGGGGGAGTGTGTTGGGTGCAAATTCATATTGCACGGCATCATGCCGTGTGTTTGTTCGAGTATGCATGTGCGAATGCATTTGGGTGTGAATGGAATGTTCGAGTGTTTGTTTGCTTTCGCCATTTTCGCTTGAAGCATTTGCAGGTACTCGCGCATTGTGCGCTTCGGCACAATATTGTACGCGCTATAAACAGTACAAGCAGAAAGGACGAGCTCGCAAAGGAACCCAAGATGGAAGCTTTGCGGTTCGGTTGAATTGATTGTGCAGATTCAGTTCTATCCAGCTCGAAATTGTACTGTTTTGTTTGGTTAACTATAGTGTAGCAGGGCAGGCACTATAGGGGTACAATTTAGGTGAAGGTTGATGTTGTTTGTCTGTTTGTGCATGCTACAGGGCCAGGGGAAACCAGCGGAACCAGCATTTGGCTGGTTGGGCAATGACAAAACAGGTTCTGTTATCGGACCTGAACCTGGTTATTGTTTTCCTACTTTGGAAAATCAGAACCAAACGCTGTTTACTAACCTACCATCTGCTGTTTTGTCCTGCCAGGTTAGTTCTGTTGCTTGGAATTATTTGGGATCATCCCTGGCTATTCCCAGGTTGATTCCCAAGGTCCTTGCTAGCTATATTAGTTCTCTGTTTGTTCTTGGATATAGTTAAGTTGGTTCAAGCGAATTCCTCCCTTCCTCAAATTTTGTTTCTACGCGATACAACAGCGGAATGCTATCTGAGTCAACGCTAGTACACCAGCACTACGACGCTAGGCCAACGCTGTCCGAGCTAGAAATCCTTAATGGAAGAACTTTTTGCAAGGCAACTTGGCTTATTTTAAAGCTCTTGGAGCGTGCTTTGATATGGAAATTGTTTAGCTTAATCAGATCAACGGTCTGCACAATACGTTGCGCGACGTAGAATGTACTCTTGTTATTTGGCTAAGCCATTCTTGACTCCTCTCTCTACAAACGCGGACCCGAGGATAGGGGCTGGTCTTGTACCAGACACCAAAGGACCCTTGGAGGTGACCTAGAGGAGAGGTTTGAAGTTTGATAAATTGTTAATAGCCTAAGTTTAATAGGCGCTTACACCAATAGAAGGTGGACCGCGTTCCAGCACTGCAAACTCCGCACCGCTCCAGGCTTGCCGCAAATCGATAGCGTGCCAACGCTGCAGCAAGGCGGCTATCCAGCGTTGCACCCGCAGGTAACAGCAGCGCACCTAGTTCGCATGTGCTCGTAGACTGTGGTGCGATGTACATTGTCACGTGTATAGCTCATGTGCCAATTAGTTACGTGCCGATGGCAGCGTCCGAGAAGCCACGTCGGCCCCGGAATACCACTCCCGAGGTCGCTTTTGCCAGAACCTCATGGGCGACTATCGCTCGTCTCGCAGAACCTCGTTGCCCTGGTTACTTGGTCGACCGGGATACCACCAGGTCGATGTCGACTTGCTCGGTATGCTCGTCGACCACACAGGACTACGAACCACCAGCCGACTTCACCAAGTCAGCCACTCCAGAGGTCGACCAACTCCAGGTCGACCAGAACTGCTGTTTATCGACTGCACCAAGCGGCTAGCCCAGGTTGGCGCTCTCAAGTGAATGCCCCTCCCAGGTTGACGAGTCTCATCGTCGACCACCAATCGAAGTCAGCCGCGGGCGTGTCGTCGTTGATGGCTTCGCAGTGGACCCCGTCCAGGCCGACTAGCTCGCCCATATCGGTGTTGCATACTTCAGTCGGTCGGCTGCATTTCCCACAGACACAACTACAAAGTCCGATCCACCCAAGCTAGGAAGGGGCCAACATACAACTCCCGTTGACTTGGAAGTTCGATGTTTGGTACTATCCACTTTGCATAGTTGGTATCAAGTGTAAAAGCGTCATGTAACCGTATGGTAGGTAGCATGAGTAAGTGTGTTACTTACCTATATAAGTTGTACCTATTAGTGCGTTATTTGCCCGTTGGGTTTCTTGCTTGTATAGTTGGTATTAAGAGTAAGTGCATTTCTTTCCCGTATGGTTGGTACTAAGAGTAAGAGCGACATTTACCTGTAGGGATGGTACTAAAAGTAAGAGTGTTATTTACCTGTAGGGTTTCTTCTTTAGAGTCAGTGCGCTACTTTCCCATATGGTTGCTACTAAGAGTAAGAATGTTACTTACCTATATGGTTGGTAATAAGATTAAATGCGATACTTACCTGTATGGTTGGTAGTAAGATTAAGTGCGTTATCTATGGGATGGGACAATGGGTATGTGCAATACTTATCCGTATGGTTGGTACAAAAATATGTGCATTACTTACCCGTATGGATGGTACAAGAGTAAGTGCATGATTTATCCACATGGTTCTTTGTTTTTTAGTATGAGAGCTATATACAAAAAGATGTATAAGCCAAACACTCAACCGTAACCGAATCATCAGGGCTCAAGCTAGGTGGTTATCGAGCCCTCCCCACGAAACTACGGTGGTCTGACGAAAGTTCTCGGGTTCAACTAGATGGACTCGAATCCCGCCACCTCAGCACCAGCGCCTTTGCATTACACGTGCCACCTCGCTCTATTCTTCCTAGCCTGCTTATTAGGCCTTTTGCAGTACATTTATCCGAATAGTTGGTTAGATGATTAAGTGCGTTCTTTACCCGTTTGGTTGGTACTAAGAGAGTGCGTTTTTTTACCGGTATGGTTGATACTGAGAGTAACCTGCAAGGTCTACGCGGGCTGGTCGACGGAGAGGGCCTACCTGTATAAGCCCTCTGCAAGGTCGCAGTCGCGGTGGACGGAAGCCGGTGGCCTAGATCTAACGGGGAGGTCGACGAAGGGGTCATCGATCTATGCGCGGGCCTTTTGAGGGGGGCGGTGAAGATAGGAGTTCACGAAAGCAACTGGCCATGTTGGTCGATGGAGGGGTTGCCAAGTTGCTCCAAGAGCTTCAAAATTAGCGAAGTTGCCTCACGAAAAGTTTAGCCATTGCAAAGTTCCAGCTGGAGCAGACTCGTAGTGCTAGCGTACTGGCGTTGACCCGGGTAGCATTCCGCCATCGAATCGCATAAATACAAAGTTCTAATGAGAAGGAGTTCGCTTGAATCAATTTGACTATATATAGGGTACAAACAGAGAAGGAATAAATAGATTGAGCTAGTAGGGACCTTGGAAATCAACCTGGGATGTTCCCAAAACATTTCAAGCAACAAAATAACCCTAGCTTGACAAAACAGCAGGTGGGAGGTTGAAAACCACCCCAGGTTCTATTTATCCAACATAGGATACGACCAACCAGGTTCAAGTTTTGAAAAAGAACCTGTTTCATTCTAGTGCCACCAGTCAAAAGTTGGATCCTCTGGTTTTCCATGGCCTTGTAGCATGCAGATACAGACAAACAACATCCAACCTTCACCTAATATTCCCTCTGTAGTGCCAGCCTTGCTACACAACAGTTAACCAGACAAAACAGCGCAATCAACAACAACCGAACTGCAAAGCTTCCACATTGGGTTCTTTTGCGAGCTCGTCATTTCTGCTTCTACATTTCAGAGCGCGTACGTTGTTGGGCCAAAGCATACATTGCGCAATTACCTGCAAATGCATCAAGCAAATATTTCGAAAGCAAACATACACACGGACATACCATTCATAAAAAAATGCATTCGCACACGCATACCCGTACAAACAGACGGCACGATGTTGTGCAAAATGAATTTGCACCCAAAAGAACTTCCCAGCCACCCCCTGCAAAGCAATGGTGCCTCGGCCCTGGACGTCCTGCATCGCCCAATTCAAGCTACGCACGCGCTTGACGTTGCCACTTGGCCCCAAGTCGATGAAGGCCTCCCTCTTCCCCATCAGGCAGTATGAGCAGCCGCTGTCGAGCAGAACCACCGGTGGGTTTACAAGCACTGCCGCTGCAATTGCCAGCGAGACGGTCAGCTCTTTGACGCCTCGCCCCTTGCCACTAGAGGAGGAGTCGGCGTCCTTCGCCGACGTTTGTTGAAATGAACGAACAGGAATGATTAAACTAACAGTGAAATCAATACAAGTACCTAACCCTAGAATTGTGTACCCCCTATAGGCTAACCCACTATAGCCTAAACAAGCACAACATATATAATGTTTGACACACCCCCATAGGCGAAGTGGGGGAGAACAAGGGGTCACAAGACCAGTCAAGTAAAGAAAAGCAAAGCAAGCTCAATGTGGATCACAAAGTCACCACACATTCCGAGCACAAGTTCAAGGCCACAAGGCTAGTTCACATGCAGGAGTACATATATATAAGGCTAGACAAGCAAGAGCAGGTATATATACATGTAACAGTACAAGCAAGGTCAAGAGGTGAGCAAGTGAGGCAAGACAGGTACAAGACCCAGCTGGGTACAGAAGCGCTGATGATCACAAGGCGCAAGTGCCTTGGTGAAGACATCAGCAGTGTTGGCCTCAGAGGCCACGTACGCAAGTCGCAACTGACCACGCTGGTGTAGCTCACGAGCAAGAAAGTAGCGGAGAGCAATGTGCTTTGTTATGTGCTCCAGTCTCTGCTCTCCACACAAGGCCAGCATGGCCTTGTTGTCTACGTACAGGACTGGAGGAGAACGAGGCGGCTCTCCAAGGTCGGTCAGCAGGTAGGTGAGCCAGCGAAGCTCCTGAGCAGCCATGGCCCCTGCGTAGATCTCAGCCTCACAACTGGAGCCGAGAACAGAAGACGAGCGAGTAGCCCGCCATGAAACAGAGCCGGAACCAAGGCTGAAGGTGTAACCCTGTGAGGACCGCTGGGTAGCCTGGTCGTCAGCCCAAGAAGCGTCTGCGTGACCAGTGAGGACCATTGGACTCCGCCCTCCAAGCACTAGCCCCATGCCCGACGTACTGCACAAGTAGCGCAACACCCTCTTCGCTGCAGCCATGTGCTCTGGTCGGTGTCTCCCAGGAGCAACATAGTGTGCGAGAATGCTAAGAGGGTATGCAAGGTCAGGTCGTGTGCAGGTCATCAGGTACATGAGGCAGCCAACAAGCTCTGGGTACGGGCCACTCGACTCTACGGACTCATCTGAAGGCAGAGCTGAGAGCGAGTGGCGAGTAGGCAGAGGAGTGGCCTGAGGCAAGGAGTACGTGAAGCCGAAGCGCTGAAGGACCTGCTGCACCATGTGTGACTGAGTCAGGGTGATAGTGCGGCGTGTTCTGTCCCGGGTGATCTGCAAGCCAAGGTAGCTGCGCTGTTCACCCAGGTCTGTGCATGTGTGTCTCTTCTGCAGCTGGACTTCACGTGGGCGAGTCCAGCAGGGTCAGCTGTGGCAAAGACCAAGTCGTCGACGTACACAAGGATATAGAACGGCGGCAGGTGCGTAGAAACAGCAACGGGTCGGCAGTGGAGGGAGCAAACCCAAGAGCCGCAAGCGTAGTCCTGAGTGTGTCGTGCCACTCACGCGGTGCCTAGCGGAGACCGTAGACTGGCCGCGGGAGGCTCCACTGGGTGCCAGGAGGAAAAGTCCCAGTAAAGCCAAGTGGGCGGCGCAGCCAGATCTCCTCGTGCAGGCTGCCCTGCAGGAAAGCAGTGCTGAAGTCAAGAGAGTGTAGCTCGTAGTCACGGTGAGCAGCTACGTGCAGTAGTATCCGAAGAGTGGTCATCTTCGGGGTGGGAGAGAAGGTCTGAAAGTAGTCAACTCCCTGCCGCTGACTGAAGCCACGAGCCACGTAACGCGCCTTGAAGACAGGCGAAGAACCCGGCGGCCGCTTCACCCTTAAAATCCACATGCCACTGACGATGTTCGCCCCAGGAGGGGGGACTGCGTCAACGTAGGTGCCTGTGGACTTCCAGGAAGCCATCTCTGCATCCATAGCTGCCTGCCAGTGAGAAGAGTAGGGACCCTTTATCGCCTCCGCGTAAGAGCGCGGAGTTGGGATGTCAAGTGCATCCGGGTCTCCCTGAGGGGTAAGCAGTACAGACACGAGATGAGGTGAGCAGCGGCCAAGCACTGGAACTCCTCCTTCCTGTCCTCAAGGACGTCCGTGCTAAGGGCACACTCACCCCCGACGGACGGAGGACAGACAGACTCAGACTCAGCGACAAGACTAGCAGCGTAGTCTAGACGACAGCGAGCAGCAAAGTCGACGAGCTCAGCAACTAGGGCAGACACAGCAGTGGACTCAAAAGAAGGGTCAGTGACGACAGTAGCAAGGAGACGCGTGACAGTAGGACTGGCAGCACGAAGAGAGTTCGACTCCGGGTCGGGAAGAGCAGGAAGAGAGGACTCAGGAGGAGAAGGCAAAGGGGCACGCAGAGGAGCAGTGGACGGACGCAGAGACATCCTGTGCGTGCCAGGGACAGGAGGAGGACGCTGACGCGAACCGCATCGACTAGTGCGAGCAGTACGGACTGGCGACGTAGGGCGAGACGCAGGCTCACGACGCTCAGCAAGACCTCCAGTAGGACCAGTGTAGGGAGAAGGAGCAGGCAGTGGGGAGGCGGGCTGTAACTGTAACTGTGACTGGACAGGCTGTGGACACTCAAAGGGACGAGGAGGACCGAGAGAAGGCGGGAGACCAAGAACCTGCTGAAGGAGCGGAACGAAGTACGGCCGCTGCCGTGCAGCGACTCCAGAACCAGAAGAGGCACCAGCGCCAGGGTCCTCCGCACTAGCAGCAGCTCAAACGCCCCGACTCCACAACACCAGCAGCAGCACCAGCTCCAGGGTCCTCAGCACCAGCAGCAGCTCCAACGCCCGGGTCCTCAGTACCAGCAGTTGCTCCAACGCCCGGTTCCTCAGCACCAGCAGCAGCACCAGCACCGTGGGTCGCTGCATCAGCCGTAGCTCCAACGCCCGGGTCCGCAACACCAGAAATAGCTCCAACCTCTGGGGCCGCAGAGCCAGCAGAACCAGTAGAGTCTTCAACACCAGTAGCACCACCAGCAGCAGCGGGGTCCGCGACACCAGGCGCGCCACTCCGAAGAGTGCAGCACCGCTCGTACCACTCACGGATCCGCTCACGGGAGGGGAGCTCCCGGCTAGGAGGAGAAGCACTAGCACCAGTCCCAGTAGCACGCCTGGCTCCAGAGGTACCTTTCCTGAGGCTGCAGTACTAGAAGTACCACTCACGCAGCTGCTCCGAGGAGAGGGCTCCGCCAGGTGTAGGACCCTCAGGCTCAGGACCTCCAGACTCAGAACCCCCAGTCTCCGAACTCTGCGGCTCAGCACCCCCATGCTCAGTACTCCCAGGCTCAGCACCCCCAGGCTCCGCACCCCAAGGCTCAGCACCACCAGGCTCCGCACCCCCAGGCTCCGCACCCCCAGGCTCCGCACCCCGAGGCTCCGCACCCACAGGCTCAGCACCCCCAGGCTCCGCACCCACAGCAGGACGAGAGTCAAGAGCTACCTCAACAGGCTCAACCGGGTCTACCTGAGACACACCTGAGGGAGCGGCACCCTGAGGGGAGAGGGGGTCTACGAAAGCAGCACCTGGCGCGAGGAAGAGAGGCGGGGGGGGGGGGGGGAGCGGGGCAATGCGGTAGGGGAAGAGGCGGTAGTAGGGGACGGACTCTTCAAAAGTGACGTCCTGAGAGGGCAAGACTCGGCGCGAGGTGGCGTGGTAAAACTGCCAACCAGGCGCGTCCGGGACAAAGCCGAGGAAGACGCAGGGAACAGCACGGGAGGAGAGCTTGTCCGCAGACGTATCGCGGACAAAAGCTCGAGATCCTTAGACCCGAAAACGCGACGCATCGCCAACCTCCCCCGTCCACAGCAGTGTGGGCAAGGTCTCCGGCAAGGAGACACGGGGCCAGAGGTTGAGCTGATGCGCAGCGTACCGGACCGCAATCGGCCACAGAAAGTGGGGGGCAGCCGCATGGATCAAGGAGGTACGGGCGACCTCCATGACCAGGCCAATGCGGCGCTCTGCAATCCCATTCTGCTGTGGAGAGGCCGGAAGCGTGAACGACTGCTCAATGCCGTGCTCAGCACAGTAGGCTGCCAAGAGGTCGGAGGAGAACTCACCACCTCTGTCAGAGTGCAAGCGCAGGACAGGAAAGTCCGAGTGGAAACGCTCGCTGAGCTGGAGACGGGCTCTGCGGATCCAAGTGATCAAGACATCAGGGACCTCACCCTTGGTGCGCAAGGGGAAGACCGTGGTGTAGCGCGAGTAGTCGTCAACAACTATCAGGAAGTACCTCTCCTGACCCTAACCACGGACGCGGGCTGGGCCCCACACGTCCATGTGGAGCGTCTGCAAGGGAGCAGTCATCGGGGTAAACGACGAGGAGTGAGAAGCGGCGCGCTGCCGCCCCTCGACGCAGGGAAGACAGGGAGGAGCAGGCGAGGGTGGGAGGGGAGGGATGACTCAGGGAAGACCCGAGACAAGGTACCGGGAGTGCATAGCACGAAGGCGCTGCACAGACGGGTGGCCAAGTCGGTGGTGCCAGAGGACAGTCTCGTGCGCCAGAGAGCGACACGAGCAGGGGGCGGACAGCTGACCTGACGCAGACGCAGACGCAGCGACCTGAGGGGGGGCAGTAGTCAGTGTGTACAGGTCCGACCCCGGCTGTCGAGTGAAGGTAGCCAAGTGGCGGCCCGTACGAGCACACGTGCAGTGTGTCACGCGCTCGTAGGCAGGGGTGAACTGGTGAACACCCCCGTCCTGGAGTGCACTACCTGCCACCAAGTTCGTAGAGAACGAGGGGAGGTGGAGACCTGACAGTGTGTTCGACGGGACCGCCGGACAGGGAAGGACAGTGGAGGAGGTCGCAATGACCGGACCCCCAGAGGGGTCAGCGAGGGAGATAGCAACTGGCCGAGCAAGCGGCTCAAGGGCAGTGCGGTCACGAAAGAAGCAGCGAGAAGCACCTGAGTCCAGTGTGAAGGTGTGCAGTGCTGCCGTCGACTCAGCACCAGGGGGGGCAGACGCAAAAGCACCTAGAGCAGCTGCCTCACCAGCACCTGGGGTAGCAGACACGCGAGTACCTGGAGCGGCAGACGCACTAGTCCTAATGCCCGGGTCCGGCGGCACACACAGGAACTCAGCACCCTCTCCACTAGTAGACATCACATACATAGTAGTGAGAATAGCATCAAAGTCTAGAGCATAGATATCAATCCCCTTCTTTAGGAGATCAACCCAGCGGGGCAGCTCAGTGGCCTGAGGGAACTGAACACGCCAAGCGTCGTTGAGACGAGCGAAGCAGCGCTGTGTGGCGTGCGGTCCCCCACACGGCTGACAAGTGCGGTCACCAGTGCGAATGACGTACGTGCAGCTAAAGCCACCCCCCCCCCCCCCCCCCCCCCCCCCCCGTGCTGAGAGTACCACTCACGGACCTCCTGGGGCGACGGAGTGTGCTGCTGGCCCTGGCCACCGCCAGCGCCTCCACGACCACCACCGCCGCCGCCACCTCCTCGACCACCCCAACCCCTGCCGCCGCCGCGTCCACCGCCACCCCCACCACCGCCTCCGCCCCTGCCACCTCCCCCGCCGCTGCCGCCACCACCCCCACCGCTGCCACTAGCCCCTCCAGTCACGCCACCACCCCCACCGCCGCCACCGCCCCCACCACCGCCTCCCCCGCTGTCACCGCCACCGCCCTTGCCCCCTTTGCCCTTGCCGCTGCGGCGCCCGCTCGAAGCAGACGCAGTCCCGACCTTCTTAGCACCAAGGAGGTCGACAGCAGCAGCAGAGGCGACAGAGGGAAGAAGGGGGGAAGGAGAACACCCCTCAAAGAACGGGGTACGGGGGTCGCCACGAGAGGCACCTACAGCGACTATGCTAGCCCCAGCTGCAAGGAGTTCCTTCTCGAGGAGGGCAATGGTGAGCTCAGTGGGGCAGCGAGCTAGGAAGTGGTCCCTGACTGAGCGCAGAGTGTCGGGGAGGCGGGTGACTAGGTGGTAGAGAGTGAGCCAGAGTGGGGGTGGGTTCTTGGCAAGGAACTCATCAGGCATGGCGGCACGGAAGCGAGCCTCACTAGTGCGGAGGTGCGTAATGAGGTCAGCGACTGTGTGGAAAGAGGCTAAGTCGGGGAACAGGTAGGGAAGAGAGAGACGGCCTAGTGCGGCAGAGGCCGGTGAGGAGTAGCGGGCAACGACAGCAGTGTACAGTGCTTGTGCAGTCTTGTGCTGCCCAAATTGCTCGCGCTCATCTATCGGCAGGGAGTTGCGAATAGCGAAGCGAGCGTGGGCGTCACGAGTCTGCCACTGTGAGCGGGCAGTGCTGTCAGCAGTAGCAGCAGGAGCAGGAGCATGGCCTAGGGCGTGATCGTACAGTGAGATGTCCTCCTTGGCAGTGAGCTGTAGGAAGAGGTGTAGGTCATGTAGCCAGGTTTCGAACTTCACAGGGCGGCCCTCAGCATCGAAAGCTAGCACAAGAGGGCTAGCCATAGCAGCAGTAGGAGTAATAGCAGTAGGGGCACCCCCAAAAACATTAGGCAGTGCGACTCAGGTAGGGCGGCTCGGTCCAGTACGGGCGGCGCGGCTCGGTTCAGGTAGGGCGGCGCAGCTCGGAAAGGGCGGCGCGGCTGGGTTCGGGCGGCGCGGCTCGGTTTGGGCTTGGCGGCCCGGTTCGGGCTGGGTGGCTCGGTTCGGGCTGCTCGGGTCGAGCGGCTCGTTCTTGGGGGGGGGGGGCGTTAGGGGCCTCTAAGGGCGAGCGCGGGACCGATCGGGGCCTCTAGGGGCGAGCGCGGGATCGTAAGGGGCCGCTAAGGGCGAGCGCGGGGCCGATCGAGGCCTCTAGGGGCGAGCGCGGGGCCGTAAGGGGCCGCTAAGGGCGAGCGCGGGGCCGTTCGGAGCCTCTAGGGGCGAGCGCTGGGCCGTAAGGGGCCGCTAAGGGCGAGCGCGGGGCCGTTCGGGGCCTCTAGGGGCGAGCAAGGGGCCGTAAGGGGGCGCTAAGGGCGAGCGCGGGGCCGACGGGGGCCTCTAGGGGCGATCGCGGGGCCAACTGGGCCGCTAAGGGGCGAGCGCGGGGCCGTAAGGGGCGAGCGCGTGGGCCGACGGGGCCTTAAGAGGCGGCGCGCGAGTCGCTAAGGGGCGGGTCGCGGGTCGCGGGGCCTTAGGGGGCCGTGAAAAACGAGGCGCCCTAGGGCGCAGTTAGGTAGGTAGGTAGGTAGGTAGTGGTGGGCCCTAAAAAAAACGGTCCTAGCGAAGGACCTGCTCTATACCATGTTGAAATGAACGAACAGGAATGATTGAACTAACAGTGAAATCAGTACAAGTACCTAACCCTAGAATTGTGTACCCCCTATAGGCTAACCCACTGTGGCCTAAACAAGCACAACATATATAATGTTTGACAACGTTGTCAACTTGGCCGACTGCTTCTCCTTGCGCGGCTTGCTTTCCTTACATGGGCGACGACCAGCTGACCTCCTGCGGCTGCCTTGGTGTCGTCGTCTTCAGATGCCTCGCAGACCCAGCATTGTCGCCGTCAACCACGACCTCCTCTTCCGCCATCCCAAGCCAACTTTGCCTTATCGGCATCCTCGGCCGGCCTTCCACCTCCCCTACTAACGCCGCAAGGCTTGCCACGCTGCCTCAGTCGACTTCCTTCGTCGGGGTGACATAGTTTGCTTGCTGTAGGAGGTTTGTGGACATTTCAGCCTCCTACATCGCCTCGTCCCTGATGTTAGATGATGTCAAGGTGTCTTCCTTGAGCGACTCCTGTATGCCCGGCATCACCAGAATGGCGCATCAGGTTATAACTCCTCAGGAGCCCCTTGCGTGATGTATGATGCCGTCGAGTAGTCGTCCCCGGCCATCCGCATATTGGCAAGAAGCCGCCGAGCTTGGTTGCAGTAGTGGTCGCCGTCTCCTGCTCGCCCATCCTCAGGTGCATCAGCCACTCCTCCAGCTGGCCGATGTACAGGACGCCGGAGGCTGGTAAGACAACGTGATGAATTTCCACGCATGGTGGCGTCTAGTCGACATCGACACGGCTTCAGGTATATGGCTAAAAATTCGCACGCTGCTCGGCGTTGTTCTCGAGCGGCATCTCCATGTCGCCGTCGGCGAAGCACATCAGGCTGGCCATCTCTAGCTGGGGCTCGATGGACTCGTTCCACTTGATATGGTCGCGTTGACCAACCAGCGGCACGGGGACAATGATCTTGTCCGGCTAGAACTTGAAGTAGCCATAAGTCGGCGCTCTCCCACCTACCGTCACGTGAGTCGCCGATGCTTGCGTCACATTGCTTCGACGTCCACTGACGTCGCCTTGCGAGGTTCCACCAGTCACCAATGATTGAAGCCCTCACGCCTGATTCCCATTAAATTCACCATTCGCGGCTCTCCTGGTTACTCCTTTTGGCCTAGACGTGCCTCTTGCACTTCAGCTGAGTTGGTCGCCGCCGTCGACTCCCTCGTCGACGACGCCGTTGCGAACCGGTCGAAGAGAACCAGGTCGGAAAGGGTGTTCCATTGCCCACTTCGAAGGGGAGTTATTGTTAGGTTCTAATTTAGATTGCATGACATTCTGCCGTCTGTTTGTACGAGTATGCGTGTCCATTGAGTGTGAATGATTTGTTCGTGCGTTTGTTGGCTTTCGCAACTTTTCGCTTGAAGCATTTGCAAGTACTTGCGCAATGTGCGCTTCGGCACAACATTGTACGCTCTATAAACAATGCAAGCCGAAAGGATGAGCTCACAAAGGAACCCAAGATGGAAGCTTTGTAGTTCGTCTTAATTGACTGCGCAGATCCAGTTCTATCCAACTCAAAAATATTCTGTTTTGTTTGGTTGACTATAGTGTAGCAGGGCATGCACTATGTGTACAATTTAGGTGAAGAACAGAAGCTGTTTGTCTGTATCTACATGATACATGGCCAGGGGAAATAAGCAGAACCACAATTTGTCAGCTTGGTTAATGACAAAACAAGTTCTCTTTTTAGGACCTCAACCTGGTTGTTGTTTTCCCATGTTGGAGAAACAGAACCAGCGGTTGTTTACAACCCTACCACTTGCTATTTTGTTCAGCCACGTTGGTTCTGAAGCTTGGAATTATATGAGATTATCCCAGATTGATCCCACGTTGATTTCCAAGGCCATTGCTAGCTAAAACTATTTATTCCTTCTCTGTTTGCATCAGGATATAGTGAAACTGATCCAAGCGAATTCCTTCCGAGCTGAAATTTCGTTTGTTTGAGATGCAACGGCAGAATGATACAGAGTCAACGCCAGTATGCTAGCACTCCAACGCTAGCCAAACGCCATCAGCCAATACTTCGTAATGGTTTAACTTTTTGCAAGGCAAATTCGCATATTGTAAAGCTCTTGGAGCGAGCTTCAATATAGCAGATTCTCGGCTTAATGTAATCGACAGTCTGCACGATACGTTGCACGATGATAAAGTTACTCTTACTAGTTTGGCTAAGTTATGATTGACTCCTCCCTCTTGTACCAAGAGGATAGGGTCTGGTCTTGTACCAAGCACCCAAGGACCTTAGGAGGCGACATCTGTTGGGTGCAAATTCACTTTGCACGACATCCTGCCATCTGTTTGTACGAGTATGCATGTGCGAATGTATTTGGGTGTGAATGGAATGTTCGTGTGTTTGTTTGCTTTCGCAAATTTTGCTTGAAGCATTTGCAGGTACTCGCGCATTGTGCGCTTCGGCACAACATTGTACGCGCTATGAACAGTACAAGCAGAAAGGACGAGCTCGCAAAGGAACCCAAGATGGAAACTTTGCGGTTCGGTTGAATTGATTGTGCAGATTTAGTTCTATCTAACTCGAAATTGTACTGTTTTGTTTGGTTGACTATAGTGTAGCAGGGCAGGCACTATAGGGGTACAATTTAGGTGAAGGTTGGATGTTGTTTGTCTGTATCTGCTTGCTACAGGGCCAGGGGAAACCAGCGGAACAAGCATTTGGCTGGTTGGGCAAAGACAAAACAAGTTCTGTTTTTAGGACCTAATCCTGGTTGTTGTTTTCCCAGGTTGGAAAAACAGAACCAGAGGTTGTTTACCAACATACCACCTGCTGTTTTGTCCAGCCAGGTTGGTTCTGTTGCTTGGAGTTATTTGGGATCATCCCTGGTTGTTCCCAGGTTTATTCCCAAGGTTCTTGCTAGCTAGAACTATTTATTCCTTATGTGTTTGTACCTAGAGATAGTCAATTTGATTCAAGCGAATTCCTCCCTTTAATTTCGTTTCTACGCGGTGCGACGGTGGAATGCTACCCGAGTCAACGCTAGAACACTAGCACTCCAACGCTAGGCAAACGCTGGCCGAGCCATAACTTCGTAATGGCAGAACTTTTCGTGAGACAACTTGGTTCATTTTAAAGCTCTTGGAGCGAGCTTCGATATAGGAAATTCTCAGCTTAATCCGATCAACGATCTGCACGAGACGCTGCGCGACGTTCAAGGTACTCTTGCTATTTTGACTAAGTCCCTCTTGATCCCTCTCTGTACAATCTCAGACCCGAGGATAGGGGCTGGTCTTGTACCAGGCACCCGAGGACCCTTGGAGGTGACCCCAAGGAGAGGTTTTATGTTTGAAAAAGTCTCAATAGCTTGAGTGTTTAAGGCCCTTACACCAACAGCTTCGACGATGACGCAATGGTAGGACCTGCTGGACCACGTACGCGCTGCACAGATCAACATGGTGTGCTCTGCCTCTGGACACGCGCGAGTACCTGCAAATACTTCAAGCGAAAATTGTGAAAGGAAACAAACACACGAACATTCCATTCACACCGAAATGGATTCACTCATGCATACTTCTATAAACAGACGGCATGATGTCGTGCAAAATGAATTTGCACCGAGCTGGTAAATCCTCAGCCCAAAACCGTAACGACAGCCATGATATTGGTGTTTCAGCGCCAAGGGGAGCGCGAACAAACCAGGGCTCCTTGGTCAAGGAGATGCTGAAGAATTTCACCGTCGAGAAGTTCAATGGTGAGGGCTATGATGATTGCCCTGGAAGATGCAACTCTATTTCCGTCAGATTGGATTGCTGAAACTAATGATTGGGGAGGAGCATAGACCGAGTGACCCCCCGCTGCAGGAAGACTAGGACAAACGCTCCTCGGCTGGCTGCTATTTGATGTCTCAGAGTTTGGAGCTGAACCAGCGTCACCACGTTATGCACCTGCTGCCAAAGGTTGAGTGCGGTCCGAAGGTATGGACCGTGTTGAAGGAGCTGCACGCCCTGACCTCCGTTGTTGCAACGTTGATGCTGGAGAGGGAGCTGTCCGCGTTGCGCCTAATCAAGAGAGAGCCGGTGCAACCTGTCCGGGACAAAATGCGCTACCTGTACGCGAAGTTGGCGACCGCGGAAATCACCTACCCAGAGCAAACCAAGTGCTTGAAGATACTGTCGCTGCTGCCGGAATCGTGGCTTCAATTCACGAGCGGATTGAGCCTGCCGCAGAACCAGAGCTCGTGGACACTTGAGTGGGTGCGGACAAAGATTCTGGAGGAGGACTTCCGTCGCCGCCAACTGTGGGGTGGAGACGACGGTAGCAGCGGCTACGGGATGCAAGGGAGCCGACGTGGCAGAGGACGTGGCTTCGGTGGTGCTGGACGCGGTGCAAAAATGGACGACGACTCAAACGACCAACAAGGAGGTACCGGTTGGGGTCGTGGTGGGAAATCTGGACGTGGGGGCAAGTCGGGTGCTGGTGGCAAAATGAAAGGGAGTTGCTGGTATTGTGAGAAGGAGGGGCACCCCTGGTTTTTGTGCTATAAGAAACCTGATGGATGGACCCCCCAGAATCGTCACCAAGATGGCGGCGCGCGGAGGAACCAGAAAAACGGCGCGAACATGGGCGCCGATTCGTCCAACAACAACCCGAAGAGCAAAGGCGGTGCGCAGAAGAAGGAGCGCACCGCAGGCCAGTTCTTCCATATTGGAGAGCAGGGGGAGCAAGGAGACGCCTCTGCCAAGGTTGGAGCATGTTGGTGTAAGGGCCTCATAAACTCAAGCTATTAAGACTTTATCAAACTTAAAACCTCTCCTCGGGGTCACCTCCAAGGGTCCTTGGGTGCCTGGTACAAGACCAGCCCCTATCCTCGGGTCCGAGTTTGTAGAGAGAGGGATCAAGAGGGACTTAGTCAAAACAGCAAGAGTACCTTGAACGTCGCGCATCGTGTCGTGCAGACCGTCGATCTGATTAAGCTGAGAATTTCCTGTATCGAAGCTCGCTCCAAGAGCTTTAAAATAAGCCAAGTTGCCTCGCGAAAAGTTCTGCCATTACGGAGTTATGGCTCGGACAGCGTTTGCCTAGCGTTGGAGTGCTAGCGTACTAGCGTTGACTCGGGTAGCATTCTGCCGTCGCACCGCGTAGAAATGAAATTCCAGGAAGGAAGGAATTCGCTTGAATCAATTTCACTATATCCAGGTACAAACAGAGAAAGAATAAATAGTTCTAGCTAGCAAGGACCTTGGAAATAAACCTGGGAACAACCAAGGATGATCCCAAAAAATTCCAAGCAACAGAACCAACCTCGCTGGACAAAACAGCAGGTGGTAGGTTGGTAAACAACCTCGTTCTGTTTTTCCAACCTAGGAAAACAACAACCAGGTTCAGGTCCTAAAAAACAGAACCTGATTTGTCTTTGCCCAACCAGCCAAATGCTGGTTCCGCTGGTTTCCCCTGGCCTTGTAGCATGCAGATACAGACAAACAACATCCAACCTTCACCTAAAATGTACCTCTATAGTGCCTGCCCTGCTACACTATAGTTAACCAACCAAAACAGTACAAATTCGAGTTGGATAGAACTGAATCTGCGCAATCAAGTAAGCCGAACCCCAAAGCTTCCATCTTGGGTTCCTTTGCGAGCTCGTCCTTTCTGCTTGTACTGTTCATAGCGCGTACAATGTTATGCCGAAGCGCATAATGCGTGAGTAACTGCAAATGCTTCAAGCGAAAATTGCGAAAGCAAACAAACACACGAACATTCCATTCATACCCAAATGCATTCGCACACGCATACTCGTACAAACAGACGGCAGGATGTCGTGCAATGTTAATCTGCACCCAAGACACTCCCCCTCAGCCTGCCGGCTGCATCCCCATCATTCCATACTAGTTCATGCTCATTCCACTCATGCCCACAGAACGCCAATGAGGCTCATCTGCAAGCCTCTTGGTGAGGAAGTCTGCTGGCTGCTGGTGAGTCTTAATGTAGATCAGATTCACCGTCCCCCTCTTCACCTCCTTACGCAGCCAGTGCCACTTGATACGCATGTGCTTATTGAGCACATGAAGTAGAGCGTTCCTGGCCATTCCAAGAGCTCCCTTGCTATCACAAAACAGGGGCGTAGCAACCTTTCGCTCCTGGCCAATCTCCTCCAACAGCCTCCTCAGCCAAATCACCTCCTTCACCCCATGAAACATCGCCATGTACTCCAATGCTTGGGTGAGAGTTCAGATACTTCACCACACGCTCAGCTGCATCCACCTGCTCCTCTGATGGATTCTGCACCACCCTAGCCAGCTGCCCAACCGAGAAAGGGATGTCAGGCCTTGTGTGAACTGCTGCATACAAGAGGCTGCCCACCAAGGACTGAAATTGCTGCTGCTCCTTGGCTTCAACCCCTTCATCCTCTGCAGCTTTCACAAGCTTGAATTCTGTTGGCAGGGGAGTTGCATCCTTGCGCTCATTCTCAATCTCGTACTTCTCCCCCAGCTCCTTGATGAACTTCTCCTGGTGCAGCTTCAACCACCTGTGATCCAGATCCCTCTTCACGTGCATCCCGAGGTAGTACTTTACCTCCCCAAGGCTCTTGCACTTGAAGGTCTCCATCAGCTGCTGCTGCACCTTCTGGATCTCCTTCATGCTGCTGCAAAAGAGAAGAATGTCGTCCACATAGACTAGAAACAGCACCAGCTTCTCCCCCTCCCCCTTGAGAAAGAGGCTCTCATCACAGCTGCTGGTCCTGAATCCCATCTCCTCTAAAACAGCTGCCAACTTTTGGTACCAACAGCGTGGCGCCTGCTTCAAGCCGTAGATGGACTTTTTCAGCTTGCACACCCTGCCCGTACCATCCTCATACCCAGGCGGCTGCGTCATGTACACATCCTCCTCTAAAATCCCATTGAGGAATGCCGTTGATATATCCATCTGAATGATGAATTTCCCACTAACGGTTGCATCTGCCAACAAGACACGGAGGGTAGGGGGTTTGGCAGTGCGAGCAAAGAACTCATTGAAGTCCCGCTTCTCCTTCTGCATAAACCCCTTAGCCACCAGCCTACTCTTGTAGATGGTGACCTGTCCCTTGTCATCGGTCTTGATCCTTAGCACCCACTTGCACTGTACGGCTTTCTTTCCCTCACGCAGCACCACCAGCTCCCATGTCCCATTCTCTAGCAGGCTCTGGTACTCAACATCACTGGAAACCAGCCACTTCTCCCTATCTGGTCCAGCTAATGCCTCCTCCATGCTAGCTGGTTCCTCTGGTGCAGGGGCAAGAAAACAGTAGCCAGGTTCATCCTCCTCATCCGGATCATAGCCATGCGGTAGAATCAGCAATGCCTCCTCTGTCCCAAGCTGCTGCTCTGCTACATCAGCTCCTGCAGTCAGCTTCTTAGTAGCCATACGGGTATGTCCTGGATTGGAGACGGGTGTCTCCCATCCCCTCATAACAACACCCTTCAGCTTCTTAGTTTTCCCCTGCTGCTGCTCTCCTCCCTTGGTTCCAGTAGCTCCAGTAGTGCTACCACTAGTCCCCACACCATCACCTCTACCAGCACGTGCCTCATGCACCGTCTCTCCATCACCACCCTGTGCAGCTGCCTCCTCTCCCTCCTCCCACACACTAGGAGTCAGGTCTAGCTGCATGGTGATCTGCTCCATCTGCTGGGACACCCTGGCCTCTGGATGTTTCTCCCAGCTCCCATACATCATGCCCTCAGAAAACTTCACATCCCTGCTGTCAAACAACACACCCTTGGAAGGTTCCCACAGCAGCCATCCCTTGCTCTCAGCAGCCAGCCCCAAATGCACACACCAGATTTCACTCGCCCCCAACTTACTGCGGTAGGTCTTGGGGACGTGGGCGACTGCCATGCCACCAAACACCCTCAGCATGTCCACCGGCGGCTTCCTCCCAAGCCACCTCTCCAACGGCACCCATGAGTCATCCCCAACCTTTGTGAGTACCCTGTTCCTAGCGACGGTAGCGTGCCGAACAGCATGGGGCCACATCAAGTTGCCCAGCCCAGATTCTATGAGCAGCGCCCTAGCTGTCTCCAGAATTGTCCGGTTCGTCCGTTCTGCTACACCGTTAGACTGTGGGGTGTAAGCCATGGTCAGCTCCCTCTGGATGCCCTGCTTCTTGAGCCAGGACGTCATCTCAGCTCCAAGGAACTCACCACCCCGATCTGTCCTAATCCGCTTCACCACACACTCCGCTTGCTTCTCCACGAATGGCAGCCAATCTTCCCGTATCGTAGAGGCGGCATGGTCCTTCTGCTTAAGCAGATATGCCCACATAAGCCTGCTCCAATCATCTACTATGGTCAAAAAGTACCGCTCCCCCTGAACCGGCAACGGCCCCACCAAGTCTATGTGGACCAGCTCCAACGGCTTCTTGCTCCTGCTTGCCACACTATGGAAGGGGAAACGGGTAAACTTTGAGAGCAAACAGATTTCACAATTCTCATCAGGTGGCTGTCCGTTCAGCTTCTGACCCTTAACGGCTCCATCTTTCTCCAAGTGCTTCAATAAAGGCATTGCCACATGCCCCAAGCGTCGGTGTGCCGTTGCCCAATCTATCTCCCCAGATCTGGCCGACACTTTCACACCAACCCCTCCAACGGCATTGCACTCCCCCTGGGATGCAGACCCCTCTCCAGCCTGCCCCCCACCATGCCACGCCAACGCCGGCAGCTGCCACATGGATCTGTACACGTCCGTGCTCTCGTGCAGATCCCAAAGCACCCGATTGCCCAGCTGCCCCTTGTAAGTGCGTGCCCCATCCGTGCTAGTGCTCACCCCAGCCTTGCCAAGCTTACGGAGGGAGATGAGGTTGGCCTTGAGTTCAGGAACGAGGAGAACCTCGTGCAGCACCACCGGCTTGCCATCCGCTTCCTTAAACGCAGCTCGTCCCGCACCAGCCACCTTCAGCGCGTGTCCAGAGGCGGAGCACACCTCGTTGATCGGTGCAGCGCGTACGTGGTCCAGCAGGTCCTTGCGCGGCGTCATCGTCCAAGCAGCGCCCGTGTCCAACACCCAATAATCCAGGGGGTGCAGCTCTGCTCCAACCTTGGCAGAGGCGTCTTCCTAATCCCCCTGCTCCCCCGGCTCTCCAATATGGAAGAAATGGCCCGCGGTGCGCTCCTTCTTCTTTTCCGCACCGCCGTTGCTCTTCGGGTTGTTGTTGGACGAATCAGCGACCATGCTCGTGCCGTTTTTCTGGTTCCTCCGCGCGCCGCCATCCTGGTGACGATTCTGGGGGGTCCATCCATTGGGTTTCTTATATCACAAAAACCAGGGGTGCCCCTCCTTCTCACAATACCAGCAACTCCCTTTCATTTTGCCACCAGCACCCGACTTGCCCGCACGTCCAGATTTCGCACCGCGACCCCAACCGGTACCTCCTTGTTGGTCGTTGGAGTCGTCGTCCTTCTTTGCACCGCGTCCAGCACCACCAAAGCCACGTCCTCTGCCACGTCGGCTTCCTTGCATCCCATAGCCGCTGCTGCCGTCGTCTCCACCCCTTAGTTGGCGGCGACGGAAGTCCTCCTCCAGAATCTTTGTCCGCACCCTTTCGAGTGTCCACGAGCTCTGGTTCTGCGGCAGGCTCAATCCGCTCGTGAATTGAAGCCACGATTCTGGCAGCAGCGAGAGCATCTTCAAACACTTGGACTGCTCCGGGTAGGTGATTCCCGCGGTCGCCAACTTCGCGTAGAGGTTGCGCATCTTGTCCAGGACAGGTTGCACCGGCTCTCCCTCGCTCAGACGCAACGCGGACAGCTCCCTCTCCAGCATCAATGTTGCAACAACGGAGGTCGGGGCGTGCAGCTCCTTCAACACGGTCCACGCCTTCGGACCGCACTCAACCTCCGGAAGCAGGTGCATGACGTGGTGACGCTGGTTCAGCTCCAAACTCTGCGACATCAAATAGCAGCCAGCCGAGGAGCGCTCGTCCTAGTCTTCATGCAGCGGGGGGTCACTCGGTCTAGGCTCCTTCCCAATCATTAGTTTCTGCAATCCAATCAGACGGTAATAGAGTTGCATCTTCCAGGCCCAATCATCATAGCCCTCACCATTGAACTTCTCGACGGTGAAATTCTTCAGCACCTCGTTGACCAGCGAGCCCTGGTTTGTTCGCGCTCCCCTTGGCGCTGAAACACCAGAATCATGGCTGCCGCTACGATCTTGGGCTGAAGATTCACCAGCTCCCGTCGAGGTGTTGCCCGCCATAGCTACCTATATCGAGGATCACTATAACGCAGCTCTGATACCAGCTTGTTGGTGTAAGGGCCTTATAAACTCAAGCTATTAAGACTTTATCAAACTTAAAACCTCTCCTCGGGGTCACCTCCAAGGGTCCTTGGGTGCTTGGTATAAGACCAGCCCCTATCCTCGTGTCCGAGTTTGTAGAGAGAGGGATCAAGAGGGACTTAGTCAAAACAGCAAGAGTACCTTGAACGTCGTGCAGCGTATCGTGCAGATCGTTGATCGGATTAAGCTGAGAATTTCCTATATCGAAGCTCGCTCCAAGAGCTTTAAAATAAGCCAAGTTGCCTCGCGAAAAGTTCTGCCATTACGAAGTTATGGCTCGGACAGCGTTTGCCTAGCGTTGGAGAGCTAGCGTACTAGCGTTGACTCGGGTAGCATTCTGCCGTTGCACCGCGTAGAAACGAAATTCCAGGAAGGAAGGAATTCGCTTGAATCAATTTCACTATATCCAGGTACAAACAGAGAAAGAATAAATAGTTCTAGCTAGCAAGGACCTTGGGAATAAAACTGGGAACAACCAAGGATGATCCCAAATAATTCCAAGCAACAGAACCAACCTGGCTGGACAAAACAGCAGGTGGTAGGTTGGTAAACAACCTCTGGTTCTGTTTTTCCAACCTGGGAAATACAACAACCAGGTTCAGGTCCTAAAAACAGAACCTGTTTTGTCTTTGCCCAACCAGCCAAATGCTGGTTCCACTGGTTTCCCCTAGCCCTGTAGCATGCAGATACAAACAAACAACATCCAACCTTCACCTAAATTGTACCCCTATAGTGCCTGCCTTGCTACACTATAGTTAACCAAACAAAACAGTACAATTTCGAGTTGGATAGAACTGAATCTGCACAATCAAGTAAGCCGAACCGCAAAGCTTCCATATTGGGTTCCTTTGCAAGCTCGTCCTTTCTGCTTGCACTGTTCATAGCGCGTACAATGTCGTGCCGAAGCACACATTGTGCGAGTACCTGCAAATGCTTCAAGCGAGAATTGCGAAAGCAAACAAACACACGAACATTCCTTTCACACGCAAAGGCATTCGCACACGCATACTCGTACAAACAGACGGCAGGATGTCGTGCAAAGTTAATTTGCACCCAACACACGCACAATGCCCGTATCTTGTTGTTAGTTGGAGATTCATCATTTAGATGGATTCATCAACGGCATTCCTCAATTGGATTTTAGAGGAGGATGTGTACATGACACAGCCGCTTGGGTATGAGGATGGTACGTTAATTTGACCTCGAGCATTGTGCGCTTCGGCACAATATTGTACGCGCTATGAACAGTACAAGCAGAAAGGACGAGCTTGCAAAGGAACCCAAGATGGAAGCTTTGCGGTTCGGTTGAATTGATTGCGCAGATTCAGTTCTATCCAACTCGAAATTGTACTATTTTGTTTGGTTGACTATAGTGTAGCAGGGCAGGCACTATGGGGGTACAATTTAGGTGAAGGTTGGATGTTGTTTGTTTGTATCTGCTTGGTACTGGGCTAGGGGAAACCAGCATTTGGCTGGTTGGGCAAAGACAAAAGAGGTTCTGTTTTTTCGGACCTGAACCTGGTTGTTGTTTTCCCATGTTGGAAAAACAGAACCAGATGTTGTTTACCAACCTACCACCTACCGGTTTGTCCAGTCAGGTTGGTTCTGCTACTTGGAATTATTTGGGATCATCCCTGGTTATTCCGAGGTTGATTTCCAAGGTCCTTGCTAGCTAGAACTATACTTTCCTTTTCTGTTTGTTCCTGGATTATAGTGAATTTGATTCAAGCGAATTCCTTTCTTACTGGACTTTCAGTTCTACGTAGAACAATGACGGAATACTACCCGAGTCAACGCTAGTACGCAAGCACTAAGAGGGAGCGGTACTTTCTGATGATTGTGGATAATTGGAGCAGACTAATGTGGGTATATCCCTGCCGTTCGTTGAGAAGCGTGCAGAGTCTGTGGAGAAGCGGATTAGGACAGAACGGGGTGGTGAGTTCCTTGGAGCTGAGATGATGGCTTGGCTTAAAAAGCAGGGTATACAGAGCGAGCTGATGACTGCTTATGCCCCACGGTCCAACAGTGTAGGCAGTCGTGACCGTGGACCCGTGGACCGTGGGCGTACCTAAACCGTAAGCCCTAAACCCTAAGCAGGAATGGGCGAACCTAGAATTAGGAATGGGCATCTCCATGTGGCCCCATGCTGTTTGGCACGCTACCGTCGCTAGGAAAATGGTGCTCACTAAGGTTGGAGATGACTCGTGGGTGCCGTTGGAGAGGTGGCTTGGGAGGAAGATGCCGGTGGACATGTTGAGGGTGTTTGGTTGCATGGTAGTCGCCCACGTACCCAAGAAATATCGATGTGTGTTGGGGGCGAGTGCAATCTGGTGTGTACATTTGGCGCTGGCTGCTGAGAGCGAGGGGCGGCTGCTGTGGGAACCATGCAAGGGTGTGTTGTTTGACAATAGGGATGTGAAGTTTGTCGAGGGCCTGATATATGGGGGCTAGAAGAAACAGCCGGAGCCCAAGGTATCACAGGAGATAGAGCAGATCACCATGCAGCTAGACCTTACTCCTCATGTGTGGGAGGAGAGAGATGAGGCAGCTGGAGAAGGTGGTGATGGAGAGAGGGTATTGGAGGCACCTGCTGGTGGAGGAGGTGTAGAGGCTAGTGGTAGCACTACTAGAGCTGCTGGACCTGAGGGTGAGCAGCAGGGCAAAGCTAATGCTCCTGCACTACCACAAAGGAGGAAGCCGAAGGGTGTTGTTATGAAGGGGTGGGAGACACCCATCTTCAGGCCAAAACGTACCCGTATGGCCACTATAAAGCTGACCGCATGAGCTGATGTAGCAGAGTAGCAGCTGGGGAACGAAGAGGCGTTGCTGATTTTGCCCCTAAGCTATGACCCAGATGAGGACGACAAACCTACGTACTGTTTTCTTGCCGCTGCACCAGAGGAACCAGCTAGCATGGAGAAGGCATTAGCTGGACCAGATAGGGAGAACTGGCTGCCTTCTAGGGATGTTGATCACCAGAGCCTGCAAGAGAACGGAACTTGGGAACTGGTGGTGCTGCCTGAGGGGAAGAAAACGGTACTATGCAAGTGGGTGCTGAAGATTAAGACCGATGACAAGAGGCAGGTCACCATCTACAAACGTAGGATGGTGGCTAAGGGGTTTATGCAGAAGGAGAAGCAGGACTTAAATGAGATCTTTGCTCCCACTGCCAAACCCCCTAACCTCCGTGCATTGTTGGTAGATGCAGCCGTTAGTGGGACATTCATCCTTCAAATAAGAATGGCATTTCTCAACAGAATTTTAGAGGAGATATGATGCAGCCGCCTAGGTATAAGGTGATGGAAAGCGCGTGAATCTGGAGAGTGTACAAGAGATTAAGTCCGCCGACTTCGACGGAACATTGCGTGCAGCTCACGTAACCTTAAACTATGAGCAGGTACGCGTTTGAACAGTCTTATTCTCTACTTTCCAGAACGGTAACGCACGTTTTCAACCAAGATCTAGGCCGATCGCTATCGCGCTTTAAGTGCGACAGTATATTCTGGCGGAATTAGTAGGCAGCCATGAATTAGACCAAAAGACTAGCTTTAGCAAGAGTTCAGATCTGAAAAGTGACGAGTTGTTCAAACCCTACCGACCCAACCCTTGTCCTACAACAATCCCCAACAACCCAAAGTGCTAAACTAGCAACACCAAAGGTGTTGTAGTGAATAGCAAAGGTTTGTTGGTGCTTGTTGGGTGCGAGATCAATACCAGCCCGCAACAAGTCTAACCACCACATTTTGCCCAAACCCTTAGCCCACAACCAGCTAGAGCAAAATACCACAACCACCTACACAATCAACACTCCCCCTTGCTCGTGCTGGAGGTGGCTGAACACCACTGGGCAAAATCCTTCACTTCACTCCCCCTTGCCCAGGGAAGGGAGCCATCCACAGCATGAGGTCGTCAATGCAGAGAAGCACCAGTCCTCCCACATCCTGCTCAGGCACCATGCTGACATGGGGCTGCATCCCCATTAAGGACATGCACACACCATGCCGCTCAAAAGAGAGGGGTTTGGTGAGTATATCTGCTGCTTGAAGGTTGGTGGGGCACCACCGGAGGATCACCTCGCCGCACGCCACCATCTCCCTGATGAAATGCCACCGAACCTGCATGTGCTTGGTGCGGCCATGCAAGCATGCATTCTGTGCAAGGGCAATGGCAGACTGATTGTCCACAAACACAGGCACACCACCAGCAAACTCATGCCCAAACTCCCCAAACAAACGCTTCAGCCACACACCCTCCTGAATGCACTGACACAGACTGATGTACTCACTCTCAGTGGTGGACAATGCAACCACCGGCTGCCTCTTGCTCTGCCAAGAGATGGCTGCACCATTGAGGCAATATACATAGCCGGTGTGACTCTTGCGATCAGCTGAATCTCCAGCATAATCAGCATCACTAAAGCCCACCAACTCGACCTGAGGCTTGCTGTGTGCGGGGTAGAAGATACCTGACTTGACATAACCTTTCAAGTACCTTAGCACTCTCTTAGCAGCCTGCAGGTGAAATGCCTTGGGACAAGGCACAACCTTGGACAGCTATGACACTGCATAAGCAATCTGCGGCTGTGTGGTCGTGCTTGCATACATGAGAGACCCCACAATGCTTTGATAGAGCCGGACCAGCTCATCTCTCAGCAAGGGCTCCTCAGCATGTGCATGCACGTCGAACCCTGCGAGGAGATGGGTATGCACGGGGTTAGCCTCTGAAAGCCCGAAGGACTCAAGCATGTTGAGAATGTACCTCTCCTGATGAATCAAGATGCCACTCTCATCACGCTCAATCTGCACCCCCAAATAGTACTTAGCCTCCCCCAAGTCCTTCATGCGGAAACGAGAGGAGAAGAGACCCTTCACATCGTCCAGCAAGACCATGCTCGAAGACATGAGCAGAATGTCATCCACATAGAGGTAAAGGGACAGCCTGCCCTCATGCCTCACCAAGTGGTACAAGGCGGGGTCACACTCCGACCTCTCAAACCCAAAATCCATCAGCGCCTCATCAAACTTGAGGTACCACTGCCTTGGAGCTTGCTTTAGCCCATAGATTGATTTCTTGAGTCGGCAAACTCTGCCGGATCCATCATCAAAACCAGGTGGCTGCCTCATGTAAAGCTCCTCCTTCAAGACCCCATGAAGATAGGCGGTATGTGATGGATGTGAGACCCCGAGGATGCTGCCATCCCAAGGGAACCTCTCAGGGTGGTAGGTTTACCCACCGGGGTATATACCTAGTCATAGTGAACGCCTCGTGTTTGAGTGTTCCCCATGGCCACCAACCTGGACTTAGGCCTCTCAATACTCCCATCAGCCATGTGCTTATACTTCCACACCCACTGACACCTCAAGACCTCCATTCTAGGTGGCACACAAGCTGGATCAACCAGCTCAAAAGACTCGTTCACCCTATGAGACTCAAGCTCCTCACGCATGGACTCGACCCACTCAGGACGGGACAAGGCCTCCTTGACCGACTTAGGCTCATGCACCTGACCCATGAGACAAAAATCAAGCCCAAGCTCACCCCCCTCAGCATCCACAAGCATGCACTCCTCCATATCATGCACCTCATGATCATGCATGCAAGCATACTGTGCACTTGGTGTGAACCTTTCGGGTGGCCGGGAGATGTGTGTGGTGCGGCGCAGAGGTGAAGCCTCCCCCTGCTCCAAACTTTGCAGCTTCTCCTTCCAAGTCACTCTCTTCATGGGAGACCGTGGTGACTTGGACAGCTGCTGCTGCAGTATTTGCTGCCACCTACCCATAGGAACAGGTGGTGTATGCTCCTGTGGTGGTTGCTGCGGCTTCTCTTGTTGCTGCTGCTGCCCCTGTGGCTGCTCCGGGTCATGGGCTGGTGCGTTAGGGTCAGGGGTAGAACCAGCAGTTGGTGACTCCTCATGGTGAGGTGCAGCTGCCTTTTGTTCCTCTTGCTGCTCCTCTACCTCCTCTCCAAGGTCCTCCCATGCCCCCTCAAAGATGGAAGAGGTGTAGGGATCCTGAAGGGAGTTCCCAACTGTACTAGCACCATGCTCTTTCCACCCCTTATAGCTCAGCCCCTCGTGGAAAACCACATCCCTGCTTTCCACCACCCGCTGATCCGCCACACTCCACAACATCCAAGCTTTGCTCCTCTCCGACACCCCAAGAAAAATGCCCCATTGTGCCTTAGGATCCAGCTTCCTCCGTTGCTGGTCGGGCACTTTGTACTGCGCCATGCGCCCCCACACTCGTGCCATGGACACACTAGGCACCTTCCTGGTCCCTATGAAGTAAGGGCTCTTGCCCCCTAGCCCCTTGCTGCCCATTCTGTTCTTAACCCAGTTGGCATATTGCACTGCTGCCCCCCACCAAGTATGGTCCAGCTGCGCATGAGCAAGCATGGCTCGGGCAAGGTCAATGAGGGTCCGGTTTAGCCGCTCCGCTGCCCCATTTTGCTGCGGCGTGTAGGCGACTGAAAGCTGGTGGGTGATGCCCTTGTCTTCAAGGAAAGACTCCAGATCCTTCCCCATGTACTCCCCACCCCGATCGGACCTAAGTATTTTCACCTTGGCCCCGGCTTCCCTCTGCGCATAGCGTATCCAACGCTTGAACACCTTGGCCACCTCTTCCTTGGTTTTCACCAAGGTAACCCAACTTAGGCGGCTGAAGTCATCCAAGAAGGTGATGAAGTATTTGCTGCCCTTCTCCCTATCCGGTGTTTGCATGGGGCCACACACATCCGTGTGCACCAACTCAAGAGGTGCGGAGGCTCTAGTGGTGGAGGTAGGGAAAGAGGTCCTTGGCAGCTTCCTGGTCGTGCAATCAGGGCACTTGCTTAGCTGCCCACCACCCTCCTTGATCTCCACACCCTTCAGCTCCCCCTTCTTCACACACTCCACAAGTTGATGCCTTCCTGCATGCCCCATGCGTAGGTGCAGCAAATCTGTCGTCACCTGCTCCACGTCCCTCCAACGGCTGCTACAAGCGGCTTCCTCGGCTTCAACTCCATGTGCCCTCTCCACCTGAGGCACACAAACTGGAACAAGGTATAGGCCCTTCTCTAATTTGGCCTCCATCACCACAGCTCCACCCTTGCGAACGGTGCCACCTTCCATGGTGAAGATGCATATGTATTCTTGCCTCGCAAGTTGAGAGCATGAGAGAAGGTTGGCTGCCAAATCAGGAACATGAAGCACACCCTTCACATTCAGCACCTCCCCCTCCTTCCCCATGACGGTGATGGTGCCGATGCCGATTGCTTGCAGCGTATCTCCGCTCCCCACAATCACATTTCTGGAGATAGGTGGGAGGGAGTGATAAGTGGTGAAGAGGTCGCGCCGAGGTACCATTCCACAGGTTGCTCCAGAGTCTAGAATGAGCTGATTAGGGTCAGCCAACGTACGACCAGCAAGCGCCGTCTCCTTCTCCAAGGATAAGAAGGAGAAGCCATCATCCGATAAGTCCTCCTTTCCCTTCTTATCCTCGTTTGCCGCCGCTGCTGCCGCTTTCTCTTTGCTGCCCTTCTTGTTCCATGCTCCGTTCTTCATCCTCCTCTCCACCCACTCAGGCCTAGTGACAGGTGGAGCCTCTCCTGGGTACCCTTGAGGCTTCCACCCATCTAGTCGACTCCAGCACTCATTCCAAGAGTGCTTCCGGTTGCATCCAGGGACGAGGCACTTGTCGAGCTCCTTCTTCTTCCCCCCACCTCCGTGCCGCTGCTGGTATTTCTTGAAGGCAACCCTATCACCTGCCCCCATTCCCCCTTCAACTCCTCTACCAGCATCACGCTTGCGAGCCTCATCAGAAACCAACACCTCCCATATCCAGGCCTTGGTCCATTTCTGCTGCTCTAGGTGAAGGTATTGTAGTAGAGCCTCGTTTGCTTCTTGGTCCAGCCCCTGGAGTGCGGTGTAGATGATCTCCTTCTCATCTACTTCATAGTTCAGCTCCTCCAATGCCCTCACATACTCATCCACCCTCTGGAGGTACTGCACCATGGTCTCCCTATCGCCATAGTTGCGTTCCATGGTGTAGAACCGCTTCCTCCAGGTGAGTATGATTAACAACCCTTTTTGCAAATGTCGATCTTGAACTCTCTTCCATGCTAGTGCAGCTGCTCCTTGCTTGCCCTTCAGGTCAATCAGCATCTTTAGGAGCTCTAGTTGGCCTTCCAAGGCCCAACACAGGTACTGGAACGCTTGCTTGTCCTTGCGGTCCCATGCTTCTTGTGCCTTAAGAAGCTCCTATGTACTAAGCCGTTGCCTTCCGGTTCGCGGTGTTGCTGGTCCACCTCCACTTCCCTCAGTTATGGATGAGCTAGAGGCTCCCCCAGCCCCTTCTCCCACTTGGCTAGAGACTCCAGTAGATGCCTTTCCTTCATCAGCTTCAGGTCTTCGCTCCGATCCCTCCAAAACGCCTTCTTGGTCTTTGATACGTAGCCAAAGCGTAAACTGGAACCGCCATAGCGAAAAATCCGAGCCGGTGAACCTAGGAGGGCCATCTAATTTCTGGGCCATAACCAACCCTAGATCTGGAGATTCTTAAGCCAATTCGTAATATGATAATAGGAGGGAATGTCGCAGGCCTAACCAGCTCTGATACCACTGATGGAAAGCGCGTGAATCTGGAGAGCGTACAAGAGATTAAGTCCGCCGACTTCGACGGAACATTGCGTGCAGCTCACGCAACCTTGAACTATGAGCAGGTACGCGTTGGAACAGTCTTAATCTCTACTTTCCATAATGGTAGCGCACGTTTTCAACCAAGATCTAGGCCGATCGCTATCGCGATTTAAGTGCGACGGTGTATTCTGGCGGAATTAGTAGGCAGCCATGGATTAGACCAAAAGACCAGCTTCAGCAAGAGTTCAGATCTGAAAAGTGACGAGTTGTTCAAACCCTACCAACCCAACCCTCGCCTTACAACAATCCCCAACAACCCAAAGTGCTAAACTAGCAACACCAAAGGTGTTGTAGTGAATAGCAAAGGTTTGTTGGTGCTTGTTGGGTGCGAGATCAATACCAGCCCGCAACAAGTCTAACCACCACATTTTGCCCAAACCTTTAGCCCACAACCAGCTAGAGCAAAATACCACAACCACCTACACAATCAACATAAGGATGGTACGGGCAGGGTGTGCAAGTGTAACAAGTCAATCTACGGCTTGAAGCACGCGCCACATTGCTGGTACCAGAGGTTGGCAGCTACTGTAGAGGAGATGAGATTCAAGACCAGCAGCTGTGACGGGAGTCTCTTTCTCAAGGGCATGGTGGAGAAGTGTGGGATTGAGAATGAGCACAAGGTTGCAACTCCTCTGCCAGCTGAGTTCAAGCTTGTGAAGGCTGCAAAGGAGGAAGGGGCTGAAACTGAGGAGCAGCAGCAATTTCAGTCCTTGGTGGGCAATTTCTTTCAAGGCCTGATATTTTTTTCTCGGATGGGTAGCTGGCCGAAGTGGTGCTGGATCCGTCTGAGAAGCAGGTGGATGCAGCTAAACGTGTGGTGAAATACCTCATCTCTCACCCAGGCATTGGAGTTGCATAAGGAGGCTGTATGTGTAAGGAGGTAGGTGAAGAGGGGGACGGTGAATCCAATCTACATCAAGACTCACCAGCAGCCAGCAGACTTCCGCACCAAGTGGCTTGTGAATGAGACTCATTGGCATATTGTGCGCATGAATGGAATGAGTATGAACTAGCATGGAATATTGAGGATGCAGCCGGTAGGCCGAGGGAGAGTATGTTGGATGCAAATTTTCAATGCACGAGATCCTGCCGTATGTTTGTACGAATATGCGTGTGCGAATACATTTGCGTATGAATGGTGTTTCCGTATGTTTGTTTGCTTTCCCATTTTTCGCTTGAACCATTTGCAGGTACTCGCGCAATCTGCACTTTGGCACAACATTGTACTCACTATAAACAGTACAAGCACAAAGGACGAGCTCGCAAAAGATCCTAAAATGGAAACTTTGCGGTTCGGTTTAATTAATTGCGCAGATTCAGCGCTATCCAACTTGAAACTGTACTGTTTGGTTTGGTTGAATATATTGTAGCAGGGCAGGCATTATAGGGGTACAATTTAGGTGAAGATTGGAAAGTTTTTGTCTGTATTTGCATGCTACAGGGCCAGTCGAAACAATCAGAACCACAATTTGGCTGGTTGGGCAAGGACAAAACAGGTTCTGGTTTTAGGACCTGAACCAGGTTGTTGTTTTCCCAGGTTAGAAAAACAGAACCAGAGGTTGTTTGCCAAACCTTTGTCCAGCCAGGTTGGTGTTGCTTGGAATTATTTGGGATCATCCCTTATTGTTCTCAGGTTTATTCCCAAGTTCTTTGCTATCTAGAACTATTTATTCCTTCTCTGTTTGTACCTGGATATTGTGAAATTGATTCAAGCGAATTCCTTTACTTTCGTTCCTACCCAGTGCGACGGCAGAATGCTACTGACTCAACGCTAATATGCTAGCATTTTAACGCAAGGCAAATGCTGTCCGAGGCAAAACATCGTTATGGCATAACTTTTGGCGAGGCTATTTGGCTTACTTTGAAGCTCTTGGAGCGAGCTTCGATGTGTCAAATTCTCAGCATAATCTGATCGACGGTCTGTACGATACGGTGCGCGAAGATCAAGGTACTCTTGCTAATTTAGCTAAGTTAATCTTGACTCCTCTCTCTAAATCAGGCCCGATGATAGGGGCTGGTCTTGTACTAGGCACCCACGGACCCTTGGAGGTGACCCAGACAAGAGGATTTAAGTCTGATTGTGTCATAATAGTCATTTTGGGCTCTTACTCCTCCGAGTGAAGCACCTGTCCGAACTCGCCAGTTTGGTAGCGTCTCCTCGTATCAGCCTCCCTCGCCTGCAGGGTATCTACAACTCCTGCTTCGGCCTCCTGGCTTACCATGGCGACCAAGACGGCTGCGAGCCTACGAACAAAATAGGTTATGCGGGCCTAGGTCAACTACTCTATAAGTGTAAGTCGCGGGAATTGGAGTTTAACCCTATAATGGGAGCTAGTGTACAGGAGGGGGAAGACACGTTCTGTGAGCGATCGTAGAGTTCCTTGCATTCTCTTGCACTTGCGCGTTCACGAGGCAATACTGCAAGAGTTTCACAATAGAAAATTTAGAAGCAAGTCTGCTCGGCTTGCAAGCAGGTCAACCTCCAGCGCAGCACGGTCGACCGCGTTTCAGCGTTGCAAAGTCCGCACTGCTTCTGCACTGCAGAGAGGCGGCTTGCCATCGTTGCAAGTCGTCGGCATATCAATGCTGCTACAAGAAGGCTGCACAGCGTTGTACCCGCACGACAGCAGCGCACCCACTTCGCATGTGCTCACAGTTGATTCGTCTGTTGTGCACCATCACGTACACAGCGCAGATGCCAAGTCGACCACGAGCCACTGACTGCGCCTGGTCAGTCACGTTGACCTTGGAATACCACCTCCGAGGTCGGCTTTGCCAGAATAACCTAGGCGACTATCGCGCCCCTCGTGGAACCTCGTCGCCCTAGTTACTTGGTCGACCAGGACACCACGAAGTTGGAGTTGACTTGCAGGGCAATATCCCATCAATAGCCGACTGCATTAGATCGGCTTCCACAGGTAGGCGCCAAGAAGTCGGCGCCCTCCCAAGTTTATCTCGCCAGGGCGACCTCTCAAAGATGGCGCCCTCCAAGGTCGGCACCCTTCCTAGGTCTACCTCCTGTAGAAGTCGGCCGCTGGCGTCCCATAGTCGGCGGCTTTGCAGTGGCCATGTATAGGTCGACCAAACCCGTCGACCTGCCTGCCCATGTCAGTGTCGCCCACTGCATTCAGTCGGCTGCACTTTTCGTATACCTAATCTACTAAGTCGACTCCGCCCAATCGATGACGGGGCCAAAATCAACACTTGTTGACGGTTGGTACTAAAAATAGGTGTGCTATTTATCCATATGGATGGTACTAAGAGTATGTGCGTAACTTATCTGTTGGTAATAAGACTAGGTGCGTTACTTACACTTTGGTTGGTACAAAGAGTAGATGCGTTACTTAGCCGTATGGTTGGTACTAGTATACGTGTGTTTTTTACCCGTATGGTTGGTAGTAGTGTAAGTGCGTTATTTTTCATATGGTTGGTACTGAAATAAATGCGATTATAATAAGAGTAATAGAGATACTTCATTGTATGGTTGGTACTAAAAATAAGTGTGTTTTTTCCGTATGGTTGGTACTAAGTAAATACGTTTCTTTCTCGTATCTTGGTATTAAAACTAAGTGCATTAATTGCGTGTATAGTCAGTACTAAAAATAAGTTTGTTACTTACCCGTATGGATAGTGCTAAGAGTAACTCCGTTACTTACTCGAATGGTTAGTACTAACTATATGTGCGTCACTTTCTCGTATTATTAATACTAGGGGTTAGTGCGCTACTTTCCCGTATGGATGATGTTAAGAGTAACTGCATTACTTACCCGTATGGTTGGTATTAAACAATAGTGCGTTACTTATTCCGTATGGTTGGTACAAAAAGCAGGTATGTTACTTACCCGTATGGGTGGTGCTAAGAGTAAGTGCGTAACTTATCCGTCTGGTTGGTGATGAGATTAAGTGTGTTACTTACCGATATGGTTGGTTATAAGAATAAGTGCGTTACATATTCCGTATGGCTGGTACTACTATACTTGCCTTATTTACCCGTATAGTTGGTAATTGTATAGGTGTGTTATTTACCCGTATGGTTGGTACTGAGAATAAGTGCGATATTTACCCTTATTGATTATACTAAGAGTACGTGGAATATTTACCCATATGGCTGGTACTAAGAGTAAATACGTTTTTTACCTATCGGGAAAGTATTTTAAGTAAGTGCGTTACTTTCTCGTATGATTGGTACTAGGAGAAAGTGCGTTACTTACCGATAAGAGATAGTAGCCAACTTTTGCACTACCTAAGTTGTTCGTATGCCGGCAGCCCGTGCAGACCATGACGCCTATGCACGCTTGAAGGCACGCTTGGCTGATGCAATGAGACACCATGGAGATGGCGAATTCGGGCCGGTGCTTCCCTTGAAGGTGGTTCTCTTAGGCATCCGTGCGCTGTAGGCGACGGAACACCTTTCTCGACCTGCATCTCCTCGATCGGTGCAAAACAAAGGTGGAGTCGATGAGGAGATCGAAGGTGGTGCCCAAGTCAGCGGCAGAGAAGGCACAAAGAAGAGAGGTGTGAATAGGGCTCACTGTGTTGTCAGCGAGAGCCAGCGCAAGAGCATTGGTCAACGACGGCTGCAGGCAGCTCTCGTGTTGACGTTGACGGGCGACGTCACTCTCCCCAGCCAAGCAGTGGAAGGCCCATGTCGATGAAACGTGTGATGGTGGCCGTGATCGCACCGGTGTAAGGCTACAATAAACTTTCGCCGGACATGATCGCCATGACTGCGCAGGGCGACAGGACCCCATCACGTGGGAGGAGGCTATCGAGTCTCAGCTGGAAATCGCCGGGCTGAACTGTTTCGCCGACGGCAATGTGCCAATATGCAAAGAGAACGACGTCAAGCTATGCGCGGAGTTTCATGCCACTCATCTGCTGGCCTTCACGGTCATCTCGAGGTGTTGCTCAGCGCACTATGGGGAAAGGCATGATTTTGAGAGGGATCGTAACGTTCCTTGCATTCCCTTGGCACTTGCGTGTCCACAGGGCAAAACGGCAAGATATTTACTAGGGAAAGTTCAGAACAATGGTAGCAACAGCAATGGTAAAGTGGACTATACCAGAAGCAAGTCTACATAGCATGCAAGCAGGTCGACTTCCAGCCCAGCAAGGTCGACCGCGTTTCTAGCACTGCAAAGTCTGCACCGCTCGCGCTGCAATAAGGCAACTTGCCGCAAGTCGACGGCGTGCCAACGCTGCAGCAAGGCGGCTGTCCAGCGTTGCACTCGCATGTACTCGCAGACTGTTGGTGCGATATACATTGTCACGTGTACAACGCAGGTGCCAAGTTAGCCACGTGCCGATGGCAGCGTCTGAGAAGCCACGTCGAACTCGGGATACCACTCCCGAGGTCGCCTTCGCCAGAACCTCCTGGGCGACTGTCGCTCATCTCGCAGAACCTTGTTATCCTGGTTACTTGGTCGACCGGGACACCACCAGGTCGATATCGATTTGCTCGGTAGAAGTCGACCAAATGCTCGTCGACCACCCAGGACGACGAACCACCAGCCGACTTCACCAAGTCGGCCACTCAAAAGGTCGACCAGAACTCCTCTTCACCGACTGCACTAGGCGGCTAGCCCAGATAGGCGCCCCTTCCAGGTCGACGAGTTCCATCGTCGACCACCGATCGAATTCAGCCGCGGGCGTGTCGTCGTCGACGGCTTCGCAGTGGCCCTGGTCCAGGTCGACCAAGACCGTCGACCAGCTGGCCCATGTCAGTGTTGCCCACTGCAGTCGGTCGGCTGCATTTCCCACATACACAACCACGAAGTCGGATCCACCCAAGCTAGGACGGGGCCAACACACAACTCCCGTTGACTTGGAAGTTCGATGATTGGTACTATCCACTTCGCATAATTGGTAATAAGTTTAAATGCGTTACCTAACCATATGGTTATTACTAGGAGTAAGTGCGTTATTTATCTGTAGGATTTCTTACCCGTATAGTTGGTATGCATTTTTTTGTTCGTAGGTTGGTACCAAGAGTAAGTGCGACATTTACCTGTAGGGATAGTACTAACAGTTTGTGCGTTAGGGTTTCATCTAAGTGTCAATGCGTTAGTTTCTTGTATGGTTGGTACTAAGAATAAGTGAGTTACTTACCTGTCTGGTTGGTACTAGAAATACGTATTACTTACCCGTATCGATGGTACTAAGAATAAGTGCATTACGTACCTGTACGGTGGGTAATGAGAATAAGTGCGATACTTACATGTTTGGTTGGTACTAAGAGTAAGTGCGTTCATTTACCCGTACGGTTGGTACTAAGAATAAGCGCATTACTTACCCGTATAGTGTGTACTGAAAAATATGGTGTTTTTTTCCCGTATAGTTTGTACTAAGAGAAAGTGCGTTACTTAGTTTTCCCATATGGATGGTACTATGAATAAATTTACTTACCCATGTGGTTGGTAAAAAAAAAAACGTGCATTACTTACCCGTATGGATCTTAGTACGCCGCCAACCCCCGTGGTCGGCGTCCCAAGATCGGCGCCCTCCATCCCAACGCCCCGCTGTTCGACGCCCAGCTGCTTGGCGTCCTGCTACTTGACGCCCTCTAGCTTGACGTCCCCAGCCTTCCCCGTCGAAGTCAACGTCGGCCCTTCCTTTGTCGACCACCCCCTTACACCTGACCACAAGGTCGGCTCTGCCCAAGCAAGGACGGGGCTACACTCAACTCCCGTTGACACTTCCCTGCCGCGTTCACCCTAGGGCCCCCAGCCCGCACGGCAGAACTTTTCGCGCCAGTGCTGATCGCTCCTCACCGTTAGGGCGCTCTGCAGTATGGTACAGGGGAACACGATATCCGGCCTCGTCGTTGTCGCCACGAACTGCAGCGAGCCGACCTTCTGCGAATGCTCCTCCTCCTAGCGCTCCTGCACCTCCTCGTCGACGAAAGCGAGCTTGGCATAGTCGTCAACCAAGACCAGCGTCTTTGGGGTGTTCTCAATATGCTCCTCATCGATGAACCGCCTACACAGCCAGTCGGCGTAGCCGTGCAGGTGCAGCAACAGCTTTCTCGCCGGCCTGTCGCGCACGATCTCCAGCCCAAGGTACTTCTGCACCGACGAGATCGCGCGCTGCTCCAAGGCGGCTTCCTGAAGCTCCTTCAGCATCTCGGCACTGCTGCTAGCGGCGTGCAGATCGTCGACGGAGACCAGCACCCAGCAGGCCACTTTGTCGTCGCCGACCTTGAAGTAGAGCATTGTGTCGACCTGGCTCTTCTTCCACCCGGCGCCGACAAGCACGTCATTGAGCGCCTTGCACCACACCACCGGAAACTGCTTCAGCCCGTACAGGCTTTTCAGGAGCTTGCACACCCGGTTGGTCCCATCGTTGAAGTAGTTAGGCTGGTACATATACAGCACCCGGTCAAGCTTGCTGTGCAGGAAGGTGTTTTTCATGTCGAGCTGCACCAGGTTGAGGTTGAGGACGACGACGATGCTGAGGAAGATCCTTAGCGTCACGAGCTGCTCACCGGCGCGTACATCTCGTCATAGTCGGCGCCATACACTTAGTGAAGCCCTTCACGACCTGCCTTGCCTTCTCGCGCTAGACGGTATAGTGGATGTGGTACTTCGTCATCAACACCCACTGGATCTTTATGATGTTTAACCCCCGGCGCGCATTCATGTTGGGTGCAAATTCATATTGCACGACATCCTGCCGTCTATTTGTACGAGTATGCGTGTGCGAATGCATTTGGGTGTAAATGGAATGTTCGTGTATTTGTTTGCTTTCGCAATTTTTGCTTGAAGCATTTGCATGTACTCGCACATTGTGCGCTTCCGCACAACATTGTATGCGCTATGAACAGTACAAGGACGAGCTCGCAAAGGAACCCAAGATGGAAGTTTGCGGTTCGGTTGAATTGTTTGTGCAGATTCAGTTCTATCCAACTCGAAATTGTATTGTTTTGTTTGGTTGACTATAGTGTAGCAGGGCAGGCACTATAGGGGTACAATTTAGGTGAAGGTTGGATGTTGTTTGTCTGTATCTGCATGCTACAGGGCCAGGGGAAACCAGTGGAACCAGCATTTGGCTGGTTGGGCAAAGACAAAACAGGTTCTGTTTTTAGGACCTGAACCTGGTTGTTGTTTTCCTAGGTTGGAAAAACACAACCAGAGGTTGTTTACCAACCTACCACCTGCTGTTTTGTCCAGCCAGGTTGGTTCTGTTGCTTGGAATTATTTGGGATCATCCCTGGTTGTTCCCAGGTTTATTCCCAAGGTCCTTGCTAGCTAGAACTATATATTCCTTCTCTGTTTGTACCTGGATATACTATGTTCCTGGAATTTCGTTTTGACGCGGTACGACGGCGGAATGCTACCCGAGTCAACGCTAGTACGCTAGCACTCCAACACTAGGCAAACGCTGTCCGAGCCATAACTTCGTAATGGCAGAACTTTTCGCGAGGCAATTGGTTCATTTGAAAGCTCTTGGATCGAGCTTCGATATAGGAAATTCTCAGCTTAATCCGATTGACAGTCTGCACGATACGCTGTGCGACGTTCAAGGTACTCTTGCTATTTTGACTAAGTCCCTCTTGATCCCTCTCTCTACAAACTCGGACCCGAGGATAGGGGCTGGTCTTGTACCAGGCACCCAAGGACCCTTGGAGGTGACCCCAAGGAGAGGTTTTAAGTCTGATTAAGTCTTAATAGCTTGAGTTGATTAGGCCCTTACACCAACAGTTCAACCAGCTCTCACGTTCCCATGCTGATGGGCCTGCGGATTTCCTCCTCCATGGCGGCTTTTACCGCCTTGCCCTTCTAGCTCGCCAGCGCCATCTTCATCGTCATCAAAGAGATATCCCAACGGTGTTTGGGGTTGGCGTGCACATCTGGCTCAAGCTCGGGCAGCTCTTCATCCTCGTCGGCGTCGTCATACAGCAGGTCGTCATCAACCCCGTCATACGCGGTGGTGAAGGCAGTCGGTACATAATAGTTGGGCGACCTCCGGATTCGGCCGGACTGCCATGGTCCAGTCGGGACCTCCACCACATCACTGTCGGTGAACTCCTCGGCGTCCCCTCCTTCGTCACCGGCGTCGTTATCCTCACCGGCCTGCTGCACCATCGGCAGCGTCCCCGCCGACTGCTCCCTTGTGGTTGGCTCCCCTGCCGATTGCCCAATCGCCGCCTGCTCCTTGGTCGACTTCGCTGCTGCCTGCTCCACTTTCAGCTGCTGCCTTACCGCTGCCCTTTTTGCCGCCTGCACCAGCGTCGGCTGAACATCCTCGGCCTGTTCCTCCCATGCCAGAGTCGACTTCACTCTCAAGTCGACTTGCTGGACGCCACGTCGGCCACCAGCGATGCTCTTGGCCGGCGCCATAGGCGACGCCCGACTGCTCCCCTTATCGCTGGAGGCCGACATCGAAGTCAGCCCATGCAGGTCGGCCACGAGGGGAGGGGCACGAGGAGCGGGGGAAGGGGAGATAGGGCGGACGACTTCAACGTCCTCGTCAGCAAGTTCACCGACGACGAGCAGAGGCAGTGTCGCTGTCGAGGTGTCCGTTGGCGGGGTGAGTTGCGTCCGTCCCAACTGTGGAAACAAAGAACGAGAATGAAATGACTATGAACGAAGTGAGTACAAATAGGAAACCCTAATTGGGTTGTACCCCCTATGGGATACCCCACTATAGCCTACAGAAACAAGTAAGCTATAAGTTCTGACACACCCCCATAGGCAAAGTGGGGGAGAACAAGGGGTCACAAGACCAGTCAAGCAAAGCAAAGCAAAGCTCAGGGTGGATCACAAAGTCACCACGCATTCCGAGCACAAGTTCAAAGGCCACAAGGCCAGTTCACATGCAAGATCATATATAGAGATATACGAGAACAAGAGTATATATATGCGAAAGTACAAGCAAGGTCAAGAGGAGAGCAAGTGAGGCAAGACAGGCACAAGACCCAACTGCGTGCAGCAACGCTGATGATCACAAGGCGCAAGTGCCTTGGTGAAGACATCAGCAGTGTTGGCCTCAGAGGCCACGTACGCAAGTCGCAGCTGTCCACGCTGCTGTAGCTCACGAGCAAGAAAGTAACGAAGAGCAATGTGCTTCGTTCTGTGCTCCAGTCGCTGCTCTCGACACAAGGCCAGCATGGCCTTGTTGTCTACGTACAGGACTGGAGGAGAACGAGGCTGCTCTCCAAGGTCGGTCAGCAGGTAGGTGAGCCAGCGTAACTCCTGTGCAGCCATAGCCCCAGCGTAGATCTCAGCCTCACAACTGGAGCCGAGAACAGAAGACGAGCGGGTAGCCCGCCACGAGACAGAGCCGGAACCAAGGCTGAAGGTGTAACCCTGTGACGACCGCTGCGTAGCCTGGTCGTCAGCCCAAGAAGCGTCTGCGTGCCCAGTGAGGACCACTGGACTGCGCCCTCCAAGCACTAGCCCCATGCCCGACGTACTGCACAAGTAGCGCAACACCCTCTTCGCTGCAGCCATGTGCTCTGGTCGGTGTCTCCCAGGAGCAACAAAGCGTGCGAGAATGCTAAGAGGGTATGCGAGGTCAGGTCGTGTGCAGGTCATCAGGTACATGAGGCAGCCAACAAGCTCTGCAAACGGGCCACTCGACTCTACGGACTCATCCGAAGGCAGAGCTGAGAGCGAGTGGCGAGTAGGCAGAGGAGTGGCCTGAGGCGAGGAGTACGTGAAGCCGAAGCGCTGAAGGACCTGCTGCACCATGTGTGACTGAGTCAGGGTAATGGTGCGGCGTGCTCTGTCCCGGGTGATCTGCAAGCCAAGGTAGCTGCGCAGTTCACCCAGGTCAGTGCACGTGTGTCTCTTCTGCAGCTCGGACTTCACGTAGGCGAGTCCAGCAGTGTCAGCTGTGGCAAAGACCAAGTCGTCGACGTACACGAGGATGTAGAACGGCGGCAGAGAGGTGTCGGTGCGCAGAAACAGCGACGGGTCGGCAGTGGAAGGAGCAAACCCAAGTGCCGCGAGCGTAGTCCTCAGTGTGTCGTGCCACTCACGTGGCGCCTGGCGGAGACCGTAGACTGGACGCCGGAGACTCCACTGGGTACCAGGAGGGAAAGACCCAGTGAAGCCAGGTGGGCGACGCAGCCAGATCTCCTCGTGCAGGCTGCCCTGCAAGAAAGCTGTGCTGAAGTCGAGAGAGTGCAGCTCGTAGTCACGGTGAGCAGCAACGTGTAGCAGAACCCGAAGAGTGGTCATCTTCGGGGTGGGGGAGAAGGTCTGAAAGTAGTCAACCCCCTGCCGCTGACTGAAGCCACGAGCCACGTAACGCGCCTTGAAGACAGGCGGAGAACCCGGCGGCCGCTTCACCCTGAAAATCCACATGCCACTGACGATGTTCGCCCCAGGAGGGGGAACAGCGTCAACGTAGGTGCCTGTGGACTTCCAGGAAGCCATCTCTGCATCCATAGCTGCCTGCCACTGAGAGGAGTAGGGACCCTCTATCGCCTCCGCGTAAGAGCGCGGAGTCGGGATGTCTGGTGCATCCGGGTCTCCCTCAGGGGCTAGCAGTACAGACGCGAGACGAGGTGAAGCGGCGGCCAGACACTGGAACTCCTCCTGCCTGTCCTCAAGGACGTCCGTGCCAAGGGCACACTCACCCCCGACGGACGGAGGACAGGCGGACTCAGACTGAGTGACAAGACGAGCAGCGTAGTCTAGACGACAGCGCGCAGCAAAGTCGACAAGCTCAGTGACAAGGGCAGAAGCAGCAGACGACTCGAAGGAGGGGTCAGTGACAGCAGTAGCCAGGAGACGCGTGACAGTAGGACTGGCAGCACGAAGGGCGTCCGACTCCGGGTCGGCAAGAGCAGGAAGAGAGGAAGCAGGAGGAGAAGGCAAAGGGGCACGCAGAGGAGCAGTGGACGGACGCAGTGACATCCGGTGCGTGCCAGGGACAGGAGGAGGACGCTGACGCGACCCGCGACCACTAGCGCGCTCAGTACGAACAGGCGACACAGGACGAGACGCAGGCTCACGACGCTCAGTAAGACCTCCAGTCGGACCAGCGTAGGGAGAAGGAGCAGGCAAAGGGGAGGCAGGCTGTAGCTGTGGCTGTGACCGGACAGGCTGCGGACCCTCTAAGGGAGGAGGAGGAGGTGTAAGACCAAGAACCTGCTGCAGGAGCGGAACGAAGTACGGTCGGGGCCGCGCGGCGACGCTAGAAACAGCAGGAACAGCACCAGCAGCCCCGGCAGGAGCACCCACTCCAGTAGCACCTCCAGCAGCACCACCAGAAGCTCCAGAACCTCCAGCCGCAGCACCAGGAGCACTGTCAGTCGGGCCGCCAACGGCAGGCTCAGCACCAACACCCTCAGCAGGACCAGCTCCAGGAGAACTCTCAGACTCAGCAGCTCCAGCACCCACAGTACGAGCGCCGGCGGGGCGCGCAGCAGCAGTACCCTCTGCAGCCGAAGAACCACCAGCACCAGCAGCACGCCTCCAGCGCCCGGCAAACCACTCACGCAGCTCCTGTGGGGAGAGTGGCTCCCGGCGAGACGAAGCACCCCCAGGCACAGCACCTCCAGGCTCAGCACCCCTAGACACAGCACCCCCAGGCACGTCACCCCCAGGCTCAGCACCCCCAGGCTCAGCAACCCCAGGCTCAGCACCCCCAGGCTCAGCACCCCCAGGCACAGCACCCCCAGACTCGGCACCTCCAGACTCAGCACCCCCAGGCACAGCACCCCCAGGCTCAGCACCCCCAGGCTCAGCACCCCCAGACTCGGCACCTCCAGGCTCAGCACCCCCAGACTCCGCACCCCCAGGCTCAGCTCCCGCAGCAGCACCAGAGTCACCAGTGACCTCGACAGGCTCGACCGCGTCTACCTGGGACACACCTGAAGGGGCAGGACCCTGAGGGGGGAGGGGGACTACCGGGGGGGGACCTGGTACCAAGAAGAGCGGGGGTGGGGGGAGGGACGGAGTGCGGTAGGGGAAGAGGCGGTAGTAGGGTACCGACTCGTCGAACGTGACGTCCTGGGAGGACAGAACACGTCGAGAGGTGGGGTGGTAAAACTGCCACCCAGGGGCGTCGGGGGGGAACCCCAGGAAGACGCAGGGAGAAGCACGAGGGGATAGCTTGTCCGCAGACAGGTCGCGAACAAACGCCCGAGATCCCCAGACCCGGAACGCCGACGCATCGCCAACCTTCCCCGTCCACAGCAGGGCTGGGGAGGTCTCCGGTCGAGAGACCCTGGGGTGGAGGTTGATCTGGTGCGCAGCATACCTGACCGCAAACGGCCACAGAAAATGGGGAGCAGCCGCATGCATCATGGACGTACGAGCGACGTCCATGACCATGCCAATGCGGCGCTCAGCAATCCCATTCTGCTGCGGTGAGTCCGGAAGCGTGAAGGTCTGACGGATGCCTCGCGCACGACAGTAGGCACTCAGGAGGCCAGAGGAGAACTCTCCGCCTCTGTCCGAGTGCAGACGCAAAACAGGGAAGTCAGAGCCAAAGCTCCTCCGAAGCTGGAGACGAGCTGCGCGGATCCAGTCGATCAACACCGCAGTGACCTCACCCTTGCTGCGCAAGGGGAAGACTGTGGTGTAACGCGAGTAGTCGTCAACCACCAGCAGGAAGTAGCGCTCCTGACCCTGTCCACGGACGCGGGCTGGGCCCCACACATCCATGTGAAGCGTCTGCAACGGGGCCTCTGTCGGAGGAAACTGGGAGGAGTGAGGGGCAGCACGCTGGCGCCCCTCGACACAGGGGACACAGGTGGGGCCAGGGCCCGGAGGAAGGGGAGGGAGAGACCGGGGAAGACCAGACACAAGGACTCGCGAGGCCATGCCTCTGAGCCGAAGCAGAGAGGGGTGGCCAAGGCGGTGGTGCCAGAGGAGGGTCTCGTGAGACAAACGACGGCACGAGCAGGGGGCAGACTCAGGACCAGACCTGGACGCTGCAGCAAACACCTGACCAGACGAAGTGACCCTACCAGACTCAGCACCTGGAGGAGAAGCAGTGGTCAGAGTGTACAGGCTCGACCCTGGCCGACGTGTAAACGTAGCCAGGTGGCGACCTGTATCCGCCTCCGTGCAGTGGGTCACCCGCTGACGAGCAGGGGTGAACTGGTGGACACCCGCATCCTGGAGGTCAGCACCACTCACCAAGTTCGTCGAGAACGAGGGGAGGTAGAGACCAGTCAGGGTGCCAGAGGGGGCCGCCGGACACGGGAGGACAGTGGAGAAGCGAGACAGGACAGGCCCCCCAGAGGGGTCAGCCAGGGACACCGCAACCGGCCGACTCAGCGGCGTGAGAGTGGTGCGGTCCCGAAAGAAGGAGCGAGACGCTCCAGAGTCAAGGGTGAAGGTGTGAGAGGCCGAAGCCGACACAGTACCTGAGAGGGCAGACTCACCAGCACCTGAGAGCACAGACGCACTGGCACCTAGAGCAGCAGCCTCACTAGTACCTGACGCGGCAGTACCAATGCCCGGGTCGGGCGGGAAACACCGGTAACAGTCATCCTCATCACTACCAATCGCAGCATACATAGCAGAGAGAATAGCATCAAAATCAAGATCATAAATAGCTACACCAGCCCTAGACAGCTCTCCCCAGCGGGGGATCTCAGCTGCCTCCGGAAACTGCTGACGCCAGGCGTCAGTCAGGCGGCCAAAGCAGCGGCGGGCAGTGTGGGCGCCTCCACACCTCTCCCCTGCACGGTCACCGGTGCGGAGAACGTAGGGGCAAGGACCAAGCGCACCACCACGCTGACGCTGCGAGTACCACTCACGGAGCTGCTGAGGGGCGGGGACGGTGCGAGAGCGCTGCTGCTGCTGTGGCTGCTGCTGCGGCTGCTGCTGCTGCTGCTGCTGGCGCTGACCACCCCCGGAGCTGCTCCGCTGGGACGAGCCACTCCGACCCCCGCCTCCACTGCCACCCCCGCCTCCACCGCCACCCCCGTCTCCACCTCCACCTCCCCCACCAGGACCGTCGCTCCCACGGCTCCCACCGCCTCCTCCGCTACCACCTCCGCCGCCACCTCCGCCTCCACCGCCGCCACCAGTACCTCCACTCCCGCCACCACCCCCACCGCCACCCCCACTCCCCCCGCCACCCCCACCGCCTCCTCCACCGCCCCCTCTAGCTCCACCCGCTCCCTTGCCCCCCTTGCCCTTGCCAGCGCGGCGTCTGCCGCTGGGGGCAGACGCCGCGCCGACCGACTCAAAACCAGTGAGGTCGGCCGCAGCGGCAGAGGCGACAGAGGGCAGCAGGGGGGAAGGACCACACCCCTCAAAGATAGGGGTGCGAGGGTCACCCCGAGAGGCCCCTACAGCGACAATACTCTTCTCAGCCGCTAGCAGGGACTCCTCAAGGAGGTCGACAGTGAGAGTGGTGGGACAGACAGAGAGAAACTGGTCCCTAACGACACGAAGGGACTCAGGGAGACGGGTGACGAGAAAGTAGAGAGTGATGTACATGGGAGGAGGGTTCGCAGCGCGGAACTCAGCAGGAAGGGCAGCGCGGTAGCGGGTGTCACTAGCACGGAGGTGGGTAACGAGGTCAGCGACAGTGGGAAAGGAAGCGAGGTCAGGGAAGAGAAACGGTAGCATGAGGCGGCTAAGGGTAGCGGAGGAAGGGGAGGAGTAGCGTGCAACTACAGCGTCGTACAAGGCCTGAGCGGTCTTGCACTGACTAAAGTGGGCACGCTCAGAGGAAGGGAGGTGGCGACGCACAGCAAGACGTGCAGCAGCATCGCGGGTCGCCCACTTGGAGCGAACGGCAGAGTCAGCATCAGCAGGTGGGGCAGGGACAGCGCCAGAGACAAAGTCAAAGAGAGAGACCTCATCTATCGCATCACACAGTAAGTACAGCTGCAGGTCTTCAATCCAGACGGCAAAGTCAATGGCCCTCCCCTCAGCGTCAAAGGTAAGAACATTGGGGGTGGCCATGACAGCAGCTGAAAATCTCACCGGGCTGGGAGAGGCGGGTAGGTCAGCAGCAGAGGAACAGCAGCACGGCTCCGCAGGCGGCTCGGGCGGCGCGGGCGGCTCGGCGGCGGCTCGGGCGGCGGCTCGGCGGCGGTTCGGCGGCGGCTCGGCGGCGGCTCGGCGGCGGCTCAGGCGGCGGCGGCTCGGCGGCGGCTCGGCTGCTGCTGGGCGGCGCGGGCGGCTAGGGGCGACACGACGGGTCGCTAAAAAAAAAAAAAAAAAAAAAAAAAAAAAACGCGCCTCGGGGCGCGGTTCGGTGGGCCCTAGAAGCAGTCCCTAGGAGGGAACCTGCTCTGATTCCATGTGGAAACAAAGAACGAGAATGAAATGACTATGAACGAAGTGAGTACAAATAGGAAACCCTAATTGGGTTGTACCCCCTATGGGATACCCCACTATAGCCTACAGAAACAAGTAAGCTATAAGTTCTGACACCAACGCCGGCCCGTGCTACGACTTCCACACCTCCAGCGAATAATACCATGCCGAGGTGAAGGACCCATCGAGCCTTCGGCTTCAGCTTCCCACCACGCTGCTGCTCCGGGATGAGGAACAACGCCATGCAGCCCCACACTCGCGCTAACGACAAGTCGGGCTTCGTCCCGGTGAGCAACGGGTACGGCGTCGTCCCTTACGGCTGCGTCGACCTCTCTAGGCAATTGCGGACCCAGACGGCCTCTTGCAGAGTGAGGTGTCGCCAGCGGTGCTACATGCCAATATGCAGCAGCATCGTCCGCACCGACTCCACTACCGTCCGCATCTCCCGCTCCGCCATGCCATTCTGCTGCAGGGTGTACGGGAAGGTCAGGTCGTGGACGATCCTCTTGCTGTCCACGAAGGCAGTGAACTCCTTTGCGATGAACTCACTTCCTCGGTCAGAGCACAGCATCAGCACCGACTTCTTCGTCTGACACTCTGCCACCGCTAGCCACCGCATAAACTCCTGTAGAACGTCCGAATTCTTGGCGACCAGCCTCACCCACACGTAGCGGGTCTTGCGGTCCTTCAGCAGCAAGATGTACAGGCTGCCGTCCTTGGCAGCCACCCGAAACGGGCCGCAGTGTTGGTGTAAGGGCCTAATAAACTCAAGCTATTAAGACTTTATCAAACTTAAAACCTCTCCTTGGGGTCACCTCCAAGGGTCCTTGGGTGCCTGGTACAAGACCAGCCCCTATCCTCGGGTCCGAGTTTGTAGAGAGAGGGATCAAGAGGGACTTAGTCAAAACAACAAGAGTACCTTGAACGTCGCGCAGCGTATCGTGCAAACCGTCGATCGGATTAAGCTGAGAACTCCCTGCATCAAAGCTCGCTCCAAGAGCTTTAAAATGAACCAAGTTGCTTCGTGAAAAATTCTGTAATTACGAAGTTATGGCTCGGACAGCGTTTGCCTAGCGTTGGAGTGCTAGCGTACTAGCGTTGACTCGGGTAGCATTCCGCCGTCGCACCGCGTAGAAACGAAATTCCAGAAAGGGAGGAATTCGCTTGAATCAAATTTACTATATTCAGGTACAAACAGAGAAGGAATAAATAGCTCCAGCTAGCAAGGACCTTGGGAATCAACCTGGGAACAACCAGGGATGATCCCAAATAATTCCAAGCAGCAGAACCAACCTGGCTGGAAAAAACAGCAGGTGGTAGGTTGGTAAACAACCTCTGGTTCTGTTTTTCTTACATGGGAAAACATCAACCAGGTTCAGGTCCTATAAACAGAACCTGTTATGTCTTTGCCCAACCAGCCAAATGCTGGTTGCACTGGTTTCCCTTGGTCCTGTAGTCTGTGTAGGCTGTAGTGGGGTAGACTATATGGGGTACAACATTTTTAGGTTCTCCTACTTGTACCCACCTCTTTCCTAGTTCATTCATTCCTCATTCTTCACACCAACATACTGCGGTAGGTTTTGGATACGTAGGCGACTGCCATGCTACCGAACACCCTCAGCATGTCCACCGGCGGCTTCTTCCCAAGCCAACTCTCCAACGGCACCCACGAGTCATCCCCAACCTTTGTAAGTACCCTGTTCCTAGCAACGGTAGCGTGCCGAACAGCATGGGGCCACATGGAGTTGCCGAGCCCAGATTCTATGAGCAGCGCCCTAGCTGTCTCCAGAATTGTCCGGTTCGCCTGTTCTGCTACACCGTTAGACTTTGGGGTGTAAGCCGTGGTCAGCTCCCTCTGGATGCCCTGCTTCTTGAGCCATGACGTCATCTCAGCTCCAAGGAACTCACCACCCCGATCTGTCCTAATCCGCTTCACCACACACTCCGCTTGCTTCTCCACGAATGGCAGCCAGTCTTCCCGTATCGTAGAGGCGGCATGGTCCTTCTGCTTCAGCGGATATGCCCACATAAGCCTGCTCCAATCATCCACTATGGTCAGAAAGTACCGCTCCCCCTTGTGCCCCTGAACCGGCAGGGGCCCCACCAAATCCATGTGGACCAACTCTAAAGGCTTCTTGCTCCTGCCTGCCACACTATGGAAGGGGAAACGGGTAAACTTTGAGAGCAAACAGTTTTCACAATTCTCATCAGGTAGCTGGCCGTTCAGCTTCAGACCCTTAACGGTTCCATCTTTCCCCAACTGCTTCAACAAGGGCATTGCCACATGCCCCAAACGACCGTCTGCAGTTGCCCAATCCGTCTCCCCAGATCTGGCCGACATTTTCACACCAGCCCCTCCAACGGCATTGCACTCCCCCTGGGACGCAAACCCCTCTCCAGCCTGCCCCCCACCATGCCACGCCAACGTCGGCAGCTGCCACATGGATCTGTACACGTCCGTGCTCTCGTGCAGATCCCAAAGCACCCGATTGCCCAGCTGCCCCTTGTAAGTGCGTGCCCCATCCGTGCTAGTGCTCACCCCAGCCTTGCCAAGCTTACGGAGGGAGATGAGGTTGGCCTTGAGTTCAGGAACGAGGAAAACATCGTGCAGCACCACCGGCTTGCCACCTGCTTCCTTAAACGCAGCTCGTCCCGCACCAGCCACCTTCAGCACGTGTCCAGAGGGGGAGCACACCTCATTGATCGGTGCAGGGCGTACATGGTCCAGCAGGTCCTTGCGCGGCGTCATCGTCCAAGCAGCGCCCGTGTCCAACACCCAATAGTCTAGAGGGTGCAGCTCTGCTCCAACCTTCGCAGATGTGTCTCCTTGCTCCCCCTGCTCTCCAATATGGAAGAACTGGCCCGCGGTGCACTCCTTCTTCTTTTCCGCATCGCTTTTCGAGTTGTTGTCGGACGAATTGGCGACCATGTTCGTGCCGTTTTTTTGGTTCCTCCGCGCGCCGTTATCCTGGTGACGATTCTGGGGGGTCCATCCATCGGGTTTCTTTTAGCACAAAAACCAGGGGTGCCCCTCCTTCTCACAATACCAGCAACTCCCTTTCATTTTGCCACCAGCACCCGACTTGCCCCCACGTCCAGGTTTCGCACCGCGACCCCAACCGGTACCTCCTTGTTGGTCGTTGGAGTCGTCGTCCTTCTTTGCACCGCGTCCAGCACCACCGAAGCCACGTCCTCTGCCACGTCGGCTCCCTTGCATTCTGTAGCCGCCGCTACTGTCGTCTCAACCCCTTAGTTGGCGGCGACGGAAGTCCTCCTCCAAAATCTTTGTCCGCACCCACTCGAGTGTCCACGAGCTCTGGTTCTGCAGCAGGCTCAATCCGCTCGTGAATTGAAGCCACGATTCCGGCAGCAATGAGAGCATCTTCAGGCACTTGGTCTGCTCCGGATAGGTGATTCCCGTGGTCGCGAACTTCGCGTAGAGGTCGCGCATCTTGTCCAGGACAGGTTACCCGGCTCTCCCTCACTCATGCGCAACCCGGACAGCTCCGCTCCTGCATCAACGTTGCAACAACGGAGGTCGGGGCGTGCAGCTCATTCAGCACTGTCCATGCCTTCGGACCGCACTCAACCTTAGGCAGGAGGTGCATGACGTGGTGATGCTGGTTCAGCTTCAAACTCTGCGACATCAAATAGTAGCCAGTCGAGGAGCGCTCATCCCACTCTTCCTGCAGCGCGGGGTCACTCGGTGTAGGCTCCTCCCCAATCATTAGTATGAGCAAGCCGATCTGACAGAAATACAATTGCATTTTCCAGGCCCAATCATCATAGCCCTCACCATTGAACTTCTCGACGGTGAAGTTCTTCAGCACCTCCTTGACAAGCGAGCCCTGGTTTGTTCGCGCTCCCCTTGGCGCTAAAACACCAGAATCTTGGCTGCCGCTACGATCTTGGGCTGAAGATTCACCAGCTCCCGTCGAGGTGTTGCCCGCCATAGCTACCTATATTGAGATCACTATAACGCAGCTCTGATACCAGCTTGTTGGTGTAAGGGCCTAATAAACTCAAGCTATTAAGACTTTATCAAACTTAAAACCTCTCCTCGGGGTCACCTCCAAGGGTCCTTGGGTGCCTGGTAGAAGACCAGCCCCTATCCTCGGGTCCGAGTTTGTAGAGAGAGGGGTCAAGAGGGACTTAGTTTAAACAACAAGAGTACCTTGAACGTCGCGCAGCGTATCGTGCAGACCGTCGACCGGATTAAGCTCAGAATTTCCTATATCGAAGCTTGCTCAAGGAGCTTTAAAATGAACCAAGTTGCCTCGCGAAAAGTTCTGCCATTACGAAGTTATGGCTTGGACAACGTTTGCCTAGTGTTGGAGTGCTAGCGTACTAGCGTTGACTCGGGTAGCATTCCGCTGTCGCGTCGCGTAGAAACGAAATTCCAGGAAGGGAGGAATTCGCTTGAATCAATTTCACTATATTCAGGTACAAACAGAGAAGGAATAAATAGTTATAGCTAGCAAGGACCTTGGGAATCAACCTGGGAACAACCAGGGATGATCCCAAATAATTCCAAGCAGCAGAACCAACCTGGCTGGACAAAACAGCAGGTGGTAGGTTGGTAAACAACCTCTGGTTCTGTTTTTCCAACCTGGGAAAACATCAACCAGGTTGAGGTCCTAAAAATAGAACCTATTTTGTCTTTGCCCAACCAGCCAAATGCTGGTTCCGCTGGTTTCCCCTGGCCCTGTAGCATGCAGATACAGACAAACAACATCCAACCTTCACCTAAATTGTACCTCTATAGGACCTGCTACACTATAGTCAACCAAACAATACAGTACAATTTCGAGTTGGATAGAACTGAATCTGCGCAATCAAGTAAGTTGAACCGCAAAGCTTCCATCTTGGGTTCCTTTGCAAGCTCGTCCTTTCAGCTTGTACTGTTCATAGCGCGTACAATGTGTCAATCTCATATGCTATAGTCTGTGGAGGATGTAGTGGGGTAGACAATATGGGGTACAACACTTTTAGGTTTTCCTACTTGTACCCACCTGCTTTCTAGTTCATTCATTCCTTGTTCTTTCTTATGGTATAGAGAAGGTTCCCAAGTGGGAACGTTTCCTAGGGCCCACCGAAATTTGAAAAAAAAAAAATTCTTGCTTGGAGCGCGCTTCACTCCTGCCCGAGTTGCGCCCCACGTCCCTTGCCCTTAGTGGCTCCTTAGCCGCTCCCTCGCAGCCCCTCTCAAGGCCCCTCGCGGCCCCTTAGCCGCTCCCTAGCCGCCCCACTCACGGCCCCTTGCGGCCCCTCTATCACAGCCCCTCGCGGCCCCTTAGCCGCTCCCTCGCGGCCCCTCTTAAGGCCCCTCTCACGGACCCTCGCGGCCCCTCAGTGGCCGTTTTCGGCCCCTCGCGGCCGCTCTCGCGGCCCCTCCGCGGCCGTTCGCAGCCCCTTGCGGCCCCTCTCGCGGCCCCTCCGCGGCCGTTCGTGGCCCCTCGCGGCCCCTCTCCCGGCCCCTCGCGGCCCCTTTCACGGCCCCTCGCGGCCTTGTCGCGGCCCCTCGCGGCCCCTCGTGGTTTGTCGCGGCTTGTCGCGGCCCCTCCACGGCTCCCTCGTCGCCCCTATCCGCCGCGGCGCCCTGCCCTAACCCGCGCCCTGGAGCAGCCGCCACTGCAGTAGCCGCCCCTGGAGCAGCCGTCCTTGCAGTAGCTGCCCGAGAAGCAGCCGCCACTGCAGTAGCCGCCCCTGGAGCAACCGCCACTGCAGCTGCCGCCCCTGGAGCAGCCGCCTCTGCAGCAGCCGCCCCTCGAGCAGCCGCCACTGCAGCAGCCGCCCCTGGAGCAGCCGCCACTGCAGCAGCCGCCCCTGGAGCACCCACCCTTGCAGCAGCCGCCCCTGGAGCACTTGCCACTGCAGCAGCCGCCCCTTGAGCAGCCGCCCCTGCAGCAGCCTCCCCTGGAACAGCCGCCACTGCAGTAGCCGCCCCTAGAGCAGCCACCCTTGCAGCAGCCGTCCCTGGAGCAGCCGCCACTGCAGCAGCCGCCCCTGGAGCAGCCACCCCTTGAACTGCCGCCCCTGCAGCTGCAACGGAGCCCTCGCCCTACAGTGATAGCGGCCTCGCCGCTGCCGCCGTCGTACACCTCCCCCTCCCGCCACTGGTGAGCACAACCCTGCCCGTACTGCTGTTACTGCTGCTCTTGCTGCTACTGCTCTTTCTACTGCTACTACTGCTCCTGGCTTGGCCAGATGCAGCTTCAGCGACGTGCGCGTGAGTCCCTCACGCCCCAGCAGCTTCGTGAGTGGTACGCCAGTTGGGGTTGTTAGGGTGGCCGTAGTGGGAGTCGTCCTGGAGTGGGTAGTTTGGGAGCTTCTTGTAGTGGCCCTGTGCAGCAGCAGCGTCGTCCGCGCGAGACTCTTTCGCCCCAGCAGCTTCGTGCGTGGTACGCTCACAGTAGAGGGTCGCTGAGTGGTGCTCGTTGCCAGTACGTTATTAGCACGGGTGTCCGGACTGGTCAGCCTTGCGGGACGCGTGGTCACACAGAGTCCCGCTGCTTCGCCCGTCTGAGCGACGCTTGGCGTACAGAGTTTGGCAACAACGCTGAGCTCCTTGACTGGGTGGAGCTGCTTAGGCAGAGGGTAGATATCTATGCTCTTGACGATGATGCTATCCTCACTTCTATGTATGCATTGCCTACTAGTGATGTGGGTGACTGTTACTTGTATGTTCCGCCTGGCCCGGGCATTGAGGTTGCTGCTCTAGGTGCTGGTGAGGCTGCTGCTCTAGGTGCTAGTGCATCTACTCCTCTAGGTAGTCGTGAGTTTGCTGCCCCAGGTGCTGGTGAGTGTGCTCTCTAAGGTACCACGTCGGCTCAGGCCTTACACACCTTCACCCTTGACTCGAGTGCTTCCCGCTCCTTCTTTCGAGACCGCACCACGCTTACGCCGCTTAGTCGGCCGGTTGCGGTCTCCCTGGCGGACCCCTCTGGGGGTCCTGTTCTTGCTCGCTTCTCCACTGTCTTACTGTGTCCGGCAGCGCCGTCTGGCACCCTGTCGGGTCTCTACCTCCCCTTGTTCTCTACGAACTTGGTGAGTGGTGCTGATCTACAGGATAGGGGGGTTGATCAGTTCACTCCTGCGAGTCAGCGGGTGACCCACTGTACGTGTGCTCGGACGGGCCGACACTTGGCCACGTTAACCCGTCGACCGGGGTCGAGCCTGTACACATTGACTACTAAGTCTCCTCCGATTACTAAGTCTGGTCAGGAAGCTGCCTCGAGTCAGGTGTTTGCTGCAGCGTCCAGGTCTGGTCCAGAGTCTGCTCCCTGCTCGTGTCGTCTCCTGTCTCACCAGACTCTCCTCTCGCATCACCGCCTTGGTCACCCCTCCCTGCCTCATCTCCGAGGCATGGCCTCCCGTGTCCTTGTCTCTGGTCTCCCCCGGTCCCTCCCTCCCCTCCCTCCGGGGCCTGCCCCGACCTGCGTTCCCTGCGCCGAGGGGGGGCAGCGCGCCGCCCCTCACTCCTCCGAGTTTCCTCCGACAGAGGCTCCGCTGCAGACTCTTCACATGGACGTGTGGGGCCCCGCCCGCGTCCGTGGCCAGGGTCACGAGCGTTACTTCCTGTTGGTGGTTGACGACTACTCGCGTTACACCACGGTCTTCCTCTTGCGCAGCAAGGGTGACGTCACTCAGGTGTTGATCGACTGGATCCGCGCAGCTCGTCTCCAGCTCAGAGAGAGTTTTGCCTCGGACATTCCAGTTCTGCGTTTGCACTCTGACAAAGGCGGGGAGTTTTCCTCTGCCCGTCTGGGAGCCTTCTGTTGTGCACAAGGCATCCGCCAGAACTTGACGCTTCAGGCCTCTCCACAACAAAATGGGATTGCTGAGCGCCGCATTGGCATGGTCATGGACGTCCCTCGTATGCCATGATCCATGCGGCTGCTCCCCACTTTCTGTGGCCGTTTGCGGTTCAGTACGCAGCGCATTAGCTCAACCTTCAGCCCCAGGTCTCCTTGCCAGAGACCTCCCCCACCTTGCGGTGGACCGGGAAGGTTGGCTATGCGTCTGCGTTTCGGGTTTGGGGATCTCGGGCGTTTGTCCGCAACTTGTCTGCGGACAAGCTGTCCCCCCGTGCTGTTCCCTGCGTCTTCCTTGGCTTCCCCCCTGAAGCGCCTGGTTGGCAGTTTTACCACCCCACCTCGCGCCATGTTCTGTCCTCCCAGGTTATCACCTTTGACGAGTCGGTGCCTTACTACCGTCTCTTCCCCTACCGCACTGCGCCCCTCCCCCCGGCGCCGCTCTTCCTTGCGCCAGGTCCTCCCCCGGTAGACCCTCTCCCCCCTCAGGGTCCTGCCCCGTCAGCTGTGTCCTAGGTAGAAACAGTCGAGCCTGTCGAGGTAGCTGTTGACTCTGGTGCTGCTAGGGGCGCTGAGCCTGCGGGTGTTGAGACTAAGGGTGCTGAGCATGGGGGTGCAGAGCCTGGGGGTGCTGAGTCCGGGGGTGCTGAGCCTGGGGGTGCGGAGTCTGGGGGTGCTGAGCCTGGGGGTACGGAGCGTGGGGGTGTGGAGCCTGGGGGTGCTGGGTTTGCTCGTGTGGCCTCGGGGGGTGCTTCGTCGAGGCGGGAGTTACTCTCTCCGTAGGAGCTGCGCGAGTGGTTTGCCCGGCGCTGGAGCCGTGCTGCTGGAGCTGGAGGTACTACCGTTGCTGCTGGTCCTGGAGGTGCTCGTACTAGCGGTACTGGAGCTGCTGGGACTGGGGGTGCTGCTGGGGCTGCTGCAGTTAGTCCTGCTAGAGGTACTACTGGAGCTGCTGGCGGTACTGGAGCTGACGGTCCTGCTAGAGTTGGTGCTGCTGAAGCTGGAGCAGCTGGGGGTGTTGGCGCTGGTGGTGCTGCTGGCGCTAGTGCTTCTGAGGGTGCTAGAGTTGGCGCTGCTGGAGCTGGAGGTGCTGCTGGCGCTGGTGCTGCCGCTGGGGGTACTAGTGCTGTCCCTGCTAGTTCTGAAGGGGCTGCGCGGCCAAGGCCCTACTTCGTTCCGCTCCTTCTGCAGGTTCTTGGTCTCCCGCCCCCTAGTGGTCCTGCTCCTCCCTTAGAGGGTCCACAGCCTGTCCTGTCGCGGTCACAGTTACAGCCCGCCTCCCCCGTGCCTGCTCCTTCTCCCTACACTGGTCCTACTTGAGGTCTTGCTGAGCGTCATGAGCGTGTGTCTCGTCCTGCGTTGTCTGTTCGTGTTGCTCGCACTAGTAGTCGTGCTCCGCGTCCGCGTCCTCCTGCGGTCCCAGGCACACACCAGATGGCACTCCGTCCTTCCACTGCTCCTCTGCGTATCCCGTTGCCGTCTCCTGTAGAGTCTTCTCTTCCTGTTCTTGCTGACTTGGAGTCTCACTCTCTTTGTGCTGCCAGTCCTACTGTCACGTGTATCCTGGTCACTGTTCTCACTGACCCTTCCTTTGCGTCCATTGCTGCGTCTGCCTTGGTTGCTGAGCTTGTCGACTTTGCTGCTCGCTGTCATCTAAACTATGCCACTAGTCTTGTTGCTGAGTCTGAGTCTGTCTGTCCTCCGTTTGTCGGGGGTGAGTGTGCTCTTAGCACGGACGTCCTTGAGGACAGGCAGGAGGAGTTCCAGTGTTTTGCTGCTGCTTTGCCTCATCTCGTGTCCACGCTGATTGCCCCTGAGGGAGATCCGGATGCACCAGACATCCCGACTCCTCGATCGTACGGTGAGGCGATCGAGGGTCCCTACTCCTCTCAGTGGGTGTCAGCAATGGATGGAGAGATGGCTTCGTGGAAGTCTACAGGCACCTACGTCAACAAGGTTCCCCCACCTGGGGCGAACATCGTCAGTGGGATGTGGATTTTCAGGGTGAAGCGGCCGCCGGGTTCTCCGCCTGTCTTCAAGGCGCGTTACGTGGCTCGAGGCTTCAGTCAGCGACAGGGAGTTGACTACTTTCAGACCTTCTCCCCCACCCCGAAGATGACCACTCTTCGGGTGCTGCTGCACATAGCCGCTCAGCGCGACTACGAGCTTCACTCTCTTGACTTCAGCAGAGTTTTCTTGCAGGGCAGCCTGCATGAGGAGTTCTTGCTGCGCCGCCCACCTGGCTTCACTGGGTCGTTTCCTCCTGGTACCCAGTGGAGCCTCCGGCGGCCAGTCTACGGTCTCCGCCAGGCGCCCCGTGAGTGGCACGACACACTGAGGACTACACTTGCGGCTCTTGGGTTTGCTCCTTCTACTGCCGACCCGTCGCTGTTTCTGCGCACCGACACCTCTTTGCCACCGTTCTACATCCTCCTGTACGTCGACGACTTGGTCTTTGCCACAGCTGACACTGCTGGACACGCCCACGTGAAGTCCGAGCTGTAGAAGAGACACACGTGCACAGACCTAGGTGAACTGCGCAGCTACCTTGGCTTGCAGATCACCCGGGACAGGGCAGAGCGCACCATTACCCTGACTCAGTCACACATGGTGCAGCAGGTCCTTCAGCGCTTCGACTTCACGTACTCCTCGCCTCAGGCCACTCCTCTGTCTACTCGCCACTCGCTCTCAGCTCTGCCTTTGGATGAGTCCATAGAGCCGAGTGGCCCGTACCCAGAGCTTGTTGGCTGCCTCATGTACCTGATGACCTGCACACGACCTGACCTAGCATACCCTCTTAGTATCTTGGCACGCTATGTTGCTCCTGGAAGACACCGACCAGAGCACATGGCTGCAGCGAAGAGGGTGTTTTGCTACTTTCTTGGAGGGCGATGTCGAGTGGTCCTCACAGGTCACGCAGACGCTTCTTGGGCTGACGACCAGGCTACGCAGCGGTCGTCACAGGGTTACACCTTCAGCCTTGGCTCCGGCTCTATTTCGTGGCGGTCTACCTGCTCGTCTTCTGTTCTCGGCTCCAGCTGTGAGGCTGAGATCTACGCGGGGGCCATGGCTGCACAGTAGCTACGATGGCTCACCTACCTGCTGACTGACCTAGGAGAACCGCCTTGTTCTCCTCCAGTTCTATACGTAGACAACAAGGCCATGCTGGCCTTGTGTCGGGAGCACAGACTGGAGCACAGAACGAAGCACATTGCTCTTCGCTACTTCCTTGCTCGTAAGCTGCAGCAGCGTGGTCAGCTGCGCCTTGCTTACGTGGCCTCTCAGGCCAACACTGCTGATATCTTTACCAAGGCACTTCCGCCTTGTGATCATCAGCGCTTCTGTACGATGCTAGGTCTTGTGCCTACTTGGCCTCACTTGCTCACTTCTTGACATTGCTTGTACAGTGATCTTTCTATACCTGCACCTTCTTGTTTACATTTATATATGATCTTGCATGTGAAACTGGCCTTGTGGCCTTGCTCTTGTGCTCGGAATGTGTGGTGACGTTGTGATCCACCCTGAGCTTGCTTTGCTTTGCTTCACTGGTCTTGTGACCTCTTGTTCTCCCCCACTTTGCCCATGGGGGTGTGTCAAACACATATGCTATAGGCTCTGTAGGCTCTAGTGGGGTAGAGAATATGGGGTACAACACTTTTAGGTTTTCCTACTTGTACCCACCTGCTTTCTAGTTCATTCATTCCTTGTTCTTTCACACAATGTTGTGCCGAAGCGCACATTGCGCGAGTACCTGCAAATGCTTCAAGCAAAAATTGCAAAATCAAACAAACACACGAACATTCCATTCACACCCAAATGCATTCGCACACGCATACTCGTACAAACAGACAGTAGGATGTCGTGCAAAGTGAATTTGCAGCCTACAAGCACAAGTCGATTTACATGACGGCCAGCACGTCGTCGGCATCGGAGCTGTGGTCGGGGAAGGTGAGCCGCGCCAGCTTCCCACGGATGCACAAAAGACATAGTGAGTCGGCGCCAGACGCCGACTTGCGTTCCAGCCCGGTGGCGACCTCGTGCTTAGCCGAGCTCCGGATGGTGTCCATGCCGGCGTGCAAGTCTAGCGTGCAGCCTGTCCAGCGTTGCCTCTCTCGCTGATACTATCGCCCGCAACGCCACCAGCTCTGTCGGAGGCGTCATCAGCGTGTCCGATCAAGGTCACAGTTCGGTGCAAAGGACACGGCCAGAGTAGGACTCCTGACCAAGGACGTGTTGGGTGCAAATTTACATTGCACGACATCCTGCCGTATGTTTGTACGAGTATGCGTGTGCGAATGCATTTGGGTGTGAATAGATTGTTCGTGTATTTGTTTGCTTTCGCGGTTTTTGCTTGATGCATTTGCAGGTACTCGTGCAATGTGCGCTTCGGCATAACATTGTACGCGCTATGAACAGTACAAGCAGAAAGGACGAGCTTGCAAAGGAACCCAAGATAAAAGCTTTGCGCTTCAAGTTACTTGATTGCGCAGATTCAGTTCTATCCAACTCGAAATTGTACTGTTTTGTTTGGTTGACTATAGTGTAGCAGGGCAGGCACTATAGAGGTAGAATTTAGGTGAAGGTTGGATGTTGTTTGTCTGTATCTGCTTGCTACAGGGCCAGGGGAAACCAGCGGAACCAGCATTTGGCTGGTTGGGCAAAGACAAAACAGGTTCTGTTTTTAGGACCTGAACCTGGTTGTTGTTTTCCCAGGTTGGAAAAACAGAACCAGAGGTTGTTTACCAACCTACCACCTGCTGTTTTGTCCAGCCAGGTTGGTTCTGTTGCTTGGAATTATTTGGGATCATCCCTGGTTGTTCCCACGTTGATTCCCAAGGTCCTTGCTAGCTAGAGCCATTTATTCTCTGTTCGTACCTGAATCTAGTGAAATTGATTCAAGCGAATTCCTTCCTTGCTGGAATTTCATTTCTACGCGGTGCGATGGCGGAATGCTACCCGAGTCAACACTAGTACGCTAGCACTCCAGCGCTAGGCAAACGCTGTCCGAGCCAAAACTTCGTAATGGCAGAACTTTTCGCGAGGCAACTTGGCTTATTTTAAAGCTCTTGGAGTGAGCATCGATATAGGAAATTCTCAGCTTATTCCGGTGGACGGTCTGCACGATACGCTGCGCGACGTTCAAGGTACTCTTGCTGTTTTGACTAAGTCCCTCTTGATCCCTCTCTCTACAAACTCGGACCCGAGGATAGGGGCTGGTCTTGTACCAGGCACCAAAGGACCCTTGGAGGTGACCCCGAGGAGAGGTTTTAAGTTTGATAAAGTCTTAATAGCTTGAGTTTATTAGGCCCTTACACCAACAAGCTGGTATCAGAGCTGTGTTATAGTGATCCTCGATATAGGTAGCTATGGCAGGCAACACCTCGACGAGAGCTGGTGAATCTTCAGCCCAAGATCGTAGCAGCAGCCAAGATTGTGGTGTTTCAGCTCCAAGGGGAGCGCGAACAAGCCAGGGCTCGCTGGTCAAGGAGGTGCTGAAGAACTTCACCGTCGAGAAGTTCAATGGTGAGGGCTATGATGATTGGGTCTGGAAAATGCAACTATATTTCCGTCAGATTGGATTGCTGAAACTAATGATTGGGGAGGAGCCTAGACCGAGTGACCCCGCGCTACAGGAAGATTGGGATGAGCGCTCCTCGGCTGGCTACTATTTGATGTCGTAGAGTTTGGAGCTGAACCAGCGTCACCACGTCATGCACCTGCTGCCGGAGGTTGAGTGCGGTCCGAAGGCGTGGACCGTGTTGAAGGAGCTGCACGCCCCGACCTCCGTTGTTGCAACGTTGATGCTGGAGAGGGAGAGCCGGTGCAACCTGTCCTGGACAAGATGTGCGACCTCCACGCGAAGTAAGCGACCGCGGGAATCACCTATCCGGAGCAGAAAAAGTGCCTGAAGATGCTGTCGCTGCTGCCGGAATCGTGGCTTCAATTCACGAGCGGATTGAGCCTGCCGGAGAACCAGAGCTCGTGGACACTCGAGTGGGTGCGGACAAAGATTCTGGAGGAGGACTTCCGTCGCCGCCAACTGAGGGGTGGAGACGACGGCAGCAGCGGCTATGGGATGCAAGGAAGCCGCCGTGGCAGAGGACGTGGCTTCGGTGGTGCTGGACGCGGTGCAAAGAAAGACGATGACTCCAAAGACCAACAAGGAGGTACCGGTTGGGGTCGCGGTGCGAAATCTGGACGTGGGGGCAAGTCGGGTGCTGGTGGCAAAATGAAAGGGAGTTGCTGGTATTGTGAGAAGGAGGGGCACCCCTGGTTTTTGTGCAATAAGAAACCCGATGGACGGACACCCCGAAATCGTCACCAGGATGGCGGCGCGCAGAGGAACCAGAAAAATGGCGCGAGCATGGTCGCCAATTCGTCCGACAACAACCCGAAGAGCAACGGCGGTGCGGAAAAGAAGAAGGAGCGCACCGCGGGCCAGCTCTTCCATATTGGAGAGCAGGGGGAGCAAGAAGACGCCTCTACCAAGGTTGGAGCAGAGCTGCACCCCCTGGATTATTGGGTGTTGGACACGGGCGCTGCTTGGACGATGACGCCGCGCAAGGACCTGCTGGATCACGTACGCGCTGCACCGATCAACGAGGTGTGCTCCGCCTCTGGACACGTGCTGAAGGTGGCTGGTGCGGGACGAGCTGCGTTTAAAGGAGCCGATGGCAAGCCGGTGGTCCTGCACGACGTTCTCCTTGTTCCTGAACTCAAGGCCAACCTCATCTCCCTCCGTAAGCTTGGCAAGGTTGGGGTGAGCACTAGCACGGATGGGGCACGCACTTACAAGGGGCAGCTGGGCAATCGGGTGCTTTGGGATCTGCACGAGAGCACGGACATGAACAGATCCATGTGGCAGCTGCCAGCGTTGGCGTGGCATGGTGGGGGGCAGGCTGGAGAGGGGTCTGCATCCCAAGGGGAGTGCAATGCCGTTGGAGGGGTTGGTGTGAAAGTGTCAGCCAGATCTGGGGAGACGGATTGGGCAACGGCACACCGACGCTTGGGGCATGTGGCAATGCCCTTGTTGAAGCAGTTGGAGAAAGATGGAGCCGTTAAGGGTCTAAAGCTGAACGGACAGCCACCTGATGAGAATTGTGAAAACTGTTTGCACTCAAAGTTTACCTGTTTCCCCTTCCATAGTGTGGCTGGCAGGAGCAAGAAGCCATTGGAGCTGGTCCAAATGGACTTGGTGGGGCCGCTGCCGGTTCAGGGGGAGCGGTACTTTCTGACCGTAGTAGATGATTGGAGCAGGCTTATGTGGGCAAATGCGCTGAAGCAGAAGGACCATGCCGCCTCTACGATACGGGAAGATTGGCTGCCATTCGTGGAGAAGCAAGCGAAGTGTGTGGTGAAGCGGATTAGGACAGATCGGGGTGGTGAGTTCCTTGGAGCTGAGATGACGTCCTGGCTCAAGAAGCAGGGCATCCAGAGGGAACTGACCATGGCTTACACCCCACAGTCTAACGGTGTAGCAGAACGGACGAACCGGACAATTCTGGAGACAGCTAGGGCGCTGCTCATAGAATCTGGGCTGGGCAACTTGATGTGGCCCCATGCTGTTCGGCACGCTACCGTCGCTAGGAACAGGGTACTCACAAAGGCTGGGGATGACTCGTGGGTGCCGTTGGAGAGGTGGCTTGGGAGGAAGCCGCCGGTGGACATGCTGAGGGTGTTCGGTTGCATGGCAGTCGCCCACGTCCCCAAGACCTACCGCTGTATGTTGGGGGCAAGTGCAATCTGGTGTGTGCATTTGGGGCTGGCTGCTGAGAGCAAGGGATGGCTGCTGAGAGCAAGGGATGGCTGCTGTGGGAAGCTTCCTAGGGTGTTTTGTTTGACAGCAGGGATGTGAAGTTTGTTGAGGGCATGATGTATGGGAGCTGGGAGAAACAGCCGGAGGCCAGGGTGTCCCAGCAGATGGAGCAGATCACCATGCAGCTGGACCTGACTCCTAGTGTGTGGGAGGAGGGAGAGGAGGCAGCTGCAGAGGGTGGTGATGGAGAGAAGGTGCAGGAGGCACCTGCTGGTGGAGGTGATGGTGTGGAGACTAGCTGTAGCACTAGTGAGGCTGCTGGATCCGAGGGAGGAGAGCAGCAGCAAGGGAAAACTAAGAAGCCGAAGGGTGTTGTTATGAGGGGATGGGAGACACCCGTCTCCAGGCCAGGACGTACCCGTATGGCTACTAAGAAGCTGACTGTAGGAGCTGATGTAGCGGAGCAGCAGCTTGGGACCGAGGAAGCATTGCTGATTCTACCATATGGCTATGATCCAGATGAGGAGGATGAACCTGTCTACTGTTTTCTTGCCCCTGCACCAGAGGAACCAGCTAGCATGGAGGAGGCATTAGCTGGACCAGATAGGGAGAAGTGGCTGGTTTCCAGGGATGCTGAGTACCAGAGCCTACTAGAGAATGGGACATGGGAGCTGGTGGTGCTGTCTGAGAGGAAGAAAGCCGTACAGTGCAAGTGGGTGCTAAGGATCAAGACCGATGACAAGGGACAGGTCACCATCTACAAGAGTAGGCTGGTGGCTAAGGGGTTCATGCAGAAGGAGAAGCGGGACTTCAATGAGATCTTTGCTCCCAGTGCCAAACCCCCTACCCTCCGTGTCTTGTTGGCAGATGCAACCGTTAGTTGGAAATTCATCATTCTGATGGATATATCAACGGCATTCCTCAGTGGGATTTTAGAGGAGGATGTGTACATGACACAGCCGCCTGGGTATGAGGATGGTACTGGCAGGGTGTGCAAGCTGAAAAAGTCCATCTACGGCTTGAAGCAGGCGCCACGCTGCTGGTACCAGAAGTTGGCAGCTGTTTTAGAGGAGATGGGATTCAGGACCAGCAGCTGTGATGAGAGCCTCTTTCTCAAGGGAGAACGGGAGAAGCTGGTGTTGTTTCTAGTCTATGTGAACTATATTCTTCTCTTTAGCAGCAGCATGAAGGAGATCCAGAATGTGCAGCAGCAGCTGATGGAAAACTTCAAGTGCAAGAACCTTGGGGAGGTAAAGTACTATCTCAGGATGCATGTGGAGAGCGATGTGGATCAGAGGTGGTTGAAGCTGCACCAGGAGCAGTTCATCAAGGAACTGGGGGAGAAGTACTGGATTGAGAATGAGCGCAAAGTTGCAACTCCCTTGCCAGCAGAATTCAAGCTTGTAAAGGCTGCAGAGGATGAAGGAGTTGAAGCTGAGGAGCAGCAGCAATTTCAGTCCTTCGTGGGCAGCCTCTTATATGCAGCAGTTCACACAAGGCCTGACATCTCTTTCTCCGTTGGGCAGCTGGCTAGGGTGGTGCAGAATCCATCAGAGGAGCAGGTGGATGCAGCTGAACGTGTGGTGAAGTATCTGAAGTCTCACCCAAGCATTGGAGTTCAATACTCCGCATCTGCACAAGTGAAGCAGAAAGGGGTTGAGGTTCTGAAAGAGAAGGGGGAGAGGCTTGGAGAAGGCAAGCTCTTTCTCACTTGCTTTACCAATACTACGTGGGCCTCTGAGAAGGAGGATTCCTCATCTGTGGGAGGATACATGTGTGTAGTTGGGGGAGCACCTATTTGTTGGAGGTCAAAGAAGCAAACGGAGACGGCACTCTCTTCTGTGGAATCAGAGTACATGGCGATGTTCCATGGGGTGAAGAAGGATTTGGCTGAGGAGGCTGTTAGAGGAGATTGGCTAGGAGCAAAAGGTTGCTATGCCTCTGTTCTGTGATAGCAAGGGGGCTCTTGGGATGGCCAGGAATGCTGTGCTTCATGGGCTCAATAAGCACATGCGTATCAAGTGGCACTGGCTGCGTAAGTAGGTGAAGAGGGGGACAGTGAACCCGATCTACATCAAGACTCACCAGCAGCCAGCAGACTTCCTCACCAAGAGGCTTGCGGATGAGCCTCATTCGCGTTGTGTGCGCATGAGTGGAATGAGCATGAACTAGTATGGAATGATGGGGATGCAGCCGGCAGGCTGAGGGGGAGTGTGCTGGGTGCAAATTCACATTGCACGACATCCTGTTGTCTGTTTGTACGAGTATGCGTGTGCGAATGCATTTGGGTGTGAATGGAATGTTCGTGTGTTTGTTTGCTTTTGCAGTTTTCGTTTGATGCATTTGCAGGTACTCGTGCAATGTGCGCTTCGGCACAACATTGTACGCGCTATGAACAGTACAAGCAGAAAGGACGAGCTTGCAAAGGAACCCAAGATGGAAGCTTTGCGGTTCAACTTACTTGATTGCGCAGATTCAGTTCTATCCAACTCGAAATTGTACTGTTTTGTTTGGTTGACTATAGTGTAGCAGGGCAGGCACTATAGAGGTACAATTTAGGTGAAGGTTGGATGTTGTTTGTCTGTATCTGCTCGCTACAGGCCCAGGGGAAACCAGCGGAACCAGCATTTGGCTGGTTGGGCAAAGACAAAACAGGTTCTGTTTTTAGGACCTGAACCTGGTTGTTGTTTTCCCACGTTGGAAAAACAGAACCAGAGGTTGTTTACCAACCTACCACCTGCTGTTTTGTACAGCCAGGCTGGTTCTGTTGCTTGGAATTATTTGGGATCATCCCTGGTTGTTCCCAGGTTGATTCCCAAGGTCCTTGCTAGCTAGAGCCATTTATTCCTTCTAAGTTTGTACGTGAATATTGTGGAATTGATTCAAGCGAATTCCTTCCTTGCTGGAATTTCGTTTCTACACGGTGCGACGGCAGAATGCTACCCGAGTCAACGCTAGTACGCTAGCACTCCAACGCTAGGCTAACGCTGTCCGAGCCATAACTTTGTAATGGCAAGACTTTTCGCGAGGCAACTTGGTTTATTTTAAAGCTCTTGGAGTGAGCTTCGATATAGGAAATTCTCAGCTTAATCTGGTCGATGGTGTGCACGATACGCTGCGCGACGTTCAAGGTACTCTTGCTGTTTTGACTAAGTCCCTCTTGATCCCTCTCTCTACAAACTCGGACCCGAGGATAGGGGCTGGTCATGTACCAGGCACCCAAGGACCCTTGGAGGTGACCCCGAGGAGAGGTTTTAAGTTTGATAAAGTCTTAATAGCTTGAGTTTATTAGGCCCTTACACCAACCGGACGTCCCCTGTTGCCGAGATGAGCCGCATCGCATCGCCGTCCTCCTGCATCTTTACGCCATTCTCCTGTAGCTAGCCGGCCAAGACCAGCGAGCACAATGCCTCCTGGTCGTCTCGCCTGTTGCCGCCAGCAGAGGAATTGGCATCATTCACCGAGGTCGACTTCTTCTCCTTGCACGTCTTGTTTCCTCCTCGACGGGGATGATTGCTGCCAGACCTCCGCGACCTCCCTTGGCATCTTCATCGTCGGCGTCACTGCGGTTGGGGCACTCGAAGGAGAGGTGGTCGGGGTCGCCGCACAGCTAGCACTCTCGATGTTGATTTTCTCCTCCACGACCGCTATCGTTGGCCGAATTCTTCTTGTCTGCATCTTGGTCGGCTTCCAGCCACTGCTACCATCCCCGCCAGACTGCCCGCGCTGCCCCTGTCGACCACCTTGCTTCGCCGGGGCAACGTAGTTCACCTGCGGCAGTAGCTCCAAGGGCCGCTTAGCTTCCTCCATCTCCTCATCCTGCATGATGTACGAGGTAAGGGAATCCTCGTTGAGTTTCGCCCTCGTGTTTGGCGCAACCGACAACCGCTTGAGCACGTTGAAGCTGCTCGTGAGCCCCTTGATGACGTGTGTGACGTACGACGCCGTCAAGTAGTCCACGCTGGCCATCCTCATTGTAGCAAGAAGTCACCGAGCTCGGATGCAGTACTCAGTCTCCGATTCCTAGTTGCCCATCCTAAGGTGTGACAACTGCTCCTCGAGCGGGCCGATGTACAGGTCGTCGGTGACCTGGTATGTCGACTCGATGAAATGTCACGCCTGGCGGCCGGCGTTGAGGTACTCCCTGCACGACTTCAATGCAATATGCACGTTTAAAGAGTAGCACCTTTAGATGACCGTGAAGGTTAGCAACTGACAACGTGAAACTCCGCACGAAAGTCGGGGTAGATTTCCTCCGGCGTTGCCACAGTGCCGCGGGCAAAGCCGATCAGCCTGGCCATCTCCAACTGGGGCTCAATTGCTTCCTTCCAGGTGAGAATGTAGGGTCGACCGACCAGCAGGGGGGTGACCGAGATTCTGTCCAGCGTAACATTGAAGTAGTTGTAATTCGGCGCGACTCCTCCCGCAATCACATGGGTCGCCGACATCAGCGACAAACCGCTTCGTCGACCTCCGACGTCGCCTTGCAAGGAGCCCGCAGCCACCGACGACCGCACCCCTCGCACTTGAACGCTGCCGATTTCATCGGCGTGGATCACACCTTGCTGCCTAGACATGCCTCCCGTACTGCTGCCGACTTGGTCACCGCCGGTGTGACGCTCGCGTCGACGCCACCCTTGGTGTTCACCGGTCGAGGAGAGACAGGTCGAGAAGGGTGCTTTGTCGCCCATACGGCACGGATGCCAACCCCGACGACCGCTCAGGGCACGTCGTGTTGGTGTAAGGCCCTAATAAACTCAAGCTATTAAGACTTTATCAAACTTAAAACCTCTCCTCGGGGTCACCTCCAAGGGTCCTTGGGTGCCTGGTACAAGACCAGTCCCTATCCTCGGGTCCGAGTTTGTAGAGAGAGGAATCAAGAATGACTTGGCCAAAATAACAAGAGTACCTTGAACGTCGCGCAGCGTATCGTGCAGACCTTCGATCGAATTAAGCTGAGAATTTCCTATATCGAAGCTCGCTCCAAGAGCTTTAAAATGAACCAAGTTGCCTAGCAAAAAGTTCTGCCACGAAGTTATGGCTCGGACAGCGTTTGCCTAGTCTTGGAGTGCTAGCGTACTAGTGTTGACTCGGGTAGCATTCCGCCGTCGCACCGCATAGAAACGAAATTCCAGGAAGGGAGGAATTTGCTTCAATCAAATTGACTATATCCAAGAATAAATAGTTCTAGCTAGCAAGGACCTTGGGAATAAACCTAGGAATAACCAGGGATGATCCCAAATAATTCCAAGCAACAGAACCAACCTGGCTGGACAAAACAGCAGGTGGTAGGTTGGTAAACAACCTCTGGTTCTGTTTTTCCAACCTGGAAAAATAACAATCAGGTTCAGGTCCTAAAAAACAGAACCTGTTTTGTCTTTGACCAACCAGCCAAATGCTGGTTCCGCTGGTTTCTCCTGGCCCTGTAGCAAGCAGATACAGACAAACAATATCCAACCTTGACCTAAATTGTACCCCTATAGTGCCTGCCCTGCTACACTATAGTCAACCAAACAAAACAGTACAATTTCGAGTTGAATAGAACTGAATATGCGCAATCAATTCAACCGAACCGCAAAGCTTCCATCTTGGGTTCCTTTGCGAGCTCGTCTTTTCTACTTGTACTGTTCATAGCGCGTAGAATGTTGTGCCGAAGCGCACAATGCGCGAGTACGTGCAAATGCTTCAAACAAAAATTGCGAAAGCAAACAAACAAAAGAACATTCCATTCACACCCAAATGCATTCGCACACGCATACTCGCACAAACAGACGGCAGGATGTCGTGCAAAGTGAATTTGCACCCAACACGTCGCCATACTCACGTTCTCCAGCCTTGCCTCCAAGGTGTCCACCATCCCAGTGTCAACTACGGCGCCTAACATAGCGACTACCGCACATCTGCCGACCTACGAATACAAATTTGGTAAGTGACAACTACGTCGACCTGACTGAAAGGGAAGTCGTGTGCCGTCCACGCTCACTGCACCATGCGGAGATAACTCTATCAACGGGAGCTAGACTACGGGCTAGGCACGGGATAGGAGGAATATCTGCGTTCGTTCCCTAGTCGTTCTCTAGCACTTGTGCAGTCACCTGGCAAAACCGGAAGAGTTTCACTAGCAGAAGTTGAGACAAATGATAGCAATAAGATTCGCATGTAAGACAACAGGAGACCTAGCAAAACTGCTGGTCGACTTCCAGCGCAGCACGGTCGACTGCGTGCCAGCACGACTTGGTCGACTGCGCTCCAGCAGAGCGCGTCTTGCCAACGTTGCAAGTCCATGGTGTGCCAACGCTGCAGCAAGTTGGCTGCACAGCATTGCACCCGCAAAACAGCGGTGCACCTGCTTCGCAGGTACTCGTAGCTAGTTGGTGCTCCACGCACAGACTCGACACCTGCGACTGCGCCCACCAGACAGGTCAAACTCGGGATACCACACCAAGGTCGACCTCGAAGAAACCACCCTGACGACCTTCATGCACGTCGCCCGGGTATCCCGGTCGCCGGCTCAGTCCGCCACCGGCCCCCGTGGCTGGCGTCCCAAGATCGGCGTCCTGCTATTCGACGCTCAGCTGCTCGGCGTCCTGCTACTCAACGCCCTCCAGCTCGACGTCCCCAGCCTCCCCTGTTGAGGTCGACGTCGGCCCTTCCTTCGTCGACCACCAGGTTCGGTCGACCTCCTGGTCGACCACCCAAAGCTAGGTGCCCAGAAGTCGGCGCCCGTCGCTGTGGCCCCCGTGCAGGTCGACCTCCTCGTCGACCAGCTTGCCCACTACTGCAGGCTGGTGACACACCCTCGTACACCCGACCACAAGGTCGGCTCCGCCCAAGCGAGGATGGAGCTACACCCAACTGCAGTACTGTTGACAGAGGTGACGGTTCCGTTCGAGCAAACACATCTCGGCGGCTACGAAGGAGTCCTTGCTCGACCGTAGCTGTACCAGCTTCAACCGGAACTGTCACCGTCAACAACTACAATCTCCCATCCCGCTCCTACCGCGGACCATGATCATCCCTTACCACTTCAGCGTCATCAACCCATCCACCCAACCCTGCCCCATCTCCACTCTCCCATATGCCCCCTCTCCCTCCTCCCCACATAGCCCCAGCGCAGCAGCCAACACTACCCGGCACCCTCGAAGCGATTAACACACCTGTGAGGATCTAGGATCGAGTTCAGAAAAGAGAATGAGAATTGAGTCGAATTGCATGTTCACCTGGGTACAACACGAGGCTATATATAGGCTCGACACAAGGCCCCGTAACCAGGTGTTACGCGAAGGTTCCGCGGGCCGTGTAGCGTCCCGAACGGATCCTTACCGAATTCGGTAGAAGGCAATTCGGTGGCAACCGAAAAGCCAGAATTCAGTGCACGCAACCTAGCTCGGTGCTATAACTATAATAAAATATAGGAAAGCACCTAGCCTAGGAAATCAAGCAATTCATGCATGCATATAATTATCCTATGCTAGAAATAGCATGATAAAGTAAAGGCAAGCAAGCATAGCTGGCATAAGCCGTCGTACTCTCACACGTCCCCCCCTCAAAGCTGGGTGGCGTGAGATACACCCTGCTTGACAAGATAGTCCTTGAGAGCACGGCGTGCGTTGCCCATATCAGCTTCTGCAACCCAACTGTCCTCAGTGGGGTCGTATCCCTTCCAGCGTATCAGGAACTCGAGGGTCTTGCCGCCGCGGCGCCGATGAGAGAGAACGCGCTCGATCTCGTACTCGGGTTCATCCTGATCTCCGACTGCTACTGAGTGATCACGTCGCTGACGATCGGCATACTGCTTCTGGGAGGTCTGCATCGTGGTGAGTCGTTGCAGAGTCTTCTCCCATAGCTGCTACATGGTGGTGACGAAGTCATGTGCGGCTTGGACGTGTGCCGGTGTAGTTGGCTGCTGTGGTGTGAGTGGTTCCCGTCCGTAACACAGGAAGAAAGGAGTTTTCCCTGTGGCCGCATGTGATGCGTTGTTGTAAGCGAACTCTAGGGTCGGTAACTGTGTGTCCCAGTAGCTGACGTCGTCCTTGCAAGCTGTGCGCAGTAACTGTTCAACCACTTGATTGAGTCGCTCTGTGTGTACGTCAGTCTGGGGGTGGTATGCTGAAGACATTGCAAGCTTTGTCCCCAACAGTCCCATGAGCTCCTTCCAGAACTTACTGGTGAATTTTGGGTCTCTGTCTGAGATCAGTGTAGCGGGGATGCCGTGGATGGTGATGATGCGTTCGAAGAAGAGGCGAGCAGTTGCTTCAGCTGTAGCTGTGGCGTTGGTCGGTATGAAGTGACCCATTTTGGAGAACTTATCGATGACTACGAGGACGGAATCGTGCCCCTGTGAGGTCGAAGGAAGTCTGGTGATGAAGTCGAGGCTAACGACCTGCCATGGCTGCTCCGGTACGGGTAGAGGCTGAAGTAACCCTGCTTTTTTCTGCTTGCTGCTCTTCATCCGCTGGCACGTGTCGCATGAGGTGACGAACTGCTGCACGTCTGCTGCCATCCCGGGCCAGTAGTAATACTTCGCTATCCCTGCTAACGTCTTGTTGCTCCCGAAATGTCCCGCGTATGGTACGTCGTGAAACTCCTCCAATAGGATCTACCGTAGCGGGGCGTAATTCGGTACCCAAATCTTTCCTGAACCCTTCCTTACAGCTAGGTCTTTCTCCCACTGTAACAGCTCCTGTTTCTCTGTCGTTGCTGTCTCGCCGTCCACGGAGTACCCATGTTGGAATAGACCCTTGAGTAGAGGGTTCATCCCGTCGAGCTAGATGCCTGCTACATGTCCGGGGCGGCTCAACGCGTCAGCCTTGTTGTGTAGCCCGGGCTTGTAGACGATGTCGTAGTGGAATTGAGTTTCCAGGAAGTCCACCCACCGCACCTGTCGTCGTGAGAGTGTCGGCTGCGACTTCAGGTATTTGAGACTGCAGTGGTCAGTATAGACTGTAGCCTTGGCTCCCTCTAGGTAACACCTCCACACCTTGAAGGCTATGACTATCGCTAAGGCTTCCTTGTCGTGAATGGGGTAGTTTAGTTCTGCTCCGTGTAGCTTCTTACAGAGGTAGGCGATGGGCTGCAAACCGCGTCCGTGATCCTGCATCAGTACTGCTCTGACTGCTTGGTCACTAGCGTCTGCTTCCACCACGTAGTCCTTGTCTGGATCCGACAAGATGAGTACTGGCGCTGTAGTCAGTGCTGTCTGTAGCTGCTCCATGGCTTGCTGATGAGGGGTATCCCATTTGTAGGGCGTATCCTTTTTCAGTAGGTCGGTCAGTGGCGCTGCTATCTTAGCGTACTGCGGCACGAACCTGTTGTAGTAGTTGGCGAAGCCTAGGAACTGCTGTAACTCCTTTACGTTCTCTGGTACTTTCCACTTCTTGACGGCTTCGATCTTCCGTGGGTCCACGTGTACGCCCTCGGCACTCACCATGTGCCCGAGAAACTGCACCTTCTTCAAGGCGAAGTCGCTCTTTGACAGCTTCACGTAGAACTTGTTTTTCCGCAGGATCTCGAACACCTTCCGTAGATGCTCCACGTGCTCCTTCATGTTCTTGGAGTAGATGAGAATGTCGTCCAGGTACACCACCACGCACTCGTCCAGCAGGGGTCGTAAGATGTGATTCATCTCCGCCTGAAACGTTGCTGGTGCGTTGCAGAGTCGGAACGGCATCACCAAGTATTCGTAGGAGCCGTATTTGGTACGGAACGTTGTCTGCCATCTTGATCTGCCAGTAGCCCGATCGTAGGTCCAGCTTCAAAAATACTGTTGCTCCACGCAGTTGATTGAGTAGGTCATCTATGCGCGGTATGGGATATTTGTTTTTGACTGTCTGTTTGTTCAGTGCGCGGTAGTCGATGCACATCCGTAGACTGCCGTCTGGTTTTGGAGTGAAGAGAACTGGTGCGCCGTAGGGAGAGGTGGATGGGCGGATCAGTTGTCTGTCCAGTAGATACTCTATCTGTTTTTTCATGTCTGTCAGTTCAGTCGGACTCAGTCGGTATGGTGCACGTGAGACGGGTTTCGCACCTGGTTCCTCCACGATCTCGTGCTCGTGGGTGCGTGCTGGAGGTACACCTGCAGGTAGGTCGTCGGGCATTATATCCTTGTACTGCTCCAAGACCTCCTTCACTGCTGCAGGTAGCTCGGAACTCGGCTTCTCCTCCTCTGCTGCTGCCATAACCAGTGCTAGGTAACCCGTGTTACTCTCGTTCACCATCTGTTCGAACCGTGCCAGTGTCGTTTCAGGTACGTCCCCTCTATCCGTCCAGCTTCGCAGTGCTATCCGCTTCCCATTGTTGTAGATGCACACTTTGCTGTTGACCCAATCGATCTCGGGGTTGAACCGCTTCAGGAAATCTCGCCCCAAGATAAAATCTAATCCTTTGATGTTGGTGACTGGTAGCTTCGGCTTCCACCTCAACGCACCTATATGCACTTGTAGTGATGCTTCGCCGTGGATAGGAAGCTTCGTACCGTCCACCATGGTTGCTGAAAACTGGGTCTCTTCCGCCATCTCTCCAATTTTCTCCAATGCTCCATGGTCACACACCGAGTGAGATGCACCGCTGTCCACCAGTGCCTGGAGGCGTCGCCCATTGCATAACACCTCGAGGAGTAGTGGTTTCTGCTGCGCTGAGTAGCCAAAGAGGGTCTTGTTAATAGGATCATAGGGTACATCAAACTTAATACCTTCCTTTTTTCCTATACCTGACTCAGCGCTTTCCAACTTCACCTCGAGGGTAGGAGGATTTTTCCGAGGCTTGTATAATTTCTCTTGAGCCTGGATGTCTCCTCTAAGCCTTGGCAGCTGTGTAGGCTTCACCTGTGGGCGACGGGGAGCCTTAACAGTGTGCTGCGGGGAGAGAAAATTAACTCAACGGAACGCACGACCCTTTTCTACGCTCCGTAGTACTTTGCCCAACTTCTCAGGTACGTGAATAATTTCTAAAGGCTTTTTCTTGGCCTCTAGACCTCCCCTGAATTTTTTGAAGGCTTGTAAACCACAAGAAGCAATATTCTTCGTTAGAGCATCTTTATAGGATACTTTTAACGAATTCTTACTTTCGTGGGTGTTCGGCTAGAGTTTCCCGGTCGGTGCAGAGTCTTTTTTCGCGGAGCCTCCATTCGTCTCGGCGATTTCCCCTGATGCCGATCGGTCGTGACGTTTTAAATTTGCGCCATCTTTTTCTCCTTTTTTCACCCGCTCCGAAGTCGCCACGTCGTCGCCTTTTCCTGCTTTTCGGATCTTTACGCGATTGCCTGGTCGATCCGCGGCTACTGGCGATTCCCGTTTTTTTACTTTGGGGGTGCTCCACTGTTTCCGTCCCGGAGTGCCGCACGTGCTTTCTTCATTTTGTAGCACGACAAAAACTGATGTCCTGCTGCGCCGCAAAATTCGCATTTTGTTGGCTGCTGCTTCGCGTCGTATTTGTCGATATCCATCGGTTCGGCGAACGTGGGGGGTGCCGATCGCTCCGTGCCGAATGTACGGTTCGGCGTGAAGCGTCGTGTTTCGAGTTGACTTCGAGTCAGCGCGTCGTATCGCTCGGCAGCACGCACGATGTCTTTGTAGCTGTTGTAATTCGCCGCAATCACCTGCCGCCAAATATCCATTTTTAACCCTTCAGTGTACGCCTGGATTTTTTCGCCTTCGGTCAGGTCGATGATGCGGTTGTACAGTAACTCCATCTGCTGCGTGTACCGTGTTACACTACTGTATTGCTTGTGTTGGTGTATCTGCTGCCGCGCCATGTAGGTTGTATTAATTGGTTCGAAACGCTCGATTAAATCTGCCCGAAACAGCTGCCACGTTTTCTCCCCGCGGGCTACGTCGGTGTAGTAAATCCATTGGAGAGCCGGTCCACGTAACAGTGTCGCTGCGAGCCGAATCCTTGCTGCGTCGTGTTGCGGGGTCGAACAGCCAATGTCCTCGAAGTAAATTTCGAGGGTGGCCACGAATCGCCGGACGTCGGATCCCTTCGCGCTTGGATCGAACGCCTCCGGGAGCCTCGGTCGTGCTGCTTTGAGATTCGGCGACAGTGGTGCCATTGGTCCGTGAAATGTCGGTGTCGCCACTACTGCTGGAGTTGTCGGTGTTGCAGTCGCTGTGGTCGCTGCTGCTGTGGCGGCTGCGGACTGGTTCGCGAGAAGCGCCTCTATTCGCTGGAGTGTCGCTTGTCAAACATTATATATGTTATGCTTGTGTAGGCTACAGTGGGTTAGCCTATAGGGGGTACACAATTCTAGGGTTTACTACTTGTACTCTTTTCACTTCTAGTTCATCCATTCCTGTTCGCTTATTCTCACATGGTATAGAGCGGGTCCTTTTACGAACCGTTTTTTTTTTGGGCCCACCGAAGCGCCCCCCGAGGCGCGATCTTTTTTAGCGACCCCTCGGGTCGCCATTTCCCCTGCGGCCCCGCCGCCTTCACTGAGGCGGCCCCGCCGCCCTCTCTGATGGGGCCCCGCCGCCGGCCCTTACGCGGCCCCGTCGCCGGCTCTCACGCGGCCCCGCAGCAGGCTCTGTCGCGGCCCCGCCCCGGCCTTTACGCGGCCCCGCCGCCTGCTCTCACGCGGCCCCGCCCCGGCTCCTTCGCGGCCCCGCCGCCTGCTCTCGCGCGGCCCCGCCCCGGCTTCTACGCGGCCCCGCCCCGGCTTTCACGCGGCCCCGCCGACGGCTTTGTCGCGGCCCCGCCCAGGCCCTTACGCGGCCCCGCCGCCTGCTCTCACGCGGCCCCGCCCCGGCTCCTTCGCGGCCCCGCCGCCTGCTCTCGCGCGGCCCCGCCCCGGCTTCTACGCGGCCCCGCCCCGGCTTTCACGCGGCCCCGCCGACGGCTTTGTCGCGGCCCCGCCCAGGCCCTTACGCGGCCCCGCCGCCTGCTCTCACGCGGCCCCGCCCCGGCTCCTTCGCGGCCCCGCCGCCTGCTCTCGCGCGGCCCCGCCCCGGCTTCTACGCGGCCCCGCCCCGGCTTTCACGCGGCCCCGCCGACGGCTCTGTCGCGGCCCCGCCCAGGCCCTTACGCGGCCCCGCCGCCTGCCCCCGTCGCGGCCCGGTCACCTCCTGACGGCCCCGCCGTCCCTTCGTGACGGCCCCGCCGTCCCTTCCTGACGGCCCCGCCGTCCCCTCCTGACGGCTCCTGCCGTCCCCTTCTACCGGCCCCGCAACTGCACCTGCTGGCCCCGCCGCTGCACCTACCGGCCCCCCACCACCCACCCCCCCTCGCCCGTCGCGGCTCCTTCGGGGGCCGCAAGCGGCCCCCTCAGGTCGCCTCGACAGGCGACGGGAGAGGCCAGCAGAGGGGTGGCAGGTGTGTGGCCTCCCCTGCTTCTCCTCCTCCTTCATCTCCCACTGCAGCAGCCGAGCCGCTCACCTGCAGCAGCCGAGCCGCCCCACCGCCGAGCCGCCCTGCACCCGAGCCGCCCAGCAGCCGAGCCGCCCTGCCGCCGAGCCGCCGGGTCGCTGAGCTGCTGAGCTGCAGTTGCTGCCGAGCCGCCCTGCCGCCGAGCCGCCGAGTCACCGAGCTGCTGAGCTGCAGCTGCTGCCGAGCCGCCTTGCCGCCGAGCCGCCCGAGTCGCCCGAGCCGCCGAGCCGCCGAGCTCCCGAGCCGCTGAGTCGCCGAGCCTACTCTTCCCACCACTGGTGAGCTCTTGCCCTGCTAGCACGCTGCGCGTCGCCTGCTTGCCTGCCTGCCTGCCTTTTGGCTTGCCTGGCTGCCTGCCTCCCTGCTGCTAGTCCTGCTCCTGCTTCTACTTGCGGAGCCAAATGCAGCCCCAGCGACGCCGGCGTGAGTCCCTCACGCCCCAGCAGCTGCGTGAGTGGTACGCTGGTTGGGGCTGTAGGGGTGGCGACGCTACTCCTACTACCACTCCTGCTGCTTCTACTCGTGGTGGCGGCCAGATGCAGCTCCCGCGACCCTCTCGCGTGTCTCTCACGCCTCGCCAGCTTCATGAGTGGTACGCTCAGAGTGGAGGGTCTCTCAGTGCTGTTTGCTGCTCTTACGTGATTCGCACTGGTACTCGGACTGGTCAGCCTTGTGGGACACGTAGTCATACACCGTCCCGCTGCTTCGCCCGTCTGAGCGACGCCTGGCGTACCGTGTTTGGCGACGAGGCTGAGCTTCCCGACTGGGTGGAGTTGCTTAGGCAGAGGGTAGATATATATGCTCTTGACTATGATGCTATTCTCACTGCCATGTATGCATTGCCTACTAGTGCTGACCGTGCCGGTCACCTGTGCGTCCCGCCTGACCCAGGTATAGGACCTGCTGCTCTTGCTACTGGTGAGGCTGCTGCTCTGGGTGCTAGTGAGTCTCCTGCTCCAGGTACAGGTGCGGCTGCTGCTCTAGGTGCTAGTGAGTCTGCTTCCTCAGGTGCGGGTGAGGCTGCGCTCTCAGGTACCGCGTTGGCTTCGGCCTCCCTCACCTTTACACTTGACTCTGGGGCTTCTCGCTCCTTCTTTCGGGACCGCACCACACTCAAGCCGCATGGTCGTCCGGTTGCAGTCTCCCTGGCTGACCCCTCTGGGGGTCCTGTCCTCGCTCACTTCTCCACTGTCCTCCCGTGTCCGGCTGCCCCCTCGGGCACCCTGTCTGGCCTGTACCTCCCCTCGTTCTCGACGAACTTGGTGAGTGGTGCAGACCTACAGGATGCGGGGGTTCACCAGTTCACTCCTGCGAGTCAGCGGGTGACCCACTGCACGGACGCACGCACAGGCCGGCACCTGGCCACGTTCTCGCGTCGGCCGGGGTCGAGCCTCTACACCCTGACCACTGAGTCTCCTCCTGTCCCCGCGTCCGGTCAGGTAGCAGCGTCGGGTCAGGTGTTTGCTGCTGCGTCCAGGTCTGGTCCTGAGTCTGCCCCCTGTTCGTGTCGCCTCCTGTCTCACGAGACTCTTCTGTGGCACCACCGTCTAGGCCACCCCTCCTTGCCCCGTCTTCGGGGCATGGCTTCCCGTGTCCTTGTCTCTGGTCTTCCCCAGTCTCTCCCTCCCCTTCCTTCGGGACCAGGACCTTCCTGTGTCCCCTGTGTCGAGGGGCGCCTCAGGGCTGCTCCTCACTCCTCCCAGTTTCCCCCGACAGAGGCTCCTCTGCAGACGCTTCACATGGACGTGTGGGGCCCGGCCCCCGTCCGTGGGCAGGGTCACGAGCGCTACTTCCTGTTGGTGGTTGACGACTACTCGCGTTACACCTCAGTCTTCCCCCTGCGCAGCAAGGGTGCTGTCACTGAGGTGCTGATCGACTGGATCCGCGAGGCTTGTCTCCAGCTCAGGAAGAGCTTCGGCTCGGACTTTCCTGTTCTGCGTCTGCACTCGGACAGAGGCGGAGAGTTCTCTTCTCGCCTTCTGCGGGACTACTGTCGTGCACGGGGGATTCGCCAGACCTTCACGCTTCCGGACTCACCACAGCAAAATGGGATTGCTGAGCGCCGCATTGGCATGGTCATGGATGTCGCTCGTACGTCCATGATGCATGCGGCTGCCCCCCATTTTCTGTGGCCGTTTGCGGTTCGGTACGCGGCGCATCAGCTCAACCTTCACCCCAGGGTCTCTCAGCCCGCGATGTCCCCAGTGTTACTGTGGACGGGGAAGGTCGGCGATGCGTCTGCGTTCCGTGTCTGGGGATCTCGGGCGTTTGTCCGCGACTTGTCTGCGGACAAGCTGTCCCCCCGTGCTGCTCCCTGTGTCTTCCTTGGCTTCCCCCCTGACGCTCCAGGGTGGCAGTTCTACCACCCCTCCTCTCGTCGTGTTCTGTCCTCCCAGGACGTCACGTTCGACGAGTCAGTCCCCTTCTACCGCCTCTTCCCCTACTGTACTCCTTCCCTTCCCCCCCCACCGGACTTCCTGGTACCAGTTCCCCCCCCGGTAGACCCCCTCCCCCCTCAGGTTCCTGCCCCTTCGGATGTGTCCCAGGTAGACACGGTCGAGCCAGTCGAGGTTGCTGCTGAGTCTGGTCCTGCTGCGGGTGCTGAGCCTGGGGGTGCTGCTGCTGGGGGTGCTGAGCCTGGGGGTGCTGAGCCTGGGGGTGCGAGGCCGGGGGGTGCTGAGTCTGGGGGTGCTGAGCCGGGGGGTGCTGAGCCGGAGGGTGCTACGTCAGGAGCTGCTGAGCCTGGGGGTGCTGGGCCTGGAGGTGCGGAGCCTGCGCCTGCTGGACCTGGGGGCTCTCCGGTTCTTCTGTCTCGGCGGGAGCCGCTCTCTCCACAGGAGCTGCGCGAGTGGTTTGCTCGCCGCTGGAGGCGTGCTGCTGGAGCTGGAGCTTCTTCGCCTGCTGAGGGTGCTGCCGGTCCCGGAGCTGCTAGGCCTGCGGGTCCTACTGGAGCTGGAGCTACTGAGTCTGGGGGTGCTGAGTCTGGAGCTGCTGAGCCTGGAGGTGCTGAGTCTGGAGCGGCTGTGCCTCGGGGTGCTGAGTCTGGAGCTGCTGAGCCTGGGGTTTCTCCTGCTGCTGCGTCTCGCCGGGAGCCCCTCTCTCCACAGGAGCTGCGTGAGTGGTTTGCTCGCCGCTGGAGGAGTGCTGCTGGAGCTGGAGCTTCGTCAACCGTCGAGGGTGCTGGTGCTGCCGGTCCCGGAGCTGCTGGGCCTGCGGGTCCTACTGGAGCTGGAGCTGCTGAGGGTGTTGGTGCTAAGACTACTGCTGTCTGTCCTGGCGGTGGTTCTGCTGCTGGTGCTGCTAGAGGTCCTGCCGCTGGAGGTGTTGGTGGCGCTGGTGCTGTCGCTGAGGGTGCTGGTGCTGTCCCTGCTGAGTCTGGAGCTGCCGCGCGGCCTCGGCCGTACTTTGTTCCGCTCCTACAGCAGGTTCTTGGTCTTTCTCCTTCGGTAGAGTGTCCACAGCCTGTCCAGTCGCAGTCACTGTTGGAGCCTTCCTCTCCTCTGCCTGCTCCCTCTCCTTACACTGGTCCTACTGGAGGTCTTGCTGAGCGTCGTGAGCCTGCGTCTCGTCCCGCGTCGCCTTTTCGTGCTGCTCGCGCTAGTGGTCGCGGTTCGCGTCAGCGTCCTCCTCCTGTCCCTGGCACGCACCGGATGTCTCTGCGTCCGTCCACTGCTCCTCTGCGTGCCCCTTTGCCTTCTCCTCCTGAGTCCTCTCTTCCTGCGCTTGCCGACCCTGAGTCGGACTCTCTTCGCGCTGCCAGTCCTACTGTCACGCGTCTGCTTGCTACTGTCGTCACTGACCCCTCTTTTGAGTCCACTGCTGCGTCTGCTCTAGTCGCTGAGCTCGTTGACTTTGCTGCTCGCTGTCGTCTCGACTACGCTGCTGGTCTTGTTGCTGAGTCTGCGTCTGTCTGTCCTCCGTCCGTCGGGGGTGAGTGTGCTCTTGGCACGGACGTCCTAGAGGACAGACAGGAGGAGTTACAGTGTCTAGCGGCTGCTTCACCTCATCTCGCGTCTGTACTGCTTGCCCCTGAGGGAGACCCGGATGCACTAGACATCTCGACTCCGCGTTCTTACGCGGAGGCCGTAGAGGGTCCCTACTCCTCTCAGTGGCAGGCAGCTATGGATGCAGAGATGGCTTCCTGGAAGTCCACACGCACCTACGTTGACGCAGTTCCCCCTCCTGGGGCGAACATCGTCAGTGGCATGTGGATCTTCCGGGTGAAGCGGCCGCCGGGCTCTCCACCTGTCTTCAAGGCGCGGTACGTTGCTCGTGGCTTCAGTCAGCGGCAGGGAGTTGACTACTTTCAGACCTTCTCTCCCACCCCGAAGATGACCACTCTTCGGGTGCTGCTGCACATAGCCGCTCAGCGTGACTACGAGCTTCACTCTCTCGACTTCAGCACTGCGTTCCTGCAGGGTAGCCTGCACGAGGAGATCTGGCTGCGCCGTCCACCTGGCTTCACTGGGACTTTCCCTCCTGGCACCCAGTGGAGCCTCCGACGGCCAGTCTACGGTCTCCGCCAGGCACCGCGTGAGTGGCACGACACACTGAGGACTACGCTTGCGGCTCTTGGGTTTGCTCCTTCTACTGCTGACCCGTCGCTGTTTCTGCGCACCGACACTTCACTGCCGCCGTTCTACATCCTCGTGTACGTCGACGACTTGGTCTTTGCCACAGCGGACACTGCTGGACTCGCCTACGTGAAGTCCGAACTGCTGAAGAGACACACGTGCACAGACCTGGGTGAACTGCGCAGCTACCTTGGCTTGCAGATCACTCGGGACAGAGCACGCCGCACCATTACCTTGACTCAGTCAAACATGGTGCAGCAGGTCCTTCAGCGCTTCGGCTTCACGTACTCCTCGCCTCAGGCCACTCCTCTGCCTACTCGCCACTCACTCTCAGCTCTGCCTTCGGATGAGTCCGTAGAGTCGAGTGGTCCGTATGCAGAGCTTGTTGGCTGCCTCATGTACCTGATGACCTGCACACGACCTGACCTTGCATACCCTCTGAGCATTCTTGCACGCTATGTTGCTCCTGGGAGACACAGACCAGAGCACATGGCTGCAGCAAAGAGGGTATTGCGCTACCTGTGCAGTACGTCGGGCATGGGGCTTGTGCTTGGAGGGCGGAGTCCAGTGGTCCTTACCGGCCACGCGGACGCTTCTTGGGCTGACGACCAGGCTACGCAGCGGTCGTCACAGGGTTACACCTTCAGCCTTGGTTCCGGCTCTGTCTCGTGGCGGTCTACTCGCTCGTCTTCGGTTCTCGGCTCCAGTTGTGAGGCTGAGATCTACGCCGGGGCCATGGCTGCACAGGAGCTTCGCTGGCTCACCTACCTGCTGACTGACCTTGGAGAGCCGCCTCGTTCTCCTCCAGTGCTGTACGTAGACAACAAGGCCATGCTGGCCTTGTGTCGAGAGCAGCGCTTGGAGCACAGAACGAAGCACATTGCTCTCCGCTACTTCCTTGCTCGTGAGCTGCAGCAGCGTGGTCAGTTGCGACTTGCGTACGTGGCCTCTGAGGCCAACACTGCTGATGTGTTCACCAAGGCACTCGCGCCTTGTGATCATCAGCGCTTTTGCACCCAGCTGGGTCTTGTGTCTGTCTTGCCTCACTTGCTCTCCTCTTGACTTTACTTGTACTGTGACATATATATATACCTGCTCTTGCTTGTCTAGTTTTATATATATGTCTGTACTCCTGCATGTGAACTGGCCTCTGGCCCTGCTCTTGTGCTCGGACTGTGTGGTGACTTTGTGATCCACCCTGAGCTTGCTTTGCTTTGCTTGACTGGTCTTGTGACCCTTTTGTTCTCCCCCACTTTGCCTATGGGGGTGTGTCAAACATTATATATGTTATGCTTGTGTAGGCTACAGTGGGTTAGCCTATAGGGGGTACACAATTCTAGGGTTTATTACTTTTACTCTTTTCACTTCTAGTTCATCCATTCCTGTTCGCTTATTCTCACATCGCTCGCGTCTGGTCCAAGCCGGTGTGTAACTCCGTAATTTTCCGTACGGAATTATCACCGTTTTCCTCCATTTGGCGATTTATAGGAAGATTTGCGACGAAAATAAATGAATTTTAGGCGCTGGTCATCTTACTGTGAGTCGATTTGACTGCAGAAATGACGAGGGCTGATTCTGTTGGTCGCGTAATTCTCCCTTAGTTGAAATTCGCTTCTGATCTCGGCCGTTGAGAAGAAATTCGATCCGACGCTCCAAATTCCAACTTCTTTGGGCGAAATTCTCGAGGCCGTTGAGATTCGAATCGATCCGACGGTCAAAATTCCAACTTTTTTGCCACTGGACCTGAGGAGTGTTCGAAAACCGGTTCGAGGGGGATGTTAGAAAATAGCGCGGAACTGGTTTACGTACCCGAAATTGGCGCTTCCCGTCGTCGCCCCCGCGGTTTTAAAAGCTAGGTTTTAGCGTTCGAAAAACTTCGCGTCTAAACAGGCTCTGATTACCAAGTGTGAGGATCTAGGATCGAGTTCAGAAAAGAGAATGAGAATTGAGTCGAATTGCATGTTCACCTGGGTACAACACGAGGCTATATATATGCTCGACACAAGGCCCCGTAACCAGGTGTTACGCGAAGGTTCCACGGGCCGTGTAGCGTCCCGAACGGATCCTTACCGAATTCGGTAGAAGGCAATTCGGTGGCAACCGAAAAGCCAGAATTCGGTGCACGCAACCTAGCTCGGTGCTATAACTATAATAAAATATAGGAAAGCACCTAGCCTAGGAAATCAAGCAATTCATGCATGCATATAATTATCCTATGCTAGAAATAGCATGATAAAGTAAAGGCAAGCAAGCATAGCTGGCATAAGCTGTCGTACTCTCACAACACCTCCTCCTTCTCCACCCCACCCAACCCAGCTGCCACGCCATTCTCTTCTGCCCCTTCTCTGAAGTTATTAATCCCTCAGCCCCCACCCCTCCTTCACCACCTCCTCCTCATCATCTCCTAGTCATCTTCACGGCTCCCAAATCTGAAGCATCAGCTACTCCTCTGCCATCACCCATACAGGATCTCCTCCACGGTTATACAGAATGAGCAAGTACAAGGGTGGATATAGCAAACCTAACTCGGGCACTAACCAATGTGTACACCACCTAGACTAAACAATACAAACTATAACAATTATAGTTTGACACACCCCCATAGTCTAGGTGACAGTAGTCATGTGAAAAGCAAAACACAACCTAAGAGCAAGGGTCACACGACCAGTCAGCAACAAGAAGCAACGGTCACAAAACCAGTTCACAAGGACAAAGCAACTCTCGGGGTGGAGCTCAAGGTCACCACACAGTCCGAGAACAAGCAAGAGGCCACAAGGCCAGTCCACATGCAAGGATATCGCAGATATAAAAGATGCAAGAGTACACAACATGCATGACAAGCATCTCTACAGAAGCAAAGGGCCACAAGGCCTGTCCACAAGGAAGATCAGCGTTACCCGTGGCCGTGCATCACTAGGCCACAGGTTCTGCTGGTGCGCGGCATAGCGGACTGCTTGAGGCCACAAAAACTGGGGGGCACCGGCATGGCACATGGAGGTCCGGGCAACCTCCATGACCAGGCCGATGCGTCACTCGGCTACCCCGTTCTGCTGCGGCGATAGCGTGTAAGACTGAATAATCCTTCTACCCTGACAGAACGTCTCCAGGCGAGTAAAAGAAAACTCACCACCACGGTCCGAGTGTAGGCGGAGCCCACACAGGCCCTGGACGCCAACCCTCGCTAGTAGCCAAGGCTCAAGGACGGTAGGCACATTGGCCTTCCGTCACAGGGGGAAAACCGTGGTGTAGCGAGAGTAGTCGTCCACCACAATCAGGAAGTAGCGCTCTTGACGTGGGCCACTGAAAAGGGAGGGGCCCCAGACGTCCAAATACAGGGTCTGTAAAGGAGCCGTGGTGGGGGAGAATGACGAGGAGTGAGGGGCAGCGCGCTGCAGACCCTCGACACAGGGGCGGCGCAGGCGAGCGAGGAAGCGGGGCAAGCGACGCTGGGAGACCTGAGACCAGAAGGTAACGTATCTCCCTACTGAGACGTGGGAACGACGGGTGACCAAGACGGTGGTGCTAGAGGACCGACGGGTGGGTTAGTGACCGACAGTCGCACGACACAGCAGCTACCTGACCTGACCTGACCTGACCCAGTGTGGTGGGACCCAGTGTATAGTGAGTACAGACCAGAGCCCGACGTCCTGTGGAAAGTGGCTAGAGGCACCTCAGTGGCACCGACTGTGCAGGAAGCAACAGGCTCGTGCAGTGGGAAAGTGGTGACAACTCCGAGGTCGTGGAGGTAACTGGAACCCACCAGGTTCCTAGAGAACGAGGGGGTGTAGTAACCTGTGAGAAACCCATAGGGAGCCGCTGGACACGGGAGAGTGGTGGTGCTCTTAACAACTACAGATACTACGGAGGGGTCAGCCCAAGCGACAGTGACTGGAGTGTACAGAGGCGTGAGGTCGGTGCAATCGTGAAAAAAACAGCTGGACGCTCCAGAGTCTAGGGTGAAGGAAAGCCGTGCAGTCGGTGAGGTCGCACCCAAGCCTGCAACAAAAAGATGGTACTAGTCTAGTAATGGCTGCTGCTCCCTCACTAAGAACATCTGGGGAGCCTGGACCGGAAACTACATACACACCAAGACCGGAAACACAAAGCTCAATTGTAGTTGCAGCTCCCATGTACCGGTGTGTGTTCTGGCCGGGTCCGTCAGGGCCCCGCTGTGGAGGTTGCTGCACTCGCTGCAGCTGAACCCGCCAGTGCTGCAGCTGCAACCACCTGTGCTGCTGCCACTGCCACTGCTGCTGCTGAGACCACTGCTGTTGCTGCGGTTGTCGCCACAACGACGTGGCAAGCTAGTACGGGGGGGATACGTTGGCGGTAGCCTAAGTTGCTGCTGGTGCTATTCGTGGCAGCCTAAGCTGCTGTTGGTGCGCTGGGGGGGCAGCCTATACTGCTGATGGTGCAACTGATGGCATTCTAGGGTGGAGGTGAACGGTCGGATGGGGTTGAGAGCGGTTGGGAACATTGTTGGACGGTCAGGTGGATCTAGGAGTGGCCTGGTGCGGTGGAATGCGGCTGAGTTCTGTTCTCGTGCTTGTGGCAGGTGTAAAGTGCGCTCGTATGCGGTTGGGAGCGATGGAGGGCAGTTTAGTGCGGTTGGGAGCAGTGAAGAACAGTCCAGGGTGGTGGAGTGCCGTTCTGTGCAATTCCAGGGGGGGTAGCACGGGTGGAATAAGGTTTTGTGCAGTTCCAGGGGAGCTAGTGTTGGGTGGAAATTCACATTGCACGACATCCTGCCGTCTGTTTGTACGAGTATGCGCATGCGAATGCATTTGGGTGTGAATGGAATGTTCGTATGTTTGTTTGCTTTCGCAATTTTTGCTTGAAGCATTTGCAGGTACTCGCCCATTGTGCGCTTCGGCACAACATTGTATGCGCTATGAACGGTACAAGCAGAAAGGACGAGCTCGCAAAGGAACCCAAGATGGAAGCTTTGCGGTTCGGTTGAATTGATTGCGCAGATTCAGTTCTATCCAACTCGAAATTGTACTGTTTTGTTTGGTTGACTTTAGTGTAGCAGGGCAGGCACTATAGGGGTACAATTTAGGTGAAGGTTGTATGTTGTTTGTCTGTATCTGCATGCTACAGGGCCAGGGGAAACCAGCAGAACCAGCATTTGGCTGGTTGGTCAAAGACAAAACAGGTTCTGTTTTTTAGGACCTGAACCTGATTGTTGTTTTCCTCGGTTGGAAAAACAGATTCAGAGGTTGTTTACCAACCTACCACCTGTTGTTTAGTCCAGCCATGTTGGTTCTGTTGCTTGGAATTATTTGGGATCATCCCTGGTTGTTCCCAGGTTGATTCCTAAGGTCCTTGCTAGCTAGAGCCATTTATTCCTTCTCTGTTTGTACCTGAATATAGTGAAATTGATTCAAGCGAATTCCTCCCTTCCTGGAATTTCGTTTCTACGCGGTGCGACGGCGGAATGCTACCCGAGTCAACGCTAGTACGCTAGCACTCCAACGCTAGGCAAACGCTGTCCGAGCTATAACATTTCGTAATGGCAGAACTTTTCGTGAGGCAACTTGGTTCATTTTACAGCTCTTGGAGCGAGCTTCGATATAGGAAATTCTCAGCTTAATCCGATCGACGGTCTGCACGATACGCTGCGCGACGTTCAAGATACTCTTGTTATTTTGGCTAAGTCATTCTTGACTCCTCTCTCTACAAACTCAGACTCGAGGATAGGGGCTGGTCTTGTACCAGGCACCCAAGGACCCTTGGAGCTGACCCCGAGGAGAGGTTTTAGGTGTGATAAAGTCTTAATAGCTTGAGTTTATTAGGCCCTTACACCAACAGCTAGTACGGCTGGAGTACGTTTCTGTGCGATTCTGTGCCGTTCTGTGCGGTTCTGTGCGGTACGGGTGGTAGACTGGTTTTCAGGTGTGGCTAGTTGGGGGGGCTAAGGCTTACTGGTGGGGCGGCGCATGAGGCACCTCCTGGGGCAGCGGGTGTCAGGTGGGGCGGCGGGTTTCAACTCATGGGGGGGCAGCTAAGAGATGGGTAAGTCAGCCATTTAAGGGTGGGGTAGTGGTTAAGGCGGCGAGCAATACGTGCGCGCGGCTGCTGCTGTGTGTGTGTACGACTAACGACGAAACAATTATAGTTTGACACTACCTGCTGAACTTCCACCCGAGCGTGCATTTGACCATAGCATCCGCCTCATTTGAGCTCCATACCGCCTGTGCGCCCAACCTATCGCATGAGCACTGCTAAACATTTGGAGCTACAACGGCAACTCGATGACCTTCTTGAGAAAGGTCTCATCCTCCCCAGCACCTCACCGTATGCTGCTTTGAGCTTTTCACCTGCAAGAAGGAAGGTGACCTACGTCTTTGCCGTTCTCAATGCCATTACGAGCATGAATAAATACCCGCTGCCCCGTGTCGAGGAGTTGTTCGACATGCTTGAGAAGCAACAGTGCTCAGCAAGCTCGGCCTACTCCCGTTACCACCGGATCGGTCGACTTTGGTCGGTCGACTTCGCCACATCAACCTTGAAGACGTTTGTGACCCTTCGCATAACCTCGTCGAACAGGTAACTTGGTCTACTGGGTAAGTTCCAAGCAACCCTGCAGGTCGATGACCTTTGTCATCATAGGTCGACGACACTCGTTTTCGCGGGTCGTCGACCACCTCGGTCGACATTCTGAAACTCACGCTCCTCATTGGTCGAAATTAGGGCACATTCGAAGTTCTAGCCAAACTTTTCTTGTGCAATCGCGATGGTGAGCAGGATGAGACGCGACTCTGCGCAGATGAACACTTGAGAACATCTGCACCAGCTGCGCCACTTGCACACGTGCACGAGACGTTTGCGTTGCACTCGCGGGTGCTTCAGTTACTCTTGCATGGGTTCCTTAGTACACCTCGTGTACTGGCAACCCCTCACCTTGTGCACAAGGTCATTGTCCCAACCTGCGAAAAAACTCCGGATCTCAAATACTGCAAAGGGTCGACTGCTCCTCCCACACACCCGACCACAAAGTCAGTTTTGTCCAAGCGAGGGCGACGCCAACTCCTGTCAACAAAGGGGTTGAGGGTGAGTGGGAGGAAGAGAGAGCAGAGAAGAGGTAGTACTTTGTGTTCAACAAGAGAGGCAGGGGTGAATGGAGGGTGTGAGTGCGAAAGCCTGAAGGCTTTTGTAGCAAGCAGGTGGCAAAGCTGCACGAGCAAATGTGGCTGCATGGCACTAACCTGATCCATGAGAGAGCATGCGCAATGCATAAGGTGCTGTAGATGATGTCCTCATTGCAGTTCACCTGCTTCACGGTCTCATGCAATGCCCACCACCAGATGACTCACCTGCTTCTTCCAGCCACTCCACCTGCTTGGTCCAAGCACGCACAATCTCACTTGATGCACGAGAGCGCGTGTACAGCACGCAGGGCGCTGTGGATCATGCTCTCGTTGTAGTCCACACCACCACACCCTCTGCTTTTTCCTGCCACACCTCTCACCTGATCCAGGCACACAGGGTGCTGTGGATTATGTCCTCGTTGCGGTCCACCTCCTGCTTCACGGCATCGTTGCAGTCCATACCACCGCACCGCTCACCTGCTTCTTCCAGCCATGCCACTTACTCGATCGAAGCAAGACCATTCTATGTAATCCAGGACAGTGCGTGCACAGCGAGCAGGGTGCCGCAGATCATGTCCTCGTTGCAATCCACCTCCTGCTTCACGGCGTCTGTCCTCACACGCATAGTCAAAGTCTTCTCTAATGGCTTCACCAGTGCACCCACTAGTGCCAGTTCCGATGGGGCGCACTTCTCTGCTAGCTTCGCCAGCACCAGATGGCATAGCACATTCACATCATAGTTGTTTGCACCCCATGGTTGGGACCATGAAAGAGGAATGGAAAAGAAATGAGTCGGGATAAGAAAAGAGGGGAGGGGAGAGGTGCGGAGAGGAGGGGAGGGGAAGGGAGGGATGAGAAAGGACATGAACGAAAGAAGGTTCCTCCTAAAGCAAACCTTAGAAACACTTTACGTTGAATGAAACCAGATGGGCTGGCGTTAAAGGGGGAGCAGAACGGACTTGATGTGTCAAGATGGAACACGTACCGCAAAGCCCAAAGATGAGGGAGGGGGTGATGAAGGCGGCAGATTAGATGAAGTGCATATAGGTGGAGAGGAGCCTGTCCATGTAGCCAAAGTCTGCCTTGCGCAGCTCCAGCCTATTGACCACTGTGTGTTTGAATGGTCCTAGATCAACGGTCCGCATCATCTCAGGATGCATGGGGCAGGAGGGGATGCGAGTGAGCAAGCAAGTGGAAGAGCCAACTCATAAATTGGATTATCAAAGGGGAAAAGTAGCAACAAGCCTTCAACCTTTCGTGCTCTGCAAGGTCGGCCATTCGATTTTGTCGCACATACCCTGTGAATTTGCAGTCGAGTAAGTGCATTACATACCCGTATGGATGGTACTAACAGTAAGTGCGGTACTTACATATATGGTTGGTACTAAGAATACGTGCGTTACTTACCCGTATGGATGGTAGTGCGTCACTTTCCCATATGATCGGTAATATGAGTAAGTGCGTTACTTATCCATCTGGTTTGTACTAAGAGTAGGTGCGCTACTTACTTGTATGGTTGGTACTAAGAGTAAGTGCATTACTTACATGTACGGCTGGTACTACGACTAAGTGCGTTACTTACCCATATAGTTGGTAGTGAGTAAGTGCGTAACTTACCCTTACAGATGGTACTAAGAGTAGGTGCGTTACATTCCAATATGGTTGGTACTTATAGTACGTGCGTTACTTATCCGTCTGAATGGTACTTGGAGTAAGTGCATTACGTAACCGTCTAGTTGGTACTATGAGTAAATGCATTACTTATGCATTTGGTTGGTACTAAGAGTATGTGCGCTGCTTATTCGTATGGTTGGTACTAAAAGTAAGTGTATTATTTTCCCGTATTGTTGGTACTAAGAGTAAGTGTATTGTTTCTCCGTATGGTTAATACTAAGAGTAAGTGTGTTATCTACACGTATGTATGGTACTAATAGTAAGTGCGTTACTTTCCCTGTGTTATTAGTACAGTAAGTGCGTTACTTTCTCGTATGGTTGGTATTGAGAGTAAGTGCGTCATTTACCCATATGGATTGTATTGAGAGAAAGTACATTACTTCCCTTATGATAGTACAATGGGTAAGTGTGTTACTTACCCATATGGTTGGTACTAAGAAGAGGTGTGCTACTTACCCGTATGGATGGTACTAAGAGTAAGTGCGTTACTTACTCGTATGACTAGTACTAGGAATATGAGCGTAACGTACCCGTACGAAGACTCACTCTATAATGGTGGGAGCTATAATACAGGGTTAGCACGAGTCAATCGTAGCTTTGCGTGCGGCGACGGGTCAGCACTCAACAGAGTAAACCCAAGAGCCGCAAGTGTCGTCCTCAGTGTGTCGTGCCACTCATGTGGTGCCTGACGGAGACCGTAGACCAGCATGCGAAGGCTCCACTGGGTACCAGGAGTGAAGCCAGGTGGGCGGCGCAGCCAGATCTCCTCTTGCAGGCTGCCCTGCAAGAAAGTTGTGCTGAAGTCAAGAGAGTGAACCTTGTAGTCACGCTGAGCGGCAACGTGCAGCAGCACCCGAAGAGTGGTCATCTTCGGGGTGGGGGAGAAGGTCTGAAAGATGTCAACTTCCTCTCGCTGACTGAAGCCTTGAGCAACGTAACGAGCCTTGAAGACATGCGGAGAACCTGGCGGCCACTTCACCCTGAAAATCCACATGCCACTGACGATGTTCGCCCCAGGAGGGGGAAGCTCGTCAACGTATGTGCCAGTGGACTTCCAGGATACCATCTTTGCGTCCATGGCTGACTGCCACTGAGAGGAGTACTCACCCGCCATCGCCTCAGCGTAAGAGCGCGGGGTCGGGATGTCTGGTGCATCCGGGTCTCCCTCAGGGGCAAGCAGCATGGACACGAGATGAGGCGCAGCGGCTGCAAGACACTCAAGGTCCTCGTGCCTGTCCTCTAGGACGTCCGTGCTAATAGCACACTCACCCCCGACGGACGGAGGAGAGACAGACTCAGACTGAGCAACAAGACTAGCAGCGTAGTCTAGACAACAGGCAGCAGCAAAGTCAACAAGCTCATCGACTAAGGCAGACGCAACAGCAGACGCAAACGACGGGTCAGTGACAACTGTGGCTAGCAGACGCGTAACAGTAGGGTGAGCAGCACGGGTGCGGTCAGACTCAGGCTCAGGAACGGTAGGTAGAGAAGATGCAGGAGGGGACGGCAGGGGAACACGCGGCGGAGGAGAGGAAGGACGACGGACGACGAGGTGGGTGCCGGAGACAGCCGGGTGACGCAAACGAGGGACACGACGACCGGAACGACCAGAACGGACAGGCGAGACAGGATGCGATGCGGCGCACGACGCTCAGTAAGACCCCCTGTCTGCTCAGTGTAAGGGGAAGGAGCAGGCAGCGGTGAGCCACGCTGTAACGGAAGACCAGTAGACGAAGGGAGACTAAGAACTGGGCGGGGCGCAGAGTCAGACAGTGGCTGAGACGACAGAGACGGTGGAGCAAAGAATAGGCGCGGCTGTGCAGTGCCACTAGCACCAACAGCTCCAGCACCGCCAGCAGCTCCAGAACCCTCAGCGCCAGCTCCTACAGGACCAGCTCCACCAGCAGCTGCACCCCCAGAACCAGCACCTCCAGTCCTTGGGTCTCCAGCCTCAGTGTCTCCAGTAGCAGCACCCCCAAACCCAGAGTCTCCAGCAGTAGCACCTTCAAGCTCAGCACCTCCAGCCCCAGCAGCTCCAGTACCTCCAGTACGAGCACCTCTGGGACCAGGACCACTCCCAACTCCAGTGATGCCAGCAGAAGTACCTCCACCGGCAGAGCCCCTAGCTCCAGAAGCGCGACCCTGACGGCGACCGTACCAGTCGTGCAGCTGCTGTGAGGTGAGAGGCACACGCGAACGAAGGCGTCTACTCCAAGGAGACCGCGCAACAGCAGACTCAGAACCCTCAGCGCCCGCACCGGCAGCATCTCCAGAACCTCCAGCGCCAGCACCCTCAGCAGCTCCTGAACCTCCAGCTCCAGCACCCTCAGCAGCTCCAGAACCTCCAGCAGAAACAACTCCAGTAGCAGAGTCATCAGCTCTAGCGCCTCCCGCAGCAGGGCCCCTAGCTCCAGCAGCGCGACCCTGACAGCCAACGTACCACTCACGCAGCTGCTGTGGGGAGAGAGGGAGTCGACGACGAGAGTGGAGCGGCGAGGCACCAGCGGAGCGACTACGGAGACGGCCACTCCAAGGAGACTGCTCACCAGACGTCTCAGCGCCCGCAGGTGTAGCACCCCCAGACTCCTCACAGTCAGGCTCAGCACCTCCTGGCTCAGCACCCTCAGGCTTAGCAACCCCAGGCTCCGCACCCCCACGCTCATTACCCTCATGCTCAGCGCCCCCAGAAGCAGGACCACTCTCACCAGGACCTGAGTCACCAGTGACCTCAACCGGTGCAGTCAAGTGAGGAGGATCTACCTGAAACACACCTGAAGGAGCAAGACCAGGAGCGGGGAGGGGGTCTACCTGGGGAGCACCTGGAGCGAGGAAGAGCGGGGGGGGGGGGGGAGGGGCAGTGCGGTAGGGGAAGAGACGGTAAAAGGGAACCGACTCATCGAACGTGACGTCCTGAGAGGAGAAGACACGGCGTGAGGTGGGGTGGTTGTTAGAGACTAAGGACGGAGTCTATGAAGATTAGGTGCCTAAATTTCTCAAAATCGTTGGTCTCTATTTTTGGACAGAATAGTCGCGCTTACAAGAAGCGCCTTCGACGAAACGTTCACAGTCAAAACTTCACCAAACTCAGATATGATGTAGCCCTAGTCCGTGGCTACAATTCCCAATTTGAATCGTATCAAGAGCTGAAGTAAATCTTGACTAAAAAATTTCGGCGCACAGGGGGGTATGCTGCCATAAGAACTTAACTCAATCACAAGAGTCTCACACAAGTTCACATAAGAGAATTAGAGTAGCACTAAACCAGGTGGAAGGGATGAGGAGGACAAGAGGGAAGGTCCCAAGAGAGTCCCCAACCAAGGAAACCCCATGCCACACAATTCCCTTCCCCATAGGCAACCCAACTTTGACCTTAGTCACTATCCCAACCTCCACAATCCACCTCAACCCAACTTGGCCACACTTGCCAACCTGGTTTGGCTCCTCCCAACCACTTTGCAGCATCTACAGTGATTTTGACGAATTTCCCAACCCCCAAAAGTCTATACCCCTTATGGAGTCAACCCCACAACTTCCCACAGTTACCACAATCAAATATGAAAAGCATACGAACTCCAACGTTCGTAACTTTCTTGTTCGTGCTCCGATTGAAGCGATACTTGGTTCGTCGGAAAGCTGTTGAGCAGAGAAGTTACTTCAGATATCTGCTTAAGCCAAATAACATTCGCACACACTCAGAGAAACCAAACCACAGAAAACACAAATTCTTGCACACGCTCACACCACGCATGCAACGCACGAACATATGATGGGAGGCAGACAGACGTGAATGCAAATGATAGCATCACATAACAAACTCCCCCTCTGGCAGCCTACCATCATCCCACATGCCACAGCTCAAGCATGCACCCTCAATGCACACTCATCCCAGCAAGCTTCATGCCCTTCCAATGCTCAGATTCAGCCAAGCGCTTGGTGAGAATGTCAGCCGCCTGCTGATGGGTCTTCACAATCTCCAGCCGCACCTCCTTGTCCAGGAGCCTCCTCACCCAGTGCCACTTAGGCCTGATGTGTTTGGTCAGCCCATGAAGACAAGCATTCTTCGCTAGCTTAACCGCCGAATCATTGTCACAGAAAATCACAGTTGGCTCCCTCTGACACACTCCGATCTCCTCCAACAAACGCCTCAGCCACACCACCTCCTTTGCCCCATGATGCAGGGCCATGTACTCTGTCTCACACGAGGACTGCCCCACCTCGTTCTGCTTCTTGCTGCGCGAGCTCACTGCACCACCTCCAAACAGGCACACTTAGCCTCCAATGCTGGTGCCATCCGCCTTCACAGAGTTGAAGCTGGCGTCGGTGTAGCAGGTCAGGAGCATCTCCCCCTTGCCCAAATCAGCTGCACCCCTCTGCAGCCTCTGTCGCACAGCACTGTACTCCAAGCCCACTGATGCCGTAGCGCTCACATAGCGGACCAACCTCTTGGCCGCTTCCAGCTGCTCATGACTGGGGCGTGAAACCACACTTGCAAGCCTAGATGTAGCAAAGGCAATGTCAGGTCGCGTGTGGTTAGCCGCATAATTGAGTGCCCCCACCATGGAATGAAACAGCTTCTTGTCACTCTCACCCACCACCTCCTCATCAGCACAGGGCTCCATTGTGAATCCTGAAGGCAGTGGGGTGGCTGGCTTCCCTCCATCTTGCAGCCCATACTTCTCGGCCAGCCCCTCACAGTACTTCCTCTGGTGCAACCTCAACACTCCCTTGTGAAGGTCCCTCTCCACATGCATCCCCAGGTATTACTTTACATCTCCCATCTTGGAACACTTGAACTGCATCTCTAGCATCTTCTCCACATGCTCAATCATTGCAGACGACTCAGAGAAGAGCAGGATGTCGTCCACATACACCAGAAGCATGAGAAACTGCTCCTTCTCTTGCAGCAGGAATAAGCTGTGATCACACTCGCTCTTCTTGAAACCCCCAGCCAGCAGTGTCTCCTCTAACTTGTGGTACCATGCACGAGGAGCCTGCTTCAGGCCATAGATGGCCTTCTTCAGCCTGCATACCCTGCCGCTCCCATCATCCAAACCCTCAGTCTGTAACATGTACAGCTCCTCCAGAATGATCCCATTGAGGAAGGCGGTGGTGATGTCCAACTGCTTCACCCGCCATCCACAGTTTGCTGCCATTGCCAGTGACACTTTCAATGTTGTGCCTTTCCCCACAGGAGCAAAGATCTCGTCAAAATCCTTCCCCTTTGTCTGCTGAAACCCCTTAGCCACAAGCCTTGACTTGTAGCGGGTAAGCTCCCCATCTGGTCCGTACTTATGCCTGAAGATCAGCTTGGAAGAAATGGCCTTCTTCCCAGGTGGCAGCTCACACAGCTCCAACGTCTCGTTCTCTAGCAGAGATTCATACTCCTCCTTCACATTCTGCTTCCATTTTTCAGCATCCGGCCCGCTCAATGCTTCAGCTAGCGTCTTGGGCTCAGGAAAGGCTGCCCAGTAGTAGTGTGCTATCTCGTCCTCATCACATTGCTCAGCCACACTCCCAGCCCTTACCACCTTTGGCTTGCCAAAGCTCGGATAGGTCAGCCGGTTAGGAGGGCGCACATCCCTCCTAGGATGGTCAGCCGGACGTGCGGCACCTTGAGGAGCACCTTGGTGCTGCTGCTGCTGTTGCTGCTGCTGCTGCTCCTCCACCTCAGGTTCTCCCCCATCCTCAGTCACCCCAGAGATCTCCTCCTCCGAGACAGTGACCTGCACTTGTCTCGAAGGCCGCTGCACCTCATCGGCCTCAATGATCAGCGGTGTAGTAGGAAGCTTCTACTGCTGCTGCTTCCACTCCTTGTAGTATAAGGACTCGAGGAACTTCACATCCCTTGACACAGTCAGCTGCTGGCTGGTCACGTCCCAAATCAGCCAGCCCTTGTGATCCTTAGCAAGCCCCAAGTGCACACCCCATCTCCCAGAAGCTTCCAGTTTTCCCCTCTTCTCATTAGGCACATGAAACACCACCATGCAGCCGAAGGCTCTCAGCATGTTGATTGCTGGTGCACTCCCATACCACTTGGTGTAGGGGACCCACTTCTTGTCCCCCACAGTCGCCAGCACCCTGTTCTTCACAAGGGCGACCTGCCGCAGTGCAGTCACCCAAAACGGATCCGGCAGCCTTGCACGCACATGGAGAGTGCGAGCACCTTCCTGCAGGGTCCGGTTGAACCGCTCAGCAACGCCGTTCAGCTAAGGGTTGTAGGGCACTGTGAGCTGATGCTGGATCCCCTTCTTCTTCAGCACCACCTCAAACTCATTGCTAATGAACTCTACCCCATTGTCGGAGCGGATCACCTTCACCTTGTGTCTGCTCTCCCTTTGAGCTCTCGGCATCCACTCCTTAAGAACAGCCGCTGCCACCTCCCCCTTCGTCTTGAGAGGGTACACCCACACCGCACGCGTGTGGTCGTCCACAATGGTTAGGAAATAGCGGCTTCCCGAGAGAGAAGGGGCCCTCGGGGGGCCCACCACATCCATGTGCACAAGCGCGTGTGGAGCCTTGGCTGGTCCCGTGCTGCTGCTGAAGGGAAACTTTGTGAATTTGGTCTCAAGGCATGTAGGGCAGCTCCCAATCTCCTTTGCTGCCCCCTTCACCTCCAGCCCCTTCAAGCACCCATCCTTCACTAACTTCTGCAGCATAGGGAAGTTGATGTGACACAACCTCTCGTGCCACGTCTCCCTATCGGCCTCACCACTCCCAGATGAAACCTTTGCCCATGCAGCGGTCGCATCCACACCAGCAAGCACCTCACCATGTGGCTGTTGTGGCTGTTGCACCTTCTTGACTGCATCCAGGGCCCCATCAGTTGGTGCAGTCTCCTCTCTTCCTGCAGATGCCTTAGCCGTTGCTGCAGCCCCTGCCGTTGCTGATGGTTTCCCATTCCAACGGATGATGGACAGCTACCATAGGTCCTTGATGCAGCTGCTCTTCTCCTCCAAATCCCACAGCAGCAACTTTCCAAGCTTTGCACGGCAGCTGGTTGGGCCGAAAGTCACTTTGGCCTTGCTTTTCTGCAGCCGGCGCACAGAGAGGAGGTTAGCGGACAAACCTTCAACCAACAGCACATTCCCCAGCCCCACAAGCCCCCCATTAGCTCCCATTACCTTGGCATTCCCCACACCAATCACAGGGAGCAAGGCACCTGAAGCGGCAGCCACAAACTTTATCTTCCCAAGGGGCTTTACCTCGTCAAGCAAATCTGGCCGTGGGGTCATGTGACTTGTGCAACCTGAATCTATCACCCAGTGGGTGAGGGGGTGCATAACAACCTTCCCAACTGAACCCACATCACCCCTACTCCCTTGCACATCCTCAACCATGAGGAACATCCCAGGGTCGGCTTTACCTTGTGCACCATCACCTTGTGCACGTGAACCTTGCACAGCGCCACCTCGTGCACGTTCACCACTTGGCGGCTTCATGCCTGGAGGCGCCCATCCTTCAGGCCGGCTGAAACACTTGAACCATGGGTGTCCAGCCTTCTTGCAGTACCAGCACGCACCCTCCATTCGGGTGCTCCCCCTGCCACCAGAGCTCCCATGCCCCTCATTGTAGTCACCTCGGCCTCTCCCTCTGCCAAAGCCTCTCCCACGGCCTCGCCCTCTCCCTCCCCCTCTTCCTCTGCTGCCTCCTGCAGCTCCATACCCCTCACAAGTTTTGTTGGCAGCACCACCTCCCGTGTGGCGCCTGCGGAAGTCCTCCTGCAGGATCTGCTGCCGTAGCCACTTAGGCATCCATTTGTCCTGCTGAGCATTGAGGGTGGAGATGAAGTTGTCTCACGAGTTGTCGAGCACCGAGATGATCTTGGTGCACTGTTGCATCTGCGACACTTCGCTGCCTGCCGCTGCCATCCTCGCATAGGTGTCCTTGATCTTGTCAAGGACCGGTTTCATGGAGAGGGCAGCCAACTCCTTCTCCAACACAATCTCCATCGGCAGCGTATTGGGCTGAATCATGTCGCGTAGCAGCTTCCATGCCTTCAGTCCGGAATCATCCAACTCCACCAAATCCTTGATGTGCTGGAACATGTCGTTGTTGACCAATTGGAGGATGAGGTTGTACAGCACCGCGCTCTTCTCAATCCACCGATTGCGGGCATCTCCTTTTCCCGGCATCTTCTCCTCTCCCATTGCAATTTTCAGCAGCTGAAGGCGCTCCGCATCCGCCCGCTCCATTCCTCATAGCTGGAGCCATCCAAAGCTTCGATCTTGGATGGTGGTGGTTTACTCCTCTTCTCAGCTGCATCTCCACTCCCTTGATTCATCTCCTCTGCTCCCAATCAGAGGTTTCAGCTCCCCCCTTTGCTGGTCACAATGTAGATCCACACAATCTTTACAAGTGTCGGCGCCAACGAAATTTCGACAGAGTTTCCCCTTAGCGGAAGTCACATCCAACCTCCAGAACTCCACTTAGGCACGCCCACAGGCCATGGTGGGTCTAGGAGGGTCTTCACACTTCAGTAGACTCTCCAAAAAGTCCCTAATCAGCTCTGATACCACTTGTTAGAGACTAAGGACGGAGTCTATGAAGATTAGGTGCCTAAATTTCTTAAAATCGTTGGTCTGTATTTCTGGACAGAATAGTCGCGCTTACAAGAAACGCCGTCGACAAAAAGTTCACAGTCAAAACTTCATTAAACACAGATATAATGTAGCCGTAGTCCGTGGCTACAATTCCCAATTTGAATCGTATTAAGAGGTGAAGTAAATCTCGAATTATCAGTATCGAAGCATAGGGGGGTATGCTGCAATAAGAACTTAACTAAATCACAAGAGTCTCACACAAGTTCACACAAGAGAATTAGAGTAGCACTAAACCAGGTGGAAGGGATGAGGAGGACAAGAGGGAAGGTCCCAAGAGAGTCCCCAACCAAGGAAACCCCATGCCACACAATTCCCTTCCCCATAGGCAGCCCAACTTTGACCTTTGTCACTATCCCAACCTCCACAATCCACCTCAACCCAACTTGGCCACACTTTCCAACCTGGTTTGGCTCCTCCCAACCACTTTGCAGCATCTACAGTGATTTTGACGAATTTCCCAACCCCCAAAAGTCTATACCCCTTATGGAGTCAACCCCACAACTTCCCACAGTTACCACAATCAAATATGAAAAGCATACGAACTCCAACGTTCGTAACTTTCTTGTTCGTGCTCCGATTGAAGCGATACTTGGTTCGTCAGAAAGCTCTTGAGCGGAGAAGTCACTTCAGATATCTGCTCAAGCCAAATAACATTCACACACACTCAGAAAAACCAAACCACAGAAAACACAGCACACGCTCACACCACGCATGCAACGCACGAACATGTCATGGGAGGCAGAGAGACGTGAATGCAAATGATAGCATCACATAACAGTGGTAAAACTACCAACCAGGCACGTCAAGGACAAAGCCAAGGAAGACACAGGGAACAGCGCGGGCGGAGAGCTTGTCCGCGGTGGTATCGCGGACAAAGGCACGAGCACCCCAGACCCGGAAACGCGACGCATCGCCAACCTTACCCGTCCACAGCAGTGTGGGCGAGGTCTCCGGCAAGGAGACACGGGGCCAGAGGTTGAGCTGATGCGCAGCGTACCAGACCGCAAACGGCCACAGAAAATGGGGGGCAGCCGCATGGATCATGGAGGTACGAGCGACCTCCATGAGTAAGCCAATGCGGCGCTCAGCAACCCCATTCTGCTGCGGAGAGGCCGGAAGCGTGAATGTCTGGCGGATGCCGTGCTCCGCACAGAAGGCTGCCAAGAGGTCTGAGGAGAACTCACCACCTCTGTCAGAGTGCAGATTCAGGACAGGAAAGTCCGTCCCGAACCGCTCGCGGAGCTGGAGACGAACAGCGCGGATCCAAGGGATCAAAACATCAGGGACCTCCCCCTTGCGCTGCAAGGGAAAGACCGTGGTGTAGCACGTGTAGTCGTCGACGACCATCAGGAAGTACCGCTCGTGGCCCTGTCCACGGACGTGGGCTGGGCCCCACACGTCCAGGTGGAGAGTCTGCAGGGGAGCCTCTGTGGGAGGGAACGAGGAGGAGTGAGGAGTGGCGCGCTGCCGCCCCTCAACACAGGGAAGACAGGGAGGAGCAGGCGAGGGTGGGAGGGGAGGGAGAACCATCGGAAGACTAGAGACAAGGACACGGCGGTGCATGCCACAAAGGTGCTGCACCTAGGGGTGACCAAGACGGTGGTGCCAAAGGATGGTGTGGTGCGACAAAGCGCGGCAGGCAGAAAGGCAGGCAGGCAGGCAGGCTGGCAGGCAGGCAGTGCGCTAACACGGTAGGTGCTCACTAGTGGCGGGAAGAGCAGGCTCTCGCCGGGCGAGCAGGGACGGCGCTCGGCGGGCGGCTGCACGGGGCCCAGGGGCGGCGTTGCGGGTCCAGGAGCGGCTGGACGGAGTCCTGGGGCGGCTGCACCAAGGGCGGCTACTTCAGGGGCCAGGGGCGGCTGCTCTAGGGTCCAGGAGCGGCTACTGCAGGGGCCAGGGGCGGCTGCTCAGGGTCCAGGGGCAGCTGCTCGAGGGTCCAGGGACGGCTGCACCAGGGGCGGCTGCTTTAGGGTCCAGGGGCGGCTGCTCGAGGGTCCAGGGGCGGCTGCACCAGGGGCGGCTGCTGCAGGGGCCAGGGGCGGCTGCTCTAGGTCCAGGGCCGGCTACTTGAGGGTCCAGGGGCGGTTGCACCAGGGCCGGCTACTGCAGGGGCAAGGGGCGGCTGCTCAGGGTCCAGGGGCAGCTGCTCGAGGGTCCAGGGGCGGCTGCACCAGGGGCAGCTGTTGTAGGAGCCAGGGGCGGCTGCTCGAGGGTCCAGGGGCGGCTGCACCAGGGGCGGCTGCTGTAGGAGCCAGGGGCGGCTGCTCTGGGTCCAGGGGCGGCTGCTCCAGGGGCGGCGTTGGGGCAGGGCGGGGCCGCATCGGCTGTCAGAGCGCGGCACGAGGGCCGTAGGGGTGCGCGAGGGCGGGGCCGAGCCGCGCGCTGCCAAAAAGGGGCGGCGCGGCGAGCAGGGAAGGGCGGCTCGCGGGCCCTACAGGTGCGCGACGGGCCAGGCGGGGTCGCGCGCTGCTAGCAGGGCAGCGCGACTGGCTCCCGTGGGCGGCGCGAAGGTCCTAAGGCGATGCGACGGGCGGGGCCGAGCCCTAGGGCGGCGTGACGAGAAAAAAAAAACGCGCGTCGCGCGGCCAGTAGGGCGGCGCGACGGGTGGGGCAGCTCGACAAGCAGGGGAAACCCTAAAACATAAAAATTAACGGTGGGCCCACTAGGAAATTAGGTCCTAAGACCTAAGTGCTCTTAATACTATGTTAGAGTAGGTTGATAGGGATGATTCAACTATCGAGAAGTTTGGTACAAAAGTAAAACCTAAGGGGTTGTACCCCACAGTAAGTACCCCACTAAAGCCTACCTAAACTAAAACATATAAACATATATTTGACAGTTCACACGCTCGGTCTGTCCGTCTGTCTCTGGATGGTACGCAGACGACATGGCTAAGCGAGTCCCAAACAGTGCGAAAAGCTGCTTCCAGAACTTCGAAGTGAAACGAGGGTCGCGGTCTGAGATGATGGAATATGGAACCCCGTGCAGCCGGACTACGTTATCTACGAACAGTGTCACGGCTTCCTGTGCTGTGACCTTGCTGTGCGTGGGGATGAATTGCGCTACTTGAGAGAACTTGTCGACTACAACGAAGATGGCGTCGTGACCACTAACTGTGCGCCGTAAAGCCATGATGAAATCTATGGTGACTACCTGCCAAGGGCGGTCGGGTGGTGGAATCGGCTGCAAGAGTCCTGCTTTGCGCTGGCGAGAGGACTTCGTACGCTAACACGTGTCGCACGAGCGAATGTAATCCTCTACGTCTGCTACAAGCCCTGGCCAGTAGTACGTGCGACTAAGCGTCTTAGCCGCCTTATCTGCTCCGAAGTGACCTGCACTAACGACATCGTGTGCCTCGGAAAGAAGGAGCTGTCGAAGAGGGCGGTAGGCAGGAACCCAAATCTGTGTAGTACCCTTTCGTATGTAGACACTACCCTGCACCTCTGCTCCTGCGGGCGACTGTGGTGTGAAGTCGGGATCTACTGTGTAACCGTGCTCGAAGAGTGCTGTGAGAAGTGGATGGCCGGCAGTGACTGTGAGACTAGCGAGCTGACAACTAGGGCGAGTGAGCGGATCTGCTGGCTTGCGCATGCCTGGCTTGTACTCTATCCTATAGTGAAAGCTCCTCTCCATGAACTCCATCCACCTAGCTTGGCGACGACTCAGCTGCGGCTGCGACTTGAGGAAACGAAGCGAACACTGGTCCGTGCGTATAACACTATCTGCCCCCTCTAGGTAGCACCTCCACACCTTATACGCATGGATGATTACGAGCGCTTCCTTGTCGTGAATCAGATAGTTCAGCTCCACTCCCCTAAGCTTACGCGACTCGTACGTGATCGGCTGCAACCCGCATCCCTGGTCCTGAAGAAGCACTACTCCTATGGCCTGATCTGAAGCATCGATCACTACAACGTATGGGCGAGTGGGATCAGGGTACAACAGTGTCGGTGAAGACGTGAGCGAGTGCTTCATGTGCTCGAATGTCTGCTGCTGCGCTGGACCCCAAAGAAACTCTACGCCCTTCCGAAGTAGGTCGGTGAGTGAACTAGCTATCGATGCGCAACCCTGAACGAAACGACGGTAGTTATTCGCGAAACCGAGGAAGCTCTGCAGTTCCTTGACTGAGGTCGGTGCCACCCAATCCTGTACTGCTGCGATCTTCTTCGGGTCGGTCCTAATGCCACTAGCGGATACGACGTGACCTAGAAACTCGACCTCGGGGAGGAAGAACTCGCACTTTGACTGCTTAGCGTACAACTGCTCCTTCCGCAAGACCTCAAAAACCTTCTGCAAGTGCTGCACGTGCTCCTCTTTCGTCTTGGAGAATACTAGGATGTCGTCTAGGTAAACTGCAACGAATGACCCTAGGAACTCGGAGAGGACTGTGTTCATGAGCGTCTGAAACGTCGCTGGGGCGTTGGTCAAACCGAACGGTAGAACCCTAAACTCGTACAACCCCTGCTTTGTACGAAACGCCGTCTTGTGCTGGTCCTCTGGAACTACGCAAATCTGGTGGTAACCCGAACGAAGGTCGATCTTTGAGAAGACTCTAGCGCCCTGCACCGCATCTAGGAGATCCTCTACTCTCGACACCGGGAATCTATTCTTGACGGTGGCGGCGTTCAGTGCACGGTAGTCTATGCACATTCGTAACCCTCCGTCTTTCTTAGGCGCGAAAAGGATCGGTGCTGCCTAAGGCGATCTAGATGGCTGTATGAACCCCTGCGCAAGAAAGTGCCTAACCTGCTGCGTCATCTCCTCTGTCTCTGCTGGACTCAACCTCCATTGCGGCTTTGCTACTGGCCTGCTCCCCGGCTCCAACTCTATTCGATGGTCGACTGCTTGGTTAGGAGGTAACCCTGGGGACAACTCGTCGGGGAAGACGTCTGCGAACTCTGCTAATAGTGCACTCACCTCAGCAAAAAGAGTCGCCTTTGCACCAACTGCTGCATTCCCTCCTTTCCCCTCCTCAGCTTCCATCTCAAGGAAAACCGCGAAGATCCGTGCCGCACACTTCACTAACTGTCGCACACGAACAGCATTAATGATAGCTGTGGATGATGTGACCCCATCGCTCCACTGTGGCAGCTCTCGGAACTCCCCGTCTACCTTAACGCTGCAGCTTCCCTGAGCCCAATTGAATTGATTACTAACCAATCGTAGCCAATCCCTACCGAAGATGAAGTCGTAACTGTCCAGCGTCGCAGAGTCGAAGTCACGTCTAACTGTGATCGGTCCTAGTACTACTCGCAACTTGCGGATGATCGGTCCTATGTGAAGAGGCGTCCCATCTACCATGCGAGCATCCTTGAAGTTGACTGCAGAATTGGCTTCGAGATGGAGGCGACTGACTAACGATGAAGAGACGAACGAGTGGCTAGCTCCGCTACCTACGAGAATCTTAACGGGAACTCCGCGAAGCTTCCCTAGAAGCACGACTGGTCGGTCAACAGTGTCTACCTCGTTCTCCGTAGATGACTGCTGCAAAGCCGTCTCCTCTACGTTGGTAGACGTGGTGGGTACGGGAACCTCCACACCAGCTAGCGACCCGCTATCTACTGGCGGTTTCCGTTTCCCTGCTACCGCTTCTCGAACTCTAGGCAGTCCCGCTTCATGTGTCCCGGCTTTTTGTAGTAGTGACAGTTCCCCCTAAAACCCGTTCGCTGCGAGAAGTCACTGTTAACTGTACCGATCTCCATGGGCGATGGTCCGTCCCTCGATCGAGCGTCGTTGATCGGTCTGTTGAATCCCCTATCGCGATCGTCGCGACCTCGTCGGCTTCGTACTGCGTCGACGCGTTCTGCTGCTGCGACTACTGACTCGAAGGTGGACAACCCGTGAATCGCTACAATCTCCGCTATGTCCAGGTTCAACCCCTCGAGGTAGCGATCGCGCATCTCTGCTTCCTTCATATCGTCTATCTCGCTGCAGATGCTCAAGAACTGTCGTGTGTACTCCTCGACATTTCCTTTCTGTCGGAAATGACGCAGACGCTTCCTAGCAGCTTCGGAGGCGTTCACCAAAACGAACCTACTTTTCAGCGCCGTTTCAAATCCTTCCCATGTGGTCGGAACCATGGTAACACCCAAAGCTAAACTCCCTAAGCTCGAATTTGCAGCTGCATGCCCCACGCCCTGTTGATGCACGTCTAACTGAGCCCTCCGTACAGCAGTCTGCGTAAGTTGGCGCCACCACTCCAAGGCCGGCCCCCTCAACAGCGTCACGGCATACTCGATCCACTGCTGCGCGTTCGCCTCTTGTACCCCACTCGCGTTGAAGTAATTGTTGAGCATGAAAAGCCACGTCCGCACGTTCGCGTCGCGTTCACTTGGGTCGAACGACTCAGGTTTCTGCGGCTTGAGTGCACTTCAACGTTCCGGCAGCGCTTCCGCGCCAGTCGACGTGGTGGGTGCAGGAGTTGGTACGGCAAGGCCATGAGGGTTAGAAGCCAAATTACGAAGTTGTTGCATTTCGTCCCATGCCTGGCGATTTTCCAGCGTCAGCTGCTCGAGTTGGCGCATGAGCTTGGCAAGCGCGTTGCCCATGTCTTGGGGGAGAGCGTTCATGGTCTCGTCCATGTTGGCTTGACGACTCCAAGTCTGCAAGTCGGCACCGCGGGACGATGACGTCGTAGTCTCGTCGTCGACGGTCGCTCGTTGGAAGTCGCTCCCCACGAAGACTCTAGATACCAAGTGTTAGGCCCGCTGGCCTACATCCGCTAAAGATTAGCGAGGTCAACTAAGTCGAGGATGAAAAGCGGCGAAAGACTTTGGCGAAAGAACTATTGGCGAAATAGGCGAAGAAGTTACTGAGTAATTGAAGAAGAGCTGAATGAAAATTGGTTTTCATTGGTGCATATAAGCAAGGATGATAAGCATGCAGGGTCGAATGTCGGAAAGTACTTCGTGGGACTAGAAAGTAGAAGCAAGAAAGGTAGAGTGCCACGTGGCACTAAGAAATCTGAAAAGATAAGGATAAGGATGGGGTTGGGAGTAATGTTCAAAGGGAACAGTAAACACCCGTCTAACATTGGTGAAGAATAACTCTACATCCCTCCACTCGATAATGAGTGTTTTTTTTACAAAATCCATGGCTTATGACGTACAGGTTTCACTGCGAGTCATTGTCGCAACACCTGCAAATGCGCAACGACAACTGGCCATGAGAGATTTGGCCGAGAGTCTCGGTGAGCTCAGGTTAGCTTGGGAGGGTCTCGAACCTTCCGATCAACGATCGCGTTGCTGGGTCTAATAATAGCGGCCCCGGTGGAAGCCAGAGGTTATGGGAAGCAAAGTTAGTCATTCTTTCGAAAGCTTTACGAAGTACCTTCTCTCTTCGCCATGGCGTTCGGAGTTGGTTCGTTAAGAACTGGAAAGCGGCAGCTGTGCGTGTTAGAATCTAGTAGTATGAATGGATCAACTATGAAAGAGTTGGGTACAATTATGAAACCCTAAAAGGGGCTGTACCCCATATTGGCTACCCCACTACAGCCTACACATATGTAACATGCATATACTTTGACACACCCCCATAGGCAAACTGGGGGAGAGCAAGGGGTCACAAGACCAGTCAAGAGAAGCAAAGCAAGCTCAGGGTGGATCACAACATCACCACACACACTCAGCACAAGCAAAGGGCCACAAGGCCAGTTTACATGCAGAGGTATATATGCAATAACAACAGCACAGTGATCTCTACCTAGCAGAGCAAGCATGCAGATATATATATAGATCACAGTACAAGCAAAGTCTACAGCCAGTGAGGAAAAGTGGGCACAAGGCCTAATAAAGTACAGAAACGCTGAGGATCACCAGACGGAAGTGCCTTGGTGAATATATCAGCAGTGTTGGCCCGACTGGCCACGTGAGCAAGACAAAGCTGACCACGCTGCTGCAACTCTCAAGCCAGGAAGTAACGCAGAGCGATGTGCTTCATTCTGTGCTCCAGTCTGTGCTCCTCACACAAGGCAATGGTGGCCTTGTTGTCGACGTACAGCACTGGAGGAGAACGAGGCCGCTCTCCCAGGCCGGTCAGCAGGTAGGTGAGCCAGCGTAACTCCTGTGCAGCCATGGCTGTGGCGTAGATCTCAGCCTCACAACAGGAGCTGAGAACTGAAGACGAGCGTGTAGAACGCCAAGAACCTGAACCTGTGCCAAGGCTGAAGGTGTAACCCTCTGACGACCGCTGCGTAGCCTGGTCGTCAACCCAAGAAGCGTCTGAGTGCCCAGAGAGGACAACGTCACTACGTCCTCCAAGCACGAGCCCCATGCCCAATGTACTGCACAAGTAGCGTAGTACCCTCTTAGCAGCATCCATGTGCACCTTTCGGTGCCAACCAGGAGCCACGTAGCGAGCCAGAAGACCAAGAGGGTACGCATGGTCAGGACGAGTGCAGGTCATCAGGTACATGAGGCAGCCCACTAACTCTGGGTAAGGACCACTCGGCTCTACAGACTCGTCCGAAGGTGGAGCTGAGAGCGAGTGACCTGTAGCCAGAGGAGTGGCCTGTGCCGAGGACCAGGTGAAGCCGAAGCGCTGAAGGACCTGCTGCACCATGTGTGACTAAGTCAGTGTGATGGTGCGGCGTGCTCTGTCCCAGGTGATCTGCAAGCCAAGGTAACTGCGCAGCTCACCCAGGTCTGTGCACGTGTGTCTCTTCTGCAGCTCGGACATCACCACGGCGAGAGCCTCAGTGTCAGCAGAGGCAAAGACCAAGTCGTCAATGTACACGAGGATGTAGAACGGCGGCAGCGAAGTGTCGGTGCGCAGAAACAACGACGAGTCAGCAGTCGACGGAGATAACCCAAGGGCAGCAAGTGTCGTCCTCAGTGTGTCATGCCACTCACGTGGCGCCTGGCGGAGACCGTAGACTGGCCGCTGGAGGCTCCACTGGGTACGAGGAGGGAACGACCCAGTGAAGCCAAGAGGGCGGCGCAGCCAGATCCCCTCGTGCAGGCTGCCCTGTAAGAAAGTTGTGCTGAAGTCAAGAGAGTCAAGCTCGTAGTCACGCTGAGCGGCAACATGCAGCAGTACCCGAAGAGTGGTCATCTTCAGGGTGGGGGAGAAGGTGTGGAAGAAGTCAACTCCCTCTCGCTGACTGGAACCTCGAGCAACGTAACGAGCCTTCAAGACAGGCGGAGAACCTGGCGGCCGCTTCACCCTGAAAATCCACGTGCCACTGACGATGTTCGCCCCAGGATGGGGAACCTCGTCGATGTAAGTGCCTGTGGACTTCCAGGATGCCATCTCTGCGTCCATGGCTGTCTGCCACTGAGAGGAGTACTCACCCGCGATCGCCTCAGCGTAAGAGCGTGGGGTCGGGATGTCTGGAGCATCTGGGTCTCCCTTAGGGGCAAGCAGCATGGACACGAGATGAGGCACAGCGGCTGCAAGACACTCAAGGTCCTCGTTCCTGTCCTCTAGGACGTCCGTGCCAAGAGCACACTCACCCCCGATGGACGGAGGACAGACAGACTCAGACTCAGCAACAAGACTAGCGGCGTAGTCTAGACGACATGCAGTAGCAAAGTCAACAAGCTCAGCGACTAAGGCACACGCAGCAGTAAACTCAAACGACTAGTGACAACTGTGGCTAGCAGACGCGTGACAGTAGGGTGAGCAGCACGGGTGCGGTCAGACTCAGGCTCAGGAATGGTAGGCAGAGAAGACGTAGGAGGGGACGGCAGGGGAACACGCTGCGGAGGAGAGGAAGGACGACGGACTACGAGGTGGGTGTCGGGGACAGCCGGCTGACGCGAACGAGGAACACGACGACCGGAATGACCAGAACGGGCAGGCAAGACAGGACGCGACGCATGCTCACGACGCTCAGTAAGACCCCCTGTCTGCTCAGTGTAAGGAGAAGGAGCAAGCAGCGGTGAGCCAGGCTGTAACGGAAGACGAGTAGACGAAGGGAGACTAAGAACCTGGCGAAGCACTGAGTCAGGCGGTGGCTGAGACGACGGGGACGGCGGAGCGAAGAACAGGCGCGGCTGTGCAGTGCCACCAGCACCAGCAGCTCCAGCACCTCCAGCAGCTCCAGCACCCGCAGCAGCTCCAGCACCTCCAGCAGCTCCAGAACCCTCAGCGCCAGCTCCTCTAGGACCAGCTCCACCAGCTGCAGCACCCCCAGAACCGGCACCTCCAGTCCCAGGGTCTCCAGCCTCAGTGTCTCCAGCAGCAGCACCCCCAGACCCAGGGTCTCCAGCAGTAGCACCCTCAGGCTCAGCAGCACCTCCAGCCCCAGCAGCTCTAGTACCTCCAGGACGAGCACCTCCAGGACCAGCACCACTCCCAGCTCCAGTGACGTCAGCAGAAGTACCTCCAGCGGCAGAGCCCGGAGGTCCAGAAGCGCGACCCTGACGGCGACCATACAAGTCGTGCAGCTGCTGTGAGGTGAGAGGCACACGCGGACGAAGGCGGCTATTCCAAGGAGACTGCGCAACAGCAGACTCAGAACCCTCAGCGCCAGCAATTCCAGCAGCTCCAGAACCTCCAGCGTCAGCACCCGCAGCAGCTCCAGAAACTCCAGCGCCAGCACCCTAAGCAGCTCCAGAACCTCCAGCTCCAGCGCCACCAGTGCCAGCACCTCCAGCAGCTCCAGAACCTCCAGCGCCAGCACCCTCAGCAGCTCCAGAACCTCCAACTCCAGCGCCACTAGTGCCAGCACCTCCAGCAGAAACAACTCCAGTAGTCGAGTCACCAGCTCTAGCGCCTCCTGCAGCAGGGCCCCTAGCTCCAGCAGCGTGACCCTGACGGCCAACGTACCACTCACGCAGCTGCTGTGGGGAGAGAGGGAGCCGACGACGAGAGTGCAGCGGCGAGGCACCAGCGGAGAGGGGGAGATGGATTTGTGTCCGAGATGGAATGATGATTTGAGGTGGGGGGAGGAGGGAAGGGGGGGGAGAGCAGAGTAACCTTCTTCTTCCACCTCTATCCCACTTCCGCCTCCCACCTTCCCTTCCCTCCTCCCTGTGCTCTTTGCACATAACTTATCACTTGAGGGAGTGGGTGTGGAGGACTAGACTCACTGCCTGCAGCAGTTACCTTTAGATGCCTGGAAAATCTTATCACCACCTGCCACTCATCCTGGAAAGTTAGTCTTTTAGTTGAAATCTTCAAAAAGTAATTTCTCTCTTCGTCATGGCGTTCAGAGTTCTGATCTGAGGGAGCTCTGTTCACGTGCTGCGCACAGTTAACGCTCCACGAAGTCAGATGCGGCAAAGGTGGCGAAAGAAGCGCATCTGAGCAGCAGTGACTTATCCTTCGTTTGCCTTTATACGCCCTTTGCTGAGGGGGCGAAAGGAGGCGAAGGCAGCTGAGAGGGTGAGAAGAGGGGAGAAAGAAGAGGAGTGCTGAATGTGAGGGTTGTGTGCTTCATATGCGACCTGGGCAGCTAGGTGCGGTGCGAGTGACCTGGAAGAGGAGAGAGGTGAGAGAGCGAGTGGGGGAGGTGTTTGACGTGTGGTGTGAGAGCAAGGGTGGGAGAGGGGAAGGGGTAAGAGCTGACATGGGGAGAGAGAGGAGAGAGAGAGCGGGGAAAAAGGGTGGTGGGAAGAGAGTAGGGGAGTCCTGGATACATTGTCTCCACAGCAGGCAGCGCCGTTCTACAGAACATAATATTCTTTTCAACCTATTCCCCCCACCCCCTTCCCTTCCCCTCCGCCTCCCCCCCCCCCCCCCCCCCCCCATTCATTCTCCTTTCCTCGGTCATTCCCCGTTCCTCCTCCCCTGTGGCTTCCCCCCCATCCCCATGCAGATAGGGCTGCACACGATATGGGAGAGTACTACGAGGAGGGACCTAGACAGCCAGGTGTGCGGGGGTGAGAGGGGGAGGGAAAGTGAAGAGCGAGGATGGGTGGAGTGTAGATTGGGGATTGGAGATCGAGGGACTGTGGAGAGGAGGGGGGGATAGGGGTCGGGGAGAAGGAAGAGCGAGGGTGGCATGGGCAAGGAGGAACGGGCTGTTGGGGGATTGAGAGGGGGTAGAGTGTGGGGGGAGGGAGGAGGGGGGATCAGGGGAGTAATAGATGCGTGGTGGCCCACAGCCTATCACACTAGGCATTCTCACGTAATCTTTTCCTCACCCTTACTCCTTTCACTCTCCTCCTCCGCCTCTTTCCTCGTCCATCTTGTGCCTCCCAACCCCTCATCCCTTCCCCATCCCTTCCCCATCCCTTCCCCATCTCTTCCCCATCCCTTCCCCTTCCCATCCCCATCTCTTCCCCTTCCCTTCCCCATCCCTTCCCCTTCCCTTCCCCATCTCTTCCCCTTCCCTTCCCCATCCCTTCCCCTTCCCTTCCCCATCCCTTCCCCTTCCCTCCCCCATCCCTTCCCCTTCCCTCCTCTGTCCCTTCCCCTTCCCTCCACATCCCTTCCCCTTCCCTCCCTTGTCCCTTCCCCCTTCCCTCCACATCCCTTCCCCTTCCCTCCCCCATCCCTTCCCCTTCCCACCCCTGTCCCCTTCCCCTCCCCTCCCCCATCCCTTCCCCTTCCCTCCCCTGTCGCTTCCCCTTCCCTCCCCCATCCCTTCCCCTTCCCTCCCCTGTCCCTTCCCCTTCCCTCCCCCATCCCTCCCCCTTCCCTCCCCCGTTCCTTCCCCTTCCCTCCCCTTCTCCTTCCCCTTCCCTCCCCTGTCCCTTCCCCTTCCCTCCCCATCCCTTCCCTTTCCCTCCCCCATCCCTTCCCCTTCCCACCCCTGTCCCTTCCCCTTCCCTCCCCCATCCCTTCCCCTTCCCTCCCCTGTCCCTTCCCCTTCCCTCCCCCATCCCTTCCCCTTCCCTCCTCTGTCCCTTCCCCTTCCCTCCCCCATCCCTTCCCCTTCCCTCCCCTGTCCCTTGCCCTTCCCTCCCCCCTTCCTTCCCCTTCCCTCCCCTTCCCCTTCCCCTTGCCTCCCCTCGTCTCCCCTAATTTCCCCACCTCCTTCCCCTCATTTCCCCCCCTCCTTCCCATCATTTTTCCCCCTCCTTCCCCTCATTTCCCTCTCTGCTTTTCCTCATTATCCCGCCTGCTTCCCCTCATTTTCCTCCCTGCTTCTCCTCATTTACTCCCCTGCTTCCCGTCATTTCCCTCCCTGCTTCTCCTCATTTTTCTCCCTGCTTCTGTACCCTCCTGCTTCCCCTGATTCCCCCCCCTGATTCCTCTCATTTTCCCCCTTGCTTCCCCTCACTTCCCCCCTGCTTCCCCTCATCCCCCCCCCCCTGCTTCTCCTCATTTCCCCCTCTGCTTCCCAGGATTTCCACCTCTGGTTCCCCTCGTTTCCCCCCCTGGTTCCCCTCGTTTCCCCCTCTTCTTCCCCTGGTTACAACTTCCTATCTCCCGCTTTCCCTCTCCCGCTCTTCCCTATCCGCCCTCTTCCCTATCCGCCCTCTTCCTACGGTATTTTCTTCTTTCCCCCTCACCCTCTTCCTGTCTCCTTTCCCTCACCCCCCTCTTCCTATCCCCTTTCCCTCTCACATCGTCCTATCTCCCCCTTTCTCTTCCCCCCTGCTTCTGTCTTCTCTTCCCCCTCTTCCCTGTCTCCCCTATCTCCACTCTTCTAATCTCTTATCTGTTTGACTTTCTTCTTGTTCCCCCTCCCAATCCCTTGTACCGTATTCCCCCGGATATAAGACCCCCCCAAAATAAAACACCCCCGGGTAGCTAATACGGGGGGGAGTGTTTATTTAGCAAGAATTTCGTTATACCCCCCTTTAAGGGGGTGAACAATATAAGACCCCCCCCCCTCCCCTGTAGGGGGGTTCCCAATGAAGATCTCATGGGCTTGTTAAATTTCATTACACGTTCAAACAATAATTTCAACAAGAGCAGCCCCTAACACATGTTAGAACTAGCATGGGTGCCATTCATGTCATGTCTAGAGCACCTGGGGCCAGAAGCATGATTTCTAGCTCTAATCATCACCTGCATTCCACATTTCAACCTCCTCCCCCTCATAGCGGCCTAGAGCCCACCACTCCTCGTCATCTGCATCACTCCATTCCTCACCACCACGGGGACCAAGGGCTCCCTCTTCGTCGTCAGCTGCGTCGTCCAGAGCTTTGGCCTCGTCCATCCAGCCCTTGTCCTGTGCGCGCACAAGTCCTGCACAACGCACATAAAAACCGATTGTGTATAGTCAATCTTCCTTGCACTAACAACAAATTACACAACAGCCGCTTCCTTACCTTCTGGAATCGGAATCTTAGGGGGGTGCTTCCGTTTGAAGATGACAAAAGGCGGCAGCTTCATGCCCCCGGCCGTCACCGCCAGCATGACGGTAAGCCGTTCCTTCTCATAGCCGGCCGAGAGCACGTGGACGGTGCGTGCCCCCTTCAGCTCGAGCGTGCGTTCGGACGGCATCTCTAAGAAGAGCGGCGTCTGGTCCACGTTCGGGATGAAGTTCGGTGGGTAGTCGTGCAGCGTCCGCATCTGCCGCACGAACTGCCAAAATCACTCCACTTTTGGCTTGCAATCTGCCGTGAACAAACACGGGAATGGACATGTTAGTTTGAGCGGCTTGTAGAGTGGGCAAACGGATGCAAAGAAATTCAAATGGCAAGGCATCTTACCATCAGCGAGATTCTGACCAAGTTTGGCCTTGTCGCGTCTTGCCAGCGACCACCGACGACGAAACCGGAAGGTCCATTGTGAGGACGCCTTCCAAGTCTCCAATGGAAGGCGGTGCTTCATCCACGTGCTGCTCCACTTCTGAAGGTGCGCCACCGAGACAGGCAGGCCCTTCGCACGTGAAGTGAGGAACTGCCGATAAACAGCACGTTCCATCAGCAGGTATTTTGCCTTGCGGCCTCCACTCACGAGGCGACGTCGACATCCCACAGCCACTGTCCCAACTGTCCCATATTAGCTTATTTCGCCTTTCGCCTTCCAGCGTATCAGGAACTCGAGGGTCTTGCTGCCGCGGCGTCGATGAGTAAGAATGCGCTCCACTTTGTACTCTAGTTCATCCTGTATGAGAACAGGTGGTGGTGGCGGTAGCTGCCGTCCCTGAAACTGTTAGTTGGGGTCCTTGTAGGGCTTACATAGCTGAACATTGAAAGCATTGTGAAGCTTCCACGCAGTAGGTAAGCGCAAGCGGAATGTTACTGGTGTCACCTGTGCCTCAACGTGAAAAGGACCACATAAGCAAGGCCGGAGCTTGGATGGTACGTGAGACATGTTCAAATTGCGTGTGTAGAGGAGTACTTGATCTTCGACTGCTATCATGTGATCACGTCGCTGGCGTCGCTTCTGGGAGTTCTGCATCCTGGTGAGATGTCATTGAGTCTTCTCCCATAGTTGCTGCATGGTGGTGACGAAGTCATGTGCGGCTTGGACGTGTGCTGGTGTGGTTGGCTGCTGTGGTGTGGGTGGTTCCTGTTCGTATCACAGGATGAAAGGAGTTTTCCCTGTGGCCGCATGTGACGCGTTGTTGTAAACGAACTCAATGTTATAGACACAGTAGGCTTCATTGTGCCTAAAACGAAAGATAGAGTGCACAGTAGGATTTCTGCACAGTGGCTTTAAACGTTCATAGCGTTCTGGTCACAGCTTCAAATGACCTGATTCAACTTGGATCTAGAACGTCTTAATGTCGCCTACAATAGGCAATTTAGATCGCACGATTTCACCAAGTATTGACAACACAGCGTTGGTTTGAATGAACAGCACTATGGCAGCCACTAAAGTCTTAGAACAAAGATTAGGAAGAGTTACGAGTTGGGAATGACTCCCAGCTCCTACAAACCGCAAAAGCTGAGGTACAGTGATGTGGAACAGTGCCACACTGTCCCCAAGCACGAAGGGTCTCGAAACTACCCTTCACAAGGGCCTAAACCTAGTGAAACGTAACACTATACAAAGTAATGTAACTACTCTTCTTTCTTGAGGTGTACCCTTTTTTCGCGGTGCTCGCGATCACTTGAACATTGACACCAAGGCTTTGGTTCTTCACCACAAACTCATCCTTGAGTTCTTGATGGGTCTGCTGCACACACCTGCGACACGCCGAACGTTCCACATGCGACAAAATAGAAGCCGCACACGGGAAACAAACGACCGCGTGACACGCGACTAGCGATAACTCGCTATTGACTCGACACACACATTCGACATCATGACTCAACATTCACACACCATTATAAGCATGAAATATATATCATCCCATGCCCTCATACCATTCCATGCACACACACATGCACGCACACGGACAAGAAGTCGAGTGCAAACCGTGGGATTGCACCAACACTCAAGTATCGGTAACTGTTTATTCCAGTGGCTGACATTGTCTTTGCAATCCGTGCGCAGCATCTGTTCAACCACCTGATTGAGTCGCTCTATCTTTCCGTCAGTCCGAGGGTGGTATGTTGATAACATTGCATGCTTTGTCCCCAACAGTCCCATGAGTTCCCGCCAAAACTTACTGGTGAATTTTGGGTCTCTGTCTGAGATGAGTGTAGCGGCGATGCCTTGGATGGTGATGATGCGGTCGAAGAAGAGGCGAGCAGTTTTCTTCAACTGTAGCTGTGGCGTTAGTCAGAATGAAGTGACCCATTTTGAGGACCTGGCGATCACCACGACTATAGCGTCATGCCCTCGTGAGGTCGAAGGAATTCCCGTGATGAAGTCGAGACTATTAACTTGCCATGGCTGCTTCGGTACGGGTAGAGGCCGAATTAACCCTGTTTTTTTCTGCTTGCTACTTTTCATCCGTTGGCACGTGTTGCATGAGGTGACGAACTGCTGCACGTCTGCTACCATCCCGGGCTAGTAGTACTACTTTGCAATCCCTGCTAACGTATTGTTGCTCCCGAAATGTCCCGCATCTGGTACGTCGTGAAACTCCTCCAGTAGGATCTACCGTAGCAGGGCATAGTTCAGTACCCAAATCTTTCCTGTGCCCTTCCTTACAGCTAAGTCTTTTTCCCACCGTAACAACTTCTTAGTCTGTGCTGCAGCGATCTCTGCGTCCACGGAGCACCCATGTTGGAATGGACCCTTGAGCACATGGTTCATCCCGTCGAGCTGGATGCATGCTACATGTCTGAGGCGGCTCAAAGCGTCTACCTTGTTGTGTAGCCTGGGCTTGTAGACGATGTCGTAGTGGAAGTGAGTTTCCAGGAAGTCCACCCACCGCACCTGTCGTCGTGAGAGTGTCGGCTGTGACTTCAGGTAATTGAGGCTGCAGTGGTCAGTATAGACTGTAGTCTTGGCTCCCTCTAGGTAACACCTCCACGCCTTGAAGGCTATGACTATCGCTAAGGCTTCCTTGTCATGGATGGGGTAGTTCAGTTCTGCTCCGTGTAATTCTTACTGAGGTAGGCGATAGGCTGCAAACTGCGTCCGTGATCCTGCATCAGTGTTGCTCTGACTACCTGGTCACTAGCGTCTTCTTCCACCACGTAATCCTTGTCTGGGTCCAGTAGGATGAGTACTGGCGCTGTAGTCAGTGCTGTGAAAGTTTAGAAGAGAGAAGAGGATTGCACTAGCAAGAATGAGGATACAAATAGCAAACCCTAGAAGGGTTGTACTCGCTATAGAGCACCCCACTATAGGCTAGAGCATAAGATAACATTCTGACACACCCCCATAGCCAAAGTGGGGTGTAATCAGCAGAGCAAGCAAAGCAGTACAAGCTCAGGGTGGATCACAATGTCACCACACATTCTGAGCACAAGTTCAAGAAGCAATAGTTTAAAGTTCACAATTATGAGCAAAGCTAGTGGTAGTCACAACGGGCAAGTGAGGAGGAGGAGAGAGAGTCAGAGGAGAGGAGATAGGAGGCGACGGATGAAGCTGCAGACACACGGGCAAAAGGAGGCACAGTGGCACAGCGGCTACCGGAACAACGCTCCGGAATACTGGAGTAACTGGCCCCGCGGCTAAAGCAGCGGCAGACGAGCAACGGACCCACGGACGGCTAGCACAGCTGGCTACGACTGGGCTACCGGAGCAACTCCCCGGACTACAGGTGCTGCTGGCGACACGACGGCAACCTCCATTCAGCTTCCCCCAAACTATCCCACTCCCCCTGGCACACACCTGCTGCTACACCGCTAGCTCCACTCCCCCTTCACCCCCCCTTAGTACCACTCCACCGGCTCCAACACGTCCACCCCCCCTCAGCGGCAGCTGCAGCACAAGGAGACGGAGGAGGAGGAGGAGCAGGGAACGGTACAGAGTGAAGTCACCCCCATACCCCTCACCCCCAAACCCTAATTCAGGAGAATGGGGAGTAGGTGAAGTGGGGCGCCAGTAGAAGCAGTGGGGGACAGCGGGGAGGGCAGAGGCAGCGAGGAACGGGCCCACCACGGGCCTGGTACAGACGTCCGAGCCGCACGCAGGCGGCCCGAGCCGCGCGCGGGCCTGGCGCCGTCCGTACGGGCCGCGCGCGGGCCTGGCGCCACCCATACGGGTCGCGCGCGGGCCTGGCGCAGCCCGTACGGGCCGCGCGGGCCTGGCGCAGCCCGTACGGGCCGCGCGCTGCCTGTACGGGTCGCGCGCAGGCCACGACGGGCGACGGGGGGCGACGCGCGGGTCCCCGTCGCCCGTCGCGACGCCTAAAGAGGGCGACGCGCCGAACGAGGGCGACGCGCCTAAAGAGGGCGACGCCTAAAGAGGGCGACGCGCCTCGGGGCGCACAGCGGGCAGAGAACCGCCGCGCGCCTCGGGGCGCACGGCGAGCAGAAAACCGCCGCGCGCCTCGGGGCGCACGGCGGGAAGAAAATCTGCCGCACGCCACGGGGCGTGCGGCTCAGAGAGTAGTGGTAGTAGTTGCAGCGGAAGCAAGGAGGTGGTGAGCCCACCCACAGGATCGATCCAAGGGGATCGACCTGCTCTGATAGCATGTGAAAGTTTAGAAGAGAGAAGAGGATTGCACTAGCAAGAATGAGGATACAAATAGCAAACCCTAGAAGGGTTGTACTTGCTATAGAGCACCCCACTACAGGCTAGAGCATAAGATAACATTCTGACAAGTGCTGTCTGTAGCTGCTCCATGACTTGCTGGAGTATCCGATTTGTAGGGCGTATCCTTTTTTCAGTAGATCGGTCAGTGGCGTTGCTATCTTAGCGTACCATGGCATGAACCTGTTATAATAGGTGGCGAAGCCTAGGAACTGCTGCAACTCCTTTACGTTCTCCGGTACTTTCCACTTCTTAACGGCTTTGATCTTCCGCGGGTCCATGTGTACGCCCTCCGCACTCACCATGTGCCCGAGAAACTGCACCTTCTTCAAGACAAATTCGCTCTTCGACACCTTCACGTAGAACTTGTTTTTCTGCAGGATCTCGAACACCTTCCGCAGTTGTTCCACGTGCTCCTTCATGGTCTTGGAGTAGATGAGAATGTCGTCTAGGTACACCACCACGCACTCGTCCAACACGGGCCGTAGGATGTGATTTATCTCCGCCCGAAACGTTGCTGGTGCGTTGCAGAGTCGTAGGAGTCGTATCTGGTATGGAACGCTGTCTTGTGGATCGAGTTGTCCGCCATCTGCAGCTGCACTGATGCTTCGCCGTGGATGGGGAGTTTCGTACCGTCCAATATCATTGCCGTAAACTTGGTCTCCTCCGAAGGTTCTCCAATTTTTTCCAACGTCCCACGATCGCACACTAAATGAGATGCACTACTGTCCACCAGTGCTTGGAGGCGTCACCCGTTGCAGATCACCTCGATTAGAAGTGGTTGTTGCCGCTCTTAGTAACCGTAGATGGTCTCGCTTATAGGATCATAGGGTACGTCGAATATATCTCCCCTAGGTCTTGCGCTCGAAGCTGCTGACTCAATATCAGTTTCCAATTGAGCAGGGTTAGAAGGATTATCCCTTAGCCAAGATCTGAGTCAGATCTTGGCCGATGAGATGAAAGTCCATCCAACGCTCGAAATTCCAACTTTTCTAGTCGAAATTCTCCAGGCCGTTAATGTTCCAATCGAAATTCCAACTTCTTCGCGACTGGACCTGAGGAGTGTTTGAAAATCGGTTCGAGGGGCGTTACAAAATAGCGTAAAACTGGTTTACATACCCGAAATCGGCGCCTTCCATCATCGCCTCCGCGGTTTAAGAAGCTAGGTTTTAGTGGTCGAAAACTTCGCGTATAAACAAGCTGTCATTACCAAGGTTCTGATCTAGGATCTAGCTGAGGAAAGAGAGCTAGAATCGAAAAATTTACTTGGGTACAACACGAGGCTATATATTGCCTCGACCCAAGGCCAGTTACCCAAGTGTTACGCGAATGTTCTGAGGGTCGCGAAGCGTCCCGGCCCTACCCTAAAGCCGAGGGGCGGCCCTCCTCTGCCGCCTTGTCGCGGCCCTATTCCTGCCAGCGCACCTCGGCCTTGCCCCACCGCTTGCGGACCTCTACCCACCCGCCCCTGGCAAGAGCACCGCCGAGCCGCGCCCCTCCTGCTGCTGCTGCTGCTGCTAGCCTGCTGCTGCTGCTGCTAGCCTGCTACTGCTGCTGCTGCTATCATGGCTACCCCCAATGTTCTCACCTTTGATGCTGAGGGTCGGGCTGTCGACTTTGAGGTCTGGGTCGATGATCTGCAGCTTTTCCTGCACTGCGATAGAAAAGGTGGTCTCTCACTGTTTGATCTCACGTCTGGCGCCTCTGCTACCCTTGCTGCCGATATTGACAGTCCTGTTCGCTCACAGTGGACCACACGCGATGCTGCTGCCCGTCTTGCTTGTCAGAACATATAGCTTGTGCTCATTGTGTAGGCTATAGTGGGGTAGCCCATAAGGGGTACAACCCAATTAGGGTTAGTACTTGTACTCAGTTCATTCATAGTTCATTCATTCTCGTTTCAATCTTCTCATGGTATCGAGCAGGTTCCCTCGTGGGAACTGTGCCTAGGGCCCACCAAGTCGAAACTTTTTTTTCCTGCCCGGAGCGCGCTCCGCCCGAGTCGCGCTCCCCTCTCTGACTTCGTCAAGCCGCCTTAGCGGCCCCTGATTCGTCACCCTAGCGACCCCGTCGCCCTACCTGCGCCCCGGCCCTGTCGCCCTACCTGCGCCACGGCCCCGTCGCCCTACCTGCGCCCCGGCCCCGTCACCCTACCTGCGACCCCGGCCCCGTCGCCCCCCCTTGCGATCCCGGCCTCGTCGCCCTACTTGCGGCCCGGCCCCGGCCCCGTCGCCCTACCTTCGACCCGGCCCCGTCGCCCTACCTACGGCCCGGCCCCGTCGCCCTACCTACGGCCCGGCCCCGGCCCCGTCGCCCTACCTACGACCCGGCCCCGGCCCCGTCGCCCTACCTACGGCCCGGCCCCGGCCCCGTCGCCCTACCTACGACCCGGCCCCGTCGCCCTACCTGCGGCCCGGCCCCGGCCCCGTCGCCCTACCTACGACCCGGCCCCGGCCCCGTCGCCCTACCTACGGCCCGGCCCCGGCCCCGTCGCCCTACCTACGACCCGGCCCCGTCGCCCTACCTGCGGCCCGGCCCCGGCCCCGTCGCCCTACCTACGACCCGGCCCCAGCCCCGTCGCCCTACCTACGGCCCGGCCCCGGCCCCGTCGCCCTACCTTCGACCCGGCCCCGTCGCCCTACTTGCGGCCCGGCCCCGGCCCCGTCGCCCTACCTACGACCCGGCCCCGGCCCCGTCGCCCTACCTACGGCCCAGCCCCGGCCCCGTCGCCCTACCTTCGACCCGGCCCGGTCGCCCTACTTGCGGCCCGGCCCCGGCCCCGTCGCCCTACCTGCGCACCGGCCCCGTCGCCCTACCTTCGACCCGGCCCCGTCGCCCTACCTACGGCCCTGCCCCGGCCTCGTCGCCTTACCTTCGCACCGGCCCCGTCGCCCTACCTTCGACCCGGCCCCGCCGTCCTACCTGCGGCCCCGCCCGAACGCCTACGCAGCCGAGCCGCCCACGCCGCTACGCCGCCCGAGCCGCCTGAGCCGCCCGAGCCGCCCGAGCCGCCCGAGCCGTCCGAGCCGCCCGAGCCGCCCGAGCCGCCCGAGCCGCCTGAGCAGCTGAAGAGCCGAGCCGCGGGTGCCGCCGAGCTGCAGTTGCTGCCGAGCCGCCCGAGCTGCCCGAACCGCCCTGTCTGGTGAGCGCAGCGCCTCTATCACCGCACTGCCCCTGCTCTACAGTTAGCGCTACTAGTCTACTGCTGTCATGGCTACCCCCAGTGTTCTCACTTTTGACGCTGAGGGTTGGGCCATTGACTTTGACGTCTGGGTAGATGACCTGCAGCTTTTCCTACAGTGCGATAGGGCAGACGGTCTCTCCCTCTTTGACCTCACCTCTGGTGCTTCCCCTGCCCCTGCTGCCGATGCCGACGCCACCGTTCGCTCACACTGGGCCACTCGCGATGCTGCTGCACGTCTTGCTGTGCGTCGCCACCTTCCTATCACTGAGCGCGCGCACTTTAGTCAGTACAAGAGTGCTCAGACCTTGTACGACGCTGTAGTTGCGCGCTACTCTTCCCCTGCCACTGCTGCACTGAGCCGCCTCATGCTACCGTACCTCTTCCCTGACCTTGCTGCCTTTCCCACCACTCTCGCTGTTGACCTCCTCGAGAAGTCCCTCCTAGCGGCCGAGAAGAGCATAGTCGCTGTAGGGGCCTCTCGTGGTGACCCGCGCACCCCCATCTTTGAGGGGTGTTCCACCTCCCCCCTTCTGCCCTCTGTTGCCTCTGCTGCTGCGGCCGACCTCCTTGGTCTTGAGTCGGTCGGTGCGACGTCAGCCCCTAGCGGGAGAAGCCGCTCTGGCAAGGGCAAGGGGGGCAGGGGCGCTGGAGGAGCAAACGGGGGCGGTGGAGGTGGAGGTGGAGACGGCGGGGGGAGTGGGGGTGGTGGTGGGAGTGGAGGTGGGGGTGGAGGTGTCGGTGGCGGCAGTGGAGGCGGAGGCGGCGGCGGCGGTGGCGGTGGGAGCGGAGGTGGCGGAGGTGGTGGCGGTGGAGGAGGAGGCAGAGGCAGCGGTAGTAGCGGAGGTGGCGGAGGCGGCGGAGGCGGCGTGGGTGGCGGTGGAGCTGGTCGCGGGTCTACGCGGAGGAGTGGCTCCGGTGGTGGTCCGCACCAGCAGCAGCAGCGCGGTCGTGAGACCCTGTCCCCTCAGCAGCTCCGTGAGTGGTACATTGCACGCCATCGGGGTGGGGGTTTTGGTCCGTGCACCTACGTCCTGCGCACCGGCGACCATGCGGGTGAGCAGTGTGGGGGTGCGCACCCCACCCAGCGCTGCTTTGGCCGCCTGACGGACGCGTGGCGTCACCAGTTCCCGGAGGCCGCAGAGATCCCTCGCTGGGGCGAGCTGTCTAGGGCAGGTGTTGCCATCTATGATCTTGATTTTGATGCCATTCTTTCTGCCATGTATGCTGTGTCTCTTAGTGATGAGGGTGACTGTTACCGGTGTTTCCCGCCCGATCCGGGCATTGAGACTGCTGCTCTAGGTACTGGTGAGGCGGCTGCCCTAGGTGCTTGCGACGCTGCTGCTCTAGGTGCTAGTGCGTTTGCGTCCTCAGGTACTGGTGAGTCTGCGCTCTCAGGTACTACGTCGGCTTCGGCCTCCCTCACCTTCACCCTTGACTCTGGGGCTTCTCGCTCCTTCTTTCGGGACCGCACCACGCTCACGCCGCTTAGTCGGCCGGTTGCAGTGTCTCTCGTTGACCCTTCTGGGGGTCCTGTCCTGTCTCACTTCTCCACAGTCCTCCCGTGTCCGGCGGCTCCCTCTGGCACCCTGTCTGGTCTCTACCTCCCCTCGTTCTCTACGAACCTGGTGAGTGGTGCTGACCTACAGGATGGGGGAGTAGACCAGTTCACTCCTGCGCGTCAGCGGGTGACGCATTGCACAGAGGCTAGCACAGGCAGACACCTGGCTACGTTTACCCGTCAGCCGGGGTTGAGCCTGTACACACTGACCACTGCGTCTCCTCCAGTTGTTGAGTCTGGTAGGGTCACTGCGTCGGGTTAGGTGTTTGCTGCAGCGTCCAGGTCTGGTCCTGAGTCTGCCCCCTGCTCGTGTCGCCTCCTGTCTCACAAGACTCTCCTCTGGCACCACCGCCTTGGGCACCCCTCTCTGCTTCGGCTCAGAGGCATGGCCTCCCGTCTTCTTGTTTCTGGTCTCCCCCGGTCCCTCCCTCCCCTTCCTCAGGGCCCTGGCCCTACCTGTGTCCCCTGTGTCGAGGGGCGCCAGCGGGCTGCCCCTCACTCCTCCCAGTTTCCTCTGACAGAGGCCCCGTTGCAGACGCTTCACATGGACGTGTGGGGCCCAGCCCGCGTCCGTGGACAGGGTCACGAGCGCTACTTCCTGCTTGTTGTTGACGACTACTCGCGTTACACCGCAGTCTTCCCCTTGCGCAGCAAGGGTGATGTCACTGAGGTGCTGATCGACTGGATCCGCGCAGCTCGTCTCCAGCTCAGGCAGAGCTTTGGTTCGGACTTTCCTAATCTGCGTCTGCACTCGGACAGAGGCGGAGAGTTTTCGTCTGGCCTTCTGAGGGCCTACTGACGCGCACGAGGAATCTGTCAGACCTTCACGCTTCCGGACTCCCCGCAGCAAAATGGGATTGCTGTGCGCCGCATTGGCATGGTCATGGACGTCGCTCGTACGTCTATGGTGCATGCGGCTGCTCCCCATTTTCTGTGGCCGTTTGCGGTGAGGTACGCGGCGCATCAGATCAACCTACACCCCAGGGTCTCCAGGCCGGAGACCTCCCCAGCCTTGCTGTAAACCGGGAAGGTTGGCGATGCGTCTGCGTTCCGTGTCTGGGGATCTCGTGCGTTTGTCCGCGACTTGTCTGCGGACAAGCTGTCCCCTCGTGCTACTACTTGCGTCTTCCTCGTGACACGCCTGGGTGGCAGTTCCACCACCCCACCTCTTGCCGTGTTCTCTCCTCCGAGGACGTCACGTTTGACGAGTCGGTCCCCTACTACCACCTCTTCCCCTACCGCACTCCGTCCCTCCCCCCGCCGCAGCTCTTTCTTGTACCAGGTCCCCCTCCGGTAGACCCCCTCCCCCCTCCAGTTCCATCCCCTTCAGGTGTGTCCCACGTAGACGCAGTCGAGCCTGACGAGGTCACTGGTGACTCTGGTGCTGCTGAGGGTGCTGAGCCTGGGGGTGCTGACTCTGGGGGTGCTGAGCCTGGGGGTGCTGAGCCTAGGGGTGCTGAGCCTGGGGGTACTGAGACTAGGGGTGTTGAGCCTGGGGGTGCTGAGTCTGCGGGTGCTGAGCCAGGGTGTGCTGAGCCTGGGGGTGCTGAGCTTGGAGGTGCTCCGCCTGGAGGTTCGTCTCTGCGGGAGCCACTTTCTCCACGGGAGCTGCGCGAGTGGTTTGCCCGGCGCTGGAGCCGTGCTGCTGGTGCTGGAGGTTCGTCGGCTACTGAGGGTGCTTGTCCTCGGAGTACTTGAGCTGCTGGGCCAGCGGGTTCGACTGGAGCTGGTGCTGCTGAGGGTGTTGGCGCTGAGACTACTGCTGGCGGTCCTGCTGCGGGTACTCCTGGTACTGCTGGAGGCTCTGGCGCTGCTGATGGTGCAGCTGGAGCGGGTGCTCTTGCTGGGGGTTCTGGTGCTGTACCTGCTGTGTCACGCGTCGCCGCGCGGCCTCGACCGTACTTCGTTCCACTCCTGCAGCAGGTTCTTGGTCTTCCGCCTTCTACTGGTCCCCCTCCTTCTTTAGAGTGTCCACACCCAGTCCCGTCACAGTTACAGTTGTAGCCTACCTCCCCTTTGCCTGCTCCTTCTCCCTACACTGGTCCTACTGGGTCTTACTGAGCGTCGTGAGCCTGCGTCTCGCCCTGCGTCGCCTGTCCGTGCTGCTCGCGCTAGTGGTCGTGGTTCGCGTCAGCGTCCTCCTCCCGTCCCTGGCACGCACAGGATGTCTCTGCGTCCGTCCACTGCTCCTCTGCGTGCCCCTTTGCCTTCTCCTCCTGAGTCCTCTCTTCCTTCACTTGCCGACCCGGAGTCGGACTCTCTTCGTGCAGCGAGTCGTACTGTCACGCGTCTCCTGGCTACTGTCGTCACTGACCCTTCTTTCGAGTCCACTGCTGCGTCTGCCCTAGTTGCTGAGCTCGTCGACTTTGCTGCTCGCTCTCGCCTAGACTACGCTGCTAGTCTTGTCGCAGAGTCTGAGTCTGTCTGTCCTCCGTCCGTTGGGGGTGAGTTTGCCCTTGGCACGGACGTCCTTGAGGACAGGCAGGAGGAGTTCCTGTGCTTGGCCGCTGCTTCACCTCATCTCGTGTCCGTACTGCTTACCCCTGAGGGAGACCCGGATGCACTTGACATCCCGACTCCGCGCTCTTACGCGGAGGCGATAGAGGGTCCCTACTCTTCTCAGTGGCAGGCAGCTATGGATGCAGAGATGGCTTCCTGGAAGTCCACAGGCACCTACGTTGATGCTGTCCCCCCTCCTGGGGCGAACATCGTCAGTGGCATGTGGATCTTCAGGGTGAAGCGGCCGCCGGGTTCTCCGCCTGTCTTCAAGGCGCGTTACGTGGCTCGTGGCTTCAGTCAGCGGCAGGGAGTTGACTACTTTCAGACCTTCTCTCCCACCCCGAAGATGACCACTCTTCGTGTACTGCTGCACGTTGCTGCTCACCGTGACTACGAGCTGCACTCTCTCGACTTCAGCACAGCTTTCTTGCAGGGCAGCCTGCACGAGGAGATCTGGCTGCGCCGCCCACCTGGCTTCACTGGGTCTTTCCCTCCTGGTACCCAGTGGAGTCTCCGGCGTCCAGTCTACGGTCTCCGCCAGGCGCCACGTGAGTGGCACGACACACTGAGGACTACGCTTGCGGCTCTTGGGTTTGCTCCTTCTACTGCCAACCCGTCTCTGTTTCTGCGCACCGACACTTCTCTGCCGCCGTTCTACATCCTCGCGTACCTCGACGACCTGGTCTTTACCACAGCTGACACTGCTGGACTCGCCTACGTGAAGTCCGAGCTGCAGAAGAGACACACGTGCACAGACCTGGGTGAACTGCGCAACTACCTTGGCTTGGAGATCACCCGGGACAGAGCACGCCGCACCATTACCCTAACTCAGTCACAAATGGTGCAGCAGGTCCTTCAGCACTTCGGCTTTACGTACTCCTCGCCTCAGGCCACTCCTCTGCCTACTCGCCACTCGCTCTCAGCTCTGCCTTCGGATGAGTCCGTAGAGTCGAGTGGCCCGTATCCAGAGCTTGTTGGCTGCCTCATGTACCTGATGACCTGCACACGACCTGACCTTGCATACCCTCTTAGCATTTTCGCACGCTATGTTGCTCCTGGGAGACACCGACCAGAGCACATGGCTGCAGCGAAGAGGGTGTTGCGCTACTTGTGCAGTACGTCGGGCATGGGACTAGTGCTTGGAGGGCGGAGTCCAGTAGTCCTCACTGGGCACGCGGACGCTTCTTGGGCTGACGACCAGGCTACGCAGCGGTCGTCACAGGGTTACACCTTCAGATTTGGTTCTGGCTCTGTTTCGTGGCGGGCTACCCGCTCGTCTTCTGTTCTCGGCTCCAGTTGTGAGGCTGAGATCTACGCCGGGGCCATGGCTGCACAGGAGCTTCGCTAGCTCTCCTACCTGTTGACCGACCTTGGAGAGTCGTCTCGTTCTCCTCCAGTCCTGTACGTAGACAACAAGGCCATGCTGGCCTTGTGTCGAGAGCAGAGACTGGAGCACAGAACAAAGCACATTGCTCTTCGCTACTTCCTTGCTCGTGAGCTACAGCAGCGTGGTCAGTTGCGGCTTGCGTACGTGGCCTCTGAGGCCAACATTGCTGATGTCTTCACCAAGGCACTTGCGCCTTGTGATCATCAGCGCTTCTGCACCCAGCTGGGTCTTGCACCTGTCTTACCTCACTTGCTCACCTCTTGACCTTGCTTGTACTGTTACATATATCTATACCTGCTCTTGCTTGTCTAGTCTTATATATATATGTACTCCTGCATGTGAACTGGCCTTGTGGCCTTGAACTTGTGCTCGGAATGTGTGGTGACTTTGTGATCCACCCTGAGCTTGCTTTGCTTTGCTTTGCTTGACTGGTCTTGTGACCCCTTGTTCTCCCCCTCTTTGCCTATGGCGGTGTGTCAGAACATATAGCTTGTGCTCATTGTGTGGGCTATAATGGGGTAGCCCATAAGGGGTACAACCCAATTAGGGTTAGTACTTGTACTCAGTTCATTCATAGTTCATTCATTCTCGTTTCAATCTTCTCATTGCTGTGCGTAGTCACCTGCCGTCCACTGAGCGCGCGCACTTTAGTCAGTACAAGAGTGCTAAGACCTTGTACGACGCTGTAGTTGCTCGCTACTCTTCCCCTGCCACTGCTGCCCTTAGTCTCCTCATGCTACCGTACCTGTTCCCTGACCTCGCCGCCTTTCCCACAGTTGCTGACCTCATTACGCACCTTCGCACTAGTGACACCTGCTACCGCGCTGCGCTTCCTGCTGAGTTCTGTGCCAAGAACCCCCCCCCCCCCCCCCCCCATGTACATCACCCTCTACTACCTAGTCACCCGGCTCCCTGACTCCCTTCGCTCGGTCAAGGACCACTTCCTCTCTGTTTGCCCCACCACACTCACCGTTGACCTCCTCGAGGAGCGCCTCCTAGCAGCTGAGAAGACTATAGTGGCTGTAAGAGCCTCTCGTGGTGACCCTCGTACCCCCTTCCTTGAGGGGTGCTCCCCCTCCTCGCTTTTGCCCTCTGTTGCCTCTACTGCTGCGGTCGACCTCGTTGGCACCGAGTCGGTCGGCGCTGCGTCTGCCCCTAGCGGGAGACGCCGCAACAGCAAGGGCAAGGGGGGCAAGGGCGCTGGAGGAGCTTGCGGGGGCGGTGGAGGTGGCGGTGGAGGCGGCGGAGGGGGTGGGGGTGGCGGTGGGAGTGGTGACGGGGGTGGAGGCTTCGGTTGTCAACGGGAGTGTTGTGTGGCCCCGTCCTCGCTTGGGCAGAGCCGACCTCGTGGTCGGATGTGTGGGGGTTGTAGCCGACCTGCAGCAGTGGGCACGAGGGCCACTGCAGGGGCGCTGGGCTAGAGGGCGCCCGGCTGGAGGGCGCCGAGCAGGAGGACGCCGCCCTGGACGCATGGTTGGCGTCCTGGACACCTGGACGGCGTCCTGGGAAGCTGGACGCCGACCTGAGCGCCTGGTCGACGTCGTGGGCGTCAGCACGGCGTCCTAGGGGCTAGGACGCCGACCTGGGCGCCCTAGGGGCCAGGACGCCGATCTGGGAGTCTGGCCGGCGTCCTGGGAGGCTGGACGCCGCTGAGAAGGTCTGCATGGCGTCCTGAGCGCCTGGATGCCGACCTGGGGGTTTGGACGGTGTTCTGGGCGCCGGGACGCCGGACTGGGGACGCCGGGCATGCGTGGCCGGCTACGGACTGCGCTGGTCGGCCTTGCGTTGTTGCCCGGTCGACCGGGATACCCGGGCGACGTGCGCGAGTGTCGCTGAGGTGGAGTCTGCGAGGCCAACCTCGGGGGTGGTATCCTGAGGTCGACATGGCTGGTGGACGCAGTCGCTGGCGTGGAATCTACCAGGCGTTTGCGCGGTGCACGTGCTGAGGAGTGGCGCACCAACCAGCTGCACGCATCTGCGAAGCAGGTGCACCGTTGTCCTGTGGATGCAACGCTGTGCAGCCGACTTGCTGCAGCGTTGGCACACCGTGGACGTGCAACGTTGGCGAACCGCTACTCTGCAACGCTGGAGCAGTACGAGCGCTGCTGCGCTGGAGCGCGGTCGACCATGCTGTGCTGGAGGTCGACCACCAGCGTTGCTCTCTCTGATGTACTCTTGCATGCCAATGTTATAATCACCATTGTTGTCAACCTTTCTTAGTGAAACTCTTGCCAAATTGCCCCGTGAACTAGCAAGCAGTGTGTGCACTAGGAAAACGACTAAGGAACAACGAACGTAGAGATCACACGAGCACCCGTGCCTAGCCCGTACTCTACCTCCCATTGCAGAACTTATCTCCGCATGGTGCGGTGAGCGTGGACGACACCGCAACGTAGTCGGCGTGGACGACGCCGACTCCTCTGCTGGCGGCAAGGTGAACGACGACAAGACGGCGTCGTGCTCGTTGGTTGGCGTCGTGGAGCCGACCGTCTCGCTGGCGCCGGAGGCCGGGGAGGACTTCCAGGCGGTGGCAGCAGCTGTGTAGGCGAACCCGGCGGTGGTCTTGCTCGACAGCAGTTGCTCGCACCACCTGATGGGAACGAAGGAGGTCTTCGTCAACCTGGGGCCGAGCGGCAACGTGAAGCACGTGCGCGGTTTCAATGGAGCACTGCAGGACGTTCAGGGCCGCGGCACTGTCGCTCTGAAAGGGGAGGCCGGGAAGCAAGTGCTCATCCCGGACGTGCTGTACGTCCCCAGCGTCCGGGCAAACTTGCTGTCAGCCGGCCAGCTGAAGGAGCACGGCGTGAAGCTGCAGGAGGACACCGACGGGATGCTGCTTGTGTCGGCAGCGGGAGAGGTGCTCGGTCGGGCAACGTACACCGGGCGTGTTCTCTGCACCGACCTGCGCCCATGCTCGGCCAAGCCGACAACGCCCTCCACGGAGGTAGTGGTTTTGCGTGCGATCATCTCGGCGACGAAGGCAACGCCGGACAGGATGCACGCAAGGCTTGCGCACGTCGGCATGGACACCATCTGGAGCTCGGCGAAGCATGAGGCTGCCACCGGGCTGGACCTCAAGTCGGCGTCCGGCGCCGACTCCCCGTGTGTTTTGTGCGTCAGCGGGAAGCTCACGAGACACACCTTCCCCGACAAAGGCTCCGACGCCGACGACGTGCTAGCCGTTGTGCACATCGACCTGTGCGGGCCGTTCCGCGTGGCTGCCAAGGATGGCAGCCTGTACTTCTTGCTGCTGAAGGACTGCAAGACCCGCTACGTGTGGGTGAGGCCGGTCGCCAAGAAGTCTGATGCGTTGCGGGAGTTCATACAGTGGCTGGCGGCGGCTGAGAGGCAGACGAAGAAGTCGGTGTTGATGCTGCGCTCTGACCGGGGAGGGGAGTTCCTCGGGAAGCAGTTCACCGACTTCGTGAACGGCAATGGGATCGTCCACGACCTGACCTGCCCATACACCCCGCAGCAGAACGGCATGGCGGAACGGGAGATGAGGACGGTGGTGGAGTCGGTGCGCACGATGCTGCTGCACATGGGCGTGCAGCACCACTGGTGGCACCTTTCTCTGCGGTAGGCCGTCTGGGTCCGCAACTGCCTTGAGAGGTCGGCGTTACTCCGATAGTAAGTAGTGGGATGCAGAAAAAGGCGCCAACCGACTCTGATAGCTATTTCCGTAGCATGCTCTACACTGCAGTCTTAGGGAGTACCAAGACCCCTGCTGGGATTGTGAAAATCTACTACTAGTTGTGAGAATAGTAGGTAGAGTAAGGAGCCATAGCTAGGGTTTAGCTAGCTAGGCAAGAGAGAAATGAAGAAAAGGAGGGGTTTTACTAGCAGCAGTTGGGATACATATAGCAAACCCTAACAGGGTTGTACTCGCTATAGAGCACCCCACTACAGGCTAGATAATAACATTCTGACACACCCCCATAGCCAAAGTGGGGTGTAATCAGCAGAGCACACAGTCATAGAGCAGGTTCACAATGGCAAGCAAAGCTAGAGGCTATCACAAAGGGCAAGTGAGGAGGAGGAGAGTACTGTGGACGGAGAGAAGATGGGAGGCAACGACTGAAGCTGCATAGGCATGGGCACAGGAGCGGCTGACTCAGTGGCTACCGAAGCAAGGGCGATGGACAACTGGAGTGACTGGCTCCGCGGCTATAGACGAGCGGCACGAGCAACGGATCCACTAGTGACTGGTTCAACAGGCTCACTGGCTACCGAAGCAAGGGCGACGGACTACAGGCGCTGCAGGCGACACGACAGCTACCTCCACACAACCTCCTCCAACTGACCCACACCCTTGACACACACCCCCTGCTGAACCCCTAACTCCACTCCCACGTCACCCCCCTAGCACCACTCCTTCGGCTCCCACACACCCACCCCCCTGAGCGGCAGCTGCAGCAGCGGGAGACGGAGGAGGAGGAGGAGCAAGGGACGGCGCACACAACCGGCACCCCCACAACCGTCACCCCCACACTCCCCACCCCCAAACCCTAAAACGGGTGGCACGGGGTAGGAGCGCGGGGGACGGCGAGGGGGACGGCGCGCGGCCCCCAGGGCGCCACCACGGGGCAGCGAGGGGCCGCGCGCGGCTCCAGGGGTGGCGCGCGGCCCCCAGGGCGCCACCACGGGGCAGCGAGGGGCCGCGCGCGGCTCCAGGGGTGGCGCGCGGCCCCCAGGGCACCACCACGGGGCAGCAAGGGGCCGCGCGCGGCTCCCAAGGGCGCCGTGACGTGAGGGGCGGGGGCCGCGCGTGCTCCCCAGGGCGCCGCGACGAGCAGGGCGGGGGCCGCGCGTGCTCCCCAGGGCGCCGCGACGAGCAGGGCGGGGGCCGCGCGTGCTCCCCAGGGCACCGCGACGAGCAGGGCAGGGGCCGCACGCGGGTCCCCAAGGAAGGAAACCGCCGCGTGCCTCGGGGCGCACGGCGGGCAGAAAACCGCCGCGCGCCCCGAGCGCACGGCAGGAAGGAGGAGTCGCACGCCACGGGGCGTGCAACACACAGAGTAGCAGCGGAAGCAGTTAGGTGGGCCCACAGGCCAGGAGCGTAGATGCTCTGATAGCATGTGAGAATAGTAGGCAGAGTAAGGAGCCATAGCTAGGGTTTAGCTAGCTAGGCAAGAGAGAAATGAAGAAAAGGAGGGGTTTCACTAGCAGCAGTTGGGATACATATAGCAAACCCTAACAGGGTTGTACTCGCTATAGAGCACCCCACTACAGGCTAGATAATAACATTCTGACACTAGCCTCACATGGCAGACAACGTGCATATCATCCTCACACTGACGGGCATACAGAGCGCTTGAACCAGATTGTGGAACAGCTCTTGCACGCAGCGTGCAAGGACGACATTAGCCAGTGGGACTTGCACTTGCGGGTGTTGGAGTTCGCCTACAACAATGCAAAGCATGCCGCAACAGGAGAGATCCCGTTCTTCCTCTATTACGGATGATATCCACAAACTCTACGGCAAGCGAGAGTAGCTTCAACCGTCTAGCCCGCGTACGACTTCGTTCTAACAATGCAGCAGCTTAAGGATCGGAAATACAAGCGCCTGCAGGACATATAGTCTTCATAGAAACGTTCGGGTGATCACCATCACCGTGATCATACCATTGCAGTCAGTGACCATATGCTTCTTGACACGTGCACCCTCAACCTCTGTCACCTTCCATCCAAGTTGCAACCTCGCTTCTGTGGATCATCCAGGTTGCGACCTCGCTTCTGCGGACCCTTCCTTGTAGAAGAGCAGGTCACTCCAGTCACATTCCGCGCTCGCCTACCAGCTACTTGAAAGATTCATAACACCTTCCTCGTGCAGCTTCTTAAACCTTATCGGGATCTGAATACGCTTTATATGGGACGCCAACCTACGCCACTGCCTCCAGTCCTCGTGAATGATAAACCAGAGTACGGGGTCAGATCTGTGCTCACACATTGTCATCATCGGCATGGCGCCCTAGAGTTTCTCATATGGTGGAAGAGCTATTATCCTTCCAAGGACAGCCGGGTCTGTGAACAAAACATGAGTAACACCCGACGTTCTCTCCGTGACCATCTTGTCAAGCAGAGTGTTATGTCTACCACCTAGCTTTGAGGGAGGGAAGTGTGAGAGTACGCCGACGCTCGACAGATTTATATTTTTTATATAGCTAGTTTTTTCTCGTTTTTTTCTTTCGTATGCACTTAATTTTACCTCAATCGAACTACATATCTATTTTCTTTAGCTTTCCGATTATTTCACTTATTTTGTATTTTCGGCATCGACAATTACATTAACCAGCACCGATGGTGGTGTACAAGGCTTAATCTCGCCATAATCCGAAGTGCCAATGGGCTTGTGAGCTTATGCGCACTAATGATTATATATTCTAGAAGAGCGCATTTCCGAAGGTTCGGATTATCTGTTGGTTCTATGTATTTCTTACTATATATACGCCTTGTATTCACCTTCAGTGCAATATTCTCGAGTGGAAATTCGATCCTGTGACATTGGGGGTCCTGGTAGTGGAGGTGCTGGTGCAAGAGGTGTCAACGGGAGTTGTGTGTTGGCCCCGTGCTCGCTTGGGCGGAGCCGACTTCATGGTCGGGTGTGCGGGAAGTGCAGCCAACCGACTGCAGTGGGCAACGCTGGCTTGGGCGCGTAGGTTGACAGATTTAGTGGACTTGCATGGGGCCAGTGCACAGCCGCCGATGTCAGAACTATGCTCTAGGCTGTACTGGGGCACTCCTTAAGGGGTACAACCCAATTAGGTTGTGCCACATACAAACCTTGTACTCTTGTGTTTCTAGTCACTCTTGTTTCCTACTTTTTGACATGGTTTAAGAGCAGGTTCCCTAGTGGGAACGTTTTTTAGGGCCCACCACGATAAAACTATTTTTTCCCCTGCCCTGCCCGAAGCGCGCCTCGTGCCTGCCTCACCTGCGCCGTCGCGCGCCCTGCCCCAGCCGCCAGTCGCGGCCCTGCTCTGCAGCCGCCCTATCGCAGCCCTGCCCTGCTGCCGCCCCGTCGCAGCCCTGCTCTGCCGCCTCGTTGCGGCCCTGCCCTACCCGTCAGTCGCGGCCCTGCACTGCACCCGCCCTTGGTAAGCGCGCGCCCTGCCAATCGCGCCACTGCGCCCACCCGCCCAGCCGAGCCGCGCCGCCCTACCTTGCCCCATGCCCTGCTGCCCTGCGTGTTGTGCCCTGCTGCAGCCCGCGCGGCGCGCTCTGCTGCCCCGCAGGCCGCGCTCTACTGCAGCCCGCGCGTGCCCTGCCCTGCGCGACGCGCCCTATCGCGTCTACCTGTTCGGCCCGTCACCGGCCCGCCCGTTCGCCCCTCCCGCACCTGTCCGCTACGCCCGCCGCGGGCCCGTTGTGCCTGCGTTTTCCGCCTGCCGCGGGCCTGCAATAGCTGCCCAGTGCCGCCCTGCCCATGCGCGCTGCTGCCCGCGCCAGCGCCGTGCCCTGCCAACGCGCCAATGCCCTGCCCTGCACGCGCTGGCGCTCTGCCCTGTCCTGCCCGGGCCGCCTCTGCAGCACCCTGTGCGCCCTACTAAACCCTAAAATTAATTAAAAAATTAATGAATTAATTTAAAAAAACAGCCCTTGGTGCTTCTGCCCTAGGAGCTACTGCCTGCTATTGGCCGCACGCCGCTCTGTTCTGTCCGCACGCTGCCCTGCTCTGGCCGCACGCCGCCCTGCTCTAGCCGCGCGCCGCCCTACTCTTGCCGCATGTCGCCCTGCTCTGGCCACGCGCCGCCCTGCTCTGGCCGCGCTCAGCCCTGCTCTGGCCGCGAGCCACCCTTCTCTAGCAGCGTGCCGCCCTTCCTTCCCTACGTGCTGCCCTGCTTGTCGCATGACTTCTCTTCACAGCAGCGGTGGGAGTGGTGGCGATGGTCGAGGCAGCAGCGGCAGTGGTGGCGGCCGTCGTAGCAGTCGCTGTGGAGCTGTTCGGTGGGGAGTTTGTGGCGGTGGCCAGCTGCAGCTGTAGCAGCGTCCCCGCGAGTCCCTCACGCCCCAGAAGCTTCGTGAGTGGTACGCTGGTTGGGGTTGTGGTGGCGGCCGTAGTGACAATCGCCCTGGAGCTGGTCCGTTGATGTTTGTGGTGGTGGCCAGATGCAGTTGCAGCGGCGACTGCGCGAGACCCTTACTCCCTAGCTGGTTCGTGAGTGGTACGCTCAGAGTAGAGGGTCTCGGATAACTGTTCGCTGCCCAAACGTCATTCGCACAGGTGATCGGGCTGGTCAGACTTGCGGGACAGTTGGTCACACACAGTCCCGCTGCTTCGCCTGTCTGAGCGACGCCTGGTGTACAGAATCTGGCGACGCGACTGAGCTCCCCTCTTGGTTGGAACTGCTTAGGCAGAGGGTGGATATCTTTGCTCTTGACTATGATGCTATCCTCACTGCCATATATGCATTGCTTACTAGTGCTGAGGGTGACAGTTACCTGTGTGTGCCGCCCGACCCAGGTATAGAGTCTGCTGCTCTAGGTGCTGGTGAGGCTGCTGCTCTAGGTGCTAGTGAGTCTCCTGCTCCAGGTGCTGGTGAGTCTGCTCTCTCTGGTACTGCGCCTGCTGAGGCCTTGCATACCTTCACGCTTGACTCAGGTGCTTCCCGCTCCTTCTTTTGCGACTGCACCACACTTACGCCGCTCAGTCCGCCAGTTGCAGTCTCCCTTGTGGACCCCTCTGTGGGCCCGGTCCGTGCGCATTCCTCTACGGTTCTGCCGTGTCCGGGGGTCCCGTCTGGCTCACTGCCAGGTCTTCACCTTCCCTCGTTCTCTACAAACTTGGTGAGTGGAGCTGACCTCCAGGATGTGTGGGTTGACCAGTTCACTCCTGGAGGTCCGCGGGTGACCCACTGTACGTGTACTTGGACGGGCCGCCACCTGGCCACATTTACCCGTCAGCCTGGGTCAAGCCTGTACACCTTGACTACTGCGTCTCCTCTGGTTGCTGAGTCTGGTCAGGTGCCCGCGTCTGGTCAGGTGTTTGCTATCGCGTCCAAGTCTGGTCTAGAGTCTGCCCCTTGCTCAAGTCGTCTCCCGTCACACGGACTCTCCTTTGGCACCACTGCCTTGGTCACCCCTCCCTACCTCGTCTCCGAGGTATGGCCTCCTGCGTCCTTGTCACTGGTCTCCCCTGGTCTATCCCTCCCCTCCCACTGGGGCCTGCCCCTACCTGCGTTTCTTGCGTCGAGGGGCAGCAACGCGCCGCTCCTCACTCCTCCGAGTTCCCTCCGACGGAGGCTCCGCCGCAGACTCTCCACATGGATGTGTGGGGCCTAGTTCGCGTCTGTGGACAGGGTCAGGAGCGTTACTTTCTGCTGGTCATTGACAACTACTGGCGTTATACCACAGTCTTCCTCTTGCGCCGCAAGGGTGAGGTCACTAAAGTGCTGATCTACTGGATCCGCGCTGCCCGTCGCCAGCTCATCGAGAGTTTCAGCTCGGACCTTCCTGTTCTGCGTCTGCACTCTGACAGAGGTGGAGAGTTTTCCTCTGACCTTCTGCAAGCCTTCTGTCGTGCAGAGGGCATCCGCCAGACGTTCACGCTTCCGGGCTCTCCGCAGCAAAATGGGATTGCTGAGCGCCACATTGGCATGGTCATGGACGTCGCTCGTACGTCCATGATCCATTCGGCTGCTCTTAATTTTCTGTGGCCGTTCGCGGTTCAGTACACTGCGCATCAGCTCAACCTCCAGCCCGGTGTCTCTGTTCCGGAGACCACACTTGCTCTGCGGTGGACGGGGATGGTTGGCGATGCGTCTGTGTTCCGTATCTGGGGATCTCGAAATTTTGTCCGCGATTCTTCCGCGGACAAGCTCTCCTCCCGTGGTGTTCCCTGCGTCTTCCTTGGCTTCCCCCCTGACGTGCCTGGTTGGCAGTTTTACCACCCCACCATGCGTCGTGTTCTATCTTCTAAGGACGTCACGTTTGACGAGTCGTTTCCCTTCTACCGTCTCTTCCCCTACCGCACTTCCCCTCTCCCCCCCCCCGCCGCTCTTCCTAGCACCAGGTCCTCCTCCAGGGGACCCCCTCCCCTTTTGGGGTCCTGCCCCCTCCGGTGTGTCCCTGGTAGACCCTATCGAGCCTGTCGAGGCAGCTGTCGACTCTGGTACTACTAGGGCTGCTGAGCCTACTAGTGCAGGGCCTAGGAGTGCTGAGCCTGCGTGTGCGGGGCCTGGGGGTGCTGAGCCTGCAGGTGCGGGGCTTGGGTGTGCTGAGCCTCCTGGTGCGGGGCCTGGGGGTGGTGAGCCTGCGGGTGCGGGTCATAGGGGTACTGAGCCTAGGGGTGCCGAGCGTAGGGGTGCTGAGCCTGGGGTTGTTGAGTCTGAGGGTGCGGAGCCTGGGGGTGCTTCGCCTGTGCGTGCTGAGCCTGGAGGTACTTTGTCCTCTAAAGGTCCTACGGGTGTCTTGTCCCGACGGGAGCCACTGTCTCCACCGCAGCTGCGCGAGTGGTTTGCTCGGCGCTGGAGCTGCCGGAGGTGCTGGAGCTAGTGGTGCTATAGGAGTTGGAGCTGGAGGCGCTGTAGCTGTTCTTGCTGGAGGTGCTGCTGGTGCTGGACCTAGTGGTGCTGCAGGAGTTGGAGCTGGACGCACTGGAGCTGTTCCTGCTGGTGGTGCTGCTGGTGCTGGAGCTGGTGGTGCTGTAGGAGTTGGAGCAGGAGACCCTGGAGCTGGGGATACTGGAGCTCTCTCTGCCAGTTCCGGTGGCGCAAAACGGCCGCGGCCGTACTTTGTTCCACTCCTTCAGCAGGTTCTTGGTCTCCCGCCTTCTACTGGTCCTCCTCCTCCCTTAGAGTGTCCACCGCCTGTCCAGTCGCAGTCGCAGTTACAGCTAGCCTCCCCACTACCTGGTCCTTCTCCTTACACTCGGACGACCGGAGGTCTTGCGGGGCGTTTTGAGCCTGAGTTTCGTCCTTCGTTTCCTGTTCGCGCTGCTCGCACAGGTCGTCGTGTTCCGCGTCCGTGTCCTCCTCCTGTCCCTGGCACGCATCAGATGACACTTCGTCCTTCCTCTGTTCCACTGCGTGTCCCTCTGCCGTCTCCTCGTGCGTCCTCCCTTGCTGACGGTCCGGACCCGGAGTCTGACTCACTTCGTGCTGCTAGTCCTATTATCACGCGTCTCTTGGCCACTGTTGTCACTGACCCTTCGTTTGAGTCCACTGCTGCGTCTGCCTTAGTTGCTGAGCTTGTTGACTTTGCTGCTTGCTGTCGTGTAGACTACGCCGCTAGTCTTGTTGCTGAGTCTGAGTATGTCTGTCCTCCGTCCGTGGGGGGTGAGTGTGCTCTTCGCACGGACGTCCTTGAGGACAGGTAGGAGGACCTTGAGTGCTTTGCAGCTGCTGTACCTCATCTCGTGTCCATGCTGATTTCATCTGTCGGAGGCCCGGATGCACTTGACATCCCGACCCCGTGCTCTTACGCGGAGGCGATAGATGGTCCCTACTCCTCTCAGTGGCAGATAGCCATGGACGCAGAGATGGCATCCTGGAGGTCCACAGACACTTACGTCGATGAGGTCTCCCCTCCTAGGGCGAACATCGTCAGTGGCATGTGGATCTTCAGGGTGAAGCGGCCGCCGGGTTCTCCGCCTTTCTTCAAGTCGCGTTACGTCGTACGAGGCTTCAGTTAGCGACAGGGAGTAGACTTCTTCCAGACCTTCTCTCCAAGCCCGAAGATGACCACACTTTGGGTTCTGCTGCACGTAGCTGCTCAGCGTGACTACAAGCTTCACTCTCTTGACTTCAGCAGTGCTTTCCTACAAGGTAGCCTGCACGAGGAGATCTGGCTGCGCCGCCCACCTGGCTTCACTGGGTCGTTGCCTGCAAGTATCCAGTGGAGCCTCCGGCGGCCAGTGTACGGTCTCCGCCAGGCGCCTCGTGAGTGGCACGACACATTGAGGACGACTCTTGCGGCTCTTGGGTTTGCTCCTTCTACTGCTGACCCGTCGCTGTTTCTACGCACCGACATGTCTCTTGGGTTTGAGGGTGATGCGCTACTTGTGCAGTTCGTTGGGATTGGGGCTCGTGCTTGGAGGACGGGCTCGAGTTGTCCTCACTGGTCACGCAGACGCTTCTTGGGTTGACAGCTTGGCTACGCAGTGGTTGTCATAGGGTTACACTTTCAGCCTTGGCTCCAGTTCTGTTTCGTGGCGGTCTGCCCGCTCGTCTTCCGTTCTCAGCTCCACCTGTGAGGCTGAGATCTACGGAGGGGCCATGGCTGCACAGTAGTTACGCTGGCTCACCTTCCTGCTGAACGAAGCATATTGCTCTACGCTACTTCCTTGCTCGAGAGTTGCACCAGCGTGGTCAGCTTCGTCTTGCTTACTTGGCCTCTCGGGCCAACACTACTGATATCTTTACCAAGGCATTTCAGCCTTGTGATCATCAACGCTTCTGTACTGTTCTAGGCCTTGTGCCTACTTTGCCTCACTTCATCACCTCTTGACTTTGTTTGTACTGTGATCTATTTAGATATTCTTGCATGCTTACACTTGCTTGGTTGTGATCACTGTCCTGCTTGTTCTTCTTTATATATAACTCTGTATGTGAGGTGGCCTTGTGGCCATTTCCTTGTGCTCAGAATGTGTGGTGACATTGTCATCCACCCTGGGCTTTTCCTTGCTTGTCCCCAACTTTGCCTATGGGGGTATGTCAGAACTGTGCTCTAGCCTGTAGTGGGGCACTCCTTAAGAGGTACAGCCCAATTAGGTTTTGCCACATACAAACCTTGTCCTCCCGTGTTTCTAGTTACTCTCGTTTCCTACTTGGCTGCCCTGGAGTCCCTCCAGCACACTCATGTCCAGCAACGAAGGGACATGGGTAGCCTCGGCTCAGCAGCACCCACTGTAAAAGGAAAAGCAGTCGATGAAGTTGACCTCGGCGAAGGATGCCGACTCCTCTGCTGGTGGCAAGGGGCGAGACGACAAGGAGGCGTCGTGCTCGCTGGTCGGCTTCGTGGAGCCGACCGTCTCGCTGACACCGGAGGCCGGCGAGGATTTGCAGGCGGTGGCGGCAGTTGTGCAGGCGAATCCGGCGGCAGTCGTGCTCGACAGTGGCTGTTCGCACCATCTGATGGGGATGAAGGACGCCTTCGTCGACTAGTGGCCAAGTGGCGACGTCAAGCACGTGCGAGGCTTCAATGGTGTGCTGCAAGACGTCCAGGGCCGGGGCACAGTCGCCTTGCAAGGAGAGGCCGGGAAGCAGGTGCTGATCCCCAATATCCTCTACGTCCGGTGCAGGGAGGGAAGCTCCTCGGGAAGCAATTCACTGACTTCGTGGACGGCAAGGGGATCGTCCACGACCTGACCTGCCCCTACACCCTGTTGCAAAACGACATGACGGAACGGGAGATGCGGATGGTGGTGGAGTCGGTGCGGACGATGCTCCTGCACATGGGTTTGCAGCACCAGTGGTGGCACCTCACTCTACGGCAGACTGTTTGGGTCCGCAACTGCCTAGAGCGGTTGGCGCTGCCGCCGGGGACAACGCCGTACTAGCTGCTCACCGGGAAGAAGCCCGATCTGTCGCTGGCCCGCGTGTGGGGCTGCGTGGCGCAGTTCCTCGTCCCTGAGCTGCAGCGCGGCGGGAAGCTGCAGCCGAAGGCCAGGTGGGGCCTTCATCTCGGCGTATCGGAGGAGAGCAAAGGCCGGGAGCTCCTCGACATCGCCGACAATCGGGTGGTCACCACGTCGGACGTGGTGTTCTACGAAACCATGTCGCTGGAGGTGTGGAGGTCGGAGTACGGGCCGGTGTCGGGGCGGACGCAAGCCCACCCGCCGACGAACACGTCGACGGCTACGCTCCCTCTGCTCGCCGAGGTCGGTGAGGACGTCCCTTCTTCCTCCCTTTTCCCTACCCCCCCTGCCCCTCCCCTTGTTGCCGACCTGCGTGGGCTGCCTCCGGTGTCGGCCTCCGGCGATGAGGGGAGACGAGGGGCATCGCCTGTGGCGCCGGCCAAGTGCATCGCCGGTGGCCGACGTGACGCCAAGCCAGTCGACATGGGCTTGGAGTCAACGCCGACAGGGAAGCGGCAGGCCGAGACGGTGCAGGGGAGCGGGCATCAGCCGACAGGGGAGCGGGCAACAGCGAAGCCGACCAAGGAGCAGTCGGCAGCCGGGCAGTCGGTAGGAGAGCCGACCACAGAGAAGCCGGCAGGGACGCCGACAGTGGTGCAACACGATGCTGAGGGCAGTGACGCTGGTGATGATGGAGGGGCCATCGAGGAGTCCACCAAAAGCGATGTGGTGGAAATCCCGCCTGGACCACGCCAATCAAGCCGAATTCGGAGGCCGCCTGACTTCTACGTACCGTCCGCCTTCACCACGGCGTACGACGACGTCGACGACGAGCTGCTGTACGACGACGCCGAGGATGATGAAGACCTGCTGGAGCTCGACCCCGACATGCACGCCGACCCTGAACACTGCTGGGACATCTCGACGGTGTCGGTGAAGGCTGCCATGGAGGAGGAGATCCGGAGCCTCATCGGCATGGGGACGTGGGAGCTAGTTGAACGCCGGCCGGGAGTGAACATCATGAAGAACCGGTGGGTGTTGACGACGAAGTACCACATCGAGCGCGAGAAGGCGAGGCCGGTCATGAAGAGCTTCACGCAGGTTTATGGCGTTGAGTACGATGAGACGTACGCGCCGGTGAGCAGCTACGTCACGCCGAGGGTCTTCCTCAGCATCGTCGCTGTCCTCGACTTGAACCTGATGCAGCTCGGCATGAAGAATGCCTTCCTGCAGAGCAAGCTCGACCAGGTGCTGTACATGTACCAGTCGGACTATTTCAATGATGGGACCGGCCGGGTGTGCAAGCTGCTGAAGAGTCTCTAGAGGCTGAAGCAGTCGCTGCTGCTGTGGTACAAGGCACTCAACGACGTGCTGGTAGGCGCCAGGTGGAAGAAGAGCTAGGTCGACGAGGCTCTGTACTTTAAGGTCGGCGTCGACAAGGTGGCCTGCTGGGTGCTGGTCTACGTCGACGACCTGCTCGCCGCAAGCAGCAGCACCAAGATGCTAAAGGAGCTGAAGGAGCTGCTAGAGGCCGCTTTCGAGATGCGGGGGATCTCGCCGGTGCAGAAGCACATCGGGCTGGAGATGGTTCGCGACAGGCTGGCGAGGAAGCTGTGGCTGCACCAGCAGGGCTATGCCGACAAGCTGCGTAGGAGCTTTTGTCAGTAGATCTGCACTGTGGATGCCCGATTGATCCTGGAGAGGGTTACAGGCGCGTTCGCCTGGGGGGTTATGGGCGCACTGACCCGCTACTTAACAAGCCCTTTTATCCCAATGGTCTAGTGGTTGGGATTCTGACATGGTATCAGAGCGGTCTCGGGTTCGATTCCCGGTGTATGCACATGTAGGCCGTGCCGCTGTGCTTAGTCCTGGGCCTCCCAGTGTGGGGGGGTGTCAGTAGATCTGCACTGTGGATGCCCGATTGATCCTGGAGAGGGTTACAGGCGCGTTCGCCTGGGGGGTTATGGGCGCACTGACCCGCTACTGAAACAAGCCCTTTTATCCCAATGGTCTAGTGGTTGGGATTCTGACAGCTTTATCGACTAGGAGCATCAGATGGGCCGCTAGCAAGTGCCGCTAGCAAGTGCCTCAGCAGGTTCCTCTACTGCCTCGACCTGATTCACGCGACGGGGTGGGGCCCAGTTGGGAGGACGCTTGTTGGTGGAGACACTGTGGACGTCATACCACTTGTCATCTCACTTCTTAAAGCAGGTTGCCTCAAGGTGGTTGGTGCCTCCACATTTTTTCCCTGCACGTGGACCCTTCCTAATGATGTAGGGGCATGGAGGAAACGAGTTGCGCCTCAATCCCTACTGGGAGCGGAATGGGATACCAGGGGTGTAGCGTACAACATTGACAGATGCTTGTGCCGCAAGGTCCTTTTCAGCAGAGAGAAGGGCCGATGCGACTTTCTCGAAAGTGATTTCCTTGGTGGGGAGCTGCTTGAGCATGGAACTAGTGACATTGTAGGCCGGGGTAAGACATACGAGTAGCCCACCTACAGGTGCTTGTTCGGGGAAGGTGATCCCGATGTCCTTGAGTTCCTTGTGGATGTTACGAATTTCTGAAATGTAGTCCGCCATGCCCGGGCATTCGTCAAGGCGGATCTGGAACATTCAAGGGATGAGGATTGCAACTCCCACTGCGGTCTTGTCATGGAAACGGTCCTAGAGGTACTTCCAAATCTCATGAGCGGAGCGAAAGGTGCGGTAGGATTTGACAAGTTCAACGGGAGTGGTGGTGATGAAAACCCTAATAACCCCCGCATCCGCCTACTCCCACACACTGAAGTCGGTCTCATAATGGGAAGTCTTAGCCTTGAATGCGGTTTTGGCTGTGGCAGTGGCTCCTTCGCCAAGAGGATCGGGAGGGAGAGGCATATTTCCCTTGCCACGATTGAGGAGGATGTCCTTGAGGCAAATCCCCTTCAGCTCCGTGCTAAGGAGGTGCTTCTCCACTCCATAGCACCATTCCCCAAAGTTGGTCCTCGTGCCGTTGGGAGCGAGATTGAGAACGATGAGGTTTCCTAAGAGGGTGGAAGTTGAAGTCGCCATTTTGCGCGTAGCGCAGCACTAAAGTCTCCGATACGTAGCGGAGCGAAGCGTAGCGGAGTGATGTGATGTGCGGAGCGGCGATTTTGAAAATTGGGAAGTCCGAAACGCGATTTCGGCAACAGAAAAACCCGGAAGGTGATGTGCTGCCTTGCTTCGCCGATGCCCCCTGATCTGCTTCGCCGCTGCCCCCTTTTCCGCTGCTTTGCAGCGCCGCTGACCCGTTCCGCTTCTCTGCTGCGCCGCTGACCTATTACTGGAGGGACATGGGCAGCCTCAGCTCAGACTTTGGGAAGTCGGCGACCAAATTCTACTGGTGGTCAACGACAGTGCTCGTTGGCCTGAAGTGGTTTTGACTTGGAAGTGTTGGGTGCAAATTTACATTACACGGCATCCTGCCGTCTGTTTGGACGAGTATGTGTGTGCGATTGCATTTGGGTGTGAATGGAATGTTCATATGTTTGTTTGCTTTCGTAATTTTCGCTTGAAGCATTTGCAGGTACACGCGCATTGTGCGCTTCGGCACAACATTGTACGCGCTATGAACAGTACAAGCAGAAAGGATGAGCTCGCAAAGGAACCCAAGATGGAAGCTTTGCGGTTCAGTTGAATTGATTGTGCAGATTCAGTTCTCTCCAACTCGAAATTATACTGTTTTGTTTGGTTGACTATAGTGTAGCAGGGCATGCACTATAGGGGTACAATTTAGGTGAAGGTTGGATGTTTGTCTGTATCTGCATGCTACAGGGCCAGGGGAAACCAGTGGAACCAGCATTTGGCTAGTTGGGCAAAGACAAAACTGGTTCTGTTTTTAGGACCTGAACCTGGTTGTTGTTTTCCCAGGTTGGAAAAACAAAACCAGAGGTTGTTTACCAACCTACCACCTGCTGTTTTGTCCAGCCAAGTTGGTTCTGTTGCTTGGAATTATTTGGGATCATCCCTGGTTGTTCCCAGGTTTATTCCCAAGGTCCCTGCTAGCTAGAACTATTTGTTCCTCCTCTGTTTGTACCTGGATATAGTCAATTTAATTCAAGCGAATTCCTCCCTTCCTGGAATTTCGTTTCTACGCGGTGCGATGGCGGAATGCTAACGGAGTCAACGCTAGTACGCTAGCACTCCAACACCAGGCAAACGCTGTCCGAGCCATAACTTCGTAATGGCAGAACTTTTTGCGAGGCAAATTGTTTCATTTTAAAGCTCTTGGAGCAAGCTTCGATATAGGAAATTCTCAGCTTAATCCGATTGACGGTCTGCACGACATGCTGCGCGACGTTCAAGGTACTCTTGCTGTTTTGACTAAGTCCCTCTTGATCCCTCTCTCTACAAACTCGGACCCGAGGATAGGGGCTGGTCTTGTACCAGGCACCCAAGGACCCTTGGAGGTGACCCCGAGGAGAGGTTTTAAGTTTGATAAAGTCTTTATAGCTTTGAGTTTATTAGGCCCTTACACCAACAAGCTGTTATCAGAGCCTGCGTTATGGTGATCCTCGTTATAGTTAGCTCTGGCGGGCAATACCTCGGCGGGAGCTGGTGAATCTTCAGCCCAAGATTGTAGCAGCAGCCAAGAATATGGTGTTTCAGCGCCAAGGGGAGCGCGAACAAACCAGGGCTCGCTGGTCAAGGAGGTGCTGAAGAATTTCACCGTCGAGAAGTTCAATGGTGAGAGCTATGATGATTGGGCCTGGAAAATGCAATTGTATTTCCGTCAGATCGGTTTGCTGAAACTAATGATTGGGGAGGAGCCTAGACCGAGTGACCCCACGCTGCACGAAGATTGGGATGAGCGCTCCTCGGCTGGCTACTATTTGATGTCGCAGAGTTTGGAGCTGAACGAGCGTCACCACGTCATGCACCTGCTACCGGAGGTTGAGTGCGGTCCGAAGGCGTGGACCGTGTTGAAGGAGCTGCACGCCCCGACCTCTGTTATTGCAACGTTGATGCTGGAGAGGGAGCTGTCCGCGTTGCGCCTGAGCGAGGGAGAGCCGGTGCAACCTGTCCTGGACAAGATGCGCGACCTCTACGCGAAGTTGGCGACCGCGGGAATCACCTACCCGGAGCAGACCAAGTGCTTGAAGATGCTCTCGCTGCTGCTGGAATCGTGGCTTCAATTCACGAGCGGATTGAGGCTACCGCAGAACCAGAGCTCGTGGACACTCGAGTGGGTGCGGACAAAGATTCTGGAGGAGGACTTCCGTCGCCGCCAACTGAGGGGTGGAGACAACGGTAGCAGCGGCTACGGGATGCAAGAGAGCCGACGTGGCAGAGGACGTGGCTTCGGTGGTGCTGGACATGGTGCAAAGAAGGACGACGACTCCAACGACCAACAACGAGGTACCGGTTGGGGTCACGATGCGAAATCTGGACGTGGGGGCAAGTCGGGTGCTGGTGGCAAAATGAAAGGGAGTTGCTAGTATTGTGAGAAGGAGGGGCTTCGGAACCAACTTCGGGAGGTCGACTTGGTGGCGTCGACCTGAGATAGGCACCGACTTTGCGGCAATCGGGCGCGAGGGCTGCAGACATTGGTGGCTGCGGGCACCTTGCAAGGAGACGTATGTGGACCTCGAAGCAGTATGACGCTAGCATCGGTGACCCACGTGACGGCGTCGGGATGGCGCCGACCTACGGCCACTTCAAGTTTTTGCCGGACAAGTTTGCCAACCTCACGCCACTGGTTGGTCGTCACGATTTCATCACATAGAAGGTGTCCATCGAGCCGTAGGTGGAGATGCCAGCTTGATGTGCTTCGCCAACGGCTCGGTGGAGACGCCGTCAGAGGACAACGTCGAGCTACGTGCGCACCTGCTCACATGAGGTGCATATCGCCTTGAAGTTGTGCCGAAGTCGACTGGACGCCGGCCACCAGGCGTGGCAGTTCATCACATCGACTTACCAGGCAACCGACGACCTGTGCATCGGCCAACTATAGGAGCAGCTGATGCTCCTGAGGATGGGTGAGCAGGAGACGGCGACCGAATACTGCAACAGAGCTCGGCGACTACTTGCCAACATGCGGATGGCCGGCATGAACTACTCGACGGCGATGTATATCACGCACGCCGTCAAGGGGCTCCCGAGTGGCTACAACGTGACACACTGACTGATGGTTTTGCCGGGCGTGCGGGAGTCGCTCAATGAGGACACGTTCAACGTTGCAATTGGCCAAGTGCACCTGGCCGACGTCAACGACGCTGACGACCACGTGCAGCAGTAGGTGCCGAGCCCTAGTGCATGGCTGATGCAGTGATGACGTGCCATGTGTTGTATGCACACCGATGAGCAGTTCTCCACGGAATTTTGCTATGTGTGGGAGGAGGCCCAAGCATGAACGTGGCAGGGGTGTGTCAACGGGAGTTGTGCGTTGGCCCCGTCCACGCTTTGGCAGAGCCAACTTCATGGTCGGGTGTGCGGGAAGTGCAGCCAACCAACTGCAGTGGGTGACGCCGATTTGGGGGCGCAGGTCGACTAAATTGGTCGACTTGCTCTGGGCCACTACACAGCCGCCGGCTTTAGGAAGCTGGCGGCCGACTTCTACTGGTGGTCGACGACAGCGCTCATGGACCTGGAAGGGCGCCGACTTGGGAGGGCATTAGCTTCGGAAGGTCGAATAGGTGGCGTCGACCTGGGAGAGGCGCTGATTTTATGGCGCTGACCTGGGGAAGCCGGTTGGGTCCAATCGGCGACCAGCAGGCCTTGTCGACCAAAGATGGTCGACCCGGGGGGGGGAGGGGAGTGGACGACTTCATGAAGTCGGCACAAGGTGGTCGTCGACCTGGGTAGTCGACGGGCACAAGGAGTAACACTTGGTGCTGGGGGTTCTGCGCAGCCTCAGTAGCGGCGACCAATTTTCTGGCCAGTACCAAAGTCGTCGCTGCCACCACTCGCTTGGCGCTTCGCCAGTTTCTGAGTCTTCCGTCTTCCACTAGCACTACTCCTCCAGTACTATGTCCAACGTCTGACCCGGGGTCACCTCCAAGGGTCCTTGGATGCTTCGTACAAGACCAGCCCCTATCCTCGGGTCCGAGTTTGTAGAGAGAGGAGTCAAGAATGACTCAGCCAAAATAGCAAGAGCACCTTAAACGTCGCGCAGGGTATCGTGCAGACCGTCGATCGGATTAAGCTGAATATTTCCTACATTGAAGCTCGTTTTAAGAGCTTTAAAATGAACCAAGTTGCCTCGCGAAAAGTTCTACCATTACGAAGTTATGGCTCGGCCAGCGTTTGCCTAGCAATAGAGTGCTAGCGTACTAGCGTTGATTCGGGTAGCATTCCACTGTCGTACAGCATAGAAACCAAATTCCAACAAGGGAGGCTTGAATCAAATTGACTATGTTCAAGTACACACAAAAGAAGGAATAGTAGCATTAAATAGCAAGGAACTTGGGAATCAACCTGGGAACAACCAGGGATGATCCCAAATAATTCCAAGCAACAGAACCAACCTGGCTGGACAAAACAGCAGGTGATAGGTTGGTAAACAACCTCTGGTTCTGTTTTTCCAACCTGGAAAAACAACAACCAGGTTCAGGTCCTAAAAACAGAACCTGATTTGTCTTTGCTCAACCAGCCAAATGCTGGTTCCGCTAGTTTCCCTCGGCCCTGTGGCATGGAGATACAGACCAACAAACATCCAACCTTCACCTAAATTGTACCCCTATAGTGCCTGCCTTGCTACACTATAGTCAACCAAACAAAACAGTACAATTTCTAATTGGATAGAGCTGAATCTGCGCAATCCATTCAACCGAACCGCAAATCTTCCATCTTGGGTTCCTTTGCAAGCTCGTCCTTTCTGCTTGCACTGTTCATGCCGCGTACAATGTTGTGCCGAAGCGCACAATGCGCGAGTACCTGCAAATGCATCAAGCGAAAATTGCGAAAGCAAACAAACACATGAACATTCCATCCACACCCAAATGCAGTTGCACACGAGTACTCATACAAACAGACGGCAGGATGCCGTGCAATGTGAATTTGCACCCAATATTTGGAGTAGTCTGTTGCTGAGCCGCTGCGAGGAGAAATAATGGCGGACTAGTCTGCTGCTACGGCGCTGTGGGGAGAAATAAGAGGTGGAGGAATATGCGAAGATAACTACTACAATGGGAGCTAGACTACGGGCTAGGCACGGGTGCTCGTGTGATCTCCGTGTTCGTTCGTCCTTAGTCGTTTTCCTAGAGCACACACTGCTTGCTAGATCATGGGGTAAATTGGCAAGAGTTTCACTAGAGAAAGTTGGCAACAATGGTACAATGAAGTCGGCATAGCAAGACTACATTAGAGCTAGTATTCAAGTCGGTCGACTGCCAGCAGTGCATGGTCGACCGCGTTCTAGCACGACTTGGTCGACCGCGCTCCAGCAGTGCAAAATTGACGGCGTGCCAGCGTCGCTCCCGCAGAACAGCGTCGCACCAGCTTCACAGGTGCTCACGGATGATTGGCGTGCGGAGCCTTGTCACCTGCACGGCGCACACACTAAGTCAACCTGGCGTTGATGACTCCACGTGATCCGCCATGTTGACCTCGGGTTACCACCACTGAGGTCGGACTCGCCAATTTCGCCTGGGCGACCGTCGCACTCCTCCGCAGAACCTCGTTACCCAGGTAACGTGGTTGACCGGGCAAACACGTTGACCAGCTGCTCCCGTACGTACCTGTCGACCACCCAAGTCGACGACCACCTGCAAGTCGACCTCACCAAATTGACCGAGCCCCTAGTCGACCAGCCCCAGGTCGACATCACTGTTGGTCGACCAGCTCCACGGCGACCAGCACTCCTGGTCGACCAGCTCCAAGTCGACTAGCGCAGTTGTCAGCCGACCACCCAAGTCGGCTACCCGAAGTCGGCATCACCAAGTCGACGCCCAGCTACTCGACGCCCAACTGTTCGGCGTCGTGAGTCGAGGTCGACGTCGGCTCCTCCTTCGTCGACCTCCAGGTCAGGTCAACCACCAGCAAGTCGACCAGCAGGCCTGGTCAACCAGCAGTTCTATCAGCCGACCACCCAAGTCGGCTGCCCCCAAGTCGGCATAACCAAGTTGACGCTCTCCGCAGGTTGACCTCCCTGAAGTCGGCGCCACCCAGAAGTTAGCGCCGTGCAGTGGCCCTCGTGCAGGTCGACCTCCTGGTCAACCACCTCGCCCACTGCTACAGGTCGGCTGCTCCCCTCACACCCGACCACGAAGTCAGCTCCGCCCAAGCGAGGACGGGGCCAACACACAACTCCCATTGACACTCCCCTGCTGCATTCACGCTTGGGCCCCTAGCCCACACAACAGTACTCCTTGAAGACTAGCTCGTCCACGTGCACCCAACACGCAACATGTCGTCCACCGCACCAGCCATGCAAGATGGCATGGCACCTACTGCTGCACTTCGTCAACTTCGTCGCCCACGTCAGCCAAGCGCACCTTGCCGATGGCGACGGAGCACCGGTATAAGGCCAGATAGTACAGCGCCTTTATGAGGAAGTCGATCAGCACCATGTGCTGCAGCCAGGCCTGTTGCCGCTCCATGTGCTTGAGGTTGCCCGTCAACCCCATGCCCTCGGCGACGGTGATGGCCAACTTGTTGTCCATCCGAAGAACCGTCAGCTTCCCAGCATCCAGCTGCTGGAACTCTACGAGGAGGAAGTGAAGTCGGCGTCCCTCCTTGCTGGCTTCGGAGGCTGCCACGTAATCCAACTTGGTCGCCGACTACGTCGCGCACTGGATGCGGTGGCTCAACCAGGAGACTGCGGCCCCTTCGTAGACGAACACGTAAGCACCCGTGCTCGTCCTGTTCTGCTTGTCACCAGCGTTGTCGGCGTCCACGTAGCCGACCAGCTCCAGCAACTCAGGTCCACTGCCAAACTCCAGGGCGGTATCACGCGTGTTGGCGAGGTAGGCGAGACAACGGTCGACCTCGCGCCAGTGCTGGTCGCCCCTCACCGCGAGGCCGCTCCCCAGCTTGCTGCAGGCGAAGGCGATGTCTTGCCTCGTCATCGTCGCCGCGAACTGCAGTGAGCCAACCTTCTGCCGGTACTCCTCCTCCTGTCACTCCTGTGCCTCCTCATTGTCGAAGGTGAGCTTGGCGTAAGCGTCGACCAAAACCGGCATCTTCGGGGTGCGCCCAGTCTGCTCCTCGTCGATGAAGCGCCTACGCAACTTGTCGGCGTAACCTTGCTGGTGCAGCTACAGCTTTCTTGCCGACCTGTCGCAGACAATCTATAGCCCGAGTTACTTCCGCACCGGCGAGATCTCACGCAGCTTAAAGGCGGACGCCAGCAGTTCAGCTCCTTCAGCATCCCAGTGCTGCTGCTGGCGGCGAGCAGGTCGTCGACGTAGACCAACACCCAGCAGGCCACTCTGTCGTCGCCGACCTTGTAGTACAGAGCCTCGTTGACCTGGCTCTTCTTCCACCCGGCGCCGACCAGCACGTCGTTGAGCGCCAAGTTCCACAGCAGCGGCGACTGCTTTAGGCCGTACAGGCTCTTCAACAGCTTGCACACCTGGCCGGTTCTGTCGTTGAAGTAGTCCGGCTGGGACACGTAGAGCACCCGGTCGAGCTTGCTCTGCAAGAAGGTGAGAGAAGTTGAACGAGAATGGATTGACTAAGGAATGGGAGTGATACAAATATGCAACCCTAGAAATGTGTACCCCATATAGACTACCCCACTATAGCCTGAACAATATTATAATTTGACACACCCCCAGAGGCAAAGTGGGGGAGAACAAGGGGTCACAAGACCAGTCAAGCAAAGCAAAGCAAAGCAAGCTCAGGGTGGATCGCAAAGTCACCACACAGTCCGAGCACAAGGTCAAGGCCACAAGGCCAGTTCACATGCAGGAGTGCACATATATATATAACACAAAACAAGCAAGAGCAGGTATATATATATGCAAGAGTACAAGTAAGATCAAGAGTTGAGCAAGTGAGGTAAGACAGGTATAAGTCCCAGCTGAGTGCAGAAGCGCTGATGATCACAAGGCGGAAGTGCCTTGGTGAAAACATCAGCAGTGTTGGCCTCAGAGGCCACGTACGCAAGTCGCAACTGACCACGCTGCTGCAGCTCACGAGCAAGAAAGTAGCGGAGAGCAATGTGCTTCGTTCTGTGCTCCAGGTGCTGCTCTCGACACAAGGCCAGCATGGCCTTGTTGTCTACGTACAGCACTGGAGGAGAACAAGGCGGCTCTCCAAGGTCAGTCAGCAGGTAGGTGAGCCAGCAAAGCTCCTGAGCAGCCATGGCCCCGGCGTAGATCTCAGCCTCACAATTGGAGCCGAGAACAGAAGACGAGCGAGTAGCCCGCCACGAAACAGAGCCGGAACCAAGACTGAAGGTGTAACCCTGTGACGACCGCTGAGTAGCCTGGTCGTCAGCCCAAGAAGCGTCCGCGTGCCCAGTGAGGACCACTGGACTCCGCCCTCCAAGCACTAGCCCCATGCCCGAAGTACTGCACATGTAGCGCAACACCCTCTTCGCTGCAGCCATGTGCTCTGGTCGGTGTCTCCTAGGAGCAACATAGCGTGCAAGAATGCTAAGAGGGTATGCAAGGTCAGGTCGTGTGCAGGTCATCAGGTACATGAGGCAGCCAACAAGCTCTGGGTACGGGCCACTCGACTCTACGGACTCATCCGAAGGCAGAGCTGAGAGCGAGTGGCGAGTAGACAGAGGAGTGGCCTGAGGCGAGGAGTACGTGAAGCCGAAGCGCTGAAGGACCTGCTGCACCATGTGTGACTGAGTCAAGGTAATGGTGCGTCGTGCTCTGTCCCGAGTGATCTGCAAGCCAAGGTAGCTGCGCAGTTCACCCAGGTCTGTGCACGTGTGTCTCTTCTGCAGCTCGGACTTCACGTAGGCGAGTCCAGCAGTGTCCGCTGTGGCAAAGACCAAGTCGTCAACGTACACGAGGATGTACAACGGTGGCAGAGAAGTGTCGGTGCGCAGAAACAACGACGGGTCAGCAGTAGAGGGAGCAAACCCAAGAGCCGCAAGCGTAGTCCTCAGTGTGTCGTGCCACTCACGCGGTGCCTGGCGGAGACCGTAGACTGGCCGTCGGAGGCTCCACTGGGTGCTAGGAGGGAAAGTCCCAGTGAAGCCAGGTGGACGGCGCAGCCAGATCTCCTCGTGCAGGCTACCCTGCAAGAAAGCAGTGCTGAAGTCAAGAGAGTGGAGCTCGTAGTCGCGCTGAGCGGCTATGTGCAGCAGCACCTGAAGAGTGGTCATCTTCGGGGTGGGAGAGAAGGTCTGAAAGTAGTCAACTCCCTGCCGCTGACTGAAGCCACGAGCCACGTACCGCGCCTTGAAGACAGGTGGAGAGCCCAGCGGCCGCTTCACCCTGAAGATCCACATGCCACTGACGATGTTCGCCCCAGGAGGGGGAACCGCGTCAACGTAGGTGCGTGTGGACTTCCAGGAAGCCATCTCTGCATCCATAGCTGCCTGCCACTGAGAGGAGTAGGGACCCTCTACGGCCTCCGCGTAAGAGCGCGGAGTCGGGATGTCTAGTGCATCTGGGTCTCCCTCAGGGGCAAGTAGTACGGACGCGAGATGAGGTGAAGCAGCAGCCAGATACTGAAACTCCTCCTGCCTGTCCTCAAGGACGTCCGTGCCAAGAGCACACTCACCCCCGACGGACGGAGGACAGACAGACGCAGACTCAGCAACAAGAATGGCAGCGTAGTCCAGACGACAGCGAGCAGCAAAGTCGACGAGCTCAGCAACAAGCGCAGACGCAGCAGTGGACTCAAAAGAGGGGTCAGTGACAACAGTAGCAAGGAGACGCGTGACAGTAGGACTGGCAGTACGGAGAGAGTCTGACTCCGGGTCGGCAAGTGCAGGAAGAGAGGACTCAGGAGGAGAAGGCAAAGGGGCACGCAGAGGAGCAGTGGACGGACGCAGAGACATCCGGTGGGTGCCAGGGACAGGAGGAGGACGCTGACGCGAACCGCGACCACTAGCGCGAGCAGCACGAACAGGCGACGCCGGATGAGACGCAGGCTCACGACGCTCAGCAAGACCTCCAGTAGGACCAGTGTAAGGAGAGGGAGCAGGAAGTGGGGAGGCGGGCTCTAACTGTGACTGTGACTGGACAGGCGGTGGACACTCTATAGGAGGAGAAAGACCAAGAACCTGCTGCAGGAGCGGAACGAAGTACGGCCGAGGCCGCGCGGCAACTCCAGACACAGCAGGGACAGCACCAGCACCCTCAGCGGCAGTACCAGTGCCAACAGCACCTCCAGCTGCAGGACCTCCAGCAGCACCAGCAGCACCCGCAGCAGGACCACCGCCAGGAAGGACAGCAGCAGTCTGAGCACCAACACCCTCAGTAGCTCCAGCGCCAGGCGGACGCGAAGGCCCAGAAGCCCCGGGACCCGGCGACTCGGGATGAGCGCGCTTTGGGCAGAAAAAAAAAAATCGAAGTGGTGGGCCCTAGGCGCAGTTCCCACAGGGGAACCTGCTCTGATACCATGAGAGAAGTTGAACGAGAATGGATTGACTCAGGAATGGGAGTGATACAAATATGCAACCCTAGAAATGTGTACCCCATATAGACTACCCCACTATAGCCTACACAATATTATAATTTGACAGAAGGCGTTCTTCATGTCGAGCTGCATCAGGTTGAGGTTGAGGACGACGACGATGCTGAGGAAGATCCTCAGTGTGACGTAGCTGCCCACCGGCGCGAACGTCTCGCGCCATACACCTGCGTGAAGCTCTTCACAACCAGCCTTGCCTTCTCGCGCTCGACAGTGTCATCAACGTGGTACTTCGTCGTCATCACCCACCGGTTCTTCATGATGTTCACTCCCGGCGGGCGTTTGACCAGCTCCCAATTGCCCATATTGATGAGGCTGCGGATCTCCTCCTCCATGGCAACCTTCACCGCCGGGGCCTTCCAGCTCCCCAACGCCTCCTTCACCGTCATGGTCGAGATGTCTCAACGGTGCTCGGGGTCGGCCAGCATGTCGGGGTCGAGCTCCGGAAACTCCTCATTCTCCTCTGCGTTGTCGTACAGCAGGTCGTCGTCATCCTCCACGTCATACACTGTGGTGAAGGTAGCGGGGATGAAGAAGTCGGCCTGATTTCCGGGGTTCAAGCCGAACCTCCACCACGTCGCTGTCGATGGAATTCTCCCCTTTGTCACCGGCTTTGCTGCCCTCATCGTCTTGCTGCCCTTCGGTCAACTTCCTGGCTGACCTCTCCCCTATAGTCGGCTCCTCTGCCGTCTGCCTAGTTGCTGACTGCTCCGTGGTCGGCATCACTGTTGCCAACTCCCCCGTCAGCTGCACCACTACTGTTGCCTTCTTCGCGGGCTTCACCCAAGGCGGCTGCTCCTCCTCGACCTGCTCTTCCCCAACGTCGACATGCCGCTTGTCACGTCGGCCACCGGTGATGCCCTTTGCTGGCGCCGAAGGTGACGTCCCACTACTCCCCTCATCGCCGGAGGCCGACGCAGGAGTCAGCCTGCGTAGGTCGGCCACAAGGGGAGGGGCAGGGGTTGTAGGGGAAGGCGAAGGAAGACGGACGACCTCGGCGTCTGCATCAGCAAGCTCACCGACCTCGGCGAGCAGAGGCAGCGTCGCCTGTCGAGGTATTGATTGGCGGGGTGGTCGGCGTCCGACCTGACACCGGCCCGTGCTCCGACCTCCACACCTCCAGTGACATATCCTCGTAGAACACCATGTCCGACGTGGTGACCACCTGGTTGTCGGTGATGTCGAGGAGCTCCCAGCCCTTGCTCTCCTCCGACACACCAAGGTGAAGACCCCACCTGGCCTTCGGCTTCAGCTTTCCGCTACGCTGCTGCTCGGGGACAAGGAACTGTGCCATGCAGCCCCACACCCGCGCCAGCAACAAGTCGGGCTTCTGTCCGGTCATCAGCTCGTAAGGAGTCCTCCCCGGCGGCAGCGTCGACCGCTCAAGGCAGTTGCGGACCCAGACGGCCTGCTGTAGAGCGAGGTGCCACCAGTGGTGCTGCACACCCATGTGCAGCAACATCGTCCTCACCGACTCTATGATCGTCCTCATCTCCTGCTCTCCTGCGGAGCGCGTGTGTGGCCAAGAACCGAGCCTTGACTCATGTGGGAGCAGACAAATGGGTGCCCTATGTGGAGTGGCTAGGAAGGAAGCCACCGGTGGATATGCTTCGGGTGTTCGGGTGCATGTGCATGGTGCTCGTGCCTAAGCATCTTCGGCACAACAAGCTTGGTGCCAAGGCGGTGTGGGCCGTGCACTTGGGAATGGCTCAAAACAGCAAGGGATGGCTTCTTTGGGACCCATTCACCAAGAATTTCTTGGTGAGCAGGGACTGCAAGTTCATGGAGAACTTCATGTACAAAGATTGGAAGGCGGAGAATGAGGCGAAGATAGGCGTGCGGTTTGGGGAGGTGAAGAGTTCCGGTTTGGAGCATGTGGAGCTGCCTTTGGAGCTGAGCAGCGGCAGCACAACCACAAGGCAATCCTCCCTTGTGAATGGGGGAGAGGAGGCCAATGATGCAGAGGAAGAAGAGGAGGAGGTGCAGCAAGTGAGCGAGCGTGCACCGTCACTCCCTTCCCGTACTACGAGTGCTCCACGGATTCGAGCCACACCGCAGCAACGCCAAGGCCTTCAAGTCCCTGCAGCTGAGGAGGAAGGAAGGGACAAGAGGAGAGTTCAACCCCCTAATAGGCTGACCTATGATGCGCTGGGAAAGCAGGGCAAGACAGCCCTGGCCGGAGCGGCAATGATGGTTGGAGACGACGAGGAGAGTGACTACGAGGAGTGTGCCTTCGCGTTCTTCTCTCCGGTGGAGATGCCGGGAGAACCAGCAACTCTCAAGGAGGCTTTGGAGAGTAGTGATGCTGAGGAGTGGAAGAAGGCCATGGAGAGTGAGCTGAAGAGCATCAAGGAGAATGACACGTTTGAATTGGTGGAGCTACCGGAGGGGCGTACGGCGATAACGTCCAATTGGCTCTTCAAAATCAAGTCGGATGCCGACGGCAAGATCGAGCGCTATAAGTCTAGGCTTGTAGCCAAGGGGTACCAGTAGAAGGAGAAGGTGGACTTCAAGGAGCTGTTTGCCCCTGTGGTGAAGCCGACGACGCTGCGAACCCTATTCGCGGGAGCCGCCATCAAAGGATGGGTAGTAAAACAAATGGACATCGTAACGGCATTCCTTAACGGCATCCTTGAGGAGGAGATTTTTATGGTGCAGCCAGAAGGGTTTGATGATGGTAGTGGCAGAGTCTGGAAGCTGAAGAAGGCCCTCTATGGGCTGAAGCTGGCCCCTAGGCAATGGTACATGAAGCTGCGTGAAGTGTTGGAGGAGATCGGCTTCACTCCCTCAACGGCCGATCACTCCTTGTTCATGCTTGGCGAGGGGGAGCAGAGGAGCTTCAAGGTGGTTTATGTGGATGACATTCTTATATTCTCACCCTCCTCTGACCTTGTGAAGGAGGTGATGCTGAAGCTGCATGACAAGTTCAAGTGCAAGTCCCTTGGTGACGTGAGAAGCGAGACGTCGAGAAGCGGAGCATGCGAGTGCACCAACGGAAGTACCTGGAGGCGTTGGCTGCCAACTTCGGCCAGAGTGAAGGTCATGTGGCTACTCCCTTTCCCTCTGGGTTCAAGTGTGTGAAGGGACCAGAGGAGGAGAGCGTTTGTGAAGAGGAGAGGCGCCGTTTTCACTCGTTGGTGGGCAGCCTCATGTATGCGGCGGTAAACACCCGACCGGACGTCGCGTTTGCTACCGGGCAGCTAGCTAGGGTTGTGCAATGCCCTAATGAGGAGCAGGTAGCAGCTGGAATGAGGGTGGCCAAGTATCTTGGCCAAACACCGACCGTTGGGCTGCAATACTCGGCGGCGGTACAAAGGCGCCAAAAGGGCGCGGATGGTGTTGAACCCGGGCGTTTGTTCCTCACCGCCTACTCGGATGCGTCATATGCATCGGAACCAGAGGACATGACAAGTGTGGGAGGTTTCATATGCTGTGTTGGTGGAGGCCCAACTGCTTGGGAGAGCAAGAAGCAGGTTGACCAAGCTTTGAGCTCGGTGGAGTCCGAGTACATGGCACTCTTCCGTGCCGTACGGGAGATTGTGTGGCAGCGGCGTTTGTTGGCTGAATTGGGGGAGGAGCAGCAAGGACCTACCCCACTCTACTGTGACAGCCAGGGTGCCATTGCTCTTGCTAAGAACCCTGTGTTGCATGGACTCACAAAGCACATGAGGGTGAAGTGGCATTGGACGAGGAGCATGGTGACCGCGGGTGAAGTTGAGTTGCGGTACGTGAAGACCACGGGGCAGCCGGCTGACATGATGACTAAGAGGCTGGTGGAGCAGCAGCATTGGAAGTGTTGCAAGCTGGCTGGGATGGCTCTGAACTGAGAGAGCAACATATCCTAAGGCCAACAATCCGAGGGGTAGTTTGTTGGTGCAACCCTACGGTTTGCACTCGGCTTGTTGTCCGTGTGCGTGCATGTGTGTGTGTATGGAATGGTATGAGGGCATGGGATAATATATATTTCATGCTTATAATTGTGTGTGAATGTTGAGTCATGATGTCGAGTGTGTGTGTCGAGTCAAAAGCGAGTTATCGCTAGACGCGTGTTACGCGGTCGTTTGTGTCTCGCGCGCGGTTTCTATTTTTGTCGTGCGCGGTTTCTATTATGTCCTGTGTCGAACGTTCGGTGTGTCGCAGGTGTGTGCAGCAGACCCATCAGGATGAGTTTGTGATGAAGAGCCCGAGCCTTGGTGTCAAGCCTCAAGTGATTTCGAAGCTCGCCAAAAGGGTACACCTCAAGATATTGAAGATAGTTACATTACTTTGTGTAGTGTAACATTTCACTTGGTGTAGGCCCTAGTGAAGGGTAGTTTCGAGACCCTTCGTGGTTGGGGACAGTGTGGCACTGTTCCACATCACTGTACCTCGGCTCTTAAAGTTTGTAGGAGCTGGGAGTCATTCCCAACTCGTAACTCTTCATATCTCTTCCTATTTTGTGTTCTAAGAAGATAGTGGCTGCCATAGTGCTATTCATTCAAACGGACACTGTGTCGTCAATACTTGGTGAAATTGTGCGATCTAAATTTCCTATTGTAGGCGACGTTCAGACGCTCCTGATCCAAGTTGAATCAGGTCATTTGAAGTTGTGACCAGAACGCTATGAACGTTTGAAGCCGCTGTGCAGAAATCCGGCTGTGCACTCTATCTTTCGTTTTAGGCACATTGGAGCCTATTGTGACTATAACAAGTGGTATCAGAGCCCCTTGGAGCAGTTTCGACAATGGCTGGACCTGAGGAAAGGGGTGGCAGAGGTGCTGGTGGCAGAGGAGAAGCCCAAGCTCAAGGCCAACCTCGTGATTCAGCCATGGCGCCTGTGCAACCAAGTGTTGGCCCATCTAGGGATGAGCCTAGAGTGTTTGGCCTTGACAAGTTCAATGGTGACAACTTTGCTGAGTGGTCCTTCAGAATGGAGAAAATATTTGACCACTATGACCTGCTGGAGGTAATGGAAGGAACGGAGAAGCGTCCCGAGAACGACCCGGAGAAGAGCCCGTGGGTGCGGAAGAGCGCACAAGGCTACCTCCTACTTGGGCAAGCGTTGGGGAGCAGCCAAATCCGTCACATCAAGCCTTTCCAGCGTGAACCAGAGAATGGACCAAAGGCATGGGCTGCTCTCAAGGGTGTACACGCTCCTGCAACAGCGGCGGTAGCTGTGGTGTTGGAACGGCAAATGGCGACACTACGAATTGAAGAGGATGAAGCGGTTGAAGAAGGGGTGCAGAAATTCTTCGACTTGTTGACGCGGCTTGAGGGAGCTGATTTGAACTATAGTGAGCTCCAAAAGAAGACCAAGTTGCTGGCCCTACTCCCTGAGTCATGGTCCTCGCTCATCATCAACCTTAATCGCGACTTGCCCCGCCTCTCGCTTGAAGACGTGAAGCGAGCTATCCTTCAAGAGGATTTCCGCCGCCGTGAGTTGGCGAGTGCGGATGGCGCTGGGGCAGCAAGCATCGGCCGTGGATATGGTCGAGGAAGAGGTAGAGGACGAGGGGGAGGAAGGTTTGGTGGCAGCAACTTCGGCGGAGGCCGCGGGAGTGGCGGTTACGGCAGCGACGACAAGAGCTACGGACGCGGTCGCGGCCGATTCGACGGCGAGTGTCACTATTGCCACAAGTACACATACTGCTTGCTAGTTCACGGGGTAAATTGGCAAGAGTTTCACTAGAGAAAGTTGGCAACAATGGTACAATGAAGTTGCCATGGCAAGACTACATTAGAGCTAGCATTCAGGTTGGTCGACTCCCAGCACAGCATGGTCGACCGCGCTCCAGCACGACTTGGTTGAACGCGCTCCAGCAGTGCAAAGTCGATGGTGTGCCAACGTCGCAAGTTGACGGCGTGCCAGCGTCGCTCCCGCAAAACAGCATCGCACCAGCTTCTCAGGTGCTCACGGATGATTGGCGTGCGGAGCCATGTTACCTGCACAGCGCACACGCTAAGTCAGCCTGGCGCTGATGACTCCACCTGATCTGCCATGCTAACCTTGGGATACCACCACCGAGGTCGGACTCGCCAACTTTGCCTGGGCGACCGTTGCACTCCTCCGCATAACCTCGTCACCCAGGTAACGTGGTCGACCGGGAAACTACGTCGACCAACTGCTCCCATATGTGGCCGTCGACCTCCCAAGTTGACGACCAGCTCCAAGTCGACCTCATCAGGTTGACCACGCCCCTAGTCACCAAGTTGACGCCCTCCACAGGTCGACCTCCCAGAAGTCGGCGCCACCCTTAAGTCGGCGCCACCCTGAAGTCGGCGCCAATGCAGTGGCCCCCGTGCAGGTCGACCTCCTCGTCAACCAGCTCGCCCACTACAGCAGGTCGGCTGCTCCCCTCATACCCGACCACGAAGTCAGCTCCGCCCAAGCGAGGACGAGGCGAACACAGAACTCTCGTTGACAGAATATGGGCGGAGTAGTCAACTGCTGCTTTGCTGAGGGGAGTAAAATTAGGTGGAGCAGTAATGGCGGAGTAGTTTGCTTCTGAGCTGCTGTGGGGAGAAACAAGATTCGGAGGAGTTTTGACAAAGTAGCGTGCTGCTGCACCTCTGAGGGGAGAAATAAGGGGCAGAGGGGAAATTGTGAGAAGGAGCATGACTACGAGACAAGGTTCGCAACCAGTTGCGGCAAATGGGGAGTGGGGAGGGGGGGTGGACTTGATGGAAGAATATAGCGCTATGGGAAAGCGAGCGTGCGCACACGCGCTGCTAAAGAGTACAAAGCGTACATGCGCAGCAGTGTAACGAGCGCGTAATAGAAGGGGGGAGGGAGGAGGGGGGCAGGATGCCGTGCAATGTGAATTTGTACCCAACACACTCCCACTCAGCCTGTAGGCTATATCCCCATCATTCCATGCTAGTTCATCCTCATTCCACTCATGCGCACACAACGCCAATAAGGCTCATCCGCAAGCCTCTTCGTGAGGAAGTCTGCTGGCTGTTAATGAGTCTTAATATAGATTGGATTCACCGCCCCCCTCTTTACCATCTTACGCAGCGAGTGCCACTTGATACGCATGTGCTTGTTCAGCTTATGAAGCACAGCATTCCTGGCCATCCCAAGAGCCCCCTTGCTATCACAAAACAGCGGCGTAGCAACCTTCTGCTCAAGGCTAATCTCCTCTAACAGCCTCCTCAGCCAAATCACCTCCTTCACCCCATGGAACAGCGCCACGTACTCTGATTCCACAGAAGAGAGTGCCCGTCTCTGCCTGCTTCTTTGACCTCCAAATAACAGGTCCTCCCCTAACTACGCAGATGTATCCTCCTACAGATGAGGAATCCTCATTCTCAGATGCCCATGTAGCATCGGTAAAGCAAGTGAGAAACAGCTTGCGTTCTCCAAGCCGCTCCACCTTCTCTTTCAGCACCTCAACCCCTTTCTGCTTCATCTATGTAGATGCGGAGTATTAAACTCCAATGCTTGGGTGAGAGTTCAGGTACTTCACCTCACGCTTAGCTGCATCTACCTACTCCTCTGATGGATTCTACACCACCCTTGCCAGATGCCAAACCGAGAAAGAGATGACGGGCCGTGTATAAACCACTGCATACAAGAGGCTGCCAACCAAGGACTGAAATTGCTGCTGCTCCTTGGCTTCAACCCCTTCATCCTCTGCAGCCTTCACAAGCTTGAATTCTGCTGGCAGGGGAGTTGCAACCTTGTGCTCATTCTCAATCCCATATTTCTCCCCCAGCTCCTTGATGAACTTCTCCTGGGACAGCTTCAACTACCTGTGATCTGGATCCCTCTCCACGTGCATCCCGAGGTAGTACTTTACCTCCCCAAGGTTTTTGCACTTGAAGTTCTCCATCAGCTGCTGCTGCATATTCTGGATCTCCATTATGTTGCTGCTAAAGAGAAGAATGTCGTCCACGTAGACCAGAAATAGCACCAGCTTCTCCCCCTCCCCTTTGAGAAAAAGGCTCCCATCACAGCTGCTGGTCCTGGATCCCATCTCCTCTAAAACAGCTGCCAACTTCTGGTACCAGCAGCGTGGCACCTGCTTCAAGCCGTAGATGAACCTTTTCAGCTTGCACGCCCTGCCCGTACCATCCTCATACCCAGGCGGCTGCGTCATGTACACATCCTTCTCTAAAATCCCATTGAGGAATGCCGTTGATATATCCATCTGAATGATGAATTTCCCACTAACGGTTGCATCTGCCAACAAGACACGGAGGGTAGGGGGTTTGGTAGTGGGAGCAAAGATCTCATTGAAGTCCTCCTCCTCATTCTCCATAAACCCGTTAGCCACCAGCCTACTCTTGTAGATGGTGACGTGTCCCTTGTCATCGATCTTGATCCTTAGCCCCCACTTGCACTGTACGGCTTTTTTCCCCTCATGCAGCACTACCAGATCCCATGTCCCGCTCTCTTGCAGGCTCTGGAACTCAGCATCGCTGGAAACCAGCCACTTCTCCCTATCTGGTCCAGCTAATGCCTCCTCCATGCTAGCTGGTTCCTCTGGTGCAGGGGCAAGAAAACAGTAGGCAGGTTCATCCTCCTCATCCGGATCATAGCCATGCAGTAGAATCAGCAATGCCTCCTCGGTTCCAAGCTGCTGCTCTGCTACATCAGCTCCTGCAGTCAGCTTCTTAGTAGCCATACGGGTACGTCCTGGCCTGGAGACGGGTGTCTCCCATCCCTTCATAACGACACCCTTTGGCTTCTTAGTTTTCTCTTGGTGCTGCTCTCCTTCCTCGGATCCAGCAGCTCCACTAGTGCTACCGCTAGTCTCGACACCATTGTTTTCACCGGCAGGTGCCTCCTGCACCTTCTCTCCATCACCACCTTCTACATCTGCCTCCTCTCCCTCCTCCCACACACTAGGAGTCAGGTCCAGTTGCATGGTCATCTGCTCCATCTGCTGGGACACCCTGGCCTCCGGCTATTTCTCCAAGCTCCCATACATCATGCCCTCAACAAACTTCACATCCCTGCTGTCAAACAGCACACCCTTAGATGGTTCCCATAGCAGCCATCCCTTACTCTCAGCAGCCAGCCCCAAATGCACACACCAGATTGCACTCGCCCCCAACTTGCTGCGGTAGGTCTTGGGGACGTGGGCGACTGCCATGCAACTGAACATCCTCAGCATGTACACCGGCGGCTTCCTCCCAAGCCACCTCTCCAACGGCACCCACGAGTCATCCCCAACCTTTGTGAGTACCCTGTTCCTAGCGACGGTAGCGTGCCGAACAGCATGGGGCCACATCAAGTTGACCAGCCCAGATTCTATGAGCAGCGCCCTAGCTGTCTCCAGAATTTTCCGGTTCGCCCGTTGTGCTACACCGTTAGACTGTGGGGTGTGAGCCGTTGTCAGCTCCCTCTAGATGCTCTGCCTCTTGAGCTAGGCTGTCATCTCAGCTCCAAGGAACTCACCACCCCGATCTGTCCTAATCCGCTTCACCACACACTCCGCTTGCTTCTCCACGAATGGCAGCCAATCTTTGCGTATCGTAGAGGCGGCATGGTCCTTCTGCTTCAGCGGATATGCCCACATAAGCCTGCTCCAATCATCCACTATGGTCAGAAAGTACCGCTCCCCCTTGAACCCCTGAACCGGCAGCGGCCCCACCAAGTCCATGTGGACCAACTCCAATGGCTTCTTGCTCCTGCCAGTCACACTATGGAAGGGGAAACGGGTCAACTTTGAGAGCAAACAGATTTCACAATTCTCATCAGGTGGCTGTCCGTTCAGCTTCAGACCCTTAACGGCTCCATCTTTCTCCAACTGCTTCAACAAGGGCATTGCCACATGCCCCAAGCGTCGGTGTGCCGTTGCCCAATCCGTCTCCCCAGATATGGCCGACACTTTCACACCAACCCCTCCAATGGCGTTGCACTCCCCCTGGGATGCAGACCCCTCTCCAGCCTGCCCCCCACCATGCCACGCCAACGCCGGCAGCTGCCACATGGATCTGTACATGTCCGTACTCTCGTGCAAATCCCAAAGCACCCGATTGCCCAGCTGCCCCTTGTAAGTGCGTGCCCCATCCGTGCTAGTGCTCACCCCAGCCTTGCCAAGCTTACGAAGGGAGATGAGGTTGGCCTTCAGCGCGTGTCCAGAGGCGGAGCACACCTTGTTGATCGGTGCAGCGCGTACATGGTCCAGCAGGTCCTTGCGCGGCGTTATCGTCCAAGCAGTGCCTGTGTCCAACACCCAATAGTCCAGAGGGTGCAGCTCTGCTCCAACCTTGGCAGATGCGTCTCCTTGCTCCCTCTGCTCTCCAATATGGAAGAACTGGCCCGCGGTGCGCTCCTTCTTCTTTTCTGCACCGCCGTTGCTCTTCGGGTTGTTGTCGGACGAATTGGCGACCATGCTCGCGCCGTTTTTCTGGTTCCTCCGCGCGCCGCCATCTTGGTGACGATTCTGGGGGGTCCATCCATCGGGTTTCTTATAGCACAAAAACCAGGGGTGCCCCTCCTTCTCACAATACCAGCAACTCCCTTTCATTTTGCCACCAGCACCCGACTTGCCCCCACGTCCAGATTTCGCACCGCGACCCCAACCGGTACCTCCTTGTTGGTCATTGGAGTCGTCGTCCTTCTTTGCACCGCGTCCAGCACCACCGAAGCCACGTCCTCTGCCACGTCGGCTCCCTTGCATCCCGTAGCCGCTGCTGCCGTCGTCTCCATCCCTCAGATGGCGGCGACGGAAGTCCTCCTCCAGAATCTTTGTCCGCACCCACTCGAGTGTCTACGAGCTCCGGTTCTGCGGCAGGCTCAATCCGCTCGTGAATTGAAGCCACGATTCCAGCAGCAGCGAGAGCATCTTCAAGCACTTGGTCTGCTCCGGGTAGGTGATTCCCGCGGTCGCCAACTTCGCGTAGAGGTCGCACATCTTGTCCAGGACAGGTTGCACCGGCTCTCCCTCGCTCAGGCGCAACGCGGAAAGCTCCCTTTCCAGCATCAACATTGCAACAGCGGAGGTCGGGGCATGCAGCTCCTTCAACACGGTCCACGCCTTCGTACCACTCTCAACCCTCAAACACAACTCACGTAGAAGAGCACTATTATCAGTTGTTTGTTATGAGTGCAATTGAGTGAACGAGCAAGAATTGCACTGAAACAAAAACAGTACATCGAGCAAAGAGATATGCCAAGGTTATATAGCAAAGCTAGAGTGGTAAAATCCCAACGCGGAAAAATGGGTGTTGGGTAAAGCCCTGCACGCGCCTGGTTTTGCGTGTAGCAGCCCTATGTGAAATAGTGAGGTTTCGCATACCGCATATCTGTGTTGCGGAATTCGCCACATATACTCCAATTGTGCATTTCGGTATGCATTATTCGACATTGGACCGAACTGGAGGGAAGTGACGACATTCCACTATCTAGTATGCGCAATTATCAGTGTTGCAAGAACTTGCGCAGGAATTCGATCGTGTGACACTTTGTAATCAGAATCGTTTTCACTAGCGGGGTTTCAGCTAAGCAGCGCGACAGCAAATTTCATGCTTCAAAAAACCGCCGTGGGCGAATAATTCAGTGCGGATGCTAGTAGTCTGCATTTTATTAATAACCCCCCTCACGCGTTTTTTATACTGGGTCATGAGTTCAAGTGTTGGCGAAAGTGTCTGCGATATAGCGACGACATTCCTGAACTATCGAGAATTATATCGAGCGGTGTGCAAGGAGCGAGACTGTCGCGTGACATCTTGAATGACTTTGGGTGAAAGCGCGCATCATGGCGAAAATTGTGACAGTAGCAAATCCGATTGTGACTTCGCAGCAGTCGCAAAATCTTCCCAAGGCCTGAGAATTAGAGCCTTCTATGTTTTTTTCTGCTTACATCAGCTATGTAATAGTATAGAACTGAACGCTGAAGGACCTGCTGCACCATGTGTGACTGAGTCAGAGCAATGGTGCGTCGTGCTTTGTCCCGAATGATCTGCAAGCCAAGATAGCTGCGCAGTTCACCCAGGTCTGTGCACGTGTGTATCTTCTGCAGCTCGGACTTCACGTTGGCGAGTCCAGCAGTGTAAGCAGTAGCAAAGACCAAGTCGTCGACGTACTCGAGGATGTAGGACGGCGGCAAAGAGGTGTCGGTGCGTAGAAACAGCGACGGGTCAGCAATAGAAGGAGCAAACCCAAAGGCCGCAAGCGTAGTCCTCAATGTGTCTTGCCACTTACGGGGCGCCTGGCGGAGACCGTAGACTGGCCGCCAGAGGCTCCACTGGGTACCATGAGGAAACGACCAAGTGAAGCCAGGTGGGCGGCGCAGCCAAAGCTCCTCATGCAAGCTGCCCTGTAGGAACGCTGTGCTGAAGTCAAGAGAGTGAAGCTCGTAGTCACGCTGAGCGGCGACATGCAGCAGCACCTGAAGAGTGGTCATCTTCGGGGTGGGAGATAAGGTCTGAAAGTAGTCAACTCCCTGCCACTGATTGAAGCCTCTAGCCACGTAACGTGCCTTGAAGACAGGCGGAGAACCCGGCGTCCGCTTCACCCTGAAAATCCACATGCCATCGACAATGTTCGCCCCAGGTGGGGATCGTCGTCGACGTAGGTTCCTCTGGACTTCTAGGAAGCCATCTCAGCGTCCATGGCTGTAAGCCACTGATAGGAGTAGGGACCCTCTATCGCCTCTGCGTAAGAGCGCGGGGTCGGGATGTCTGGTGCATCCGGGTCTCCCTCAGGTGCAATCTGCATGGACACGAGATGAGGTACAGCGGCTGCAAAGCACTCAATGTCCTCCTGCCTATCCTCAAGGACGTCCGTGCCAAGAGCATACTCACCCCCGAGGGATGGAGAACAGACAGACTCAGATTCAGCAACAAGACTCGCGGCGTAGTTTAGACGACAGTGAGCAGCAAAGTCGACAAGCTCAGCAACTAAGGCAGACGCAGCAGTGGACTCAAAGGAAGGGTCAGTGACAGCAATGGCCAAGAGACGCGTGACAGTAGGAATAGCAGCACGAAGGGAGTCAAACTCCGGGTCCGGACTGACAGGAAGGGAGGACGCAGGAGGAGACGACAGAGGAGCACGCTGCGGAGTAGTGGAAGGACGCAGAGCCATCTGGTGCGTGCCTAGGACAGGAGGAGGACGCTGACGCAAACTACGAGGACTACTGCGAGCAGCCCGAACAGGCGACGCAGGGCAAGATATAGGCTCACGACGCTCAGTAAGACCTCTGGTCGGACCATTGTAAGGAGAAGGAGCATGCTGTGGGGAGGCGGGCTATAGCTGTGACTGCGACTGGACAGGCGGTGTACACTCTAAGGAAGGAGCAGGACCAGTAGAAGGCGGGAGACCAAGAACCTTCTCAAGGAGCGGAACAAAGTACGGCCACGGCCGCGCAGTGCCTCCAGAACCAGCAAGGACAGCACTAGCACCCCCAGCGTCAGCTCCAACTCCAGCAGAACCACCAGCTTCAGCAGCACCTCTAGCAGCTCCAGTAGCGCGAACTCGAGCACCCCAAGGAGCACCGGCTCTAGCAGCACCTCCAGCAACTCCAGCTCCAAGAGGACCATCAGAAGCCCCAACAGCTCCGGTAGCACCTGCTCCAGTACATCCAGCAGCACCTGCTCCAGCAGCACCGCCAGCTCCAGCACCTCCAGTAGCTCCAACTCCAGCAGCACCACCAGGCCCAGCAGCTCCAGTACCTCAAGTACGAGCACCTCCGGGACAAGTGGCTCCAGAACCCCCAGCAGCTCCAGCAGTAGCAGGACCTCCAGCGCCCGTAGCACCACTAGCTCAAGCAGCACGGCTCCAGCGCCGAGCAAATCACTCGCGCAACTGCTGTGGAGAGAGTGGCTCCAACCGGGATGAAGCATCCAAAGAACCTCCAGGCTCAGCACCTCCAGACTCCATTCGCGCAGGCTCAGCACCCTGAGGCCACGCACCCCAAGACTCAGCAACCCCAGGCTCAGCAACCCCAGGCTCGGCAACCCCAGACTCAGCACCCCCAGGCTCCGCACGCTCACGCTCAGCACCCCCAGACCCGGCACCCGCAGGCTCAGCACCCCTAGAAGCACCAGAGTCAACAGCTACCTCGACAGGCTCGACATGGTCTACCTGGGACACACCCAAGAGGGCAGGACCCTGAGGGGGGAGGGGGTCTACTGGGGGAGGACCTGGCGCGAGGAAGAGCAGCGGGGGGGTGGAGGGGGGCAGTGCGGTAGGGGAAGAGACGGTAGTAAGGAACCAACTTGTCAAACGTGACGTTTGGAGAGGACAGAACACGACGCGAGGTGGGGTGGTAAAACTGCCAACAAGGCGCGTCAGAGGGGAAGCCAAGGAAGACACAGTTAACAGCACGTGAGGAGAGCTTGTGCGCAGACAAGTCGCGGACGAAAGCTCGAGATCCACGGACACGGAACATAGACGCATCGCCAACCTTTTCCGTCCACCGCAGAGTAGGTGTGGTCTCCGGCATGGAGACCCGGGGCTAGAGGTTGAGCTGATGCGCAGCATACTGAACCGCAAATGGCCACACAAAATGGGGAGCAGCTGCATGGTTCATGGACGAACGGACGACGTCGATGACCATGCCAATGCGGCGCTCAGCAATCCCATTTTCCTGCGGAGAGGCTCAGCACCCCTAGGCTCCACAGTCTCAGGCTCCGCACCCCCCGGCTCCGCACCCTCAGATTCAGCAACTCCAGGCTCAGCACCCCCAGGCTTCACACGCTCAGGCTTAGCACCCCTAGGTCCCGCACCCACAGGCGCAGCACCCCCAGTCCTCGCACCCGCTGGCTGAGCACCCCCAGGCCCCGCACCAGAAGGCTCAGCACCCCTAGCAGTACCAAAGTCCACAGCTACCTCGACAGGCTCGACATGGTCTTCCCCGGGCACACCTGAGGGGGCAGGACCCTGAGGGGAGAGGGGGTCTACCGGAGGAGGACCTAGTGCAAGGAAGAGCGGCGGGGCGAGGATAGGGGCAGTGCTGTAGGGGAAGAGACGGTAGAAGGGAGCCGACTCGTCAAACGTGACGCCCTAAGAGGAGAGAACACGGCGCAAGGTGGGGTGGTATAACTGCTAACCAGGCGCGTCAGGGGGGAAGCCAAGGAAGACGCAGGGACAGCACGGGAGGACAGCTTGTCCGCGGAAGAATCGGGGACAAAAGCTCGAGATCCCCAGACACAGAACAGAGACGCATCGCCAACCTTCCCCGTCCACCGCAGAGCAGGTGTGGTCTCCAGAACAGAGACACCGAGCTGGAGGTTGAGCTGATGCGCAGCCTACTGAACCGCGAATGGCCACAGAAAATGGGGAGTAGCTGCATGGATCATGGATGTACGAGCGACGTCGATGACCTTGCCAATGTAGCATTGAGCAATCCCATTTTGCTGTGGGTAGGCCGGAAGCGTGAACGTCTGGCGGTTGCCCTCCGCACGATAAAAGGCTCGCAGAAGGTCGGAGGAAAACTCTCCACCTCTGTCGGTGTGCATACGCAGAACAGGAAGGTCCGAGCTGAAACTCTTGCCGAGCTGGCGACGGGCAGCGGGGATCAAGTCGATCAGTACCTCAGTGATCTCACCCTTGTGGTGCAAGGGGAAGACTGTGGTGTAACGCGAGTAGTCGTCAATGAGCAGCAGAAATTAGCGCTCGTGACCCTGTCCACAGACGCGGGCTGGGCCCCACACGTCCATGCGAAGAGTCTGCAGGGTAGCCTCCGTCGGAGGGAGCTCAGAGGAGTGAGGAGCGGCGAGATGCCACCTCTCGACGCAAGGAACGCAGATTGGGGCAGGCCCCGGGGGAAGGGGAGGGAGAGATCGGGGAAGACCAGTGAGAAGGACACGGGAGGCCATGCCTCGGAGATGAAGCAGGGAGGGGTGACCAAGGCGGTGGTGCTAGAGGAGAGTTTGGTGAGACAGGAGGCGACACGAGGAGGGGGCAGACTCAGGACCAGACCGGGGCGTTGCAGCAAACACGACCTGAGCACCCCTCAAAGAAAGGGGCACGAGGGTCACCACAAGAGGCTCCTACAGCTACTATACTCTTCTCAGCTGCAAGGAGGCGCTCCTCGAGGAGGTCAATGGTGAGCGTGGTGGGGCAAAGGGAGAGGAAGTGGTCCCTGTCCAAGCGAAGGGAGTCAAGGAGCCGGGTGACGGGGTAGTAGAGGGTGATGTACATAGCGGGGGGGTTCTTGGCGCAGCACTCGAACGGAAGCGCAGCGCGGTAGCGGGTGTCGCTAGTTCGGAGGTGCGTAATGAGGTCAACGAGTGTGGCAAAAGCGGCTAGGTCAGGGAATAGGTACGGCAGCATGAGGCTGCTAAGGGAAGCAGTGGCAGGGAAGGAGTAGCGCGCAGCAACTACGTCATATAGAGTCTTAGCAGTCTTGTACTGGCTAAAGTGTGCGCGCTCAGCAGACGGAAAGTGACTACGAACAGCAAGACGAGCAGCAGCATCGCGCGTGGTCCACTGCGAGCAAACTACACTGTCAGCATCGACAGCAAGTGCACTGCAGAAACAGTTGCAAATCATCCACCGAGACCTTGAAATCGATTGCTCGACCCTCAGCGTTAGCAGCAGCAGCAGCAGCAGCAGCAGCAGCAGTAGTGCGACTCGGCAGGGTGGCGCGGCTTGGCAGGGCGGCGCGGCTCGGCAGGGTGGCACGGCTCGGCAGGGCGGCGCGGCCCGGCAGGGCGGCGCGGGTTCGGCGGTGTGCTTCCCAGGAGCAGGAGGGGGGGGGGGGGGGGGGGGGGGGTAGGGACGCGACTGGTGGGGTAAGGCCGTGGCGCACCGGCAGGGCAGGGGCCGCGACGAGGCGGCAGGGCTGGGCTGTGACACGGCTGCAGGGTCAGGGCCGCGTCAAGCAGGGCCGCGTCAGGCAGTGCCGCGACGAGGCGGCAGGGCAGGGGCCGCGACGCGCCGGCACTGCAGGGGGTCGCGACGAGGCGACAGGGCAGGGGCCGCAACGAGGCAGGGCAGGGGCCACGACGAGATGGAAGGGCCGGGCCGCGACCAGGCGGCTGCAGGGCAGGGCCGCGTCTCGGCCGCTGCAGGGTAGGGCCTCGACAAAGCAGGGCCGCGGCAGGGTAGGGCCGTGCGAGCTGCGAAAGCAGATCGCAGCAGGCGGGTAGGGGAGGGCCGCGACGACGGGGCGGGCGGGCCGCTAAGGGCGGCGACGACAGGGCGGTCTGCTAAGGGCGGCCTGCTAAGGGCGGCGACGGCACGGAGGCGACGGCAGGGCGGGCCGCTAAGGGCGGCAGAATCGGGCCTGACGGGCCGTTGGGGTGAGGGCGTGACGGGCCGCAAGGGCAGGGCCGCTAAGGGCGTCACTAGGGCAGAGCGCGCTATGGCGCAGGTGAGGCAGGCGCAATGCACGCTTCAGGCAGGGCAGAAAAAAAAAGGCTGATACGGTGGGCCCTTAAAAAACGTTCCCACTAGGGAACCTGCTCTGAAACCATGTCATGTAATGAGAATGACTAGAAACAGGGTAGTACAAGGCTTGTATGGGCAAAACTTAACAATACTGTACCCCATAAGGAGTGCCCCACTACAGCCTACAATATAGTCCTGACAGCAGCCCCTGAATACCCCCCTTCGGACATTTAAGTTGCGAGGTTGGATTTGTGCGGGTTGTCAACTGAGCATAAAAAGTGTCTTGGAAACTGCTGGGGTATGCGCTTTTCTATTTGCTGACCGACATTGGGTAGTTAAGACTGTCGCGCAATTTGACAAGGATGACGGGGGGTTGATTGGTGTAATACTTTGGGAAGTCCGCCTAAAAGGGGGTCGGGAAGGCACCAATCTCATCTCATCATATGCGTTATCCAAATGTGTTGCAGCGACCTGATTGGTTTTCAGTTAAGTGTCGTACAGGGACCAGGAGTACTTTGGGGTTTGATTGGAGGCAGAACTTTTTGCGAGGCAACTTGGTTAACTTTAAAGCTCTTGGAGCGAGCTTCGACATAGGAAATTCTCAGCTTAATCCGATCGACGGTCTGCACGATACACTGCGCGACGTTCAAGGTACTCTTAGCTTTGGAGAAAAAAAAGCTAGCATGCGTCTAGCTCTTAAAAAAATCTATACAACATCTAGATCTACTAGAATACTTAGAGCCCTAGTTTTTGGAGCAAGATTGTTTGAGTGATGAAGAATCGTACGACCTGTACAAAAAAACAATCGCACACGAGTAACTGTTAGGAGCTGTGAAAGTAGGTACGAGTCGCCATTGAAGGTAATATCTGCATATTAACCTCAAACCGCCAATAGAGAAGGGAGAAGGCTGTTTTCGTTTCTAACAGTTCTGAAAATCGGACGCATGTTCCCACTAGGCGTCACTACTACAACGGCTGGAACTCAAAATACCAGCCCACAATGGCTATGGATGCTGGATCTAGGAAAAACACAACGCTAACTACGTGTGAAATGGAACGGAAGAGTGGCTTGCAAGGGAAAGGGTGGGAACCTGCTCTGTCGCCAAAATGTTTCGCGTTTCCCGCCGTTTTCTTTACAGTCAACAGGAGTTGTGTGTTGGCCCCATCCTCGCTTGGGCAGAGCCGACTTTGTGGTCGGGTGTGAGGGGAGCAGCGGACCTGAGCAGTGGGCGAGCTGGTCGACGAGGAGGTCGACCTGCACGGGGGGCAACTGCACGGGCGCCAACTTCAGGGTAGCGCCGACTTCAGGGAGGTCGACCTGGGAAGTCGACTTGCGGAGGGCGTCAACTTGGTGACGCCAACATGGGGCATCCGACTTGGGTGGTCGGCTGACAGGACTGCTGGTCGACCTGGTGGTTGGTCGACCAGGCCTGCTGGTCGACTTGCTGGTGGTCGACCTGACCTGGTGGTCGACGAAGGAGGGGCCGACGTCGACCTTGACTCAGGACGCCAAGCAGTTGGGCGTCAACTTGGTGATGCTGACTTTGGGTAGCTGACTTGGGTGGTTGGGTGACAACTACGATGGTCGACGTGGAGCTGGTCGGACAGAAGTGACGTCGACCTGGAGCTGGTCGACTAGGGGTGTGGTCGACACGGGGTGGTTGTCAACTTGGGAGGTCGACGGGCACGTACAGGAGCAGCTGGTCAACGTGGTTGCTCGGTCAACCAGGTTACCTGGGTGACGAGGTTCTACGAAAGAGTGCGACAGTTGCCCAGGCGAAGTTGGCAAGTCCGACCTCGGTGGTGGTATCTTGAAGTTGACGTGGCTGATCAGATGCAATCGACAGTGCCAGGTTGACTTGGTGTGTGCGTTGTGCAGGTGACGAGGCTCAGCCCGCCAATCACCTGCGAGCACCTGCGAAGCGGGTGCGCTGCTGTTCTGCGGGAGAAGTGCTGGCGCGCCATCAACCTGCGACGTTGGCACGCCGTCAACTTTGCATTGCTAGAGCGCGGTCGACCAAATCGTGCTGGAACGCGGTCGTCCATGCTGCGCTGGCAGTCGACCTACCTGAATGCTAGCTCTAATGTAGTCTTGCTATGCCGACCTCATTGTACCATTGTTCTAAATTTTTCCTAGTGGAACTCTTGCCAACTTTCCCCGTGAACTAGCAAGCAGTTTGTGCACTAGGAAAACGACTAAGGACCAACGAACGCAGAGATCACACGAGCACCCGTGCCTAGCCCGTAGTCTAGCTCCCGTTATAGTTGTTATCCCCGCATGGTGCGGTGAGCGTGGACGGCACACGACTTACTTTTCAGTCAGGTCGACGTAGTAGTCACTTGCCTATTGTGTTTGAAGGCCGGCTGCTGTGCGAGTCACTGCCATGGTTGGCGTAGGTGACGCTGGTGTTGCAGACACCATGGAGGCACGGCTGGAAGGGGCGACGAGACGCCATGAGGCAAAGGAGTTCGGCGACCTCCGGTGGGCGGTCATCGAGGCTGGCATCCGTGTTGTGGGGGTGATGGAGCACCCTCCTTCTCAACCTGCTTCTTCTCGACCGGTGAACACCGAGGGCGGCGTCGACACGGGCGTCAACGCCGAAGGTGGCCAAGTCGGCAGCAGTGCGGGAGGCACGTCGAGGCAGCGTGGAGTGATTCACGCTGAAGAAGTCGGTGCCGTTCAGGTGCGAGGGAGGCAGTCATCGGCGGCTGCAGGCTCCTTGTAAGGCGACATGTGAGGTCGACGAATTGGATTGTCGCCAATGTTGGCCACCCAGGTGACAGCGGGCACGATAGCACCGAGCTACGACTACTTCAAGTTTGCCCCGGACAGGATCTTGGTCACCCCGCCGCTCGTTGGTCAACTGGACATACTCACCTGGAACGAGGCCATTGAGCCCCAGCTTGAGATGGCCGGGCTGATCAACTTTTCTCGAGGTACTGTGGCGACTACGGACGACCCCGACTTACGTTCGGAGTTGCGCACCGTGCAGCTGTTGACCATCATGGTCATCTCGCGATGCTACTCGCCGGGCGCGCAGATCGCCTTGAAGTGGTGCGGGGAGTACCTCGACGCCGGCCACTAGGCGTGGCGGTTCATCGAGTTGACGTACCAACTCACCAACGACTTGTTCATCTCCCAGCTGGAGGGGCAGCTGACACACTTGCGCATGGGCGACGAGGAGACGACGACCAACTACTGCAAGGGGGCCTGGCGAATTCTCGCCACCATCAGGATGGCCATCGTGCAGTACTCGACGGCGTTGTATGTCACCCACCTCATGCAGGGACTCTCTAGCAGCTACAACCTCCTAAAGCGACTATCGATGGCGCCGAGCACGAGAATTATGCTCAACGAGGACAGCCTGACCTCGTATATTGTGCAGGACGAGGCGATGGACGAGGCAGAGTGGTCACAGAAGCTCTTGGCGCAGGCAAACTTCGTCGCTCCGACGAAGCAAGGTGGTCGACTTGGCAGCGCGGACAGTCCGGCGGCAGTGGAAGCATTGGCTGGAAGCCGGCCAAGGAAGTCAACAAGAAGAAGTCGACCAAGGACAGCGATCGAGGAGGAGGAAGTCGGCGTCGGGAGTGCTGGCTGTGCAGCAACCCCGACCACCTCTCTTTCGAGTGCCCCGACCGCAATGAATCCGACGAAGACGATGCCAAGGGAGGCCTTGGGAGGTTTGGCAGCCGTCATTCTCGTCGTGGAGGAAACAAGCCGTGCAAGGAGAAGCAGTCGACCACGTCGACCTCGGCGAAGGACGCCGACTCTTCCGCTGGCGGCAAGGCGCGGGACGACAAGACAGCGTCGTGCTCGCTGGTCGGCGTCGTGGAGCCGACCGTTTCGCTGGCGTCAGAGGCCGGAGAGGACTTCCAGGCAGTGGCAGCAGCTGTGCATGCAAACCCGGCGGTGGTCCTGCTCGACAGCGGCTGCTCGCACCACCTGATGGGGTTGAAGGAGGCATTTGTCAACTTGGGGCTGAGCAGCAACGATAAGCACGTGCGTGGCTTCAATAGGGCGCTGCAAGACGTTCAGGGACGCGGCATTGTAGCTCTGCAAAAAGATGCTGGGAAGCAGGTGCTCATCCCCGACGTGCTGTACGTCCCAGGCGTGCGGGCCAACCTGCTATCGTCTGGCTAGCTGAAGGAGCACGGCGTGAAGCTGCAGGAGGATGGCGACGGGATGTTGCTCATCTCGGCAGTGGGCGAGGTGCTCGGTCGGGCTACGTACTCCGGACGTGTCCTCAGCACCGACCTGCGTCCGTGCTCAACAAGGTCGGCGTCGCCCACGCTGGAGGTTGTGGCCCTGCAGGCAATCGTCTCGAAGACGAAGTGGACGCCGGACAGGATGCATGCTAGGCTTGCGCACGTCGGCATGGTCACCATCAAGAGCTCGGCAAAGAATGAGGTCGCCATTGGACTGGACCTCAAGTCGGCAACGAACGCCGACTCACCGTGTGTCTCTTGCATCGGCGGGAAGCTGGCGCGGCACACCTTCCTCGACCACGGCTTCGACGCGAACGACGTGCTAGCCATCGTGCACATCGACCTGTACGGACCGTTCCGGGTGGCTGCCAAGGATGGCAGCTTGTATTTTTTACTGCTGAAGGACCGCAAGACCCGCTGCGTGTGGGTGAGGCTGGTCGCCAAGAAGTCAGATGTGCTGCTGGAGTTCTTGAAGTGGCTGGTGTTGGTGGAGAGGCAGGATAAGAAGTCGGTGCTGATGCTGCGCTCAGACCGGGGAGGGGAGTTCCTCAGGAAGAAGTTCACCGGCTTAGTGGACGGCAAGGGGATCGTCCACGACCTCACCTGCTCGTACACCCCGCAGCAGAACGTTATGGCGGAGCGGGAGATGAGGACGGTGGTGGAGTCAGTGCGGACGATGCTGCTGCATATGGGCGTGCAGCACCACGGTGGCACCTCACTCTGCGGCAGGCCGTCTGGGTCCGCAACTGCCTTGAGAGGTCGACGCCGCCGCCGGGGACAACGCCATACCAGCTGCTCACCGGGCAAAAGCCCGACTTGTCGATGGCGTGGTTGTGGGGCTGCATGGCGTAGTTCCTCGTCCCCGAGCAGCAGCGTGGTGGGAAGCTGAAGCCGAGGGCCAGGTGGGGCCTTCACCTCGGCGTGTCGGAGGAGAGCAAGGGCTGGGAGCTCCTCGACATCGTCGCCAATCGGGTTGGTCACCACGTCGGACGTGGTGTTCTAGGAGGATATGTCGCTGGAGGTGTGGAAGTCGGAGCACGGGCTGGTGTCAGGTCAGACGCCGACCGACACCTCGACGGCAACACTGCCTCTGCTCGCCGAGGTCGGTCAGCTTGCTGATGAGGACGCCGAGGTCGTCCGTCCTCGTTCTCCTTCCCCTTCTATCCATGCCCCTTCCCCCGTGTTCGACCTACGCGGGCTGGCTCCTGTGTCGGCCGCCAGCGATGAGGGTAATACTGGGACGTCGCCTTTGGCGCCGACCAAAGGCATCGTCGGTGGCCGACGTGAGGAGCGGAAGTCAACGTCGGGGAGGAGCAGCCAACTTGGGCGAAGCCGGCAAAGAAGGCACCAGCAGTGTAGGCTGCTGACAGGGAAGCAGGCTTCAGTGACGCCGACCACGGAGCAGTCGGCAACCAGGCAGTCAGCAGAGAAGCCGACTATAGGGGAGAGGTCGGCAACGAAGTTGACCGAGGTGCAGCAGGACGACGAGGGCGGTGACGACAGTGACAAAGGAGGGGACGCCGAGGAGTCCACCAAGAGTGACGTGGTGGAGGTTCGACCGGAACCCCAAAAGTCAGGCCTAGTTCGGAGGCCACCGGGCATCTTCGTCCTCGCTGCCTTCACCACGGTCTACGATGTTGATGACGACAACCTGCTGTACGACGACGCCGAGGAGGATGAGGAGTTTCCGGAGCTCAACCCCGACATGCATGCCGACCCCGAGCACCACTGGGACATCTCAACGATGACGGTGAAGGAGGCGTTGGCGAGCAGGAAGGGACCGACGGTGAAGGCCGCCATGGAGGAGGAGATCAGCAGCCTCATCAACATGGGCACATGGGAGCTGGTCAAACGCCCGCTGGGGGTGAACGTTATGAAGAACCGGTGGGCGTTGACGACAAAGTACCACATCGACGACACCATCAAGCGCGAGAAGGCAAGGCTGGTCCTGAAGGGCTTCACGCAGGTGTACGGCGCCGACTACGACGAGTCGTTCGCGCCGGTGGGCAGCTACGTCACGCTGAGGATCTTTCTCAGCATCGTTGCCGTCCTCAACCTCAACCTAAGGCAGCTCGACATGAAGAACGCCTTCTTGCAGAGCAAGCTCGACTGGGTGCTCTACATGTCCCAGCCGGACTTCTTCAACAACGGAACTGGCCGGGTGTGCAAGCTGCTGAAGAGCCTGTACGGGCTGAAGCAGTCGCCGCTACTGTGGTAATTGGCGCTCAACGACGTGATGGTCGGCGCCGGGTGGAAGAAGAGCCAGGTTGACAAGGCTCTGTACTTCAAGGTCGGCGACAACGGAGTGGCCTGCTGGGTGTTGGTCTATGTCGACGACCTGCTCGCTGCCAGCAGCAGCACCGAGATGCTAAAGGAGTTGAAAGAGCTACTGGCATCTGCCTTCTTGCTTTGTGAGATCTCGCCGGTGCAAAAGTACCTCGGGCTGGAGATCGACCGCGATAGGTCGGCGGGGAAGCTGTGGCTGCACCAGCAGGGCTACGCCGATAAGCTGCGTAGGCGCTTCCTCGACGAGGAGCAGACCGGGCGCACCCCGAAGACGCCGGTCTCGGTTTACGCCTACGCCGACCTCACCTTCGATAACGAGGAGGCACAGGAGCGACAGGAGGAGTATCAGCAGAATGTCGGCTCGCTGCAGTTCGCGGCGATGACGACGAGGCCGGACATTGCCTTCGCCTGCAGCAAGCTGGGGAGCGGCCTCACGGTGAGGAGTGACCAGCACTGGCGCGAGGTCGACTGCTGCCTCGCCTATCTCGCCAACATGCGTGACACCGCCGTGGAGTTTGGCGGTGGACCTGAGTCGCTGAAGCTGGTTGGCTACATGAACACTGACGACGTCGGTGACAAGCAGAACAAGACGAACACGGGCGACTACGTGTTTGTCTACGAAGGAGCTGCATTCTCCTGGTCGAGCGAGCGCATCAATTTCGCGACGTTGTCGTAGACCGAGTCAGAGTACGTGGTGGCCACCGAAGTTGGCAAGGAGGGACACCGACTTTGCTTCCTCCTCGCCGAGTTCCGGCAGCTGGACGCCGGGACTTGACCGTCCTTGGGGTGGACAACAATTCGGCCATCACGGTCGCCGAAGGCATGGGGTTGATAGGCAACGTCAAGCACATGGAGCGGCGACGGGACTGGCTGCAGCACATGGTGAGGGCGCGGGAAGTTCTCACTGAGGTACATCCTAACCACCTAGCAGCCGGGCGACTTCCTGACGAAGGCGCTGCACTATCCGGCCTTCAACTGGTGCTCCGTCGCCATCGGCCAGATGTGCTTGGCCGACATGGGAGACGAAGATGACGACGTGCAGCAGTAGGTGCCATGCCCTCTTGCATGGCTGGTGTGGTGGACGACGTGCTGTGTGTTGGGTGCACGTCGACGAGCTATTCTCCGTGGAGAACTGCAGTGTGGGCAAGGGGGCCCAAGCGTGAACGTGGCAGGGGAGTGTCAACGGGTGTTGTGTGTTGGCCCCGTCCTCGCTTGGGCGGAGCCAACTTTGTGGTCAGATGTGAGGGGAGCAGCCGACCTGTAGTAGTGGGCGAGCTGGTCGACGAGGAGGTCGACCTGCACAGGGGGCCACTGCACGGGCACCATCTTGAAGGTGGCGCCGACTTCTGGGAGTTCGACCTGGGAAGTCGACCTGCGGAGGGCATCAACTTGGTGACGCCAACTTGGGGCAGCCGACTTAGGTGGTCGGCTGACAGGACTGCTGGTCGAACTGGTGGTTGGTCAACCAGACCTGCTGGTCTTCTTGCTGGTGGTTGACCTGACCTGGTGGTCGACGAAGGAGGGGCCGACGTCGACCTTGACTCAGGACGCCGAGCAGTTGGTCGTCGAGGAGCTGGGCGTCAACTTGGTGACGCCGACTTCGGGTAGCCGACTTGGGTGGTCCGCTGACAACCTCCCTGGTCGACGTGGAGCTGGTCGGCCAGGAATGACGTCGGCCTGGAGCTGGTCGACCAGGGGTGTGGTCGACCTGGTGAGGTTGACATGGGGTGGTCGTCGACTTGGGAGGTCGAGGGCACGTACAGGAGCAGCTGGTCGATCTGGTTTCCCGGTTGACCAGGTTACCTGGGTGACGAGGTTCTAAGAAAGAGTGCGACAGTTGCCCAGGCAAAGTTGGCGAGTCCGACCTCACTGGTGGTATCTTGAAGTCGACGTGGTTGGTCAGATGCAATCGTCAGTGCCAGGTTGACTTGGTGTGTGCGTTGTGCAGGTGACGAGGCTCAGCCCGCCAATCACTTGCGAGCACCTGCGAAGCGGATGCGCTGCTATTCTGCGGGAGTAGTGCAGGCGCGCCATCAACCTACGATGTTGGCACGCCGTTGACTTTGCACTGCTGGAGCGCGGTCGACCAAATCGTGCTGGAACCCGGTCGATCGTGCTGCGCTGGCAGTAGACCAACCTGAATGCTAGCTCTAATGTAGTCTTGCTATGCCAACCTCATTGTACCATTGTTCTAAATTTTTCCTAGTGGAACCCTTGCCAACTTTCCCGGTGAACTAGCAAGCAGTTTGTGCACAAGGAAAACGACTAAAGACCAACGAACGCAGAGATCACACGAGCACCGGTGCCTAGCCCGTAGTCTAGCTCCCGTTATAGTAGTTATCTCCGCATTTACCTGATCTCGTCAACCTAGCTTGCTCACGAACTTCTACTCTCGCGCGCCTGCTTCGTCACACAGTACGGATAAACTGCGATTTCGATTCTGGTTACAGTGACCAGAAACTATTCAATCCAGGGCACGACACTGACGCCATGTTTGCAGCGCACCAGGTCAGCAGTGCTCCAAGCCACACGCGAAACAATAACACAAAGGGGATAAGGGGGGTGATAGCGAGTGGACGATGAGAACAGTAATGGATCCTTTCTAGGCGTTCTCGGTTCCAAACTCTTGAATGAAACAATTTCAGGTTTTTTGTACAATTCAGATTGTTTACACAATTATCGGTATGATATACGTTACGTGAAGTCACTATTTCGAATTGTTGATGTAAGGGCCTAATAAACTCAAGCTATTAAGACTTTATCAAACTTAAAACCTCTCCTTGGGGTCACCTCCAAGGGTCCTTGGGTGCCTGGTACAAGACCAGCCCCTATCCTCGGGTCCGAGTTTGTAGAGAGAGGGATCAAGAGGGACTTAGTCAAAACAGCAAGAGTACCTTGAATGTCGCGCAGCGTATCGTGCAGACCGTTGATCGGATTAAGCTGAGAATTTCCTATATCAAAGCTCGCTCCAAGAGCTTTAAAATGAACCAAGTTGCCTCGCAAAAAGTTCTGCCATTACGAAGTTATGGCTCGGACAGCGTTTGCCTAGTGTTGGAGTGCTAGCATACTAGCGTTGACTCGGGTAGCATTCCGCCGTCGCACCGCGTAGAAACGAAATTCCAGGAAGGGAGGAATTCGCTTGAATCAAATTGACTAGATCCAGGTACAAACAGAGAAGGAACGAATAGTTCTAGCTAGCAAGGACCTTGGGAATAAACCTGGGAACAACCAGGGATGATCCCAAATAATTCCAAGCAACAGAACCAACCTGGCTGGACAAAACAGCAGGTGGTAGGTTGGTAAACAACCTCTGGTTTTGTTTTTCCAACCGGGGAAAACAACAACCAGGTTCTGGTCCTAAAAACAAAACCTGTTTTGTCTTTGCCCAACCAGCCAAATGCTGGTTCCACTGGTTTGCCCTGGCCCTGTAGCAAGCAAATACAGACAAACAACATCCAACCTTCACCTAAATTGTACCCCTATAGTGCCTGCCCTGCTACACTATAGTCAACCAAACAAAACAGTACAATTTCGAGTTGGATAGAACTGAATCTGCACAATCAATTCAACCGAACCGCAAAGCTTCCATCTTGGGTTCCTTTGCGAGCTCGTCCTTTCTGCTTGTACTCTTCATAGCGCGTACAATGTTGTGCCGAAGCGCACAACGCGCGAGTACCTGCAAATGCTTCAACCAAAAATTGCGAAAGCAAACAAACACATGAACATTCCATTCACACCTAAATGCATTCGCACACGCATAGTCGTACAAACAGACGGCAGGATGTCGTGCAATGTGAATTTGCACCCAAACCTTTTCACACCACCCTGTTATTCATTTGACCATTCTATTATGCATTGGCTCCACCCCTCATTCACTTCTCCCTCCCCTCTCTTTTACTTCTCCCTCCCCTCATTCACTTCTCCCTTCCCTGCTTTGGCTCCATTGCCTCTCATTCACTTCCACTTTCTTGTTTTGTTCACACCACTCAGCTCTACGTTTGTCTCTTCCATGCTTTGTTTGTCAAACTATATGTTTATGTGATAATGATATGTAGGCTGTAGTGGGGTAGCCAATGTAGGGTATAGAGTTTGTTACTTGTTCCAACACTCTTGATAGTCAACACACCTTTTCTTCTCTTTACTTCAAACATGGTATCAGAGCGAAGGTCTCGGGTTGGAATCCCTGTGTGTGCACTTCGGGCATCCCAGTGCGGGGGGGTGTCAGAGGTTTACTGGTGATCCTCGATTGATCCTAGGGAAGGGGTTACAGGCATGTTAGCTCGGGGGGTTATGTGCGCACTCAACTGCTACACAAATAAGCCCTTTAATCCCAGTGGTTAGTGGCTGGGATTTTGACATGGTATCAGACATTGTTGGCACCAACCCTCATTCACTTTCTCCTCCCCTCATTCACTTCTCTCCTTTCCTGCTTTGGCTGCATCATCTCTCATTCACTTCCACTCTCTAGTTCTTGTCACACCACCCTGCTATTCGCTTCTCCCTTCCATGTTTTCTTGGCACCAACCCTCACTCACTTCCCCCGCCCCTCATTTACTGCTCTCTTTCCCTGCTTTGGCTGCATCACCTCTCATTCACTTCCACTCTCTAGTTCTTGTCATACCACTCTGCTATTTGCTTGTCTCTTCCATGTTTTGTAGGCACCAACCCTCACTCACTTCCTCGTCCCCTCATTCACTGCTCTCTTTCCCTGCTTTGGCTGCATCACCTCTCATTTACTTCCACTCTCTAGTTCTTGTCACACCACCCTTCTATTCGCTTGTCCCTTCCATGTTTTGTGGGCATCACTCACTTCCCCCTCCCCTCATTCACTGCTCTCTTTCCCTGCTTTGGCTGCATCACCTCTCATTCATTTCCACTCTCTAGTTCTTGTCACACCACCCTACTATTTGCTTCTCCCTTCCATGTTTTGTTGGCACCTACCTTGGCTGCATCATCTCATTCACTACCCTGTACTGTTTTTTATCAACACCAGTCCTCATCCACTCGTCTCTTCACTTCTTTTGTGCACATCTCCTCTCTTGGAGTTTAGCTATCACGTTAATGTGCACCTCGCCTCATTCACTTCATCCGTCCTTGGTTTTTTTATGCATCACCCTTCAATCACTTGTTTAATCCTTGATTTATTTTTCCCCCAACACTCACTCACCTCATCCTAATCCCTAATATTGTTTCCATCGCATGTCATTCATCACCTCCTATTCTTTTTTTCGTTAACATCCCACTCTTTCACTTGTACCTTTCCAATATTCATTACGCCACCCTTCATTCACTTCTACCTTCGCCCTCATTCGCTTCCCCCTTACACATTTTGTCAAAATAGTAGGTAATACAGAGTAGAAACATGGGGCCTAGGCTTAGTAGCCTAGGCCCTAACTTAGTATCGAGCGGGTTTTCACCTAGGGTGAGAGTCGAGTGAGTTGGAGAGGAGAAATTGTGAAAAGGTGTGTTTCACTATAGGTTCAGGGGTACATATAGCATAGAAACACAATAAGGTGCACCACCAACAAAAGTTTACATAACTACACTAACTACAACTACAAGCAATTATAAAACATGACAAAGTATTTCGACACGCCCCCATAATGCTTGTAGGTAGGTGTGTAGTTATAGCAACAGCAGGTACCCCTACCATCTCCTCACCCTCCTCCTTCCCCTCCCCCACACTGCTGCAGAAGCAGCAGAGAAAGGGGGAAGAGAGGAGAGGTGGAGGGACGGCTGCTTGTTGCCTCACACCCGCCACCCCGGTACCACTCCCCCTGCTCCCCCACATCCTCACACCTTCTCCCCCCAGCGGCAGCTGCAGCGGTGGGACTGAAAGAAGGAGGAGGGGAAGGGAGAGAGGTGACGCCACACTCCAACACCCTCCACCCCCATACCCTCCTCCCCGCGGCTGCAGGGAGACAAAGGAGGAGGGGGGTGGGAAGGAAGAAAGCCGCAGAGCGGCGAAAAGGTGTCGGTGCAGTGGTGTCAGGGGCGGCTTCAGGGAGTGCAGGGGCGGAAAGGCCCGTCGCGGGCCAGTGCCACGGGGCGCACGACGGGTAGAATAGAAGGGCCCGATCGTGTGCCTCGGGGCGCACGACGAGCAGGGCACCATCGTGTGCCACGGGGCGCACGATGGGCAGACGAAGGGCACCGTCGCGTGCCACGGGGCGCGCGACGGGCACGGAAGGAGTCACTCGCCCGTGGGCGGGACAATGTAAAAATAAAGTCGTCACGCGCCCTAGGCGCGCGACCGGAAAACCTTAGCAGCGGAAGTGTAAAGTGGGCCCACAGGCCAGGACGAACCTAGCTCTGATACCATGTCAAAATAGTAGGTAATACAGAGTAGAAACATGGGGCCTAGGCTTAGTAGCCTAGGCCCTAACTTAGTATCGAGCGGGTTTTCACCTAGGGTGAGAGTCGAGTGAGTTGGAGAGGAGAAATTGTGAAAAGGTGTGTTTCACTATAGGTTCAGGGGTACATATAGCATAGAAACACAATAAGGTGCACCACCAACAAAAGTTTACATAACTACACTAACTACAACTACAAGCAATTATAAAACATGACAAAGTATTTCGACACATTTTTCTCCGCACCCTTCACTTCACCCTACCACATTGCATTCATTTCACCTTTCCATGTAATGCAAGCTCCAAAACCACAATCGCTACCCCCATCCCGTTTTTACCCTCATACCCTCACTCCTTCCACACCACACATGGCAAACCCATTGTTGCAGAGGCATCATAACTACTCATCCTTACGGGGTGTGATGCGTTATGTATCCTGTGTTGTATGCTGATGTTGCTGACCAACTTGAGGCGTGTAAAATGGCAGGTACATACGCCGGCCACGGGGCAAAGTTTCCGTGCCATAAATGTCTCGTGTTTGGAGAAGCAATGAGCAACATGGATGCGCGACATGCACTGCGGACAGAAGAGGACCAAGAGTCCAAATTCAAGCAGCTACTGGCGATCGAGGCTCCTACAACTTGTACTTGAGCCTCTCAAGCCATAAGCGTCCATCCTGTGAAGGCATTTATGTGATGCCCTGGATCTCCCACTATGGTTGGTTGTAAATTCACTTCTCGAAATATTATCCCCCCTATTTACGCTTGTCAACCATGTCATTTCCCCGATTCCACGTTTGCAACAGGCTGCAATATGGGGATTTGCGCTCGGCAAAAATTCCATCAGCAACCCTTATCGAGTGTTGTTGGTGGAAGTCATGCATGCCATGGATCTTGGTATTTTTCTGCACATCATTTCTTGCATCTGAGTGCTCTATCGTGGACAATGGCACGTCCTTGTAGCTCTTGACAAGAAACTTCTTAAGATAGCCCTTGGTACCTGCATATGTGGCTTTCCCATACCGGATAGTGAGAAACGATGCTACTTCGTTGGAAAGGCTAAGTTCCAAGCCTTCGAGCATCGTGCTATCATGCAAGTCATCACGATTGTTTTAACAGGCGAGGTTTCGCAAGATATCGCCAACGTTTTGGTGGAGTTCGTTGATTGCTACTGTTACATCCTTGGATTTCACCGATGGTCCCATACCTAAGGGATACTTCGAGAACTCCATGAGGCCATCAAGAGGTGAAGTTCCTCATTATAGCCCTAATACTTCCACTTCCATACAATCTTGCTTTTTTCCCCTCTACCATGGTAACATGACATGGTCACACGGTTTTCATCCTGACATTCAACATCCACCCTCCGTCATTCCCCCTATTGTCTTTGATATCATTACGGGCTCTTCACATCATTTGCTATGTTCATGCCACCCTGCCCCTTTTTCCCTAAACACCATTCCTATCTCTTTCCACCTCTACGACTCAACCACCATATCTATTTTGGTCAACACTTATGTTTGATATGTTTTCCCCAGCCTCCAATGTTCTTGCAACACCTCTACCACTGAAAAGCCTTGATTCTCTAAACCATTCCTAAGGCTAATCATGCCTACCCTTGCTACCCTCTTCCTAAACCCAACGCTGTTTTTGCACAACAATCATAATTTGTTGCACTCCTATTACTGCATTGTTCTTACTGCCATACTCTGTGTTTCCAACACCATTCCAAATGGGTAGCGCACGAGCCTTGACCTTAATTACACCACACCCCTATGTTTTTTTGTGTGTTAACTCCAACTTTGTGACCTGAAACATATTGGCCATGTGTTTTTAATCTTCTCCCAGATCATAAGGGCTAATCCCCAAGCTAAAACATGTTTTTGGAACCTCACAATCATCCGATTTCAACAACTCCAAAGAGCATGCCATGGCGCACGTCGTTGAGGACATCATTCATTCAGGTGTGCCCATACACTACAACGCCAACATGTTCGAGTACCTGCATCAACTGCTGGTCAAGCGAGCTTACCGTTGTTTGACACCGCAGATAATCAACTACAACGTGCATGCACGAATGTTGCAAATGCTCGACGATTCGGTGACCAACAATGAAGACAGTCGCCACACGATGGTTGCTTTGCAAGAGGCCATGAACACGGGGTGCAACACTTTCATCAGCACGAGCACTCTTGTGAACTAGAAGGAGCCTCAGTGTAAGGGTGGTGATTTCTGGAGTGTTCTTGTCGACAAAGCGCCTGGGGATATGACCAAACTGCGACAGATTTTGAGTCAACCGCAAGAAGATGGAGTTATCATTAGCGCCACCATCAAGGTAAAGAATGGTATGGCGATACCTGGTGATGAGGATTTCACCAAGTATTCCAGTAAAACTCACTACGTTCGAGCATGTGCTTAAATTATAAAGAAATTGTGGTTTAGTGATGTTGCACTCGAGGGCGAGGAGGAAGAAGTGACGTCCAATGGTGAACCAACAACAAAAAGGGTTACGTGGTATGCAGGGCTGATGCTTTTGTTTGTTGTTGACGCTAACATTCCCAGCATCCAAGAGACGGAGCAGCGGGAGAGGGCTTACGTGTGATTTTAAAGAGCCACAAGAGAAATTCACGAGTCTCACTGCCCACTCATGACATGGGAAGATACAGATAATGAGTAACATGTAGTAGATATCGATACAATCTTGCGAGTAGCCTATGTTGTTCCAATTTCTGATGGTTTTTTTGTTCTTAACAAATTTAAGTTGAAAGGAAAAAAAATGCTTTGGAAAATATGCAACACTTGTATGTGCTTCAGCATCAGTGTGTTTACTCAGAACACAAACAAGGTGTTAACACTTCACCTCAGTAAGGAAGTCTTTGGCACACATGCCAACGCGAAGGGCGTACCATAAGATTCAGCGCATTGGGATGTACGCCACTCCTGTTGGTGTAAGGGCCTAATAAACTCAAGCTATTAAGACTAAATCAAGCTTAAAAACTCTCCTCGGGGTCACCTCCAAGGGTCCTTGGGTGCCTGGCACATGACCAGCCCGTATCCTCGGGTCCAAGTTTGTAGAGAGAGGGATCAAGAGGGACTTAGTCAAAACAGCAAGAGTACCTTGAATGTCGTGCAGCATCTCGTGCAGACCGTCGATCGGATTAAGCTGAGAATTTCCTATATTGAAGCTCGCTCCAAGAGCTTTAGAATGAACCAAGTTGCCTCGCGAAAAGTTCTGCCATTATGAAGTTATGGCTCGGACAGCGTTTGCCTAGTGTTGGAGTGCTAGCGTACTAGCGTTGACTCGGGTAGCATTCTGCCGTCGCACCGCGTAGAAACGAAATTCCAGGAAAGGAGGAATTTGCTTGAATCAAATTGAGTATATCCAGGTACAAACAGAGAAGGAAAAAATAGTTCTAGCTAGCAAGGACCTTGGGAATAAACCTGGGAACAACCAGGGATGATCCCAAATAATTCCAAGCAACAGAACCAAACTGGCTGGAAAAAACAGCAGGTGGTAGGTTGGTAAACAACCTCTGGTTCTGTTTTTCCAACCTGGGAAAACAACAACCAGGTTCAGGTCCTAAAAACAAAACCTGTTTTGTCTTTGCCCAACCAGCCAAATGCTGGTTCCGCTGGTTTCCCCTGGCCCTGTAGCAAGCAGATATAGACAAACAACATCCAACCTTCACCTAAATTGTACCCCTATAGTGCCTGCCCTGCTACACTATAGTCAACCAAACAAAACAGTACAATTCCGAGTAGGATAGAACTGAATCTGCACAATCAATTCAACCGAACCGCAAAGCTTCCATCTTGGGTTCCTTTGCGAGCTCGTCCTTTCTGCTTGTACTGTTTACAGCGCGTACAATGTTGTGCTGAAGCGCACAATGTGCGAGTACCTGCAAATGCTTCAAGCAAAAATTGCGAAAGCAAACAAACACATGAACATTCCATTCACACCCAAATGCATTCGCACACACATACTCGTACAAACAGACGGCAGGATGTCGTGCAATGTGAATTTGCACCCAACAACTCCAATGATTGTAGTCACACTAACGACAACGCTAACGAGGGGAGTGGCTGGCCTTGGAAGGGTGGTCGGTCATCCACCAACGACGCCAGCATAGCAGGTTGCATTTATAAGGCGAGACTGGAAAAATCAGATGGCTCCATGCTGGCACAAGGGTCGGGCGGGAGTAGAAGGGGAACACAAAATGTAGAAACTTTAGGTGTAACCTCAATGTGCTTGGGTCATTTTTCGAAAAAATTTATGTATTGCATTACGGGAGGCCTTGATGGATGTAAGCGTGAGCTGGGGAATGGGTTGACTGTAAACCTAAAACAACGGCACTTACCTCACAACTGTAGAGCGATGATTAGAAAACAATGAAGGTTGGAATCGTGCTTGGGGTGGACAAAAAAGTGAAGTAGAGAAAAAATGGTGTGAGGCAGAAGTGGAGTCCCAAGTTGACATGTTGAAGCAACTGTGGCCACTGCAATTGTTACTAGCGCATGTGTACATCTTGCCAGCTGGCTGGGCTGGGGACAACTTTAGCATAATATGTCAGAATGTATTTGCTGTTTAGCTTGCAGTGGGGTACTCTGTAGTGAGTACAACCCAGTTTAGGGTTTGCTATTTGTATCCCAACTTTCTAGAGTGAAACCCCTCATTCTTCCTTCTCGACTTTCCTCACCCAAAATTCTCTCGACACTCACTAGCCATGGCTCCTAAGTCACGCTAGTACGGGCGGCGAGGTGCTCTGGAGGTATTGAGGGCGATAGGCGTGGCAGCGGTTTGGATGTAATTGGGGAAGCAAAAGTACACCACTCGAAAAAATACTATAGATTGTACGTGTAGAACTCGCCAATTGAAAACACGTGCAATGTACCGTCACTAACAGACGGGGCGTGTCGAGTTAAGAGAACTACCTGTGAACCACTAGTGTGACTCAGCTGCCATATAGTTTGGAAAAATGAAACTGGCGTTGTTGGGCAGCATTTTGGTTCCACGTTCTGCCCCAACCCCAAACCATTGAGACTGCAAATTTACGAAGCGGTTCCAGCACAAAAGACAATGCGTACAGTATGTTTGAACCGTCGATACAAACACTCCAGCTTGAGCTGGCTCTCGAAGCTTCTACTTCCAAGCGCAAAAAACAGACCAACCTGGGCTATGAATGCGCACGCACTGCACTCACCACTCAGCCCTGATTGGTGTTGAACTGCCCAATGCTGAACTGATTGCATTGCTGCTCACAACAGCTTTCGAGAGAGAAAGTTATTCTGCTTCGCCTAAATTCACAACCAAAGTTGATCCTGAATGTCAATCAACGCTAGCTTTCTATTAAACATGTAAGAAAGTCACCAACAGCTTTGGTGAACATGATAATTTTCAATTATCCCGAGCTCGATTGATCGGTAAAGACGCGGGCAGTCAACCTGAAACAATGAGATGGGTTGGCATTTATACGAATGGCCCAGCATTAAGTGCTCATGTAGCTGGGGCACGGAGGAATCTTCCTGGAAGCTCTAGGCCCTCTCTCATTGTGTCTTGGCTCAAACGAGCTTTTTGTACGGGCCATCAATGGCCCACCTACCCACTGCTGTCATTGAAAGCAGGCGACTGCAATGAGCCAAAGCTGGCAAAAACTATACTGTGAACGACTACGAGATTGGTCTTCCCAGATACAAAAGGTCTAGACAAGTGCCTACTGCAAATCTGCCTGCGGCAACCTTGCCTGCTGCAAACCCCCTGTCCACCCAGATTGCCCCAGAATCGTCCCCTGTTCAAAATGGCGTCGACCGTGCAGTTGCTGACGTAGCTGACAATATAGTCGGGTCTCAAGGCAATGGTTCTAACAGCACTCTGATAGCCTATCCCAATAATAATCAGGCTTCTGGTATTATGTGTGTTTTTTTATGCATCGTCGGTTTTTTTTTTAAACGCACGACATTTTTGTCTCACTTATTTATAACCCATCTACAGGACCTCCAAGAGTATCGGAGAGAGAAGTTTTCCATCGTGAGATAAATAACTTCAACGCCAATCATGTCAACATCCGACTTGCGTTGGCCGACATCATGGATGCTTTGAAGAGGATCGAGACGCATCAGAGGCAAGCGGATGCGGCTCATCAGCAACTCATTGACATTGTTCAGCAAACTTTCAAAGGCACTTGCGAAACCCTCTTGGGGCGATGATTTAGTAGTAGAGGTACGCGATTCCGTGCCCTTAGTTCTGCTAGTTTGACACAATGTTTTATTGAATGGTCTCTGACTGCTCTCACCTCTCTGATTGTGTGCAAGGAAAAATCGGTATCACTGTGGACAGCTTGCTGAATAGTCCGGATCTGGAAAAGCGCAAGGTGTATCCTGAGAAAGGCGATATTATGACTGAAGTTTCTGACTTGCTGTCTTTGCAGACAAAGAAGGCTGCCAGTGTCTCAAGGCCAATATGAAGTGGGCAGCAAAAGTCATCGATTCAGCCAATAGCAGGAGAGGGAAGCTTGCTTCTGGCTTTCAAAAGAAGGCATTCCCGAAGCTTCTTGATGTGTCTGAAAATCCTGTGGAGAACACAACAGATGCTCCGAGATCATATGCAACAGCCAATATGTCAGGAATGTTCGTACATTTACAAGTCTTCTTATTACATTTCTTAAACTAACTATCTAATGTGCTTACATGCAGCTGAGTTTGGCTTGCTTTGGCAATCTCAGGCATGGTAAGCCTTACACGAGTGCTGCAATTGTTGCAGGAGCTGCGAGCTGGTATGGCAAGGGCCCTCTAGAAGACATTGCTCCCACCATCAACCAGTAAGTATTCTCTTTTTGCATACTAGAGTTACCTTCCTTTCACAATATGACTATTTGCATTTTCCTGCAGGTGAAGCATACCATGCTGACTGGCATGCCAAGCCAATTCTCGGATCAAGGGCTGAACAAGAAAAAGATGGCAAGAGGAGACTCCAGGTTGATTAGTGGATAGACAAGGAAAGGACGCCCCTACTTGGAGGCTACTATGACTTTGGTGACATTCTTGTTTTGAATTGGAGGTAGTATTTATTGTGATTTCTTTTGGTGCTATTCTACTGTATTTTGAAATTAGTGCATTTGAATCATTTTGTTTACAACTGGAGAAATCAGAAGCTAAAATCCGCTGGTGCATGGTTTGCTTTTACTGGTTTACAATGTTTTTTAAACCCTATTGTTATTGATAGAACCAAATTATCTGCGTCCATTTGTTGAAATTCACTGTAAAATGTACATATGTTATTTTATTTAATAAAGAGTGAAGTGTGCAGTATTATACGGTATGTCTGTCAAGTGGATGCTACATTTCTTTCCGAAGGTAACACGTGTTGGTTACCCAAAAACATCATCGCTACATTCCCAAAATCGATCATGTGTAACTGCAGCGAAACTGATTTGTGTGGTTTGCTTGGTTTTGAGCTGACGCGCAGGTGACTTAGGACGATTTGCATGCGTTCCAAGTTTGACCAATAGATTGCTGTCTTCAGGTAGGTTCTGTTGGCCTGCAATCAACGCCCAGCATTGCGAGCAAGTTACTGAGAGACAGACTTCCGGTCGATTGTATTCCATCTGCGCTAAAATTGACCACGAACATTTGAAAAGGTCCGAAACCTTGCAACGCTCCGCCCACTCCTGATGCAGAGCGATAGCTATCAAGGATGCTTTTGGAAATTCTGACATGGATCCTGCTTTCCCGAACAGCCAGTCACCAAGTGACACTGTTCGCCTGGCGGGGTTGATCATGCGCAGGGCCCTTTTAACTATAGAGACCACCACTTGAATCCTCGGGCACTCAGAAAAACAGTGCTCTAGTGTTTCAAAGCTGTCATAGTAGGGGCACACCAGTTTGCTGCTAAGAAAGGTGAGCTGTTCGCCGACTTGCAGATTCATGTTGTGAATTCTCAACAAAACGTCTCATGGTCGGCTAGGGGTGACCACCGACTCACGTGTAACTGCCCGTTTCCAATCATTAAGTCCGCCCCTCATTTTTCTCGCCTGGCTTTTCCGCTGTTACCATGCCCCCAGTGAGACCTGAGGAACTAGAGCGGCGCAGCTTCCCCGTTCACCAGGAGCTTTGCGCGAAGTTGTTTCGATCCCACTCTTCCAGCTTTGTATACCTCCACAAACCCCACTTATGGTAGTTGGGCTGAGAGGAGCATCATCCACCGAGATCCTGCTGCAGCAAACCCCTCGAGTGCAAGTTTTGCAACTTCTTTCCCCCACAGTTCCCTTTCCAAAGTGGAAAGATCTTTCAGCCCTCCTCTCCTAGCCTTACATCCCACAGCTGCTTAGCCGCTTTCTGTCCCCCGATCAATGTGGTCCTTTTCTTGATGATGTATTTGTTAAACACAATCCTTTCCAGCGCCACCTCTTCCTTGCTCCGTTCGACCCCGATCACTGCTAGCAGGGAGCGCATGAAGTTCTTACATGCCAGCTTTGACCGCTGGCTCTTCCCCTCCCATGTCGTCTCGTGCGTCAAAAACTGTCAGACTTGTATGACTTAGCCTGTGTAGGCTAAAGTGGGGTAGCACATATGGGGTACAACACATTTCTAGGATGTACTTGTACCCAACCTTTCCCTTAGTCAATCATTCCTCATTTCTTCACATGGTATCAGAGCAGGTTCCCTAGTGGGAACGCTTCCTAGGGCCCACCACTGAATATCGAAATTATTTTTTCTGACCGGAGCGCGAGTCGCCCCTGCCCGAGACGTGCCCCGTGGGCCGCCCTCTCGTCGCGTCCCCTGCCCTTAGCGGCCCGTCGCCGCCCCTCCCGGCCACGTCGCCACCACTAGCGGTCCCGTCGCCACCCTTCGCGGCCCCGTCGCCGCCCCTTGTGGCCTCGTCGCCGCCCCTCGCGGCTCCATTTCTGTCCCTCGCGGCCCCGTCGCCGCCCGTTACGGCCCCGTCGCCGCCCTTCGTGGCCCCGTCGCCGCCCCTAGCGGCTCCGTCGCCGCCCCTCGCGGCCCCATCGCCGCCCGTTGCGGCCCCATCGCCGCCCTTCGCGGCTCCGTCGCCCCCCTTCGCATCCCCATCGCCGCCCGTTGCGGCCCAGTCCCCGCTCTTCTCGGCCCCTCGTGGCCCCTTCGCGGCCCCGTCGCCGCCCTACGCGGCCCCTCTCCGGTCCCAGCAGCAGCGGCGGCCACCTCTACCGCTGCAGCCACCGCCGCTGCCGACTGCAGCTGCCTCTGCTGCCGACCGCCGCCGCCGTTGCTGCCGCCGCTGCCACTCCCGAAGCCACACCCGCCGCCGCCGCAACCGAGACAGCAGCCGCCGCAGCAGCCACAGCCGAGGCCCCGGTCGCCACAGCCGTTGACTACAGCAGCAGCCGCTGCAACTGTCGAGCCGTAGCCGCTGCCACAGCCGCTGTCGCCGCCGCCACCACCACTGTTGCGGCCCTGTCCCTGCCGGCGCGCCTCGGCCCTGCTTCACCACCTGCGGGCCTCTACCTACCCGCCCTGGTAAGAGCACTCCTGAGCAACGCCTCTACCACCGTCTTGCTCTTACTGCTAGCCTGCTGCTGCCACTGCTGCCATGGCTGCTCCTAATGTTCTCACTTTTGATGCTGAGGGTCGGGCTGTCGACTTTGAGGTCTGGGTCGATGACCTACAGCTTTTCCTACAGTGCGATAGGACAGATGGTCTCTCCCTGTTTGATCTCACGTGTGGTGCCTCTCCTGCCCCTCCTACCGATGCTGACAGCACTGTTCGCTCACAGTGGGCCACACCTGATGCTGCTGCCCGTCTTGCTGTTCGTGGTCACTTGCCCTCCTCTGAGCGCGCGCACGTTGGTCAGTATAAGAGCGCTAAGACAATGTACGACGCTGTAGTTGCAAGCTACTCTTCCCGTGCCACTGCTGCTCTTAGTCCCCTCATGCTGCCGTACCTGTTCCCTGACCTCGCCGCCTTTTCCACAGTCGCTGACCTAGTTACGCACCTTAGCACTAGTGACACTCGCTACCGCGCTGCGCTCCCTGCTGAGTTCTGCACCAAGAACCCCCCGCCCCCATGTACATCACCCTCTACTACATAGTCACCCGGCTCCCTGACTCCCTTCGCTCGGTCAGGGACCACTTCCTCTCTGTTTGCCCCACCACACTCACCGTTGACCTCCTCGAGGAACGCCTCCTGGCAGATGAGAAGAGCATAGTCGCTGTGGGAGCCTCTCGTGGTGACCCTCGTACTCCCTTCTTTGAGGGGTGTTCCCCCTCCCCCCTCTTGCCCTCTATTGCCTCTGCTGCTGCGGCCAACCTCGTTGGCCTCGAGTCGGTCGCAGCTGCGTCTACCCCTAGCGGGAGACGCCGCACCGGCAAGGGCAAGGGAGGCAAGGGTTCTGGAGGAGCTGGCGGTGGAGGTGGCGGTGGAGGCGGTGGAGGGGGTGGGGGTGGTGGTGGGAGTGGTGGCGGGGGTGGGGGCGTCGGTGGCGGCAGTGAAGGCGGAGGAGACGGCGGCGGTGGTGGTGGGAGCGGAGGAGACGGAGGTGGCGGCGGCGGTGGAGGTGGCGGCGGCAGCGGTTGGACTGGTCGAGGCGGCTCTCAGTAGAGGGGCGGCTCAGGTGGTGGTCAGCGCCAGCAGCAGCAGCGCACTCGTGAGACCCCGTCCCCCCAACAGCTTCGTGAGTGGTACGCTTCGCGTCAGCGGGGTGGGGGTGCTGGTCATTGTACCTACGTCCTGTGTACCGGCGACCGTACGGGTGAGCAGTGCGGGGGCCCGCACCCCACCTAGTTCTGCTTCGGCCACCTGACGGACGCCTGGCGTCTCCAGTTCCCTGACGCCACTAAGATCCCTCGCTCGGGAGAGCTGCAGAGGTCGGGGGTTGCTATCTTTGATCTTGATTATGATGCTATTCTTGCTGCCATGTATGCTGTGTCTACAAGTGATGAGGGTGACTGTTACCTGTGTGTTCCGCCTGACCCGGGCATTGGGACTGCTGCTTTAGGTGCTGGTGAGACTGCTGCTCTAGGTGCTAGTGAGTCTGCTGCCCCAGGTTCTGGTGAGTCTGCTCTCTCAGGTACCGCGTCGGCTCAGGCCTCCCACACCTTCAACCTTGACTCGGGTGCTTCGTGCTCCTTCTTTCGAGACCGCACGACACTCACGCCGCTCAGTCGGCCAGTTGCGGTCTCCCTGGCAGACCCCTCTGGGGGTCCTGTCCTTGCCCACTTCTCCACTGTCTTACCGTGTCGGGCGGCCCCTTCTGGCACCCTGTTAGGTCTCTACCTCCCCTCTTTCTCTACGAACTTGGTGAGTGGTGCTGACCTTTAGGATGGGGGGGTTGACCAGTTCACTCCTGCGAGTCAGCGAATGACCCACTGCACGTGTGCTCAGACGGGCCGACACTTGGCCACGTTTACCCGTCGACCGGGGTCGAGCCTGTACACACTGACTATTAAGTCTCCTCCGGTCTCTGTGTCTGGTCAAGTAGCTGCGTCGGGTCAGGTGTCTGCTACGGCGTCCAGGTCTGGTCCTGCGTCTGCCCCCTGCTCGTGTCGTCTCCTGTCTCACCAGACTTTCCTCTGGCACCACCGCCTTGGTCACCCCTCGCTGCCTCGTCTCCGAGGCATGGCCTCCCGTTTCCTTGTCTCTGGTCACCCCCGGTCCCTCCCTCCTCTTCCTCAGGGGCCTGCCCCTACCTACGTTCCCTGCGTCGAGGGGAGGCAGCGTGCTGCTCCTCACTCCTCCGAGTTTCCTCCGACAGAGGCTCCGCTACAGACGCTTCACATAGACGTGTGGGGCCCAGCCCGCGACCATGGACAGGGTCACGAGAATTACTTCCTGCTGGTGGTTGACGACTACTCGCGTTACACCACAGTCTTCCCCTTGCGCAGCAAGGGTGACGTCACTGAGGTGTTGATCGGCAGGATCTGCGCTGCTCGTCTCCAGCTCAGAGAGAGTTTCGCCTCGGACTTTCCTGTTCTGCATCTGCACTCCGACAGAGGCAGTGAGTTTTCCTCTGACCTTCTGCGAGCCTTCTGTCGTGCACACGGCATCCGCCAAACGTTCACGCTTCCGGCCTCTCCATAGCAAAATGGGATTGCTGAGCGCCGCATTGGCATGGTCATGGATGTCGCTCGTACGTCCATGGTCCATGCGGCTGCTCCCCATTTTTTGTGGGCGTTTGCGGTTCAGTACGCGGCGCATCAGATCAACCTTCAGCCCCGGGTCTCCATGCCGTAGACCTCCCCTGCTTTGCGGTGGACCGGGAAGGTTGGCGATGCGTCTGCGTTCCGTGTCTGGGGATCTCGGGCGTTTGTCCGCGACTTGTCTGCGGACAAGCTGTCCCCCCGTGCTGTTCCCTGTGTCTTCCTTGGCTCCCCCCCTGACGCGCCAGGTTGGCAGTTCTACCACCCCACCTCGCGACGTGTTCTGTCCTCCGAGGACGTCACGTTTGACGAGTCGGTTCCGTACTACCGTCTCTTCCCCTACCGCACTGCCTCCCTCCCCCCGCCGCCGCTCTTCCTCGCGCCAGGTCCCCCCCTCCGGTAGACCCCCTTCCCCCTCAAGGTCCTGCCCCCTCAGGTGTGTCCCAGGTAGATGCAGTCAAGTCTGTCGAGGTAGCTGTTGACTCTGGTGCTGCTAGGGGTGCTGAGCCTGCGTGTGCAGGGTCTGGGGGTGCTGAGCCTGCGAGTGCGGGGTCTGGGGGTGCTGAGCTTGGGGGTGCTGACTCTGGGGGAGCTGAGCCTGGGAGTGCTGAGACTTGGGGTGCTGAGACTGAGGGTGCGGAGCCTGGGGGTGCGGAGCCTGAGGGTGCTGGGCCTGCTCGTGTGGCGTCTGGCGGTACTGGGCCTGGAGGTCCTTCGGGTGCTTCGTCCCGGAGGGAGCTGCTCTCTCCACAAGAGCTGCGCGAGTGGTTTGCTCGGCGCTGGAGCCGTGCTGCTGGAGCTGGAGGTACTGCTGGTGTTGAAGGTTCTACTGCTGCTGAGGGTGCTGGTGCCACGGGTCCCGGAGGTGCTCGTACCGGGGGTACTGGAGCTGCTGGGCCTGCGGTTGCTCCTGGTGCTGGAGCTAGTGGTGCTGCTGGAGTAGGTGCTACTGGAGGTGCTAGAGCTGGAGCTGCTCCGTCTTCTGGTGGTCCGACTGGAGCTGGAGGTGCTGGGGGTGTTGGCGCTGGAGGTGCTGCTGGCGCTAGTTCTTCTTAGGGTGCTGGAGTTGGCGCTGCTGGAGCTGGTGGTGCTACTGGCACTGGTGCTGCCGTTGGGGGTACTAGTGCTGTTCCTGCTGGTTCAAGGGGCACTGCACCGTTGCGGCCATACTTCGTTCCGCTCCTTGAGCAGGTTCTTGGTCTTCCGTCCTCTCTTGGTCGTGCTCCTCTCTTAGAGTGTCCGCCGCATGTCCAGTCCGAGTCACAGTTACAGCCAGCCTCCCCACTGCCTGCTACCTCTCCCTACACTGGTCCTACTAGAGGTCTTACGGAGCGTCGTGAGCCTGCGTGTCGTCCTGCGTCGCCTGTTCGTGCTGCTCGCACGAGTGGTCGTGGTTCGCATCAGCGTCCTCTGCCTGTCCCCGGCACGCACCGGATGTCTCTGCGTCCTTCCACTGCTCCGCTGCGTGCCCCTTTGCCTTCTCCTCCCGAGTCCTCTCTTCCTGCTCTTGCTGACCCAGAGTCGGACTCCCTTCGTGCTGCCAGTCCTACTGTCACGCGTCTCCTTGCTACTGTCGTCACTAACCCTTCCTTTGAGTCCACTGCTGCGTCTGCCTTAGTTGCTGAGCTTGTCGACTTCGCTGCTCACTGTCGTCTTGTTGCTGAGTCTGCGTCTGTCTATCCTCCATCCGTCGGGGGTGAGTGTGCTCTTAGCACGGACGTCCTTGAGGACAGGCAGGAGGAGTTCCAGTGTTTTTCTGCTGCTTTGCCTCATCTTGTGTCCATGCTCATTGCCCCTGAGGGAGACCCGGATGCACCAGACATCCCGACTCCTCGATCGTACGCTGAGGCGATCGAGGGTCCCTACTCCTCACAGTGGCAGTCAGCCATGGATGCAGAGATGGCTTCCTGGAAGTCCACAGGCACCTACGTCGACGAGGTTCCCCCACCTGGGGCGAACATCGTCAGTGACATGTGGATTTTCAAGGTGAAGCGGCCGCCGGGTTCTCCGCCTGTCTTCAAGGCGCGTAACATGGCTCGAGGCTTTAGTCAGCGGTAACGGGTTGACTACTTTCAGACCTTCTCCCCCACCTCGAAGATGACCACTCTTCAGGTGCTTCTGCACATAGCCGCTCAGCGCGACTACGAGCTTCACTCTCTTGACTTCAGCACAGCTTTCTTGCATGGCAGCCTGTACGAGGAGATCAGGCTGCGCCGCCCACCTGGCTTCAGTGGGTCTTTTCTTCCTGGTACCCAGTGGAGCCTCCGTTGGCCAGTCTACGGTCTCCGCCTGGCGCCCCGTGGTGGCACGACACACTGAGGACTACGCTTGTGGCTCTTGGGTTTGCTCCTTCTACTGCCGACCCGTCGCTGTTTCTGTGCACCGACACCTCTTTGTCGCCGTTCTACATCCTCGTGTACGTCGACGACTTGGTCTTTGCCACAGCTGACACTGCTGGACTCGCCCACGTGAAGTCCGAGCTGCAGAAGAGACACACGTGCACAGACCTGGGTGAACTGCGCAGCTACCTTGGCTTGCAGATCACCCGGGACAGAGCACAGCGCACCATTACCCTGACTCAGTCACACATGGTGCAGCAGGTCCTTCAGCGCTTCGACTTCACGTACTCATCACCTCAGGCCACTCCTCTGTCTACTCGCCACTCGCTCTCAGCTCTGCCTTCGGATGAGTCCGTAGAGCCGAGTGGCCCGTACCCAGAGCTTGTTGGCTGCCTCATGTATCTGATGACCTGCACTCGACCTGACCTTGCATACTCTCTTAGCATCTTGGCACGCTATGTTGCTCCTGGGAGACACCAACCAGAGCACATGGCTGCAGCGAAGAGGGTGTTGCGCTATTTGTGCAGTACGTCGGGCATGGGGCTAGTGCTTGGAGGGCTGCGTTAAGTGGTCCTCACAGGTCACGCAGACGCTTCTTGGGCTGACGACCAGGCTACGCAGCGGTCGTCACAGGGTTACACCTTCATCCTTGGTTCCGGCTCTGTTTCGTGGCGGTCTACCCGCTCGTCTTCTGTTCTCGGCTCCAGCTGTGAGGCTGAGATCTACGCAGGGGCCATGGCTGCATAAGAGCTACGCTGGCTCACCTACTTGCTGACTGACCTAGGAGAGCCGCTTCATTCTCCTCCGGTTCTGTACGTAGACAACAAGGCCATGCTGGCCTTGTGTCGGGAGCACAGACTGGAGCACAGAACGAAGCACATTGCTCTTTGCTACTTTCTTGCTCATGAGCTGCAGCAGCGTGGTCAGCTGCGCCTTGCTTACGTGGCCTCTGAGGCCAACACTGCTGATATCTTTACGAAGGCACTGTGAAATTGAACGAGGAATGAATGAGAATGAAGGAGGGGTTTGACTAGCAGCAATGAGGATACATATAGCAAACTCTAGATGGGTTGTACTCGCTATAGAGCACCCTACAACAGGCTAGAGAATAACATTCTGAGAGGCACTTCTGCCTTGTGATCATCAGCGCTGTTGTACGATGCCAGGTCTTGTGCCTACTTGGCCTCACTTGCTCACTTCTTGACCTTGCTTGTACTATGATCTTTCTATACCTGCACTTGCTTGTTTACCTTTATATATGATCTTGCATGTGAACTGGCCTTGTGGCCTTGAACTTGTGCTCGTAATGTGTGGTGACGTTGTGATCCACCCTAAGCTTGCTTTGCTTTGCTTGACTGGTCTTGTGACCCCTTGTTCTCCCCCACTTTGCCTATGGGGGTGTGTCTGACTTGTATGACTTAGCGTGTGTAGGCTATAGTGGGGTAGCACATATGGGGTACAACACATTTCTAGGTTTGTACTTGTACCCAACCATTCCTCATTTCTTCACAAAAACGTGTCCAGTCTCAGAGCCAGGTCCGCTGTCTGGCGCATCAGGTTCTGTTTTAGCTGGTTGGTCTACGTAAGTATTTTCTCGATCCTTCTGGTCGTGAAACAGGTGAGCATAGCCTCTGGATCTTTTGCACCCACCCCTCCCTCCATCACCGGCATGTATAGCAGCTCCTTGCTCCACAGGAATGAACATTTCTCTGTCGTAACTTTGTTGGCTGACATAAATGTGTGTGACAGCTTTGTGATCACCCCCCAGGTTTGTGCAGGGGGCGGGTACACCTGTGCTTGAGACCGGTAGGATGTACCCATCCATCACTGCTCTTCTTGCTTTTATCGGAAAGATACTATGGCTGCCATAACGACATCTTCCCCACAATCTGTTCCAGCGCCTTGTCCTAGGTCGGCTGACAGCTCCGACTCGATGTGACCCAGATACCAAGGAGCTTCTCTGCTTCGTCTGCGCCGGCCAATCTGAAGCCATCGGAGTGCCAAATTTTTTTGCCAATATTGGCCCCCACAGAGAGCACTACCAACTTTTATTTGTTGGTCGCCAGCCCCAAAATGCCTTCAAATTACTCGAGTATTTCCTCAGCCTTATCAATCTGCTGTTTCCTCTGCAGCAGGAGGGTGGTATCGTCAGCATACCCAATGTAGGCCAGCCGCTGTCCAACACTGCTGATAAGGGTGATACCAGTTTTCCGCTTCTCCACCTTCTGTGATAACGGCTCCACTATACAGAGGAACAGGTAGGGAGCAAAGGGGCACCCCTGCCTGACTCCAGATACCACATCCACCGCTTCCCCCAGCCATCCGTTGATTAGCAAGCTTGTGCGTATGTTTTCGTGCAGGCCCTTCAACCAGCTAACAAAATGTTCCGAGAAGCCCATCTTCCTGAGGGCCTCGAAGGTGAAATCCTAGGACACCAAGTCAAAAGCCATCTAGAAGTCCACCAGCAGCATGTACCAGTTTTCCCTGCCATTTTTGGCTGCATCGATGACATCAGCCACCAGCCCAACCGTGTCAAAGACTCGTCTCCCATGTATGAATCCGAACTGCTACTTTGAAATCACTTTATGCAGAACCTTTTGATTCTGCTCACCAGAACATACAACAGTACTTGTAGCTGATGTTTGATAAGGTTATTGGCCAATAATTCTCCAGTTGCTATTTTGCTCCTTTTTTATGCAGGAGAATAATTACGGCATCCTTGATGCTGGTTGGAAATGTGGCCATGGTAGTGAAGCTCTTTACCAGCTCCATGAGGTGTTTTCCCAACACATCCCATTGCTGCTCAAGAAGCTCCTTTGGGAGTCCGTCCTTCCCTAGGGTTTTGTTGCAGGCCATCTCTCGAAGAGCTCGCTTCACCTCTTCTTCTGTCCAGTCCTCCTACAGGCATTGCGCATCCGAGAAGCACTACATCTTTCCTGCCGTTGGGATCCAATTAGAGACCGTCATTCTTTTGTCTACACCAAAGAGACCACGGTAATGTTATAGTCACAGTTGGTTCAAATGTAACTAAAACAAAAAACAGAGTGCACAGTCAGATTTCTGCATAGCGAATTCAAATGTTCATAGCGATCTAAGCATAGCTTTAAATGACATGCTACAAAATGGATCTAGAGCTTCATAACGTCACCTACAAAAGGCAATTTAGATCGTATGATTTCATTAAGAATTGACGACGCAGCGTTAATTTGAACGAACAGCACTATAGCAACCACTATAATCTTAAAACACAAATTAGGAAGAGTTACGAGTTGGGAATGACTCCCAGCTCCTACAAACCCCAAAAGCCGATGTACAGTGATGTAGAACAGTGCCACACTGTCCCCAAACACGAGGGGTCTTGAAACTACCCATCACAAGGGTATCGGGTGAAATGTTACACTACACAAAGTAATGGAACTCTTCTCAAAATCTTGAGGTGTACCCTTTTCGCGGGCTTTGCGATCTCTTGAATCATGACACCAAGGCTCTGGTTCTTCATCATAAACTCATCCTTCAGTTCTTGATGGGTCTGCTGCACACACCTGCGATACGCGTAACGTTACATACGCACGACAAAATAGTAATCGTGCACAAGACACACGACAAAATAGAAACAGTGCACCAGACACAAACGACCGCGTGACACGCGACAAGCGATAACTCGTTATTGACTTGACACACACATTTGACATCATGACTCAACATTCACACACTATTATAAGCATGAAATATATATCACCCCATGCCCTCATACCATTCCAGGACACACGCATGCACGCATACGGACAACAAGCCGAGTGCATACCGTAGGGATGCATCAATAGGTAATAAAGTGCGAAGTGTCATGACTAAGATGACAGAGCTAGCTGTCCCGACCGGAATGTTTGCGGAGCTGAAGCAGATCTTGAAAGTGGCATCAAACAAACAAACATCCAACCTTTACCTAAATTGTACCCCTATAGTGCCTGCCATGCTACACTATAGTCAACTATAGTCCCCAGTCCGGCGTCCAGGCGCCCAGGACGCCTTCGAATCCCCATGTTGGCGTCAAGACGCCCAGGACGCCGACCAAGCCTTTAGAGCGGCGTCCCTCCTCCCAGGACGCCGACCAGACGCCCAGGTCGGTGTGTGGGCCCCCCGGGACGCCCAAGTAGTCGTGGCGACGCCCAGCTTGGCGTCCAGCTTCCCAGGACGCCGTCCAGGCGTCCGGGACACCAACCAGGCGTCCAGGGCAGCGTCCTCCTGCTCGGCGCCATCCAGCTTGGCGCCCTTGCAGTGGCCCCCGTGCCCACTGCTGCAGGTCGGCTGCAACCCTCGCACATCCGACCACAAGGTTGGCTCCGCCCAAGCGGGGACGGAGCCTTACAACGCTCCCGTTGACACATTCGCACACGCATACTCGTACAAACAGACGGCAGGATGCTGTGCAATGTGAAATTGCACCCAACACCATCTGCATGCAGGGAGGAAGACGCTGAGCTTGATTGCAGTAGTCAGCTGATGTCTCGTGCTTGCCCATCTACAGATGCACCATCTGCTCCTCCATCTCGCTGATGTATTGGTCGTCTGTGATTTGATATGCTGTCGTGATAAACTGCCATGCTCGGTGCCCGGTGTCCACGTGCCTCCGTCACGACATCATGGCAATTTGCACCACAGGTGAGCAGCAGCGCGAGATGACTGTGAAGGTCAGCAGGTACACGGTGCGAAACTCCGCACGCAGCTCATGGTTGCTCTCCAACAGCGTCTCCACGAAGCCGTTGGCGAAGCACATCAGCGGGCCATCTCCTGTTGGGGCTCGATGGCCTCCTTCCATGTGAGGAGGTTGTGGCGGCCGACCAGCAGGGGGTTGACCGTGATCTTGTCCGGCGTGAACTTGAAGTAGCTGTAGGTTGGCGCTATCTCACTCGCAATCACATGGGTCGCCGACGTCGGCGTCACGCTGCCTCGACGTCCACCGATGTCGCCTTGCAAGGAGCCAGCAGCCACCAACGAGTGCAACCCTCGCACCTGAACACTACAGACTTCACCTTTGGCCATCCAGAATACCCATCTTTGCCTCAACGTGCCACAGAAACTGCTGCCGACTTGGTCGCTGGCGTTGACGCCCTCGCCGACGCCGCCTTCGTTGTGCACCGGTTGAGGAGATGCAGGACGGGAAGGGTGTTCCTTTGCTCACTGCGCCCCGATGCCCAGCTCGATGACCTCCAACTAGAGGGTTTCACTCTTTGTGCACATTTACAGGCAAATTTGGCATAAGTTTCACTTGTAATGGTTCACAACAGAGGTTCAGAATGATTGCAACAGAGAGACTACATCAGAGCTAGCAAGCATGCCGGTCGACCTCTAGCGCAGCAGACGGCTTGCCAACATTGCAGGTCCACGGCGTGCCAACGCTGCAGCAAGGCGGCTACACAGTGTTGCACCCGCTTCGCAGGTGATCGCAGCTGGTTGGTGTCCTGTGCCCTGTTATGTGCACAGCGCAGACGCCAAGGCATACCACACCTAATCCGGGCAATGTTCTCATAGAACGTTCTTGCACACGTCACTATGTCTCTCTATAAGGTTCATTTTTGTTTCTATTGTAATCAATCCATCAATCAATTTCATTTCTTCAGTTACGGTATACCAAGCATACTGGTTTCTACTGTATATACTGTATTCAGTTTTCAACAAAGTCTGTATTCGGTTTACAATTATTCGGTTTACAATTATTTGGTTTGCAACTCTGTGCCTAGGCTCTCCCACAATCGCCTATTCTCTACATAATGATCGGCTCTGTTGGTGGTCGCATCATGCTGGCCGGGTGGCTACGTGACAGTTGACTGGTGGATGGGACGTATGGGTGGAGTAGACTGACATGGAATGACGGCTAACATACCAATGAGCAGGTAGGAGGAGGTGGGCGGTGATGGGTGTGAACATGTGGCTGATGTGAAATGGCTCGCAATATCGTGGGCGAAGTTTTGGAGTAAAGGGCAGGCAGAGGTTTTGAGTGTCGAGTAAAATCAGGTCGTCAAACTGGTGCTTGACTAGGCGGCGGTGGCGATTGGCGTTACGTTTAGCAATAATTTTAAAATGGCGTCTGCTGCTTGGGTTTGGGTGGTTTGTAAAATTTCGGCGAACTTTTGTGCGCGTGGGATTGGGTTGTCAGGGTTTGAGGTCATGGGTACTCTGGGGTTCCGTCCGTTGTTGAGGTAGAATGGTGATTGTTGTGTCGTGGCTGACGTGGAGTTGTTGTACGCGAACTCGATGAGTGGTAGTTGCTGCTCCAATGTTGCCAGGGCCGTTTCATATGGCTCGGATTAACTTCTCCATGGTTTGGTTTGTCCGTTCTATCTGACCATCGGTTTTGAGGTGATATATGATGAATTGAACCATAGTCGCATGCCGAACTGCTGCCACAAGTTACGCCAAATTTGCTGGTGAATTTTTTGTCTCGGTCGCTGACGATAGCTGCTGGTACTCCGTGCAGTCGAACGGCGGCGGAGATGAATAGTCGGGCGGTTTCTTTAGCTGAGATGGATTTATTGCATGCTACAAAACGAGCCATTTTTGTCAGCTGATCGACGACGACCATGATCGCATCGTTCCCACCTGCCCCAGCCGGTAATCCTGTGACAAAGTCTATTGTTACCTGCTGACAAGCACGCTCTGCTAGTGGTATCGGCAGCAACTGTCCTGCCGGCTTCTTTTGTGATGATTTCATGAGTTGGCATGTGGGACACGATGCCACGTATCGCTGTACGTCGGTGAGCATCTTGGGTCAGTAGTAATGTTGCTGCAGCTGTTGCTGTCTTTTCTCCACCCCAATATGCCCCAAGTAACTCCATCATGTGCCTCCTGAAGCAGTAACTCTTGTAGCAAGGTGTAGCCTAGTACCCAGATGCGGTCGGAGCCAGCTTCTTTGTTGTAAACCCCTCTTGCTGCTCCATACTGCTGCAAATTTCCTCCTATGAAAAATGGGCCTGTCTGGCAGCCGTGGGTAAAAAGTCATGTGAGCAATGGGCTAGTCTGGGTGAGTAGTATGGCATGTATCTAGGCAGTCGTGCGGGTCAGTGCGTCAGCAATGCTTGAGGCTCCTTTTTTATAGGTGACTGTGGAATGGAAGTTTGACTCGAGAAATTCGAGCCAACGGACCTCTCGTGGATTGAGGTGGGGCTTTGTATGGAGGTACTGTAGTAATTTGTGGTCCGTCCGTACTGTCACATCGGCGCCGGTCAAGTAACAGCGCCATACTTTGAATGCATGCACGATTGCGAGCATTTCGCAGTCGTGTATCGGGTAGTTCTTCTTGGGCGGATGCAGTTTTTGTGATTCGTATACGATGGCCTGTAATCCGTTGCCATAGCCTTGTAGCAGTACTACTCCGATGGCGATGTCGGTTGCGTCTGTAATTACTTCAAATGGGCGTGTGGGTTAGGGATGCGTAGTACGGGCAGTGAACAGAGAATATTTTTCAAGGCAGAGAAGGCAGCATGCTCTTTTCCACCCCACGTAATTGCGACCCCCTTCCGCTGTATGTCTGTTAGTGGGGCAGTTAAGCATGCCATATCGGGGACGAGCCCGCGTACGTAATTTACGAACCCTTCAAAACTCTCCAGCTCTGTGATGTTTGTTGGGGGGTTCCAAGCTTTCACTGTGTCTAACTTCCCTGGGTCGATCTCAACCCCAGCCTCTGAAATAAGGCGACCTTAGAGATGGTATCCCGAGGTCAATGTGGCTAATTAGACGCAGTCAACTGCACGTGGTCGACTTGGCGTCTGTGCTGTGCGCGTGGCGGTGGACGTCGCACCAACCGACTACGAGAACCAGTGAAGTAGGTGCGCTGCTGTCATGTGGGTGCAACACTGGATAGCCGCCTTGCTGCAGCGTTGGCACTTCATCGATTTGTAGCGTTGGTGAGCCGCCTTTCTACTGCAATGGAGAGGTGCGGACATTGCAGCGCTGGAACGCAGTCGACCGTGCTGCGTTGGAGGTCAGCCTGCTTATGCGGTCGGTAGACTTGCATCTGATGTAGTCTACTTTGCCAACTTTTTTTCTACTATTGTGTGATTCTCTTGCTAGGGGAACTCGTGCCCTTTTGTCCCGTGAACACGCAACTGCTAGAGAAACACGCAAGGAACGCTGCGATCACTCACACAACCGTGCCTTCCCTGTAGTCTAGCTCCCGTTGTAGAGTTAATCTCCACATTAACTATCACACACTTATCAAAAAGCGTCCTTCAAGCTTTGTTCGTAGTCAACTGAAACGTCGCCGGCGCGTTGGTCAGCCCGAATGGCATAACTATGTACTCGTATGACCCCGTACCTAGTTCTGAAAGCTATCTTGGCACAGACTGTCAGTTGGACTCTAATCTGGTGGTAATCGCCACGTAAGTTGATTTTCGAGAACACCCAGGCTGTTTGCAGTTGGTCAATTAGTTAGTCGACGCGGGGAATGGGGTATTGACTGTTAACCGTTCCAGTGCACGGTAGTCGATGCATATGCAAAAACCTCTCTTTTTTCGGTGTGAACAATATCAGAGGAGTGAACGGCGACGAACTCCGTTGAATGAACATTTTCTCCAGTAAGTAATCAAGCTGCTTCCTCAGTTCGTCTAGCTCAGGCTGTGTCAGTCGGAACTGTCGTTGTACAGTTGGTTATGCGGTGGTTGTGCGCTCGCTCAGGTGGCAGTCCCTCCGGAAAATCGTCAGGGAAAATCATTGGGTAGCGTTTGTCCAACTTGGCGAATTCCTCCCTTCATGGAAATTCGTTTCTACGCGATACGTCGGCGGAATGCTACCCGAGTCTGCGCTAGTACGCTAGCAGTACAACACTAGTCCAACACTGTTCGAGCCATAACTTTGTAGTGGCAGAACTTTTCGTGAGGCAACTTGGCTTTTTTTAGAGCTCTTGGGGCGAGCTTCGATAGAGAGAATTCTCAGCTTAAACCGATTGACGGTCTGCACGATACGCTGCGCGACGTTTAAGGTGCTCTTGCTATTTTGGCTAAGTCATTCTTGACCCTTCTCTCCACAAACTCGGACCCGAGGATAGGGGCTGGTCTTGTACCAGGCACCCAAGGACCCTTGGAGCTGATCCCGAGGAGAGGTTTTAAGTTTGATTAAGTCTTAGTAGCTAGAGTTTATTAGGCCATTACACCAACAGCGATCGGAGCAAGAATGAGAAAGATATTATCGTGGGAAATTTTTGTGATGTGGCAACTTTGGGAATTTGTGGGGTGACTCAATATGGGGTATAGACTTTTGGGGTTTAAGGAATTCGTCACCATCACTATAGTTGCTGCTAAGTGGATGGGAGATGCCAAGCCAGGTTGGCAAGTATAGCCAAGTTGGGTGAGGTGGAATTGAGAGGTTGGGAAGTATGGGATGAAGGTTGGGTTCCTATAGGTTGGGTTCTTGATAGCATATGGGATTTTCCTGGTTGGGACTCCTTAGGGACCTTCTCTCTCGTCCTCCTCATCCCCTCCTACCTGGTTTCTAGCTACTCGAATATGCGGAGATAACTGCTACAACGGGAGCTAGACTACGGGCTAGGCACGGGTGCTCGTGTGATCTCTGCGTTCGTTAGTCCTTAGTCGTTTTCCTTGTGCACACACTACTTGCTAGTTCACGGGGAAAATTGGCAAGAGTTCCACTAGGAAAAGTTCAGAACAATGATACAATGAAGTTGGCATAGCAAGACTACATCAGAGCAAGCATTCAGGTCGGCCAACTGCCAGCGCAGCTTGGTCGACCGCGTTCCAGCACGACTTGGTTGACCGCGCTCCAGCAAGGCAAGGTCGACGGCGTGCCAACGTCGCAGGTTGACAGCGTGCCAGCATTGCTTGCGCAGAACAGCAGTGCACCCGCTTCGCAGGTGCGCGCAGATGATTGGCGTGCAGAGTCTCGTCACCTGCACAGCGCACACACCACGTCAACCTCGTGCTGACGACTGCTTCTGATCGGCCACATCGACCTCCGGATACCACCACCGAGGTTGGGCTCGCCAACTTCGCCTGGGCGACCGTCGCACTCCTCCGCAGCACTTCGTCACCCAGGTAACCTGGTCGACCAGGTAACCACGTCGACCAGCTGCTCCCGAAGTTGGCGTCACGAAGTTGACGCCCCGCTACTCGACGCCCCGCTACTCGACGCCCAACTGCTCGGCGTCCTGAGTCGAGGTCGATGTCGGCCCCTCCTTCGTCGACCACCAGGTCCAGTCGACCACCCGCAGGTCGACCAGCAGTCCGTCACCCGACCACCGAAGTCGGCTTCCCCAAGTTGATGTCACCAAGTTGACGTCCTCCGCAGGTCGACTCCCAAGTCAACCCCCCCCGAAGTCGGCGCCACCCTGGAGTCGGCGCCCGTGCAGTGATCCCCGTGCAGGTCGACCTCCTCGTCAACCAGCTGGCCCACTGCTGCAGGTCGGCTGCTCCCCTTACCCCGACCACGATGTCGGCTCCGCCCAAGCGAGGACGAGGCCAACACACAACTCCCGTTGACAGAATATTCTTTGTGGTTCTTGTGTGAACAATTGTGATTGAGTTAAGTTTCAGCTACAGCATATCCCTTAGGGCGCCAAAAATCAGAACTCAAGAAATGCTTCATCTTTTGATACGGTTCAAATTGGAGCTTGTAGCCACGGTTTAGAGCTACAACATATCCAACATTGGAATGCTTGTCAACGACGTTTCTTGTGAAGTCGGCAATTCTGTCCGGAAACTTAGTCCAATGATTTTGAGATATTTCGGCCCATAATCTTCATATACTCCGTCCTTCATCTCTAACACAATGCATGGCTGGAAACACCTGGCGGGCTCTAGCAACAGCAGCCGTTGTCTTGCACAGCCAGCAGCAGCTGCCCCGTAGTAAGCCGGGGATGAATCTCTCGCAGCTCAAGCAAGGCCTGAATCTTCTGCCCTTGATCCAGTTTTGCTCATAACTCTTATTAACCTCAATGCACACCACACTATGATGTTTACGTCTTCACCCACGCTGTTGTGTTTCACTCCCCCTGAAACTAGCAGGTACACTCATATCAATGGTGCAATATGGGCTGGCCTATAACAGATATTCTAGTAAGATTACTATTATTATCCCTATTAAAATAGCCATTAAGACAGCAGCTGCTGGAGCACGACTGCAGCAATTGTTGGTGAACTGCAGGGGCGACCAGCTGCAGTCGCCAACCACCAAAAGACTTCTCCTCACTTCCCTTATCTTGCTTGCTAATGGAACAGTAGGTTTTCTCATGATCTTGATGTCTTGACTGCCTTGTTGATGAACTTCAAAAGTGAAAATGAACTCCCGAATAATTGTTCTTGTGACCAGGGTTCCCCAAAATGACGTCACCAAGTAGACGTCCTCCGCAGGTCGACTCCCAAGTCGACCCCCCCGAAGTCGGCGCCACCCTGGAGTCGGCGCCCGTGCAGTGATCCCCGTGCAAGTCGACCTCCTCGTCAACCATCTGGCCCACTGCTGCAGGTCGGCTGCTCCCCTCACCCCGACCACGATGTCGGCTCCGCCCAAGCAAGAACGGGGCCAACACACAACTCCCGTTGATACTCCCCTGCCGCGTTCACGCTTGGGCCCCCAGCCCACACGGCAGTACTCCTCGGAGAAACGCTCGTCGACGTGCACCCAACACACAGCACGCCGGTCACCGCACCAGCCATGCAAGAGGGCATGGCACCTACTGCTGCACGGCGTCAACTTCGTCGCCCACGTTGGCCAAGCGCACCTGGCCGATGGCGACGGAGCACCGGCTGAAGGCCGGATAGTGCAGCGCCTTCGTCGGCCGGCTGCTCAGCGGTCGGGATGTACTGCAGCGAGAACTTCCCATGCTTCACCATGTGCTGCAGCCAGGCCTGTCGCCGCTCCATGTGCTTGAGGTTGCCTGTCAACCCCATGCCCTCGGCGACCGTGATGGCCGACTTGTTGTCCACGCGCAGGACAGTCGGCTTCCCGGCATCCAGCTGCCGGAACTCAGCGAGGAGGAAGCGAAGGCGGCGTCCCTCCTTGCCAGCTTCAGTGACCGCCACGTACTCCGACTCGGTCGACGACAACGTCGCGCACTTGATGCGCTGGCTCGACCAGGAGACTGCAGCCCCTCCGTAGACGAACACGTAGCCGCCCGTGCTCGTCCTGTTCTGCTTGTCACCAGCGTCGTCGGCGTCCACGTAGCCGACCAGCTCCAGCGATTCAGGTCCACCGCCGAACTCCAGGGCGGTGTCACGTGTGTTGGCGAGGTAGGCGAGGCAGCGGTCGACCTCGCGCCAGTGCTGGTCGCTCCTCACCGTGAGGCCGCTCCCCAGCTTGCTGCAGGCGAAGGCGATGTCCGGCCTCGTCGTCGTCGCCGCGAACTGCAGCGAGCCGACCTTCTGCCGGTACTCCTCCTCCTGCCGTTCCTGCGCCTCCTCGTCGTCGAAGGTGAGCTCGGCGTAGGCGCCGACCGAGACCGGCGTCTTCAGGGTGCGCTCGGTTTGCTCCTCGTCGATGAAGCGCCTACGCAGCTTGTCGGCGTAGCCCTGCTGGTGCAGCCACAGCTTCCCCGCCGACCTGTCGCGCACGATCTCCAGCCCGAGGTAGTTCTGCACCGGCGAGATCTCGCGCAGCTCGAAGGCGGCTTCCAGCAGCTCCTTCAGCTCCTTCAGCATCGCGGCGCTGCTGCTGGCGGCAAGCAGGTTGTCGACGTAGACCAGCACCCAGCAGGCCACGCCACCCTCGCCGACCTTGAATTAGAGAGCCTCGTCGACCTGGCTCTTCTTCCACCCGGCGCCGACCAGCACATCGTTGAGCGCCAAGTACCACAACAGCGGCGACTGCTTCAGCCCGTACAGGCTCTTCAGCAGCTTGCACACCCGGTCGGTTCCGTCGTTGAAGTAGTCCGGTTGGGACATGTACAGCACCCGATCGAGCTTGCTCTGCAGGAAGGCGTTCTTCATGTCGAGCTGCATCAGGTTAAGGTCGAGGACGGCGACGATGCTGAGGAAGATCCTCAGCGTGACGTAGCTGCCCACCGGCGCGAACGTCTCGTCGTAGTCGGCGCCGTACACCTGTGTGAAGCCCTTCACGACCAGCCTCGCCTTCTCACGCTCGACGATGTCGTCGACGTGGTACTTCGTCGTCAACACCCACCGGTTCTTCATGACGTTCACCCCCGGCGGGCGTTCGACCAGCTCCCAAGTGCCCATGTTGATGAGGCTGCGAATCTCCTCCTCCATGGCGGCCTTCACCGCCGGGCCCTTCCAGCTTGCCAATGCCTCTTTCACCATCATCGTCGAGATGTCCCAACGGTGCTCGGGGTCGGCTAGCATGTCGGGGTCGAGCTCTGGAAACTCCTCATCCTCCTCGGCGTTGTCGTACAGCAGGTCGTTGTCATCGTCATCCACGTCGTACACCGTGGTGAACGCCGCGGGGATGAAGAAGTCACGCGGCCTCCGAAGTCGGCCTGAACGTCGTGGTCCTGGTTGGACCTCCTCGGCGTCCCCTCCATCGTCGCCGTTGCTGCCCTTGGCGTTCTGCTGCACTCCATCCGGCGTCCCTGCCGACTTCTCCCCTGTGGTCGGCGTCCCAGCCGACTTCTCCCCTGTGATCGGCTCCCCTGCCGGCTGCTCGGTCGCCGACTGCTCCGTAGTCGGCTTCACGGCTGCCTGCTCCTTTGTCGGCCGCTGCTCCTCGACCTGCTTCTGGACCTGCTCCTCCCCTATCGACGTCGACTGCAAACCCACGTCGACCTGCCGCTCGTCACCTCGGCCACCGGCGATGCACCTGGCCGAAGGCGACGTCCGACTACTCCCCTCATCGCTGGAGGCCAACACCGAGGTCAGCCCATGCAGGTCGGCCACGAGGGGAGGGGCAGGGGTCAGAGGGGGAGGGGTAGGGGGGCGGACGTCCTCGACGTCCTCAGTAGCAAGCTCACCAACCTCGGCAAGCAGCGGCAGCGTCGCCGACGAGGTGTCAGAGGGCGGGGTGGACGACGAGCGGCCAAACACCGGCCCATGCTCCGTCTTCCACTCGGCCAGCGACATCTCCTTGTAGAACACCACGTCCAACGTGGTGACCACTCGGTCGGTGTCGACGTCGAGGAGCTCCCAGCCCTTGCTCGCCGCCGACACGCCAAGGTGCAGGCCCCACCTGGCCTTCGGCTTCAGCTTCCCACCACGCTGCTGCTCAGGGACAAGGAACTGCACCATGCAGCCCCACACCCGTGCCAGCGACAAGTCGGGCTTCTTCCCGGTCAGCAGCTGGTACGGCGTCGTCCCCGGCGGCAGCGCCGACCTCTCAAGGCAGTTGCGGACCCAGACGGCCTGCCGGAGAGCGAGGTGCCACCAGTGGTGCTGCACGCCCATGTGCAGCAGCATTGTCCGCACCGACTCCACCACCGTCCTCATCTCCCGCTCCGCCATGCCGTTCTGCTGCGGGGTGTATGGGCAGGTCACGTCGTGGACGATCCCCTTGCCGTTCACGAAGTCGGTGAACTGCTTCCCGAGGAACTCCCCTCCCCGGTTAGAGCGCAGCATCAACACCGACTTCTTCGTCTGCCGCTCAGCCACCGCCAGCCACTGCACGAACACCCGCAACGCATCTGACTTCTTGGCGACCGGCTTCACCCACACGTAGCGGGTCTTGCGGTCCTTCAGCAGCAAGAAGTACAGGCTGCTATCCTTGGCAGCCACGCAGAACGGCCCGCACAGGTCGATGTGCACGACGGCCAGCACGTCGTCGGCGTCAGAGCCTTGGTCGGGGAAGGTGTGCCGCGCCAGTTTCCCGCCGACGCACGTGACACACAGGGAGTCGGCGTCCATCGCCGACTTGAGGTCCAGCCCAATGGCGACCTCGTTCTTCGCCGAGCTCCGTATGGTGTCCATGCCGACATGTGCAAGCCGCGCATGCATCCGGTCCGGCGTCGACTTCGTCTTTGAGACGATCGCCCGCAGAGCCACAACCTCCGTCGTGGGCGACGTCGACCTTGTTGAGCACGGACGCAGGTCGGTGCAGAGGACACGCCCGGAGTACGTCGCCCGACCGAGCACCGCTCCGGCTGCAGAGACGAGCATCATTCCCTCTCCGTCCTCGTGCAGCTTCACGCCGTGCTCCTTCAGCTGGCCGGACGACAGCAGGTTGGCCCGCACACCCGGGACATACAGTACGTCGGGGATGAGTACCTGCTTCCCGGCCTCCCCTTGTAGGGCGACGGTGCCACGGCCCTGGACGTCCTGCAACGCCCCATTGAAGCCGCGCACATGCCTGATGGCGCCGCTCGGCTGCAGGTCGACGAAGGCTTCCTTCGTCCCCATCAGGTGGTGGGAGCAACCGCTGTCGAGCAGGACCACCGCCGGGTTCGCCTGCACAGCTGCCGCCATCGCCTGGAAGTCCTCTCCGGCCTCCGGCGCCAGCGAGACGGTCCGCTCCACGACGCTGACCAGCGAGCACGACGCCGTCTTGTCATCGCGCGCCTTGCCGCCAGCAGGGGAGTCGGCGTCCTTCGCCGAAGTCGACATCTTGGTCGACTGCTTCTCCTTGCGCGGCCGGTTTCCCTCTTCGACGAGGACGACGACTGCTCCACCTCCCGCGGCCGCCCTTGTCGTCGTCGTCGTCGGAGTCACTGCGGTCGGGACACTCGAAGGAGAGGTGATCGGGGCTGTGGCAGATCCAGCACTCTCGACGTCGACCTCCTCCTCCTCGACCGCCGTCCTTGGTCGACTTCTTCTCGACCTCCTTGGTCGACTTCCAGCCACCACTCCCGCCGCCACCACACTGTCCGCGCTGTCCTGGTTGGCCTCCTTGCTTCGCCGGGGCGACGAAGTTGGCCTGCGCCAAGAGTTCCTGTGATCGCTCAGCCTCCTGCATCGCCTCGTCCTGCAGGATGTACGAGGTCAGGTTGTCCTCATTGAGCGTCGCCCTTGTGCTCGGCGCCATTGACAGCCGCTTCAGGAGGTTATAGCTGCTAAAAAGTCCCTGCATGACATGGGTGATGTACGACGCCGTGGAGTACTGCGCGCCGGCCATCCTGATAGTTGCGAGAATTCGCCGGGCTCGGTTGCAGTAGTCAGTCGCTGTCTCCTCGTCACCCATACGCAGGTGCGTCAGCTGTCCCTCCAGCTGGGCGATGAACAGGTCGTCGGTGACCTGGTACGTCGACTCAATGAAGTGCCACGCCCGGTGGCCGGCGTCGATGTACTCCCGGCACCACTTTAAGGCGATCTGCACGCCCGGCGAGCAGCACCGCGAGATGATCGTGAAGGTCAACAGCTGCACGGCGCGAAACTCCGCCCGCAAGTCGGGGTGGTGCTCCCCCGGCGTCGCCACGGTCCCTCGGGCGAAGCCGATCAGCCCGGCCATCTCCAGCTGGGGCTCGATAGCTTCCTTCCAGGTGAGAATGTCGGGTCGACCGACCAGTGGGGGGGTGACTGAGATCCTGTCCGGCGTGAACTTGAAGTAGCCGTAGCTCGGCGCAATCCCGCCTGCCATCACCTGGGACGCCGACATCGGCGACAGCCCACTCCGTCGACCTCCGACGTCACCCTGCGAAGAGCCTGCAGCCGCCGACGACTGCATCCCTCGCGCCTGAACGCCGCCGACTTCACCGGCGTGTATCACACCTCTCTGCCTCGACGTGCCTCCAGCACTGCTGCCGACTTGACCACCACCGGCGTTGACGCCCACGTCGACGCCGCCTTCGTTGTTCACCGGACGAGGAGAGGCAGGTCGAGACGGGTGCTCCGTCGCCCACATGGAGCGGAGTCCAGCCTCGACGACCGCCCAGGGCAAGTCGCCATACTCGTTGGCCTCGTGCTTCCTCCTCGCGTTCTCCAACCGTGCCTCCAGGGAGTCCACCACCCCCGCGTCACCTACGGCTCCTACCATAGTGACTACCGCACAGTTGCCGTCCTGTAACTACGAAATAGGTAAGTGGTGTCTACGTCGACCTGACTGAAAGGTAAGTCGTGTGCCGTCCACGCTCACCGCACCATGCGGAGATAACTGCTACAACGGGAGCTAGACTACGAGCTAGGCACGGGTGCTCGTGTGATCTCTGCGTTCGTTAGTCCTTAGTCGTTTTCCTTGTGCACACACTACTTGCTAGTTCACGGGGAAAATTGGCAAGAGTTCCACTAGGAAAAGTTCAGAACAATGATACAATGAAGTTGGCATAGCAAGACTACATCAGAGCAAGCATTCAGGTCGGCCAACTGCCAGCGCAGCTTGGTCGACCGCGTTCCAGCACGACTTGGTCGACCGCGCTCCAGCAAGGCAAGGTCGACGGCGTGCCAACGTCGCAGGTTGACAGCGTGCCAGCGTTGCTTGTGCAGAACAGCAGTGCACCCGCTTCGCAGGTGCGCGCAGATGATTGGCGTGCAGAGTCTCGTCACCTGCACAGCGCACACACCACGTCAACCTCGTGCTGACGACTGCTTCTGATCGGCCACGTCGACCTCGGGATACCACCACCGAGGTCGGGCTCGCCAACTTCGCCTGGGCGACCGTCGCACTCCTCCGCAGCACTTCGTCACCCAGGTAACCTGGTCGACCGGGTAACCACGTCGACCAGCTGCTCCCGAAGTTGGCGTCACGAAGTTGACGCCCCGCTACTCGACGCCCAACTGCTCGGTGTCCTGAGTCGAGGTCGATGTCGGCCCCTCCTTCGTCGACCACCAGGTCCAGTCGACCACCCGCAGGTCGACCAGCAGTCCGTCACCCGACCACCGAAGTCGGCTTCCCCAAGTTGATGTCACCAAGTTGACGTCCTCCGCAGGTCGACTCCCAAGTCGACCCCCCCCCGAAGTCGGCGCCACCCTGGAGTCAGCGCCCGTGCAGTGATCCCCGTGCAGGTCGACCTCCTCATCAACCAGCTGGCCCACTGCTGCAGGTCGGCTGCTCCCCTCACCCCGACCACGATGTCGGCTCCGCCCAAGCGAGGACGGGGCCAACACACAACTCCCGTTGACAGAATATTCTTTGTGGTTCTTGTGTGAACAATTGTGATTGAGTTAAGTTTCAGCTACAGCATATCCCTTAGGGCGCCAAAATTCAGAACTCAAGAAATGCTTCATCTTTTGATACGAAGTTATGCTTCATCTTTTGTTGTTTTCCCAGGTTGGAAAAATAGAACCAGAGGTTGTTTACCAACCTACCACCTGCTGTTTTGTCTAGCCAGGTTGGTTCTGTTGCTTGGAATTATTTGGGATCATCCCTGGTTGTTCCCAGGTTTATTCCCAAGGTCCTTGCTAGCTAGAACTACTTATTCCTTCTCTGTTTGTACCTGGATATACTCAATTTGATTCAAGCGAATTCCTTCCTTCCTGGAATTTCGTTTCTACGCGTTGCAACGGCGGAATGCTACCCGAGTCAACGCTAGTACGCTAGCACTCCAACACTAGGCAAACGCTGTCCGAGCCATAACTTCGTAATGGCAGAACCGGTTCCACGCCCTTATTCTGGTTGAATCGAAGCGGGACTTTCGTTATGGCATATTTCGCAAGGTTGGTGAAGATAGATTCAATGTAGCCATGTCATACCAAATGTCTGCTAGCAAAATAATTCAGCTAAAAAAAACCATTAATTTTACAATATAACAATGCATTTTCCCAATCAGTGTCGGATGCTTTATGTCCTATATCCTGGCAATGCAAGTATGTTCAACAAGGTTGTGGATAAAACCTGCCACGTTGTTTGTTATAACTTTGCACAATATTTTCATGCGAAGCAACTCGGGTCCTTCATATTTTGTACCCGTTGAAAAGGGACGCCTTTATTTGTAGAGTTTATATCACGCTAGGGTGTTATACCCGGGGAATTACAGTAAACATTCATGCCAAATACACATGGGTACCGTCATTATGGGCATTTTTAACGCCCTTTGGTTGGCTTCGAGTGCAGCCAGCTCTTGAGGCCATCACCTATCGAGCCATCGCGCACAAATGAACTCACACCAGACTGTGAACCATGCGGCCTCTTAGCCTCCCTCCTGCTGTCTCCAAATGACACAGCAAAAGGATCCCTAGTTTAACTACCCTTGTTGCTTTCACTCTCTTCTTCTGTGGCACTCTCCCACTCATCCTCCTTGTCGGGGCAGTGCTTGGCAATGAGGGCACTGAGGCGGTATGCCACATCCTTCATAGTGGGTCGCCGTGTGCCAGGAGACTTGATGCAGTCCAGAGCCAGGTCTGCAAGTTCCACTATAGCCTCTTCACTTGCCGCCGGCATCTTGCTGTCCCTCAGCTCTTCTAGCTCATATGTCTCCACCAGCTTCATAGCCTGGAAGGGGTTTATAAAAGAAAGGGTGATGGAAAGCAGCATGCTAAGTATGGAAGACGGTGGAAGGCAGCAAGATGACAAAAACATTACTGTACAAATGAGTGGTAGCACAAAAGTGAAGTACGGATAAATGAGTGGCCATTAGATCCATTTGAGATCCGATGGACATTAACATTATCTTAAATGCACTATTTTTATTTGTTTTTTAGCAAACTCAAATCTTGGATAACACACTTACCCATTTGCATATGTGCGTTCTTGTGTTGACTTGGGGCGACTTTCCACTCAGCAGCTCAAGAAGCACGACTCCAAAGCTGCAAGCAATCATGCATTTAATATAAGAGGGAAAAAGATGGAGAAAAAAAGAGAGAGAGGTACAGGGTACATGTATTTAGCATAACCTGGATATTAAGAGAAACAGGGGCGCAGAAGTGTAACGTGTTGTGGAAAGGAACAAGCATACTGACCTGAACACGTCACTCTTGGCTGTGATGACATTGGTGCGGTTGTAATCCGGATCCACATAGCCCGGAGTGCCAGCAACTCGCGTGGCATCAGCATCGCCGTGAGTGAGGCGCTTGAGCAGCCCAAATTCAGCCACCTTGGCTTGCATGTCTTCAGTCACAAGAATGTTGGCGGGCTTGATGTTGCGGTGAACGATGGGCGTGTCAAACCCGTGCAGGTACGCCAAGCCCTCTGCTGCTCCCAGTGCCAGGCGCAGCCTCTGGCGTAGAGACAGCGGACCTGGGCCATGCAATGAGTATACCATGTAGTGAGAAAAACAAACAACATATGGATGATAGGTTTGTGGGTGATGGTGTCATGCTGTGCAAGAAAATTAATAATAATGTAAACAAAAGGCGCGTGGCAACCATAGTGCAAACTCACGCTTGGTCTTGTGGATATGGTACTCCATGTCCCTATTGCCTATGAAATCGTACACGAGGATCTGCTCCTGCTTGCCTGTCTCCACGTTCTGGTCCAGGCAAAAGCCCAGCAGGCGCACGAGGTGTGTGTGGTGGAGAGAGGCCATGGCTCGCACCTGTAGTGAGAACACAAGACAGGCAATGACGCACATGGCCATGGAATGGCGGGCATTCAGTTCGCAGGTCAGCAGTTGTCACATGAACATGGATCACAATGCAGGGGGATGTGCATGGATTTAAGCTGGAGGTCAGCATTTTGAAGAACACAATGTGGCCCCGAATTAGAATGTTAGCATTCTGAGCAACAAAAAATATTCCTAGAATCTAAATCACTACACCACTGGGATAAAAGCGTTTTTTAAGTAGTGAGCGCGTCCATTATCCCCTAGGCAAGCGTGCTTGTAACCATTTCTCAGTATCAATCGGGGGATCCCCAGTGCACGTCTACTGGCACCCCCCCCCAACCCCTCACCCCTCACTGGGATGCCTTAGGACACGGTACAGTGGCAACAACACATGGGCGCCAGTATGTGCGCATATGAAGTTTCGAGTCGGAAACCTTTGCTCTGCTATCACGTCAGAATTTAAGCTACTGCACAACTAGGATGGAATGGTTGTTAAGGAGCGGGTGAGTGCATCCATAAACCCCATGCAAGAGTGCTTGTAAACCTTCCCTGGGATCAATCGAGGATTCACAGTGCATGTGTTCTGACAAGTACTGATTTTTTTGTCCTCACCTCCGTTTCGAAGTCGTTGGTCATGATGGTGGATCGCTTGATGGCCCACAGCTGGCCCTGTGGAGAGCAGCCTTTGTATACAATGCCAAAGCCACCCTTGCCCAGCACATTGTCCTCCGACCAGTTGTTGGTGGCCCTTAGCATCTGCTGCAGCGAGAATTTCTCGCACACATCCAGCCCCTCCCACTTCTCTGCACACAGAAAAATTCCAGACTAGAGGTGTGAGGGACTAAGGATGTAGATGCGTGGACAGAGCATGAGAAAAGAGTGGAGCCGAGCATGAGGGCAGAGTAGAGGCGAGCATGAGGGCAGAGTAGAGGCGAGCATGAGGGCAGAGTAGAGGCGAGCATGAGGGCAGAGTAGAGGCGAGCATGAGGGCAGAGTAGAGGCGAGCATGAGGGCAGAGTACAGGCGAGCATGAGGGCAGAGTAGAGGCGAGCATGAGGGCAGAGTACAGGCGAGCATGAGGGCAGAGTACAGGCGAGCATGAGGGCAGAGTAGAGACGAGCATGAGGGCAGAGTAGAGACGAGCATGAGGGCAGAGTAGAGGCGAGCATGAGGGCAGAGTAGAGGCGAGCATGAGGGCAGAGTAGAGGCGAGCATGAGGGCAGAGTACAGGCGAGCATGAGGGCAGAGTAGAGGCGAGCATGAGGGCAGAGTAGAGGCGAGCATGAGAAAATAATACAGGCGAGCATGAGGGCAGAGTAGAGGCGAGCATGAGGGCAGAGTAGAGGCGAGCATGAGGGCAGAGTAGAGGCGAGCATGAGGGCAGAGTAGAGGCGAGCATGAGAAAATAATACAGGCGAGCATGAGGGCAGAGTAGAGGCGAGCATGAGGGCAGAGTAGAGGTGAGCATGAGGGCAGAGGAGAGGCGAGCATGAGGGCAGAGTAGAGGCGAGCATGAGGGCAGAGTACAGTCGAGCATGAGGGCAGAGTAGAGGCGAGCATGAGGGCAGAGTAGAGGCGAGCATGAGGGCAGAGTACAGGCGAGCATGAGGGCAGAGTAGAGGCGAGCATGAGGGCAGAGTAGAGGCGAGCATGAGGGCAGAGTAGAGGCGAGCATGAGAAAATAATACAAGCGAGCATGAGGGCAGAGTAGAGGCGAGCATGAGGGCAGAGTAGAGGCGAGCATGAGGGCAGAGTACTGGCGAGCATGAGGGCAGAGTAGAGGCGAGCATGAGGGCAGAGTAGAGGCGAGCATGAGAAAATAATACAGGCGAGCATGAGGGCAGAGTAGAGGCGAGCATGAGGGCAGAGTAGAGGCGAGCATGAGGGCAGAGTAGAGGCGAGCATGAGGGCAGAGTAGAGGCGAGCATGAGAAAATAATACAGGCGAGCATGAGGGCAGAGTAGAGGCGAGCATGAGGGCAGAGTAGAGGTGAGCATGAGGGCAGAGTAGAGGCGAGCATGAGGGCAAAGTAGAGGCGAGCATGAGGGCAGAGTACAGTCGAGCATGAGGGCAGAGTAGAGGCGAGCATGAGGGCAGAGTAGAGGCGAGCATGAGGGCAGAGTACAGGCGAGCATGAGGGCAGAGTAGAGGCGAGCATGAGGGCAGAGTAGAGGCGAGCATGAGGGCAGAGTAGAGGCGAGCATGAGAAAATAATACAAGCGAGCATGAGGGCAGAGTAGAGGCGAGCATGAGGGCAGAGTAGAGGCGAGCATGAGGGCAGAGTACAGGCGAGCATGAGGGCAGAGTAGAGGCGAGCATGAGGGCAGAGTAGAGGTGAGCATGAGGGCAGAGTACAGGCGAGCATGAGGGCAGAGTACAGGCGAGCATGAGGGCAGAGTACAGGCGAGCATGAGGGTAGAGTAGAGGCGAGCATGAGGGCAGAGTAGAGGCGAGCATGAGGGCAGAGTACAGGCGAGCATGAGGGCAGAGTACAGGCGAGCATGAGGGCAGAGTAGAGGCGAGCATGAGGGCAGAGTACAGGCGAGCATGAGAAAATAATACAGGCGAGCATGAGGGCAGAGTACAGGCGAGCATGAGGGTAGAGTAGAGGCGAGCATGAGGGCAGAGTAGAGGCGAGCATGAGGGCAGAGTACAGGTGAGCATGAGGGCAGAGTAGAGGCGAGCATGAGGGCAGAGTAGAGGCGAGCATGAGGGCAGAGTAGAGGCGAGCATGAGGGCAGAGTAGAGGCGAGCATGAGGGCAGAGTAGAGGCGAGCATGAGGGCAGAGTAGAGGCGAGCATGAGGGAGATGGAATGGAAGTGAAGAAGGGTTGAGGGGCTCTCACTCGGTCCGCGGGGCCACACCAGCCATGCGACCACCGCGGCCAGCAGGGAGAAGCCAGCAAAGCAGCCCAGAACAATGCCAACTATGGCACCCGTTGACAGAGACGACACTGCCACGGAATGGGACGTAAAGGAGAATTGTGGCGGTTAGGGGGTGTTGTCGAGGCGAAGAAAGGAGTGATAATGACAACAGCCAGATGAGTTTTGAGACGTCTTTAGGAACACAGGCTCATAGACAGAGATGACACTGCCAAGGCAAGGAATGGAAATGGGGCGGTGATACGCGTGTGTATAGCAGAAGCTACTTGAAACGTAGCTATTGGTGTAGAACATAGGAATGATGTAGCAGTATGGAGCTGTAAGAAGGAATCAAGGGGTACCAGTTGTGGTGGAGGGTTACCAGTGGTGGTGCTGGTGGTGGAGTGCACGATGGCGCATGTGGAGGAGCCGTTGCCCGAGTTGACAGTGCTGTACCCGGCATCACAGAGGCACGTGAAGTTGGTGGGGGAGGCGGGGGCAGCCGGCACACACGACCCATGGCCGTCACACGGGCCAAGGTCAGTCATGCTGCAAAACGCCTGGCAGGCTGCCTTGCTGCGCTGGGCGGCGTTGGGCGAGCACTTCTTGCTTGGGGTGAGGGTTAGGCAGTTGCCCGACAGACTCACCCTCGCCGTCTTGCCCGACTTCGCCACGGATGAACTTTGAGCAAGATTGCCGCACTTGCCACCATAATTTTGCCATGCAGAGGTGTCCCTTATATACAAGTTGTTGGGCTCGCTGGCTTCGGTGGGGCAGGCCTTGCAGCCGGCAGCAAAGAGCACCCCATCTCCAAAGAAGAAGTTGTGAGCCAAGTTGATGAGGACATTGCCATCCGTCGCTATGTTTTCAAAGTCACGGTTGATGCGCCCATACAGGCTGTTGCCACTCACATCACTGCGGGCAGCACATGAGAATCATGGAGGGCAGAAAATGATATTGAATGTTTGGTTGCAAAATGTCCTACCAGAAAATGATGTCAAAGCTGAGTGCATAATACTGTCGGTGCAATGCCCACATCGAAAGTGCGAGCTCTCATGGATGGTACTGAGAATGGTGTATGCACGGTAGGCTCACATGTGGCTGATGCACGTGTCAAAGAAGCAGTCAGGCAGGGGTCCATAGAGGTAGTTGTTGCTGATCATGCTGCCAGCAGCACAGCACACAACATGCCGAACCGTGGGTCACACACCCATACAGAATGGCAAACACACAAAAGTGAAACTATTTCCCCAAACATCCCATACATCAGCTATTACACCCATACATTTCAACAATCTCCAAAATCATGAAAACATGAGGAGTAAGTCCCTCGGCTGGCAAAAACATTAAATTAAAAAAAAAAAAAAAAAAAAAATCATGTGTTGCTCACAAGCGCCACAGCCAGGGCAGCGAGCACAGGACAGTTGGCAGAGGGCCTTCAATCTTGTTGTTGTCCAACCAGCTGGGTGAGCAGACAGAGCAGTGGCAGGAATGAAGGCGGGAATGGTTGCATAAAGAGCAAGGGGTGGAGTGGGGATGACACAGGTGATGTTTGCGTGTTTTGGTCTTTTGTATTCATTTCATGGCGTGGAAGTTTGCTAGGTTTCGTATAGAACCGACGTATTACAAGCTTGTGCTTGTGATGCCTGTATGTTGTTTGAAAAATGTATGAGGAAAGCACATAGCACCCTTACATCTGTTCAAGATTCTCCAGTCGACTGATGGCATCTGGTAGACTGCCACTCAGATGGTTGTTGGCCAAGTAGCTGGCGGGCAATGGCAATGGCAGGGGGACAGAGCGATGTATTTGAAGGGTAATAGCAATGACAGGGGGAGACAGCAAGGAGTAGCTGAAGAGCAATAGCTGAAGTAGCGGAAGAGCAAGAGCTATGGCAGGGAGATATTCCAATGAGAAGCAGCGAATGCAAGAGGAGTGCAGGCTGGTGCAGGAGTACCACCGGGCAGAGGTAGGAACATGTGATGGGCACTTAGAAAGGGGATCCCTACTCACATGAGGCTTACATGTATGTCAGATTCCTCATGGTGAAGATGGCTGAAGGGATGGTGCCAGTTAGCAGGTTGTTGTTGAGAAAACTGCAGAGCAGGGAATAGCAACGGGGTACATTGGTTGGAAGTGCAAATCAAGCATATGTAGATGCGTGTGCGCATAGGCTGCCACTGCTACCTTTCTCCTGCCATTGGCTGCGTGCCACTACAAAGGTTCGACGGTGACTTTTGTACACGACATCCCACCTTGTTCAGATGGGAATAGCTCCATGAGTATGTGCTCATGGCAGGCATTATGGCTTGTTGTGGCACAAGAAGAGAAGCCTTACATGCCAATGAGGTTGGTGAGGGTGGAGATGGAGTCGGGGATCGACCCTGTGAAGTTGTTGCCGCTGAGATTTCTGCGCCACAACACAGGCGAGGCAGCAGCGAGATAGCCTCTCGTGAGTGGGGTGAACGCAACAGCTTACTATGGGTGCAATGCACTATATGCGAAAATGAGCATTTGAACCAACCCGACCTGGCCCGATTTGGGCCAGCCGGGCGGGTACTGGGTCGGGTCAGCTCCATTCTTCCCGGGTTGGGGTTTCCATAAACCCGACCCAAAGGACCGGGACAAGCCTGGCAAGCCCCCGGGTCAGGTACAGAAACCTGCTTTCACCCACGCTCTGCACGGATCTGGCAACGGAATGCGAGTATGATTTGCATCCATCGACTTTTGACAATTTATATCTTGTTTTTTTTTATTAATATTATTTGAAAATTTCAGTCGAAGTTTTTCACCAAGATACAATACTTTTCCAGACCAAATTTATCAAAAGTTGGGTGAAACATCGTACGTGATTTTTTCGCCCAAAATATGAAATAAAACGGCACAATTTTGCACCCTGGTGGTGCTAAGGCCAAGATTGAGCAAGCGTTGTTTAGAGTGGGAAAAGGAGGAAAAGAGCGTGAGAAGGCTTATTTACATCTGTTCACAGCTGACGTTCCAACGTGAGAAGTCTGGTAAGGAGCCCGTGAAGTCATTTCCTCCCAGACCACTGCCCAATTCAAAGGGAGACGAAGATTCCAGGGGCATGAAAGTTAACCACGAAGAGACAGTATTGCACCAGGCACACACAATGGTGGCGACACACACAGTGGTGGCAGCACACAGTGGTTCTTCTTACAGCATGCGAAGAGAATGTGAGACTGTGAGAGTCCGTGGGAGTTCCCCAGAAAGAGAGTTGTTGAATAGATCCCTGCGTTCGGAAATTAAAGGGAAGGCTGGATGCAGCAGTTGGAAAACCAAGCATACTGCCAACCAAAGCACATGAATGCATTGTGACCTCTACGAAACGGCTTATGAGTCAACTCAAATGCATTCATTCATGTGCTTTGGCACTCAAAAATTGACTCATCACACATGAATGCACCGTGGCATCGGCTAGGCCAACAACAATCTTGAGGGATGCTTGAGAGGTGCAGGTAGAAACATCCAAAGCAGGTAGCATGCAACCTCCTGATATGGTGTTTGGCAGTGGAGCACAGTACTTGCAAAATACCATTTGACATATCAGGGATAATAGTATCTACTTTTGTATCCATACTCAGACCTTCACCCTTTCTTTCATTGAGAGAAAGACAAGGTGGAATGAAAAGAATCTTCTGAAACAAGTGTACTGGGGCTACTTACAGCCAGTACAAGTTGGGTAGCCGAAGTAGGCCGGACGGGATGGTTCCATGGAAATTGTTGCTGCTGAGATATCTGCACAATAGTATCAAGAGACTCAAATTTACCTGAGATATTCAAGCACAAGGCTAAACAGATCCTCAACCCTGCTACAGCTTGCAGCAGTGCAACTTACATGCCACTCAGGTAGACAAGCTTGGTCAATTCGCGGGGGATAGTCCCTGTGAAACTGTTGTTGGCCAAGTTCCTGCCATGCCATGGCCATTTTGACTGCGATTGCCATTCGAGTTGTTCAGGTAGTTGCTGTTGGAAGTACTGCAAGAAATGGCAGCAGTTACTTCATCAGTGCAACCTGCCTTTGTTTGAGTGAGGTCACGCATGGATGGATCACAGGCATGAATAAAAGGCTCCTCTGTGCAGTTCGGCTGGATTCAATCCAAACGACAGCGTGCCGGCTCGGCTCGGCACTTTGTTTTGCTTGTGTTTTTGCTCCTTTAGTGCACCTCGCTTTTGTTCAAGGCCACGAGTGGATGGTCTTACAGGATAGAAAGGAACTCCTGGCGCATAATAAAATCTGGGAAGGTTCCTGTGAAATGGTTGTTTCCAAAATTCCTGAATGAGGCATAGGGCATGGCAGGGGAATACTGAAACAAAAACATAGGAAAGCACGCATTCATTTGCTCATGTACAGGCCACAGCATGTGTGCTCTGGAACTTGCACAGGAATGCAGGAAAACAGTTGTGAATTGTGAGCAGATTTTTGAACACCTATTTGGTTCGACTCGAAATTTTTTGCTGAAAGTGTTCAACCCGAACGTGTTCGAGTTCGGGCCGAATATGTTCGATTTGGATGGTCTTTTCTGACGCGCCGCCTTGAACCTCCAACATGTTCGAGTTCGAAAACGACCTGCGCGAACTTCAACGTGTTCGCGATTAAAACCAGCGAGCATTGGCTGCGCTGGTTTGCAATTTAGGGTTGCAGAAATTAGATTGAGATAATTTCGATCTCAATCACTCTAGCTAATGGTTAGTAAGTAATAGCTTAGGCACTACGTAGCCACTTACATATGCCATGAAGTGCGTGGATTAGGTTTAGCGCCATGAAGTGCGCAGATTAGGTTTAGCGCCATGAAGTGCGTCGATTAGGTTTAGCGCCATGAAGTGCGCAGATTAGGTTTAGCGCCATGATGTGCGCAGATTAGGTTTAGCGCCATGAAGTGCGCAGATTAGGTTTAGTGCCATGAAGTGCGCAGATTAGGTTTAGCGCCATGATGTGCGCAGATTAGGTCTAGCGCCATGATGTGCGCAGATTAGGTCTAGCGCCATGATGTGCGCAGATTAGGTTTAGCGCCATGATATACGCAGATTAGGTTTAGTGCCATGATGTGCGCGGATTGGGTTTATCGTAATTGTGGGAGGTAGCGTGTGAAGTGAGTGTGTGTTTGCTCGAGTCAGCAGGCCTGGTTGGGTTTGGGAGGTGCATTGTGGTACGGTGGGTTTTGGATGGGAGGTTGGCTGGGCAAAAATTGCAAAAAGACTGTTACGATAGAATCGAAACAGTGAAGCGCAAAAATTTGGTAGCGGAAACCCCCCAAGATGTGTTTACAGTAAATATTCTAGTAAATTTGGTAGCGGAAACATATTGGAGTTCATGATGAGACTTGAAATGTTCAGGAGAACATCTGAGTGTTCGGCTCTGAAGGCAAACTCTCTAACATGCATTTTCTGCAATACTGTTCGGTAAATCTGACATGTTCGGAAAGCTTCGAGTCAAACGTGTTAGGATTCGTGCGTCGCTCATGCATATAGTTGTGAAGATATGAGTTTTTTCAAGTGCATACACTTAGGGCTTGTAGAATCGCCGCACCTAAAAATTAGGCCACTAGCCAAATGGCCGAATTGGCGAAAGTAGCCGTTTGCGAAAATTACAAAGACACTCACAACCAGTGTTAATTTCACCAATTAAAATTGAATTTGATGGCCGTTTTGAAAGTCGACTCGTATCCGACACCATGTCGACTCCAATTCGGCCAAGTAGTCGACACCCTGAGCGACTATCACGTACGACGCCGCACGGTCTCGCAGAACGACTGAAATAGTTGTCCTGTCCAATCAGAGTTTTCGCCGTCAAATGTGCGACCCTGTCGCACATACGTTCCTACTGTAGCAACTGCTAATTTTACAACTTTTTTAAACTGGCCTGGAATTCGGCCCTCAAACCGGTTAAGTTGGCGAATCTGCAATTAGTGACTGTAAATGTGACGACACGAAATCGACCATGTTAGTCTTAAAACGTACTAAGCTAGCTACTAACAAGCTTTAGGTGGCACTAGAACTCTCTCCTCGGGGTCACCTCCGAGGTCCTTGGGTGCGTGACCGAGGCCAGCCCCTATCCAAGGGTCAGAGTGTGGAGAGAGAGAGTCGTAGCAACAGCTAAAGTGTAGTAGCGACCATTGCTTCCTTGGCGTTGTCAAAAGAATTAACTATAGCAGCGTACTTGCAACAGGCACAGGGGAAGTCCTTTACTCAAGTTATATACTAAAAACAGCAAGAACACACAATAATATATTAGCACTCACATCTCTACGACGCCGCACGGTCTCGCAGAATGACTGAAATATTTGTCCTGTCCAATCAGAGTTTTCGCCGTCAAATGTGCAACCCCGTCGCACATACGTTCCTACTTTAGCAACTGCTAATTTTACAACTTTTTGAAACTGGCCTGAAATTCGGCCCTCAAACATGTTAAGTTTGCAAATCTGCAATTAGTGACTGTAAATGTGACGACACGAAGTCAACCAATCCGTCGACTTTCGCGAAATAAATGTCGACCATCTGGTCCACGTGAAACCGGCCAAAAGCAGATTTCACATATTTGCGGGGATTTGATACGCCCTTATGCATACAGCAAGCGCTCATCCAGCATGAATTGGACGAATACAAGGCTGCGTGAATTGATAACAGAAGCGCAGGCACACACATACTCAGGTAAACTTAAAACAAGGGTCACAACGCTTACTGTTACTGCATTCCACCCACCTAATTAGGTTCCATGAAAGGGGGGGTTGTTGCATTGATGAGTTGAGAGATGGATTGAGTAGACTCACAGGCTGAAGAGGTCATTGATTGCTGTAAAGGACGCGGGAAGCACACCAGAGAAGTTGTTGTAATCGATCGATCTGCATGGCCAGTATTGGCGAGAGAGTCCTACCTCAGATGTTGCAGGCAGCCAAAGTGGACCAAGCGAAGCGATGGAAAGCAAGGAGAGGGGAGGGCCAGATGAGGTGCTGAAGAGGGGAGAGCACTCACATCTCTTGGAGCCATGTCATCTGAGCTACCACGTCAAGGCCTGAGCTTATACTGTTGGAAGAAATGTCCCTGTCAAGTGGAGCCCAGGCACATGCATGCGCGCGCACGCACACACGCACGCGCGCGCACACACACAAACACACACATACACACACACACACACATGCAACTAAGGTCAAACGAGGCAGAGAAATCCAATTAATTGTTCATGCAATAGTTTCATATAGTGGGGGCAGGGAGAGGTATAGGAGGGGAGCTCAGCTTGGGGAAGAGACATACAGACGATTCATCCCAGTGAGGCGAGTGAAGGTGCTGGGGATGGCTCCTGTGAACAGATTGTGGGACAGTTGACTGCAGCCAGAGTAGTCGTACGGGAATCATTGCAGATTAGTAAGGGAGTGACACAAGATTTGTGTTGGGGGCTAGACAGATAGTGCAGGTGGCGAATAGACATGGAAGCTTAAAATGAGTTTTTTAAAAATGGGCAAACACTTGGGTGTCTCACAGGTCAGTAAGGTTGGGCAGTTCCCCCAGTTGTGGTGGAATGGGGCCACTAAAGCTATTGTAGCCGAGCATTCTGGATAGGCAGACAGGACATGACAGGTAGGCAGACAAATATTTCGACATTTTGTTGTCACCCCTAAAGAGAGGTGCGATGTGATGTTTGGAAAAAAGGGGAAGTTTAGACCAAAGGATGCGAGGCCACGGGGATAAGCGGGGCAAGAAATGGGGGGGGGGGGGGGGGGGGGGGGATGAGGAAGCTAATGGTGAAATCGGGACAGGAGAGAAGGGATGCAAGAGTGTAGTGGGTGGGATGAAGGAAAGAGAAGGGCAGTGAAAGTGAAAACGATGTAGAGATTATAACAATGCAGATAAAGGAGCGAGAGTGGGGGGGAGATCTATGCTGGGATGTAGAGAGAAATATGGGGTGGGTGTTGCGGCTTGGCATGGCAGGGTAAGGCAGGAAGTCATGAGACAACTTTGTCAGGATGTTGGTGGGCGCCTCCTTCTAAAGGAGTGCATGGGTACTATAACAACGTGCAGCTCCATATGATGGCTTTCTACACGATTGGCTGAAGGCATCAAGGCTAACAGTGGCAGTGCCGCCAGAGGTTGCTGCCTTATGCAAAAGCAGCATGAAGGAAAAGACAGAAGCTGAATCATGCAAATGTACTGATCATGAAGGTACAGGAAGTAGAATGTGCTGGGGTTAGGCTTGTGAAGCTGGGGCAGTAGACAGTGGGAAGAGAAACATACATTGACTGGATGCTGGTGGCAAATGCAGGGGGTATTGTGCCAGACAGTAGATTCCAAGACAGGCCTCTGCAGTAGAGGGGGGGGAACAAGTGGTGTACTGAGTGGGGAAGGCATGCGGGGGATATAGACAAGGACAATAGGAGAGAAGCGCGAGGTCACAGGAAGCTTACATTGAAGTTAGCTCTGTTAGGGCGGAGAATGCTGCTGGAATTGTTCCTTCACATTTGTTGACTCCCAAATTTCTTATAAGAAGGGAATAAAAATGACTGCGTTTTTCATAGGGCTGAGAAGGTAACCTGGGTGGATAAGAACCTTGGGGTTGTATTGGATGAAGATTTGTGAACGGTTGTGCACTTTGGATGCATATGTTTTTGAACAGTGTGGTGTGGAGAGGGGGGTGGAAGAGGAGGAGGGTGGTTAGCAGCTCAAGACTCAAGTGGAGTTTTACTTTTTTCTTTTGTTTTGGACGAGCTTTAAAGAGCTCGTCAAAATGTCTGGGTTTACGAACCCTCTTGAGAAGGGAAAACTCCACCAGTTTTGCTCGACTCGACTCTCAAAGGTAAGTCGAGTAAAGCTAGACTAGACATTTCCCCATGCCGATTGTAAGTAGATGTACTTTATGTACTTGGATCCTTTTGGCCTTCCTTCATTTGCTTACTTGCCCTGAACTTATACTCGTTAGATGTGTTAGCAACTAATGTCTCTCAGTGCTTCTGAAGTTCCCTTGTCAGAGCTCATGAATGTTCATAGAACTTCATACCACTATTGTGACCCAATCACACCCCACCCTCCATAATTTGCCAAAAAACTGCAGAAGAACCACCTCGTTAAAGAAATTGATGTGACTATAACGAAGGTTGGATCAAACAGAACTCGAACTTGTTAACGTGCGACTCAAACACAAAACCTGTGGCTGCCAAATTCGGTTTGACAGTTTGACTTTGACTCGTTACTTTCTCAAGCTTGTGTTCAGAGATGAAGGAACTGCTGCAGGTGAGGCACAACCAGAAGTCCGAGCCTTAGGCTCAGCTCGTCTCTTGACTTGGGCAAGTCGTTTCGTTGAGCCGATCCGCCGCTTTTGTATACTTCAGATGCTGGAATCCCTTTGGAGAATTCTCAGAAGAAATTTCATTCGAGTCGATCCGCCACTTTTCAATATTTCGAATCTTCACACTTGAGCCAAGCTGGATTGTCAAGTTACCAGCTCATTGGCACTCAACGATGCATATCTATCTAATGAGCCGCCAACAGGACCATCGATCTTAAGGCTTCTCAACAGGCCCCAGGCGGGCTCGAAAGAAATATTTAACAAGATTCAGCGCAGAAAATTTGCAACATTTGAAAAGGCTGCTGAACTAAACTCTTTTCTTTTTTCTGCCAGCAATCCTCAGGTTGCAAATTAGCATTTCTCAACCTCACCGTACACGTGCATCTTGGCGAGATTTTTACCTCGACTCGTTAAGGTGATGTTTCAGTTTTTGAATCAACTCAAAAATCGAATTATCACTGCTGAGCACTTTTCTTTTTTCTGGCAATAATTCTCATGCTGCTGTTAGCATTTCTCAACCTCGCCATATATGTGTATCTGGACGAGTTTTTTACCTTGACTCGTCTCTGGGCTCGTCTGCGGACGAGTGACGAGTGCTCAACTCGCAGCGAGTTTTACTCGACGAGTTGGAAAAACACGTCGCAAACTCGCTGGTTTCCGCAAACACGGCGCAGGAGGTTTGTGGGGCTCGAAGGACGAGTGCCTCTACTGATGTGTTGAGCAGAGGCACTCGTCGGGAGCTCTTTGATTGATGTCAATAATTGTTGAACATGTTGGGCAGAAATGTTTGTGTTCGCCTAGTGGGCGCATTTCGCTATTGCAATGTATTTGAGTTCGTTACACCCTGAATGGTTTGGGGGGGTGTGCACTGTGCAAATAAGAAAACACTGTTGCAACGGCTGTTAACATCAGAGACAGCGATGGTGTCACTAATCTTCAGCGCGAACACGTTTATGTTCAATGCGGCAAGGCATTCACAGCCGAACCAAACCGAACACGCTCAGTTAGAATATCAGTGTATATAACAGTGTGTTGATGGTATTGACATGATAGGCTTGGGCATATATGGCAACAACAATGGGGTTCATGCTGCTGCCAACAGCACAGCAGTGGGCCAGCATGAAGCTATGGTATAAAGAAACTGTATGGCAGCATGGCAGCGTGGCAGCATGGCAGGATGGTATGGCAAAACAGTTACTCACAGCTCTTGTAGATGGATCAGATTCGCCCAGCTATTGGTCAGATAGCCTTCCAGGTTGTTTCCGGTAACAGACCTGCAGAGTGTGGGAGCAGGCAACAAATGGATGCTTGAGTATTGAGTGGTGGGAGTCATGAGAAATAAGGGCAGGAATTACGAGTGCTTTTTCCCACCCTACCAGAGACAGCGATGCAGCGACAGAGACAGTGTGAGCGGGCCACGCCATGGTACGTTTATCCATTTGAACGAGGCGCACAAAGACAGAGACTGTGTGAGCGAGTCACTTCAACGAGACGCACTTGTACATGTCATCTGCTTTTCCAGCACCTCAACAGCGCTACTTCACTCACAAGCAAGTTGGAAACCTAAGCCGCTTAAATATAAAAGCCCATGGGCCACATTCCAAGCAAGCATGCTCGCTGCACACCCAAACACACTAACTCACAAGCTGGTGAGTTTTGCGAGCTGAGAGATGTCATCATTCAGCAATCGTCCTTGCCGGAATGAACCGTCTGCATTGAGGTTCCTGCACACAAGAAATGGCCGGCAAGAGTGAGCGCACTGAGACAAGCCCAATCACAACCGTTGCACATATGGTTGCCCAATTCTCGTGGGGAATGTGGCGTGCGGCAATGGTGGAGAACGAGATTAAAGCAGGAGGAGCTCACAGATACTGAAGGTTGGAGATTTGAGCAACCCAACCCGGAAACTCCACAGCACGAAGATAGGATAGATCCCTGCAGCAGGGGGGAAGGCAAGAGCATGTCTTGTCTTTTGAGGCGCCTCAAAAGCACGAAGATAGGATAGATCCCTGCAGCAGGGAGGAAGGCAAGGCAAGAGCATCTCCTGTCTAAAAGAGGTCCCTGCAGGCAGAAAAGCAAGAGCTTGTCACGTATACACGCCAATAGAGCTGCAGATATGCCAACAAAGGGAATGGAGAGGTGTTAATCGCGCACATGAATCAACTTGTTTTACCTGTCCAATAAGACCTGAGTGGAGCTTACAGTGCAGTGAGGGCAGTCATGTACTGAAACTCTCTGGGTATCTCCCCTGTTGCGTTGTTGAGCTTACTGACTTTCCTGCGCTCATGCACATGTAATCAGCAATAATGAGTGAACTACCATGGCCAATTGCGAGCTGGTATGGACCAAGTCACACGGTGACATGCAGATTAAAAGAAGGAACAAGGAGGAGACACCACCATACCATATGTTCTTGTATGCAGATTGAGAATAGAAAGAGGATGCCAAAAAAGTACGTTCTTGTATGGCGACGATGCTTACAGCTGCTGAAGGTTACTCAGGCGAGAAAGAACGTGCAGGGTGGACAAGTCCCCTGTGAAATGCGCCAAGCCCATTAGACCCCTGGGTGATGAGAAGGAAGTGAGGTTAGGAGAAGCCATTGATAGTAGCACGGGGATTTCTGCAAGGTATGCTGGAGCGATGTGGCATTCGGCGTGGGTGAGTGACAAATTGGAAAGCAGAGTGACAAATTGGAAAGCAGAGTGACGAATTGGAAAGCAGAGTGACACTGACATTAACTCCTTGCAGGCCTAGCATGCTTGTAGGAGGGAGAACGGTGTTTGCAGGGCGTACAGTGTTTGCAGGTTGGTGAGGGAGGAGAGCCAAGCCAGTCCGTCCAGAGTGCCAGTCAGCCTGCTGCCGGCCATTCCAAAAGCACTGAGCGCACACAGACGACGTCGTTCGCATCCAAGCAGAAGTTGAACACATGCAGGGTTCACGTGGCACATTTAATGGGAAATCGGAACACATGCCACTCACATGGGGTTTCGGGTTGAAGTGAAAGAACAGAAACTATATTGTGGAGTGAGCGACACGAGCAGGAGTTCTTGTAGAGTCGACTGGCAATGTGTGGCAAACGAAAAGGGACAGGAAATGACGAAGCATGTGGTGGAAGCGAAAACTAACCCAACTTGAGATTAAGTTGGGAGTGGGGATTGAGCTAGCGAGTGCAGGATCAGGGAGTGAAGAGGAGTGAAGCGTTGATGAGCATATTGGTTAAGCCTAGCCCAACAAAAAGCCACCCTGGTTTGGATCCATGGAAGAGCAGCACTCACAGGTGGGTGAGGCCGGTGAGACTGGCAAGGGATGGAATGGGCCCCTCGAGATCTATGTAGTCAGTCAGATCACTGTGGGATGGGAGTGCAGGAACAAGAGTGGAGAAGTCAAGAGAACAAGAGTGGAGAAGTCAAGAGAACAAAAAGTGGAGAAGTCAAGAGAACAAAAAGTGGAGAATTCAAGAGAACAATATTGGAAAAGGCAACAGAAACATAAAATATACTCTTGATATATGGTACTAGAAAGGTTAAGCTTTGCGAGGGAGGCATGCAAGGGCAAGACGAGGGTATGGTCAGTTGTGGCGTGGACAAGATGGAAGGACGGAGCATAACAAGGCTGGCAGATATTGCAAATATCACAAAGGGCATGGTGGAGGAAGAGGGTAGGTGGGTGGGTGGGTGGTGACGGACAGATATTGCAGACTGGCGAGAGAAGTGATGGAGGCAGGTATGGAGTCAGTGGGGGGAAGATTCACTTCAGAGAAAGGTATGGTGAAAGAAGAGGATGGGTGAGTGGTTACGGACAGGTATTGCAGAGCAGCGAGAGTAGTGATGGAGGCAGGAATGGAGCCAGTGGCTGGAGGATTCACTTCGAGGAAATTCTTTGCATCCCTGCCAGCCAACACACGCATGCATGCAAGCACGCAATATCAGCACCCATGCCCCAGTTCCCTCCCCCATTTCCCACCCCAGCTCCCTTCCCCAGCATCCAGTCCCCCCCCCCCCATTCCGCCACCCCACATCCTCCACTTTCAACCCACTCCCCTCCTTGTTCCGGTTGCGACTCCCTCCATGCTCCCGCACATAGTAAAATTCATCCATTCAATAAATATGGTTATTGAAATAGGAGCAGCCAATGGAAGGGTGAAACACTGAAACGCATGTGGGGCAACGGGGCACAAAGCCAATGAGGGGTAAAGAACGAAGGGTTGTTCGGAGGGAGGTGTAGTTTTGAGGCGCCTCAAAACGGGGCACAAGTCCAATGAGGAGAAGAACGATGGGTTGTTCGGAGGTGGTGGGGCAGGAAAACAGGGCAATTAGGGCAACGGACACCGAGGGTAGTGAAGGGCGGCAATGAGCCTCACAGGGAAATGAGGCTCACAGGGAAATGAGGCTCACAGGGAAATGAGGCTCACAGGGAAATGAGGCTCACAGGGAAATGAGCCTCACAGGGCACCGAGACTCACAGGGCAATGAGACTCACAGGGCAATGAGACTCACAGGGCAATGAGACTCACAGGGCAATGAGACTCACAGGGCAACGACTAGCCCTTTGGGGCTGCAGGTGACGCCATCCCATGCAGCGCACACAGTGGTGGCGTTGCTGTTGCTCGCCCAAATCCCCCACGCCTCCTTCAGCTGCAGCAGCACCTTCACTGCCGGCACAACGGGGAAATGGGAGCACATTTACCGCCAAAAAAAAAAAAAACGGGGCTTCACTGCCGACACATGCCGCGCCTGGGCGGTGTGACGTCGCACTTTGAAGGGCAGCCGGGTTTGCGCAATTTCTCTCTCTGCTCATGAGAAGTGAGTCATCGCGGAAAAGGTTTTCACCCTAAATTGCGGAAAACGGGGTTTTCTGCTGAAAAGCTTCCGAAAAATCTATGCTTACGTGGCAAAATATCTTCACGAACGTACGGTCGTACATACACATTGAACATGAAACTGTACATGTGCCACGTGGCATGCCAGGAAGGTTACATTGAAGTGACAATCAAGTATACGTTATGTTGCGTTCAGGTGTCCGCTTTGCATCGGAGATGTGTCTGAAATGTGTCGGAAAAGTTGCCGTAAACTCAACCCAACTTTCCGATGCTTTCGACCTTGACTTGAAAATTGCGGGAGCAGGTATCTTAAAAGTTACTTTTCTGCAAGTTTTTGGAAACAATCTCGCAATCCCTTTTCCGCGATGGTCTGAGTTGCGGACTCCGGACTCCCATTCGAAATGGGAGAATCATCCTGAGGAAGCACGCTGAGAGCCTTAACTGGACAAACCGACTCACGTTGCGAGTTTTCCATCGGAAAAATGTGAAACTGCCGAGTATTGGGGGGGGAGGGCGAGGGGTCCTTTTTTGAGTTGGGAGGCCGGTCATTTTCGATGATTGATGAGGTGAAATTCGCACTACCCTGCTTCTCGGCAGTTTACCATCGGATGTGCTGGGTTTATACCTGCAGATTGTCGAAAGCCTTTCTACTCGTTTTCTCCCCACCCCCCTCGATCACCATTTACCTCTATTAACAGTCGCGCACTGTACAGGTGGACCACAAACCATGGTTTACGTGGCGTTTCTGCTTGGGTGCTTACGAGCGTTTTCATTGGTCCGCTGTCTCAGACAAATATGGCGATAGATCGGGAGATGTGTGGGGCTTGTTGACAACCAACACAACGCACGAAATTTCTCCTCTGCGAGAAAATGTTGGTTGATTGTTGCCACGTCATCCAAGTATCGGTAACTCTTTATGTAACCAATTTGCAGTCATGCCATTTATGGAACAGTTTTACTATGTGCTTTGTTTTTGTTTGGGTGTTCGTTTTTGCTAACTTTTTTTTGTTACCACAAGAGTTTAATAATGTGTTCTTAACATTAATAATTTTTGTACACAGTTTCCAACATGTTATTATTATATAATGACTTGTTCAATTATACTAATGTTTGGATTACATTTCTCCATCGTGTAAAAACTATTGTTGTGAATGTGTACTGTATTTTGAGTACTGTTATGGTGATATTGTAGATGTAGTTACTGGTTTTATATGTGGTTTTGTTGTTTTAACATATACATGTTCACTGTCTTGTATCGAAGCTAGTTATTGAAAAGCAATTTTTGTTGTTTGTTTCTAAACATATAATTCTCTGCCAAAATGCCCCGCATCTCACGGTTCATCAATTCGCCAGCAGAACGCATTTCAGGTCCACAATTATTGGTGCATCTCGTATGAATCGTGCAGGAACGCTGTACACCGTATATTAAAAACATTGTACCTCAAGTCACCGCTTTGATCCTCATTATACCGCGCTGTCAAAGAGAGCCCTATTCGTGCGCGACTCCATCACTCCTCCCTCCACACTCCACCCATCCCTGAGATTCACTCCATAATTCACTCGACATCTAGGCAACTCTGTGTTCAGAAACGTGAATCTGGCTTCCATTGTAGAGATAACGCAACGACCGTTTATCGCCTTAGCAGCCGCGTCGCGCTAAGCTGCGACGAATCTGCAGCAGCTGAAGCAACGGCGCAACAAGCGACGTGACGCGGTAGCGAAAGGACCAGAGAGAGGGCACATACGTGTCCACGACGCGAAAAGGTGAACTCTCTGACGGCAATTTTACCTCCCTCCCTTTCACGAGCCTACCGCCCCACATAGTGCTCACGCCGTGTCAATCCTGAGTTGTAGATGCCGGCAACTGCATCAGGAAATCTGCGTTATACATTGACGTGGCGTGAACGAACATAGCATAAGGAAGCAGCATGTATGTTCTTTCCGCATTCTCTCTCTCTCGCCCTGCCGCATTCGCTCACTCTCGCTCTTCCGCATTCTCTCTCTCTCGCTCTGCCGCATTCTCTTGTCAAAATTAGAAGGAAGAAAGAGGATTGAACTAGCAAGAATGAGGATACAAATAGCAAACCCTAGAAGGGTTGTACTCGCTATAGAGCACCCCACTACAGGCTAGAACAATAAGATAATATTCTGACACACCCCCATAGCCAAAGTGGGGTGTAATCAGCAGAGCAGGCAAAGCAAAACAAGCTCAGGGTGGATCACAATGTCACCACACATTCTGAGCACAAGTTCAAGAAGAAATAGTTTAGAGTTCACAATTATAAGCAAAGCTAGTGGTAGTCACAACGGGCAAGTGAGGAGGAGGAGGGAGAGTGAGGGGAGAGGAGACAGGAGGCGACGGCTGAAGCTGCAGACACACGGGCAACAGGAGGCAGACTGGCACAGCGGCTACCGGACAGCGCCCGGACTACAGGGGTAACAGGCCCCGCGGCTTAAATAGCGGCGGACGGGCAACGGACCCACGGGCGGCTGGCACAGCTGGCTACGACTGGGCTACCGGGACAGCGCCCCGGACTACAGGTGCTGCTGACGACAAACTGGCAACCTCTGCTCATCCTCCCGCACACAGTCCCACCCCCCTGATACACACCCACTGCTACACCACTAGCTCTACTCCCACGCACCCCCCTAAAACCCTAAACCCAGTCTCCCACACAACCACCCCCCTCAGCGACAGCTGCAGCAGTGGGAGACGAAGGAGGAGGAGGAGAAAGGGAGGAAGGCACACCGGCCACCCCCATACCCGCCACCCCACAGCTCGCCCCTCAGGTCGCCACGACGGACGACGGGAAATGGGGGAAGGGGAGAAAGGGGGGGGGGGGGGGGGGGGGGGCCACCACGGACCCCTCAGGTCGCCACGACGGACGACGGGAAATGGTAGGGGGAGGGGGGGGGGGGGGGGGGGGGGGGAGAGTGGGGCCCACGACGGACCTGAGAGGAGAGCGGGGCCGCGACAAGGGGCGGGGCCGCTTCGAAGGGACGGGGCCGCGACGCAGGGCGGGGCCGCGACGTAGGGCGGGGCCGCGACAAGGGGCGGGGCCGCTTCGAAGGGACGGGGCCGCGACGCGGGCGGGGCCGTGTCGGTCGGGGCGGGGCCGCGACGTAGGGCAGACGCCCGCGAAGGTGGGGCGGGGCCGCGACGGTCGGGGCAGGGCCGCTTCGAGGGGCGGGGCCGCGACGCAGGGCGGGGCCGCGACATAGGGCGGGGCCGCGTCGAGGGGCGGGGCCGCGACGAAGGGCGGGGCCGCGACGTAGGGGAGAAGCCCGACGTAGGGCGGGGCCGCGACGTAGAGCAGACGCCCGCCGCACGCCTCGGGGCGCACAGCGGGCAAAGAACCGCCGCGCGCCCTAGGGCGCACGGCGGGCAGAAAACCGCCGCGCGCCTCGGGGCGCACGGCGGGAAGGAAAAAAATCGCCGCGCGCCTCGGGGCGCACGGCGGGAAGGAAAGGTAGCAGCGGAAGCAAGGTGGGGACACACCCACAGGATCGATCCAAGGGGATCGACCTGCTCTGATACCATGTCAAAATTAGAAGGAAGAAAGAGGATTGAACTAGCAAGAATGAGGATACAAATAGCAAACCCTAGAAGGGTTGTACTCGCTATAGAGCACCCCACTACAGGCTAGAACAATAAGATAATATTCTGACATCTCTCTCTCGCCCTGCCGCATTCTCTTTCTCGCCCTGCCGCATTCTCTCTCTCTCGTGCGCGCGCGCGCGCTCTGCCGCATTCTCTCTCACGCCCTGCCGCATTCTCTCTCTCTCGCTCTGCCGCATTCGCTCACTCTCGCTCTTCCGCATTCTCTCTCACTCTTGCTCTGCCGCATTCTCTCTCTCTCGCCCTGCCGCATTCGCTCACTCTCGCTCTTCCGCATTCTCTCTCTCTCTCGCTCTGCCGCATTCTCTCTCTCACGCCCTGCCGCATTCTCTCTCTCGCTCTGCCGCATTCTCTCTCTCTCTCGTGCGCGCGCGCGCGCTCTGCCGCATTCTCTCTCACGCCCCGCCGCATTCTCTCTCTCTCGCTCTGCCGCATTCGCTCACTCTCGCTCTTCCGCATTCTCTCTCACTCTTGCTCTGCCGCATTCTCTCTCTCTCTCTCTCTCTCTCTCTCTCTCTCTCTCTCTCTCTCTCTCTCTCTCTCTCTCTCTCTCTCTCTCTCTCTCTCTCGTGCGCGCGCGCGCGCTCTGCCGCATTCTCTCTCACGCCCTGCCGCATTCTCTCTCTCTCGCTCTGCCGCATTCGCTCACTCTCGCTCTTCCGCATTCTCTCTCACTCTTGCTCTGCCGCATTCTCTCTCTCTCTCTCTCTCTCTCTCTCTCTCTCTCTCTCTCTCTCTCTCTCTCTCTCTCTCTCTCTCTCTCTCTCGTGCGCACGCGCGCGCGCTCTGCCGCATTTGTGAAATAAGGAAAACAGGAATGGAAATGACTATGGAAGATTGGGTACAAATACAACCCTAGAAACCCTGTACCCCATATGTGCTACCCCACTATAGCCTACAGAAACTATGTCATATAAATCTGACACACCCCCATAGGCAAAGTGGGGGAGAACAAGAGGTCACAAGACCAGTCAAGCAAAGCAAAACAAGCTCAGGGTGGATCACAAAGTCACCACACAGTCCGAGCACAAGAGTAGGGCCAGAGGCCAGTTCACATACAGGAGTACAGACATATATATTAAACTAGACAAACAAGAGCAGGCATATATATATGTCACAGTACAAGTGAAGTCAAGAGGAGAGCAAGTGAGGCAAGACAGGCACAAGACCCAGCTGGGTGCAAAAGCGCTGATGGTCACAAGGCGCGAGTGCCTTGGTGAACACATCAGCAGTGTTGGCCTCAGAGGCCACGTACGCAAGTCGCAACTGACCACGCTGCTGCAGCTCACGAGCAAGGAAGTAGCGGAGAGCAATGTGCTTCGTTCTGTGCTCCAAGCGCTGCTCTCGACACAAGGCCAGCATGGCCTTGTTGTCTACGTACAGCACTGGAGGAGAACGAGGCGGCTCTCCAAGGTCAGTCAGCAGGTAGGTGAGCCAGCGAAGCTCCTGTGCAGCCATGGCCCCGGCGTAGATCTCAGCCTCACAACTGGAGCCGAGAACCGAAGACGAGCGAGTAGACCGCCACGAGACAGAGCCGGAACCAAGGCTGAAGGTGTAACCCTGTGACGACCGCTGCGTAGCCTGGTCGTCAGCCCAAGAAGCGTCCGCGTGGCCGGTAAGGACCACTGGACTCCGCCCTCCAAGCACTAGCCCCATGCCCGACGTGCTGCACAGGTAGCGCAATACCCTCTTCGCTGCAGCCATGTGCTCTGGTCTGTGTCTCCCAGGAGCAACATAGCGAGCAAGAATGCTCAGAGGGTATGCAAGGTCAGGTCGTGTGCAGGTCATCAGGTACATGAGGCAGCCAACAAGCTCTGCATACGGGCCACTCGACTCTACGGACTCATCCGAAGGCAGAGCTGAGAGCGAGTGGCGAGTAGGCAGAGGAGTGGCCTGAGGCGAGGAGTACGTGAAGCCGAAGCGCTGAAGGACCTGCTGCACCATGTGTGACTGAGTCAAGGTAATGGTGCGGCGTGCTCTATCCCGAGTGATCTGCAAGCCAAGGTAGCTGCGCAGTTCACCCAGGTCTGTGCACGTGTGTCTCTTCAGCAGCTCGGACTTCACGTAGGCGAGTCCAGCAGTGTCCGCTGTGGCAAAGACCAAGTCGTCGACGTACACGAGGATGTAGAACGGCGGCAGGGAAGTGTCGGTGCGAAGAAACAGCGACGGGTCAGCAGTAGAAGGAGCAAACCCAAGAGCCGCAAGCGTAGTCCTCAGCGTGTCGTGCCACTCACGCGGTGCCTGACGGAGACCGTAGACTGGCCGTCGGAGGCTCCACTGGGTGCCAGGAGGGAAAGTCCCAGTGAAGCCAGGTGGACGGCGAAGCCAGATCTCCTCGTGCAGGCTACCCTGCAAGAACGCAGTGCTGAAGTCGAGAGAGTGAAGCTCGTAGTCGCGCTGAGCGGCTATATGCAGCAGCACCCGAAGAGTAGTCATCTTCGGGGTGGGAGAGAAGGTCTGAAAGTAGTCAACTCCCTGCCGCTGACTGAAGCCACGAGCAACGTACCGTGCCTTGAAGACAGGTGGAGAGCCCAGCGGCCGCTTCACCCTGAAGATCCACATGCCACTGACGATGTTCGCCCCAGGAGGGGGAACCGCGTCAACATAGGTGCCTGTGGACTTCCAGGAAGCCATCTCTGCATCCATAGCTGCCTGCCACTGAGAGGAGTAGGGACCCTCTACGGCCTCCGCGTAAGAACGCGGAGTCGGGATGTCTAGTGCATCCGGGTCTCCCTCAGGGGCAAGCAGTACAGACGCGAGATGAGGTGAAGCAGCCGCTAGACACTGTAGCTCCTCCTGCCTGTCCTCTAGGACGTCCGTGCCAAGAGCACACTCACCCCCGACGGACGGAGGACAGACAGACGCAGACTCAGCAACAAGACTAGCAGCGTAGTCGAGACGACAGCGAGCAGCAAAGTCGACGAGCTCAGCGACTAGAGCAGACGCAGCAGTGGACTCAAAGGAGGGGTCAGTGACGACAGTAGCAAGCAGACGCGTGACAGTAGGACTGGCAGCACGAAGAGAGTCCGACGCAGGGTCGGCAAGCGCAGGAAGAGAGGACTCAGGAGGAGAAGGCAAGGGGGCACGCAGAGGAGCAGTGGACGGACGCAAAGACATCCGGTGCGTGCCAGGGACAGGAGGAGGACGCTGACGCGAACTGCGACCACTAGCGCGAGCAGCACGAACAGGCGACGCGGGACGAGACGCAGGCTCACGACGCTCAGCAAGACCTCCAGTAGGACCAGTGTAAGGAGAGGGAGCAGGCAGTGGAGAGGAAGGCTCCAGCAGGGACTGCGACTGGACAGGCGGTGGACCCTCTACTAGAGGAGAAAGACCAAGAACCTGCTGCAGGAGCGGAACGAAGTACGGCCGAGGCCGCGCGGCAGCTCCAGACTCAGCAGGGACAGCACCAGCACCCTCAGCGACAGCACCAGCGCCACCCACACCTCCAGCGGCAGGACCAGCAGCAGTAGACTCAGCACCAACGCCCTCAGCAGCTCCAGCTCCAGGAGGACCCGTAGGTCCAGCAGCTCCGGGACCGGCAGCACCCGCACCCTCGACGGTCGAAGAAGCTCCAGCTCCAGCCCCAGCAGCACCTCCAGACTCAGCAGCACGCCTCCAGCGGCGAGCGAACCACTCGCGCAGCTCCTGTGGAGAGAGGGGCTCCCGGCGAGACGCAGCAGCAGGAGAAACCCCAGGCTCAGCAGCTCCAGACGCAGCACCCCCAGGCTCAGTAGCTCTCAGCTCAGCACCCCCAGGCTCAGCAGCTCCCGACCCAGCACCCCCAGACCCAGCACCTCCAGGCACAGCACCCCCAGGCTCAGCACCCCCAGGCTCTGCACCCTCCGCAGTAGCACCCTCAGGCCCAGCACCCCCAGCAGTAGTACCCCCAGGCTCAGCACCCCCGCGCACAGCACCCCCAGAGCCAGCACCCCCAGGCTCAGCACCCGCAGCAGCACCAGAGTCACCAGTAACCTCGACCGGGTCAACGGCGTCTACCTGGGACACACCTGAGGGGGCAGGAACCTGAGGGGGGAGGGGGTCTACCGGGGGGGGAACCGGCACAAGGAAGTCCGGGGGAGGGGGGAGGGAAGGAGTGCGGTAGGGGAAGAGACGGTAGAAGGGGACTGACTCGTCGAACGTGACGTCCTGGGAGGACAGAACACGACGAGAGGAGGGGTGGTAAAACTGCCACCCTGGGGCGTCAGTGGGGAAGCCAAGGAAGACACAGGGAGCAGCACGAGGGGACAGCTTGTCCGCAGACAAGTCGCGGACAAACGCCCGAGATCCCCAGACACGGAACACAGACGCATCGCCAACCTTCCCCGTCCACAGCAAGGCTGGGGACATCGCAGGCCGAGAGACCCGGGGGGTGAAGGTTGAGCTGATGCGCCGCGTACCTCACCGCAAACGGCCACAGAAAATGGGGGGCAGCCGCATGCATCATGGACGTACGAGCGACATCCATGACCATGCCAATGCGGCGCTCAGCAATCCCATTTTGCTGTGGTGAGTCCGGAAGCGTGAAGGTCTGGCGGATCCCCCGTGCGCGACAGTAGTCTCGCAGAAGGCGAGAAGAGAACTCTCCGCCTCTGTCAGAGTGCAGACGCAGAACAGGAAAGTCCGAGCCGAAGCTCTTCCTGAGCTGGAGACGAGCCTCGCGGATCCAGTCGATCAGCACCTCAGTGACCTCACCCTTGCTGCGCAAGGGGAGGACTGAGGTGTAACGCGAGTAGTCGTCAACCACCAACAGGAAGTAGCGCTCGTAACCCTGCCCACGAACGGGGGCTGGGCCCCACACATCCATGTGAAGCGTCTGCAGGGGAGCCTCTGTCGGGGGGAAGTGGGAGGAGTGAGGAGTAGCCCGGAGGCGACCCTCGACACAGGGGACACAGGAAGGTCCTGGCCCGGAGGGGAGGGGAGGGAGAGACTGGGGAAGACCAAAGACAAGGACACGGGAAGCCATGCTCCGAAGACGGGGCAAGGAGGGGTGGCCAAGACGGTGGTGCCACAGGAGAGTCTCGTGAGACAGGAGGCGACAAGAACAGGGGGCAGACTCAGGACCTGACCGGGACGCAGCAGCAAGTACCTGACCCGACGCAGCCACCTGACCAGACGCAGGGACAAGAGGAGACTCAACGGTCAGGGTGTAGAGACTCGACCCCGGCCGACGCGAGAACGTGGCCAGGTGTCGGCCTGTGCGTGCCTCCGTGCAGTGGGTCACCCGCTGACTCGCAGGAGTGAACTGGTGAACACCCCCATCCTGCAGGTCCGCTCCACTCACCAAGTTCGTGGAGAACGAGGGAAGGTACAGACCCGACAGGGTGCCCGAAGGGGCAGCCGGACACGGGAGGACAGTGGAGAAGTGAGACAGGACAGGACCTCCAGAGGGGTCAGCAAGGGAGACTGCAACCGGCCGGCCGAGCGGCGTAAGGGTAGTGCGGTCTCGAAAGAAGGAGCGAGAAGCTCCGGAGTCAAGTGTGAAAGTGAGGGAGGACGAGGACGACGCAGTACCTGAGAGCGCAATCTCACCAGTACCTGAGAGCGCAGACGCACTGGCACCTAGAGCAGCAGTCTCACAAGCACCTAGCGCAGCAGTACCAATGCCCGGGTCGGGCTGGAAACAACGGTAACCCTCATTCTCCTCACTATAATCCACAACATACATAGCAGTAAGGATAGCATCAAAATCAAGATCAAAGATCGCTACACCAGCCCTGAGAAGCTCATCCCAGCGAGGGATCTCACTAGCCCCAGGGAAGTGCTGACGCCAGGCGTCCGTCAGGCGGCCAAAGCAGCGCTGGGTGGCGTGGGCACCCCCACACTGCTCACCCGCGCGGTCGCCGGAACGAAGAACGTAGGTGCAGGGACCAGTACCCCCACCCCTCTGACGCCCAGCGTACCACTCACGAAGCTGCTGAGGCGAAGGGATGTCCCGCGAGCGCTGCTGCTGCTGCCGGTGCGAGCGCTGGCCACCACCACCGCCGCTACGCTGCTGGGTACCACCCCGACCAGCTCCACCTCCGCCACCACCACTGCCTCCTCGGCTGCCGCCTCCACTGCCTCCACCTCCGCCGCCTCCACCTCCGCCGCTGCCTCCACCACCACCGCTGGCACCACCACCACCGTCTCCGCCGCTGCTGCCACCACCACCACCACCACCCCCGCCACTAGTCCCGCCGCCACCCCCACTCCCTCCGCCGCCACCGCCGCCACCGCCACCGCCCCCTCCAGCTCCACCCGCGCCCTTGCCCCCCTTGCCCTTGCTGGAGCGACGTCTCCCACTAGGGGCAGACGCCGCGCCGACCGACTCAAGACCAAGCAGGTCGGCAGCAGCAGCAGAGGCAACAGAGGGCAGCAAGGGGGAAGGAGAGCACCCCTCAAAGATGGGGGTGCGAGGGTCACCACGAGAAGCACCTACAGCGACTATGCTCTTCTCCGCTGCAAGGAGGGCCTTCTCGAGGAGGTCGACGGTGAGGGTGGTGGGACAGACTGCGAGAAAGTGGTCCCTGACGACGCGAAGGGTGTCAGGGAGGCGCGCAACTACGTAGTAGAGAGCGATGTACATGGGGGGGGGGTTCTTAGCGCAGAACTCAGCAGGAAGGGCGGCGCGGTAGCGAGTGTCACTAGTGCGGAGGTGCGTAATGAGGTCAGCGACAGTGGGAAAGGCAGAGAGGTCAGGAAAGAGGTAGGGAAGCATGAGACGGCTCAGTGCAGCAGTGGCAGGGGAGGAGTAGCGCGCAACTACAGCGTCGTACAAGGTCTGAGCACTCTTGTACTGACTAAAGTGCGCACGCTCAGAGGTAGGGAGGTGGCGACGCACAGCAAGACGTGCAGCAGCATCGCGGGTGGCCCACTTAGAGCGGACAGCGGGATCAGCATCAGCAGAGGGAGCAGGAGAGGCGCCAGAGGTGAGATTAAAGAGAGAAAGGTCGTCAGCCCTGTCGCACTGTAAGAACAGCTGCAGGTCGTCTAACCAGACCTCAAAATCAATGGCGCGACCCTCAGCGTCAAAAGCTAGGACACTGGGGGTAGCCATGGCGACGACAGCGACGCAGTGCAAGCAGCAGGGAAAGAGCTCGCAGCGGCAGTGGGACTGTGCTCACCAGGCAGGGCAGGTCGAGTAGGTATGCAGAAAGGCGGCTCAGCGACCTGGCGGCTCGGGTGCTGGGCGGCTCGGGCGCAGGGCGGCTCGGCTCCCGGGCGGCTCGGCTCCCGGGCGGCTCGGCTCCCGGGCGGCTCGGCGGCTGGGCGGCTCGGGTGCAGGGCGGCTCGGCTCCCGGGCGGCTCGGCGGCAGGGCGGCTCGGGTCCCGGGCGGCTCGGCGTCGGGCGGCTCGGCTCACGGGCGGTTCGGCTGCTGGGGCGGCTCGGCCAGGAGATCCAGGGGCGGGGCCGTCAGGTGCAGCGGCGGGTTGACCGGTGCAGTGGCGGGCCGGCAGGTGCAGCGGCGGGCCGGCAGGTGCAGCGGCGGGCCGGCAGGTGCAGTGGCGGGCCGGCAGGTGCAGCGGCGGGCCGGCAGGTGCAGCGGCGGGCCGGCAGGTGCAGTGGCGGGCCGGCAGGTGCAGGCGGCGGGCCGTAGGGTGCAGTGGCGGGCCGGCAGGTGCAGCGGCGAGGCCGTCAGAGGCGGCGGGCCGGCAGGTGCAGCGGCGAGGCCGTCAGAGGCGGCGGGCCGCTGAGTGCAGCGGCGGGCCGGCAGGTGCAGTGGCGGGCCGGCAGGAGCAGCGGCGGGCCGGCAGGGGAGGCGGCGGAGCCGAGTCAGGGGAGGCGGCAGGGCCGCGTCAGGGGAGGCGGCGGAGCCGCGTCAGGGGAGGCGGCGGTGCCGCGTTTGGGGAGGCGGCGGAGCCGCGTCAGGGGAGGCGGCAGGGCCGCGTCAGGGAAGGCGGCGGGGCCGCGTCAAACAGGCGGCGGGGCCGCGTCAGGTGAGGCGGCGGAGCCGCTTCAGGGGAGGCGGCAGGGCCGCGTCAGGGGAGGCGGCGGGGCCGCGTCAAACAGGCGGCGGGGCCGCGATCAGGAGAGGTGGCGGGGCCGCGTCTGAGGGACAGCGGGGCCGCGAGGGAAAGGGCGACCCGAGGGGTCGCTAAAAAAAGGCGCGCCTCGGGGCGCGCTTCGGTGGGCCCTAAAAAAAACCGGTCCTAAGGTAGGACCCGCTCTATACCATGTGAAATAAGGAAAACAGGAATTTAAATGACTATGGAAGATTGGGTACAAATACAACCCTAGAAACCCTGTACCCCATATGTGCTACCCCACTATAGCCTACAGAAACTATGTCATATAAATCTGACAGCATTCTCTCTCACGCCCTGCCGCATTCTCTCTCTCGCTCTGCCGCATTCGCTCACTCTCGCTCTTCCGCATTCTCTCTCACTCTTGCTCTGCCGCATTCTCTCTCTCTCGCCCTGCCGCATTTGCTCACTCTCGCTCTTCCGCATTCTCTCTCTCTCTCGCTCTGCCGCATTCTCTCTCTCACGCCCTGCCGCATTCTCTCTCTCGCCCTGCCGCATTCTCTCTCTCTCTCGTGCGCGCGCGCGCGCTCTGCCGCATTCTCTCTCACGCCCTGCCGCATTCTCTCTCTCTCGCTCTGCCGCATTCGCTCACTCTCGCTCTTCCGCATTCTCTCTCACTCTTGCTCTGCCGCATTCTCTCTCTCTCGCCCTGCCGCATTTGCTCACTCTCGCTCTTCCGCATTCTCTCTCTCTCTCGCTCTGCCGCATTCTCTCTCTCACGCCCTGCCGCATTCTCTCTCTCGCCCTGCCGCATTCTCTCTCTCTCTCGTGCGCGCGCGCGCGCTCTGCCGCATTCTCTCTCACGCCCTGCCGCATTCTCTCTCTCTCGCTCTGCCGCATTCGCTCACTCTCGCTCTTCCGCATTCTCTCTCACTCTTGCTCTGCCGCATTCTCTCTCACTCTTGCTCTGCCGCATTCTCTCTCTCTCTCTCTCTCTCTCTCTCTCTCTCTCTCTCTCTCTCTCTCTCTCTCTCTCTCTCTCGTGCGCACGCGCGCGCGCTCTGCCACATTCTCTCTCACGCCCTGCCGCATTCTCTCTCTCTCGCTCTGCCGCATTCGCTCACTCTCGCTCGTCCGCATTCTCTCTCACTCTTGCTCTACCGCATTCTCTCTCTCTCTCTCTCTCTCTCTCTCTCTCTCTCTCTCTCTCTCTCTCTCTCTCTCTCTCTCTCTCTCTCTCTCTCTCGTGCGCACGCGCGCGCGCTCTGCCGCATTCTCTCTCACGCCCTGCCGCATTCTCTCTCTCGCTCTGCCGCATTCGCTCACTCTCGCTCTTCCGCATTCTCTCTCACTCTTGCTCTGCCGCATTCTCTCTCTCTCGCCCTGCCGCATTCGCTCACTCTCGCTCTTCCGCATTCTCTCTCTCTCGCTCTGCCGCATTCTCTCTCACGCCCTGCCGCATTCTCTCTCTCGCTCTGCCGCATTCGCTCACTCTCGCTCTTCCGCATTCTCTCTCACTCTTGCTGTGCCGCATTCTCTCTCTCTCGCCCTGCCGCATTCGCTCACTCTCGCTCTTCCGCATTCTCTCTCTCTCGCTCTGCCGCATTCTCTCTCTCACGCCCTGCCGCATTCTCTCTCTCGCCCTGCCGCATTCTCTCTCTCTCTCGTGCGCGCGCGCGCGCTCTGCCGCATTCTCTCTCACGCCCTGCCGCATTCTCTCTCTCTCGCTCTGCCGCATTCGCTCACTCTCGCTCTTCCGCATTCTCTCTCACTCTTGCTCTGCCGCATTCTCTCTCTCTCTCTCTCTCTCTCTCTCTCTCTCTTTCTCTCTCTCTCTCTCTCTCTCTCTCTCTCTCTCTCGTGCGCGCGTGCGCGCTCTGCCGCATTCTCTCTCACGCCCTGCCGCATTCTCTCTCGTGCTCTGCCGCATACTCTCTCTCTCTCTCTCTCTCCCTGCCACTCTCACGCTACCTCTCTCTGCCACTCTCGCATCCCCGCTCATTGCCGCTCTGGCTCTCTGACGGCCCCACTTTCTCTGTCACACCCTTTTCCCTCATCTCCCTGGCCAGTTCACCGTAGGAGAGGGCTGCCTGTTGGAGCAGTGGTGACACACCGAACACTTGTCGTGGAGCGAAGAGTTGTTCTGTTCCCTGTGTAATTCGTCAAGGTATCTCAAAACAACAACCCCCCCCCCCCCACCTCTCCTAATTTCCTATCTTGCCCCATGCACGCCCTCTCTGTCCCATTCACTCCCACTCTGCCCGTCTCACTCCCTCTCTGCCCCATTCACTCACGCTCTGTCCCATTCACTCCCTCTCTGCCCCATTCACTCTCGCTCTGCCCCATTCACTCCCTCGTTGCCCCATTCACTCCCTGTCTGCCCCAGTCAGTCCCTCTCTGACCAATTCCCTCCTCCTTTGCCACGTTCACTCCCTCTCTGCCCCATTCACTCACGCTCTGCCCCATTCACTCCCTCTCTGCCCCATTCACTCACGCTCTGCCCCATTCACTCCCTCTCTGCCCCATTCACTCACGCTCTGCCCCATTCACTCCCTCTCTGCCCCATTCACTCACGCTCTGCCCCATTCACTCCCTCTCTGCCCCATTCACTCACGCTCTGCCCCATTCACTCCCTCTCTGCCCCATTCATTCACGCTCTGCCCCATTCACTCCCTCTCTGCCCCATGCATTCAGATGAGCTACCGCTGCCCTGCCTGCAAGGTCAACACCTTCTTGACCCAACAGGGCATGGAGAGTCACATGCGTAGCTCAAGCTGCCCTGCAAAGCGTGCAATGACACCTACGCTGTACTTCACAAGTAACCCTGGGTTGCATAAACGCCCTCGCATACCCACCGTAGCACCCAATCCTATTCCCACTGCTGTTGCTTCGACTTCAGCCGTGCCCATGTCAACCCCTCTTCACGAACATCTACATGCTTTTCCAGTGCCATGTACCGGGGGTGATTTTCTGACAGAGGTGCATTTGGATGATAGTGCTTCTAGCAACGTTAGTTCTAGTGATTCCGAGAATGCAAGCTTACCATGTGATGCAGATGATTATATCGTGCCGGACGACATTCAGGAGGGAAGTGATGGGAACGTGTTGCCTGATAACGGTCTAGCTGCAACGTCGCCAGAAACACCCTTCAACAGCAGGGATGCATTCGCGCAATGGTTGCTAGCCAACAATATCTCCCAAAAGGCAATCAAAGCCTTGTTTAACATTCTCTTCCACCATGCATTTGAGCTCTCTCAGCTGACAGGATGGAAGTCTGCGCGCGATGTCCAACAGTACGTCAAATCACGGGCCCCGGATAAGCATCGCGGGTGGAGACGCAAAACCGTTCGAGCGGGGAACAAGGCGTGGCTCGAATATTGGTACTGCGATGGACTGGTCGCTCTTCAGGATCTACTAAAGGACCCCAATCTTGCTCCAAAGATGAGCATGGAGGCTCGCGTCGTTAAAGATGGCACCATGCGAGTTTACTCAACACCCGAAACCGCGCTATGGTGGGAGGAGCTTCAAAAGAATATACGTGAAGTCAACCCGGAAGGTGTTGTCGCTGCTCTCATTCTTGCAAGTGATGAGACCCATATGGATCAGCGTGGGAAGGCTAAAGGGCATCCCGTGTATTTGACACTAGGAAATATTGACAAGGACGATAGGTGGAAGCCCTATGGGCACGTCTTGCTTGCCTTGCTCCCGGAGTATCCCGAAGAGTATGATTCCCTAGATAGGACGCTGATCTTCCATTATATCATGAACGAGGTGCTAGCGGGGTTGAAGCGTGCTTCTCATACGGGTATAGATATGGTCGACTCGGCGGGGAAAACAATCAACGTGTGGCCATCCATGTATGCACATGTCACGGATTACCCGGAATCGTGCAAAGTAACGTGCACGAAGTCGGGATCGACGAACTTTCCTTGCTCACTATGCAAGGTTCATAAGGACAAGCTTGCGTTGTTCACCGACCGCATTCAAGCGCGGACGCCATCGGAGCAACGCGCCATTGTTCTCTCGGTGCGGACAAAGACGATCCAACCAGATGGCGATGACGCCATTTCGACTCACCCGGTCCAGGTATGTTACAAACTCCCCTTCCATTTTGAATTATGTTATAACCCTCGTCTAACTATCGTATGCTATATACGTGCAGAGTTACCTTTGGGGATGGCGGTGGGAAGCGGAGAGCTTGCTCAACCCGTATCTTGCGGTGCTTCCTGATATCATGCATCAAGCTGACCTAGGCCTTTTCGAGCACATTGTGGATAGCATTCGAGCGCACATTAGGGAAAACTATCCCAGGAAGATGAAGTTGCTAGATCAACGTCTAAAACAACTTAAAAAGTCCACACGTGGTGGATGCATGAGGCTGCCATCGGGTGAATACTTCGCCAAAGGTGCCAATTACCAAGCGTTCGAGCATCGTTCTGTGATGCAGGTTCTGCCCTTTATTGCGGAAGGGTGCATTACGGATGACCAAATGAAAGCTTTGGTTTCGTACATCGAGTGGTACCTGGAGTGCGCACGTGCATGCGAGCACACCGATGGCAGTCTGCACGAATTGAAGACCAAGGCTCAACGGTGAGTTGCTTATCTATTCGACGCAGTATGACATGCCGCAATTAGCCTACTAACTCTGGGTGTGTTCACAACCCAATTGTCGCGCAGGATGCTCTACGGTTTGACTACACATTTCCCGCAGACTTCGGACTGGAACTTCATCAAGATGCATCTCGTTAGCCACTTCATAGATACGATACGGCGTTCAGGCTTGCCAGACCACTACTCTGCACAACTCTACGAGCACTTGCACATCGAATACATAAAAACTCCCTATCGCTCCTCGAATAAGCGTAGTGTGAGAGGTACAGCGTGAGGTACAGCGCTTGCGTTTGCAGTCCATTGCACCCATGCTAGCCAAGAAGAAGACGTACGATACAGCCATGATCAAGGTGAGCTAATTCCTCTATTCGCATGTGTGCATGTCAAGTACGACTTGAATCTCAAACGTGCATGTCCATTGCTATTAACGTCTGCAGGCACAGCGGACAGGCGTGCGTGTGCTCTCGCGATGATCTTGGCTCCTACACGTCCCTCGCGGTCGGACAGCTGCTCCTTTTTGCGTCCCGAACGCCGCACAACCGAAGCGTGACGAGAAGCTGGAGAAGGAGATTGGGGCAGATTTGGCACACCTTAGAGCGGCCCTTGACGCTGCCCCTGCGTGCAACAACCAGGGGTCGAACATCAAGAGCATACAGGTACAATGTTTTTATACTATAGAATACCGTTCACTAGGGCGACATCACCTCTAAGCCCATTGTTTTTGTAATGTCTGCAGGTACACTGGGAGTTGGCCATGCCAGCAGCAGTTGACGCACAGTACAGCCGACTGCCCCATCGTGTACGTGCCCTGCCAATACACCATGGACGTCCATGGTACTCAGACGTGGTGGTGAAAGGGGAGACCGACAATGGGACGGAAGAGTGGTACGCTAAGGTTCTTTTACTATTTCACTGCAAAGTAGATGGGAGGACCATGGAGTACGCATATATCAAGTTCTACCAGATCCAACCTAGAAAGGATAAGTTGACGGGGTGCACTAGACTTAGGTGGCCTGCAGTAAGGCAGCGTTACCGGGTCATTGAGATACATAGCATCAAACGAGCCGTTCATCTCGTTCGGCCCGTTGGTGAGGTGGATTCCTGGTTGGTAAACCGTTTTGCATGGTGACTCCTGAATACTATGACATCGTAGATGATACGAAGGTATTGTAGATGATTGAAGCATTTACTACATACTGAGCATGCTAGTCAGGTAAGATGTCATTCGCCATAACTGGAATCGAGTTGTGATGTTCCGAAAATGCGAGAAAACATTGGAATCTGTGCAAGGATAGGCCTGTGCGCAACATGTAAGCTCGCCAACATCTAGATGCCTTTTTTAGTCCTATTTCATCACACACCTCCCTAGTACATCCTATTCCCTAGCCATAGAAGCAGGTTTGACCTCGTTCGCACAACTACGCAACATGTGGCACCTGTTTTTGCGTTTGCTAGCCTGAATCCGTGCAAGGATAGGCCTGTGCGCAACATGTTACTACGCCAACCTCCGGATGCTTTTTTAATCACTGTTTATTCACACAAATTCCTACTACATCCTATTCCCTAGCCACAGGAACTGGTTTGACCTCGTTCGCACAACTACGCAGCACGTGGCGCATGCGTGTGCGTTTGCTGGAATAAATCTGTGCGAGGATAGGCCTGTGCGCAACATGTCACCGTCTCAACGTCGGGGTCTTGTTTTTACCTATATTTCTTGACACATTTCCCTAGAATATTATATTTCCCAGCCATATTTTGCACTGACATAAGGAATTTATACCGGACACTATTTTCGCAGCTTGATGTGTCGTGTTACTGTCACATATATTTCGGTTAACACCTAGATTTAGTCGATTACCTACATTTCAATAGGTCTAATGATTCGCGAATTGCTAAAGATGATATCAAAAAACACACTCAAGGTGCAACCAAAGTACACAAATATTATGTAAGTTCTGGGCACTACTCTGAATAATTATAATTTAACCAGGCTATTCGTGCGTGTGTTATACAATGTACATCGCGCCATCAGAGGCAAATTACATAGCATTACTATGTTGGAAACACCTTTCGGCGGCCACGTCACGTATGCCAACAGCTGGCACAACACACCTTTTAGTGGCCAATGGGAAATCGCCGCACCGAACCAATGCTCTATCCCAGCCACGTTCATAGAACCGCCGCTGTGCGGGATAGGGTTAGGGGTGTCACCCTCGAGTGTTGCCGCGTGGCTTTGTACGCGTGGCTACGTCACGTGCAATGAACCTGGTTGCGTGGTATTTGGAGTCTGCACGAGCGGGCGAGCACACAGAGAAAAGTCTGCTCGACTTGAAGACCAAGGCGCACCGGTGAGTGGTGTTCGTTGCAATGCTTGACACGTCTTTATCATTCACCCTCCGTGCCAAATCTGAATCATCCACTCTTTCTTGTGCAGGATGATACACGGCCTGACGACGCATTTCAAGCAGGCATCAGATTGGAACTTCATCAAAATGCACCTGATTAGCCACTTCATAGATACGATCCGTCGTGCAGGATTGCCAGAGCACTACTCCGCCCAGCTCTACGAGCACTTGCACATAGAGTTCATCAAAACACCATATCGCGCATCTAACAAGCGCACAGTGAACGCACAGGTTGTACAGAGCGAGGAGCAGCGCTTGCGATTGCAAGCAATTGCACCCATGCTTCGCGCGAAGAAGGCGTACGACACAGCGATGATCAAGGTGCGTGTCAGGTGGTTATTTTGTCGTGTCATTTGCATCATCGTTCGTTAACACGGTTTAACGTGGTGGTAGTATTCCCATTTCTCCCGCAGGCACAAAGGACGGGCGTGCGAGTGCTCTCGCGTCGATCTTGGCTCCTCCACGTTCCCCGCTGCAGGGAGGCGGCACCTTTCTGCATCCCGAATGCGCCACAGGCGAATCGTGATGCGATGCTCGAGAAGGAAATTGGGGCTGATCTAAAACACCTGCGGACGGCGCTGAACGCAGCCCCTGGGTGCAACAACAAGGGGGAGGACATCGCGAGCATACAGGTGTGTTATGTTCATCAGTTCTACTAGTGACGAATCACCATGTCCCTTCAGTCCCTAGATGCGAATGGTTGTGATACGTAGAATGTGTATTGTGTCTTCGTGTCAGGTGCATTGGGAAATGGCCATGCCATCGGCGGTCGACGCACAGTACAGCCGATTGCCTCATCGAGTGCGTGCCCTGCCGAGACACCATGGGCGGCCATGGTATTCAGACGTGGCCGTGAAGGGTGAGACAGAGGCCGGCCACGAGGAGTGGTATGCAAAGGTCCTACTGCTGTTTCACTGCAAGGTGGATGGGCAGACAAAGGAGTACGCATATATCAAGTACTATGACGTGCAGCCCGCATTAGATAGCGACACCAAGTGCAAGCGCTTGAAATGGCCCCCACTTGCAGCTAGGTATCAAGTGATTGAGATACATAGCATCAAGTGGGCTGTGCATCTGATTCAGTTAGATAGGACTGTAGATATGTGGCTGGTGAACCGTTTCGCATGGTGATATAATGCTAGACGCTGTGAATGACACCAAACTTGTCCAGCATGCTTATCGTTATACAAACATGTCGTCACTTGATCTTCCACTATTTCTTCACACACTTCTCATCATCACACTATTACCTAGCCAACGGATGTTATTCCATCTCGTTAGCACAACTACACAGCTCATGGAGCATGTTTGTGCGTTTGCTGGCCCGAATCTGTGCGTGGATAGGCCAGCGCGCAACATGTCACTGCGCTAACGTCTAGATGCTATTGTTTCCACTATTTTTTCACACTGTTATCCTCATCATCCTATTACCTAGCCATATGATCTGATTTCATCTCGTTTGCACTACTACACAGCTGGTGGCGCATGTTTGTGCGTTTGATGGCCTGAATGTGCGTGCGGATGTGCCTTTGCGCAACATGTCACCGCGCCAACATCTGGATGCTATTTTTTCCACTATTTCTCCACACAATTCTCATCATCATCCTATTACCTAGCAATAGGAACTGATTTCATCTGGTTAGCACCACTACGCAGCTCGTGGCGCATGATTGTGCGTTTGCTGGCCCGAATCTGCGCGAGGATATGCCTATGCGCAACATGTCATTGCGCCAACGTCTGGATGCCTTTTTTCCCCTATTTCTTCATAAAGTTACCTAGTACATGATATTTCGTAGCCATAGGAACTGGTTTGAGCTCATTCGCACAACTACGCAGCACATGACACTCGTATGTGCGTTTACTACCCTACTGTCAAGAATAATATATATTTCTATATATTGTTTTTGTAACTGCCTGTAGTGTAGACTAGTGTAGTTATATAATGTTCTGTTTTGGTGGTGCACCTTTCATTCTGCCTATATATACTGCTCGCTCTATAGTGAAAACCCTTCTTCTCTTTTCACTTTCTCGACTCTAACTTAACTCACTCGAACTCAACTAGCTATGGCTCCTTAGCCTAGCTCAAGTTTTCACACCTACAACTATGCAAAGGTAGGCCTGTGCGCAACGTGTCACTGTTTCAACGTCTCAGTGTTACTTTTACCTCGATTTCTTCACACGGTTCGCTAGTACATCATATTGTTTGACGGTAGAAACTAGATTGAGGTCATTCGCACAAGTACACAGCACGCGGCGCATGTCTGTGCAGTTGGTGGCCCGAAACTGTGCAAGCACAGACCTGTGTGCAACATGTCACCGCACGCTCGGTTGGATGGTTTTTTTAACAGTATTTCTTCACACAGTTCTCTACTACCTCCTACTCCCTTGCCGTAGGAAGTGGTTTGACATCGCTCCACAAATGTAGTTTGATGTGTCGTATTAGTGACACTTGTATATTGACTAACACCAATATTTAGGCATACATGGATCACGTACAATTTAAAAGGTTAGTTCATTAACTACCTGCTTAAAAAGTTTGAAAACACACACTTAAAGTGCAACAAAAGAATACAGAAATCATGTTTGGGCAGGGCAATAATGTTAATAAGTATAGAACCACCTGGTTATTCGTGCGAAGGTTACCGAGTGTACATTGCGCCGGTTGGGAAATTACATAGCATAACTATGTTGGAAACTCCATTCCCTGGCCACGTCACGACTGCCATTGGCTAATAGGAAACCGCAGAGGTGAACCAACGCATCATTATCCAGCCACGTTCATACAGCTGCCTCTGTGCTGGATAGGGTGAGGGGTGTCACAGGCGGGGTAGTTGCCGCGTGGCTTTGCATAGGTGGCTAAGTCCTGTGCAATGAACCTGGTTGCCTGGTTGCGTGGTTCATTTCCGTGCTGAGCTGTGGTGCCCCACTCTCGAAACTTCCAATTACCTGTCGTGCTGTATAAGTGAAGATTCCATCTTGACGGTGTGGATTGATCGAGAGCCACATTTCTGCTGTCGTGCTCGTCTGACGGTCTCGACTTAAACCTCGCGGCCCAAATTGCGGGGCGCGCGTGGCAACCTTAGTAATCCTGACGGGGAGGGGTGTATGAAACCAAACTCCAAAGCCGAAAACAGAACTTGCGTCAGAAACCACCTGAAAAACACCTGGGTCGACCTTACTAAACTTGTGCAATTTGGGAATTTGGGCCGCGAGCTTTAACCAGCTGACAGCATTCGCACTGACGGTTGCGATCTAATCGTACATTCATTTGAGCAGAAACGTGCACCGTCATGTACATCTGACGGCTCCGGACCGTGGGGCTGTCAAGATGCTCGCACCGCACGCGGCGTGGCCAGCCGACCTCGCGCAAGCCAACCAATCATCGGAGGTCGCAACATATTTGCCCGATTTTTTTGCTGACGTTTCACTCCCGAAGAGGAATAGGCGGTCAAAACATTTTCGTGCAAGTTTTGATTCTTCCGAAGTATCATTACACCTGGTATATGAAGCCGTTATCTTCACATACGATGATATATCGTCGTATACGATGGGGGAAGTAGAAGAAACAAATTATCGGCCAGGGAATGGGCTGACCAGAAGGGTTCAGGGGGTGGGCGAGGGGCTGGAGGGGGTCACGCTTCCATCGCCATTTGCAGCAGAAATGACTGAAGCTGAAGCAGATGCACTTGTGAACAACCACCGAGCCCTCTACCAGCAAGCTCTCAAGCGCCGTGAGACAATTGCTAGCAGCGTCGGCAAGACCAAGTGTGTTCACACCCTCTCTGGTGTGCCGGTTCCTCAGAAAAAATCCCGCGCCGCTAAGTCCGGTGGGCAGAAAGGCAAGCGGAGGAGGAAGGCTGGAGCTACTACAGGCAGTCAAGCTGACTTACCTGCTCCCGCGTCGACCGAGGAGGAGCTTGTCACAGACGGGCTCCCGGACCTCCCTCTGCCAGCAAGTTCCCAGCAGCAGCAGCAGACCGTTACGAACCTGAACCCTCTGCCCGCGGGTTCTCAGCAGCAGCTTCTCGCGAGCTCTCTCCCGAACCGTCCTCGTCCCGCGACTCGCCAGCAGCAGCTTTTTACAACTACCCAGCAGCAGCAGCAGCCTGTCGCTGCCCAGCAGCAGGAGCAGCCTGTTGCTTCCCAGCAGCAGCAGCAGCAGCCTGTTGCTTCCCAGCAGCTGCAGCAGCCTGTTGCTTTCCCAACGCAGCAGCAGCAGCCTGTTGCTTTCCCAACGCAGCAGCAGCAGCCTGTTGCTTCCCAGCAGCAGCAGCAGCAGCAGCCTGTTGCTTCCCAGCAGCAGCAGCAGCAGCAGCCTGTTGCTTCCCAGCAGCAGCAGCTGCCTGTTTTTTCCCAGCAGCAGCAGCAGCAGCCTGTTGCTTCCCAGCAACAGCAGCAGCACAACCTTGAGTTTCTCGCTGACGCAACCACCGGCGCGCTGGCTGAGGATTTCTCGACGGATAACCGCTCCGCCTTCGACAAGGAGCTGGACAAGGGGCTGGACGAGGAGCAGGACGAGGAGCAGGAAGAGGATGACGAGGAGGATTCTGAGGACGAAGCTGGTGCCGAACAGCATCAGCAGCAGCTTGCTCAGCAGCAGCAACTTGCTCAGCAGCAGCAGCTTGCTCAGCAGCAGCAGCTTGCTCAGCAGCAGCAACAGCTGGGCGTCGAACAAAACGGTGCCGTCCGCGGAACACGGTCGGAAGGTGAGTGTATTCTTGGAACATTTGACCTGTTCTATTTTTCCAGCTGTGATGTTAAGTTTTTATTTGATTGTTATTTCATACTGAACTTGTCGTTGGTTCCTATTTGCAGCTGTCAATGCGCACTGGGTCAGACAGAATCGCGCACTGCAGGCGCAGGTTGAAGATCTTAAAGCAACCGTTGACATCCTGCAGATTTCGCAAGTTGAAGCGCAGCAGAAGCTTGCCGCCGCCAACTCTGAGTGCGAAATCCTGCGTTCCCGACTGGGTGAGCTTGAGGCGCAACAGGCGGGCGGGGTGTCGGAGATGTCTTCAGACGGCCCAATTGTCAACCCGGCAAATCTCACAAGGGACAACAATGGCAACGTGATTGTGAAGACAAGCCTCGAAAAGAAGGAGTTTGCGGTAAGTCTTGGTTCTTATGGAACATTCGCTGTTTGACCGTCCGTGTGTTAAATATTCGTGTGCTGGTATTTAGACGGCCCTACCATGGTCATCTGCTTTTAATAATATTTCTGCTGTTTACCCGTTTATTCGACTGCAGGTAAAGGCTCTCGACACTTTCACGTGGCTGATAACAGACGCGCCAGTGGAGTGCATGGAGTTCTTCCCAACATTCGAAGTCTTCCAACCTCACCTCATCACCAAGTACCAGCTGTGTGGAGTGAATCGCGACGAGTATTTCTACGCGACTGGCGGCAGAATCGAGTTCGAGAAGCTGGTGATGAAGGTCATCAAAACGAAACGTTCAAACACCCACAAGAAGGTTCGTTTCTATGCATGGGGCGCGGGTGGGTTGGTGGATGAGAGCAAGTGGCCGTTGCTGGCGGTGGAGCAGATAATTCCTTCTAAGAAGCGCACGGAAGAGAAGTGGCTGGAAGAATTCAGGCATGGTAAGAAGCACGGTATTAGTGTTTTTATTTATGGTTTTTGAACAGTACACTAATCTACTTGTTGTTTCCTGTGCAGCTGTACTTGGATATGCGTGGCATGTTAATGGCGAAGGAATTCCCTTTGCTAACATTGCTTTTGAGAAGGCTGCTTTGGCTGCATTCTCTGTTGTCACGTCCTCTCTGGTCTACGTGAAGATTCCCATGGTGGCTTACCTTTGTGTCGTGGTAAGTTTCTTGCTTAGTATTTTAACGTTACCTGAAGCTTAGCCACTAACAGCTGTTTCTTGTGCATCCGTGCAGGTTGAAGCCCCCCTTGAAAGCTACAGGCCGGGGAATGGCCAGCCTTCTCTTGGTGGTGTTCCGCAGACCAACAGTAACCTGGTCCATGCCAAGACTACTGTTGTTGTGGCGGCTCTACACGCCGCGATGGTCAACAATCCCACCTTCTTGAAGCATGATGAACCCAAGGGCTTGGTGCTGGGTTCTGGGAAGGTGCGAATTCTGATTGAAGGATGGGAGCGTGTTTTTCTGTAGTCTGTTGGTGTGTAGGTGTGGTAGTGTGTAGGTGTGTAGGTTAAATCCCGTAGTGCCTTTTAGCCGCTCATTTGTACTGATTTCTAATTATGAGCTAATTTTAGAAATTTATAATTTTATTTATTTTAATTGAAAGGAATCATTCTTTAATTGACAACTGCAATATATAACGTTCCATTCGATATTGGTTTTGAACTTTGTAACATATCAAGTTACCAGGTTGCTGGCACAATCCAGACATCTTAATCATATTTAAGAAGTTTCTGAATACAGGAGAAGTAACAGAAATTGTTACGTGTTACGCACTGGTAACCAACACTTTCCTGTTCTTTCGCCTCTGCTGTTGACGCGACGGTAAATCGACTCCAACCACGGTTAACGCGCGGGATGTCACAGTAAATTCCGGTTGATGTAAACCTAGGCCTCGATACTTCTCGGTCGTAACTGGGGGTACTGGGCAACTAATCGAAATTTATGACAAGTCACGCTAGGTCACTGTAGCACAGTTTTCGCGCGTTAACGGTGATCTTGACCCCCCTCTGTTTTCGATGTACATTGGGCAATACCCTTGGTCGTTTATTGCGGTGGGAAGAAACCACAATCTGCACGTCATACATCCCAGGCATGTCGGCGTTTACCACTCAATGCTGCGTTCCCATTTTTCTGATGTCGAGAACGACGGGCCTAGCAGCGGCGCTCGCGTCGGCCGCCGCAGCGCTGCCGCCAGCGGCGAGCTTTACTAATTGCGAGCGTAGGGCGCGGCTGGGTCGCGCGCGAGACAGCAGGGCGCGCTGTTTGGACTGGCGTGGGGAATCTCGACGCGGCGGTTGGAGATTAGTACTAGTAGCGCTGGAAAGCGAGCAAGCAGCAGCGCCGACAGTCAGCATGAGGGCTGCGAAGAGAACGCAAGCTCTGGCATTACTAGAGCGTGCAGCGGCACGCCCGGGAAATCGCATTATCGATAGGCGGCGGCGTGCGGACAAAAGGAGAGTTTGGCAGGTCACGGGATAGGCAAACAAAGTGGTAGCAAGGTAGGAGCTCGACTGGTAGGAGCTCGACTGGTAGGAGCTCGACTGGTAGGAGCTCAACTGGTAGGAGCTCGCCTGGTAGGAGCTCGCCTGGTAGGAGCTCGAGTGGTGGAGATCGACTGGCGTTCGACTGGCGTTCGACTGGTGGAGCTCGAGTGGTGACTGGAAGGCGCTCGACTGGTAGGTGCTCGACTGGAAGGCGCTTGGCTGGTAGGAGCTCGACTGGTAGGATCTCGACTGGTGGAGCTCACGATGTTCATTCTTTCTAGGAAGGGCAGTGGGTTCGGAGGCAGGGGAACTGGCGGGTGTGGTCGCATGTGGCTGATTTGGGTGGCATGCCATCCGAGGTACACCCAAATGCTCACTCAACCGCCCACTCTGAACACGTGTTCTGCCACTCCATACGCCCAGTGGTCGACATTCACAGCCAACGGCCCGCGCGTTACTAGCCCACGACAAAACCAAGATGATCGAGTTTCCCAGACAAAACACGCTGGGCTACCCACAGTTTCCGCAACAGTAGTTTATTTGTCAACCTTTCTTCTACATTCAGTCCCATTCTGCCCCTAGTGAACGCACGCTCGAGAGAGGAGCACATGGAAAGATGGAGAAGGGGACTGAAATGGGCACCATGTGTAACACATGCCTCCCTGCATTTAGGGTTGATGCCTCCCTGATCGGATGCATGCCCCGAATGGGTTATATATTTTTTGCCCGCGGGCAGCGAGCTCCTCCGGGCGGAGTCGCTTGTCGGCTAAGTTGTATCATGAGGTTTTGTGGGACCTCGGCTTTCGGGAGAAAGCGGGCAGGTTTGGCGGAGTTGTTGTACTAGTACACATACGGAGGAACACAGGAGTTTACTGTGGCATGGCAAACCTGACGATGCCTCACAGGGGAGGCTTGATCGGGCTGATAGCTCCGGAAATCGGCGGTTCTGGTTGCCACGTCATCTCGTAGCTTCTGCTTGTTTCATGGATCCACGATACCCGTTGGGTTGTTGTACAATACACCTGGTCCGCGGTAAATTTACCGGCGGAATCTTCAACGCGTGATAGTACTTTCCCGCGGTCAAGCTAGTATATGAAGGTACTTTCGGATTCAAAGGGGGTAGAATCATGCATACTCTTCACCAGTTCGGGAACCCCGTAATTTGTTAAAAAAGTCAATCCCACCCTTCTCTCCGATCACTAAGTACGAGTGCGCTTGACAAAAATGCATCCTTGCTCTTTACTTGTAGCCCCGCATTCTCCAGTGACCTTCTCATTAGATGGAAACGCAGAAGGGGGTCCTGGAAAAAAAACAATAAGGCGGTGAATTTACCGCGGGCCAGGTGTAGTCACTCGGTTATCACGAACGGTCATTGAAACGGCATCTATCTCGGATTATCATAGTACACCATGTTTCGCGCTACACAGTCATTGGCTATACTGGTTGATCGAATGTACACACATCAATGCGTCCAGGATAGTCCCAGAGCGTACCATATAAGCACGTATGTCCGCACTCAACCGTATGCCTAAGCAAGTTTCCTTTTGGAAACCGCTGTGTACCGTTCACCAAGAGAGCATTTGCCCGTCACCAACCTGCAGTTTGGTTCTAAGCACCAGACCGCTACGTTCCAAGCAATAGTACGCACTATAGCCAGTGAATCCCATTGCCACTGTAGCGAGAATGAGGATGTACAGGTGTTTAGGGTCAGAGGTTCTTGTTAAAAGAGTCCCTTGAGTAGAGTTTTCCGATATCGCCTAAGGTTGGCCCGACCCCTATAGTCCCTTTTTGGTGGGAATTTTTGCAACTTGACCAAATCATTCCATGAATCAGCTCCGCAGCCAATTAGAGGCTCCATATCGAACCAGCCCAACATTCCGGGAAAATGATAAATAAGGGACAATCGATTCGATATTAAAGTTCAGAATTGCAAGTTTATGTCTCTCTTGACCGTGATTACTTCTCAATCCTGTCGCGCGGTCTCCAGCCGTCTTGACGATGACATCTCATTTATCTCGGTTATAGGGTAAAACGAAAGTTTTTACCTTCCATCTGGCCCCCAAACCATAATTGATTTTGTTTTCTTTTGCCCGTTAGTCATGCGACATTGATCAGCGCGGGGAGCCGTGCAACGAGAAGTTGAAGCAAGTGCAGTCCGAATCTACATAAAGGATAGTTTTTCAAAAACTAGAAGCAAACAAACCACTCTTCATGCAATTTTCCTGAACGGGACTGTAAATATCATGATTTGCCCGGGGTTTGAAGGTTTTCGCACATAGTCCGTGTCAGTAGATCTGCACTGTGGATGCCCGATTGATCCTAGAGAGGGTTACAGGCGCGTTCGCCTGGGGGTTATGGGCGCACTGACTCGCTACTGAAACAAGCCCTTTTATCCCAATGGTCTAGTGGTTGGGATTCTGACATGTGTGAAGAAGTGAACGCGAATGAATGAACTATGAATGAAGTGGGTACAAGTGCTAACCCTAATTGGGTTGTACCCCCTATGGGATACCCCACTATAGCCTACACAAAAGCATAAGCTATAATGTTCTGACATACCCCCATAGGCAAAGTGGGGGAGAACAAGGGGTCACAAGACCACTCAAGCAAAGCAAAGCAAAGCAAGCTCAGGGTGGATCACAACGTCACCACACAGTCTGAGCACAAGGTCAAGGCCACAAGGCCAGTTCACATGCAGGAGGAGACATATATATATAAGTCTAAACAAGCAAGAGTAGGTATATATATATGCAAGAGTACAAGTAAGGTCAAGAGGTGAGCAAGTGAGGCAAGACTGGGACAAGTCCCAGCTGGGTGCAGAGCGCTGATGATCCCAAGGCGGAAGTGCCTTGGTGAAAACATCAGCAGTGTTGGCCTCAGAGGCCACGTACGCAAGTCGCAACTGACCACGCTGCTGCAGCTCACGAGCAAGAAAGTAGCGGAGAGCAATGTGCTTCGTTCTGTGCTCCAGGCGCTGCTCTCGACACAAGGCCAGCATGTCCTTGTTGTCTACGTACAGCACTGGAGGAGAACGAGGCGGCTCTCCAAGGTCAGTCAGCAGGTAGGTGAGCCAGCGAAGCTCCTGAGCAGCCATGGCCCCTGCGTAGATCTCAGCCTCACAACTGGAGCCGAGAACAGAAGACGAGCGAGTAGCCCGCCACGAAACAGAGCCGGAACCAAGACTGAAGGTGTAACCCTGCGACGACCGCTGAGTAGCCTGGTCGTCAGCCCAAGAAGCGTCCACGTGCCCAGTGAGGACCACTGGACTCCGCCCTCCAAGCACTAGCCCCATGCCCGACGTACTGCACAAGTAGCGCAACACCCTCTTCGCTGCAGCCATGTGCTCTGGTCGGTGTCTCCCAGGAGCAACATCGCGTGCCAAGATGCTAAGAGGGTATGCAAGGTCAGGTCGTGTGCAGGTCATCAGGTACATGAGGCAGCCAACAAGCTCTGGGTACGGGCCACTCGACTCTACGGACTCATCCGAAGGAAGAGCTGAGAGCGAGTGGCGAGTAGACAGAGGAGTGGCCTGAGGCGAGGAGTACGTGAAGCCGAAGCGCTGAAGGACCTGCTGCACCATGTGTGACTGAGTCAAGGTAATGGTGCGGCGTGCTCTGTCCCGAGTGATCTGCAAGCCAAGGTAGCTGCGCAGTTCACCCAGGTCTGTGCACGTGTGTCTCTTCTGCAGCTCGGACTTCACGTAGGCGAGTCCAGCAATGTCCGCTGTGGCAAAGACCAAGTCGTCGACGTACACGAGGATGTAGAACGGCGGCAGAGAAGTGTCGGTGCGCAGAAACAACGACGGGTCAGCAGTAGAGGGAGCAAACCCAAGAGCCGCAAGCGTAGTCCTCAGTGTGTCGTGCCACTCACGCGGTGCCTGGCGGAGACCGTAGACTGGCCGTCGGAGGCTCCACTGGGTGCCAGGAGGGAAAGTCCCAGTGAAGCCAGGTGGACGGCGCAGCCAGATCTCCTCGTGCAGGCTACCCTGCAAGAAAGCAGTGCTGAAGTCAAGACAGTGGAGCTCGTTGTCGCGCTGAGCGGCTATGTGCAGCAGCACCCGAAGAGTGGTCATCTTCGGGGTGGGAGAGAAGGTCTGAAAGTAGTCAACTCCCTGCCGCTGACTGAAGCCACGAGCCACGTACCGCGCCTTGAAGACAGGTGGAGAGCCCGGCGGCCGCTTCACCCTGAAGATCCACATCCCACTGACGATGTTCGCCCCAGGAGGGGGAACCGCGTCAACGTAGGTGCCTGTGGACTTCCAGGAAGCCATCTCTGCATCCATACCTGCCTGCCACTGAGAGGAGTAGGGACCCTCTACGGCCTCCGCGTAAGAGCGCGGAGTCGGGATGTCTAGTGCATCCGGGTCTCCCTCAGGGGCAAGAAGTACAGACGCGAGATGAGGTGAAGCAGCAGCCAGACACTGAAACTCCTCCTGCCTGTCCTCAAGGACGTCCGTACCAAGAGCACACTCACCCCCGACGGACGGAGGACAGACAGACGCAGACTCAGCAACAAGACTAGCGGCGTAGTCCAGACGACAGCGAGCAGCAGAGTCGACGAGCTCAACAACAAGAGCAGACGCAGCAGTGGACTCAAAAGAGGGGTAAGTGACAACAGTAGCAAGGAGACGCGTGACAGTAGGTCTGGCAGCACGAAGGGAGTCCGACGCCGGGTCGGCAAGCGCAGGAAGAGAGGACTCAGGAGGAGAAGGCAAAGGGGCACGCAGAGGAGCAGTGGAGGGACGCAGAGACATCCGGTGCGTGCCAGGGACAGGAGGAGGACGCTGACGCGAACCACGACCACTAGCGTGAGCAGTACGGACAGGCGACGCGGGACGAGACGCAGGGTCACGACGCTCAGTAAGACCTCCAGTAGGACCAGTGTAAGGAGAGGGAGCAGGCAGTGGGGAGGCCGGCGGTAACTGTGACTGTGACTGGACAGGCGGTGGACACTCTAAGAGAGGAGGAAGACCAAGAACCTGCTGAAGGAGCGGAACAAAGTACGGCCGAGGCCGCGCGACGGCACCAGACACAGCAGGGACAGCACCAGCACCCTCAGCACCTCCGGCAGCACCAGCGCCAACAGCACCTCCAGCGGCAGGACCTCCAGTAGCACCAGCAGCACCCGCAGCAAGACCACCACCAGGACGGACAATAGTAGTCTCAGAACCAACACCCTCAGCAGCTCCAGCTCCAGGCGGACCCGCAGGCCCAGCAGCTCCGGGACCGGCCGCACCAGCACCCTCAGCGGCCGAAGAAGCGCCAGCTCCAGCAGTACGCCTCCAACGGCGAGCAAACCACTCACGCAGCTCCTGTGGAGAGAGTGGCTCCCGCCGAGACGAAACACCCGGAGAACCTCCAGGCCCAGCACCGCCAGACGCCACAAGGGGAGGTCCAGTGGCCGCAGGCTCAGCAGCTCGAGACGCAGCACCCCCACGCTCAGCACCCCCAGGCTCAGCACCCACGCGCGCAGCACCCCCAGAGTCAGCACCCCCAGGCTCAGCACCCCCAGGCTCAGAACCCCCAGAGGCACACCCCCAGGCTCAGCACCCCCAGGCTCAGCACCCCCAGACTCAGCACCCCCAGAGTCAGCACCCCCAGGCTCAGCACCCCCAAGCTCAGCACCCCCAGCAGTACCTGAGTCACCAGCAACCTCGACCGGCTCGACTGCATCTACTTGGGACACACCTGAAGGGGCAGGACCCTGAGGGGGAAGGGGGTCTACCGGGGGGGGACCTGGCACAAGGAAGTGCGGTGGCGGGGGGAGGGAAGGAGTGCGGTAGGGGAAGAGGCGTTAGAAGGGGACGGACTCGTCGAACGTGACGTCCTGGGAGGACAGAACACGACGAGAGGAGGGGTGGTAGAACTGCCACCCAGGGGCGTCAGGGGGGAAGCCTAGGAAGACACAGGGAGCAGCACGAGGGGACAGCTTGTCCGCAGACAAGTCGCGGACAAATGCCCGAGATCCCCAGACACGGAACGCAGACGCATCGCCGACCTTCCCCGTCCACAGCAGAGCTGGGGAGGTCTCCGGCCGGGAGACCCTGGGGTGAAGGTTGAGCTGATGCGCCGCGTACCGAACCGCAAACGGCCACAGAAAATGGGGGGCAGCCGCATGCATCATGGACGTACGAGCGACATCGATGACCATGCCATTTTGCTGTGGAGAGTCCGGAAGCGTGAAGGTCTGGCGGATGCCTCGTGCACGACAGTAGGCTCGCAGAAGGCCAGAGGAGAACTCTCCGCCTCGGTCAGAGTGCAGACGCAGAACAGGAAAGTCCGAGCCGAAGCTCCTCCTGAGCTGGAGACGAGCTGCGCGGATCCAGTCGATCAATACCTCAGCGACATCACCCTTGCTGCGCAAGGGGAAGACTGTGGTGTAACGCGAGTAGTCGTCAACCACCAGCAGGAAGTAGCGCTCGTGACCCTGTCCACGGACGCGGGCCGGGCCCCACACGTCCATGTGAAGCGTCTGCAGAGGAGCCTCTGTCGAGGGAAACTGGGAGGAGTGAGGGGCAGCCCAGAGCCGCCCCTCGACACAGGGGACACAGGAAGGTCCTGGCCCCGAAGGAAGGGGAGGGAGAGACCGGGGGAAACCAGAGACAAGGACACGGGAAGCCATGCCCCGAAGACGAGGCAAGAGGGGTGGCCAAGACGGTGGTGCCACAAGAGAGTCTCGTGAGACAGGAGGCGACACGAGCAGGGGGCAGACTCAGGACCAGACCTGGACGCAGCAGCAAACACCTGACCCGACGCAGCTACCTGGCCAGACGCAGGGACTGGAGGAGACTCAGTGGTCAGGGTGTAGAGACTCGACCCGGGCCGACGCAAAAACGTGGCTAGGTGTCGGCCTGTGCGGGCGTCCGAGCAGTGGGTCACCCGCTGACTCGCAGGAGTAAACTGGTGAACCCCCGCATCCTGCAGGTCAGCACCACTCACCAAGTTCGTCGAGAACGAGGGGAGGTACAGACCCGACAGGGTGCCCGAGGGGGCAGCCGGACACGGGAGGACAGTGGAGAAGTGAGAGAGGACAGGACCCCCAGAGAGGTCAGCTAGGGAGACTGCAACCGGCCGACCAAGCGGCGTGAGTGTGGTGCGGTCTCGAAAGAAGGAGCGAGAAGCCCCTGAGTCAAGTGTGAAGGTGAGGGAGGCCGAAGCCGACGCAGTACCTGAGAGCGCAGCCTCACCAGTACCTGAGAGTGCAGACGCACTGGCACCTAGAGCAGTAGCCTCACAAGCACCTAGCGCAGCAGTACCAATGCCCGGGTCGGGCGGGAAACACCGGTAACAGTCACCCTCATCACTAATAGTCACAGCATACATGGCAGCAAGGATAGCATCAAAGTCAAGATCAAAGATCGCTACGCCAGCCCTAGATAGCTCTCCCCAGCGGGGAATCTCACTAGCCTCGGGAAACTGCTGACGCCAAGCGTCCGTCAGGCGGCCAAAGCAGCGCTGGGTGGAGTGGGCACCCCCACACTGCTCACCCGCGCGGTCGCCGGAACGAAGAACGTAGGTGCACGGGCCAAGACCCCCACCACGCTGACGCTGCGTGTACCACTCACGGAGCTGCTGAGGCGGGGGGATGTCCCGAGAACGCTGCTGCTGCTGCTGCTGCTGCTGGCGCTGACCACCACCAGAGCCGCTCCGCTGCGGGGCACTACCCCGACCGGCTCCACCTCCTCCGCCACCGCCGCCTCCACCTCCGCCACTACCGCCGCCTCCGCTCCCACCGCCGCCGCCGCCACCGCCGCCGCCTCCGCTGCCGCCACCACCACCAGGACTCAGCAGGAAGTGCGGCGCGGTAGCGAGTGTCAGAAGTGCGGAGGTGCGTGATGAGGTCAGCGACCGTAGGAAAGGCAGCAAGGTCAGGAAAGAGGTACGGTAGCATGAGGCGGCTCAGTGCAGCAGTGGCAGGGGAAGAGTAGCGCGCAACTACAGCGTCGTACAAGGTCTGAGCACTCTTGTACTGACTAAAGTGCGCGCGCTCAGTGGTAGGCAGGTGGCAACGCACAGCAAGACGTGCAGCAGCATCGCGGGTGGCCCACTGAGAGCGAACAGTGGGGTCAGCATCAGCAGCAGGAGCAGGGGAGGCGCCAGAGGTGAGGTCAAAGAGAGAAAGACCGTCCGCCCTATCGCACTGTAAAAAAAGCTGCAGGTCGTCGACCCAGACCTCAAAGTCAATGGCTCGACCCTCAGCGTCAAAAGCGAGGACACTAGGGGTAGCCATGACGACAGACTAGCAGTGCAAGCAGTGGGGGAAGGGCACGCAGTAGCAGTGGGGCTGTGCTCACCAGACAGGGCAGGTCGGGCGGCTCGGCAGTAGTGCGGCTCGGCTGCGGGGCGGCTCGGCGGTACTGCGGCTCGGCGGCCCGGCGGCTCGGCGGCTGCTGCTGGGCGGCTCGGCTGCTCCGGTACCGGGCGGCGTGGCGGGCGGCTGCTCGGGCGGCTCGGCAGGAGGGGAGACCGGCGGGGCCGCGAAGGTTTGGGCGGCGGGGCCGCGACGTGAGGGCGGCGGGGCCGCGTAGGCACGGGCGGCGAGGCCGCGAAGGTGAGGGCGGCGGGGCCACGTAGGTGAGGGCGGCGGTGCCGCGAAGGTGAGGGCGGCGAGGCCGCGAAGGTGAGGGCGGCGGGGCCGCGTAGGTGAGGGCGGCGAGGCCGCGGAGGTGAGGGCGGCGGCGCCGCGTAGGTGAGGGCGGCGGGGCCGCGACGTGAGGCCGGCGGGGCCGCGACGTAAGGGCGGCGGGGCCGCGTAGGTAAGGGCGGCGGGGCCGCGTAGATAAGGGCGGCGGGGCCGCGTAGGTAAGGGCGGCGGGGCCGCGTAGGTAAGGGCGGGGGGGTCCGCGTAGGTGAGGCGGCGGGGCCTCGACGTGAGGGCGGCGGGGCCGCGATGTAAGGGCGGCGGGGCCGCGACGTAAGGGCGGGGGGGGGGGGGGGGGGGGGGGGGGGGGCGTAGGTGAGGCGGCGGGGCCGCGACGTGAGGGCGGCGGGGCCGCGTAGGTAAGGGTGGCGGGGCCGCGTAGGTAAGGGTGGCGGGGCCGCGTAGGTAAGGGCGGCGTAACGGGCCGCTAGGGGCGACACGGAGGGTCGCTAAAAAAAAAAGGAACGCACGCCTCGGGGCGCGCTTCGGTGGGCCCTAGGAACAGTCCCTAGGAGGGGACCTGCTCTGATTCCATGTGAAGAAGTGAACGCGAATGAATGAACTATGAATGAAGTGGGTACAAGTACTAACCCTAATTGGGTTGTACCCCCTATGGGATACCCCACTATAGCCTACACAAAAGCATAAGCTATAATGTTCTAACAACATGGTATCAGAGCGGTCTCAGGTTCGATTCCCGGTGTATGCACATGTAGGTCGTTGCCGCTGTGCTTAGTCCTGGGCCTCCCGGTATGGGGGGGTGTCAGTAGATCTGCACTGTGGATGCCCGATTGATCCTGGAGAGGGTTACAGGCGCGTTCGCTTGGGGGGTTATGGGCGCACTGACCCGCTACTGAAACAAGCCCTGTTATCCCAATGGTCTAGTGGTTGGGATTCTGACAGTCTACGCGCGGCGTCTCATTCCGTCGGACTATAAACGAGAACATATATACTATCACAGATAGTCACTCGTTGCCCTGCATTTCTATCATGAATGGTCACTCGATGAAACCCTCAAGGAAAGTTGAAACTCTCTGAGCCACTGTGAAAAAACTGTAGAGATTTCAAATCTTAATTTCAATTGCTTCTTACCCCTCGCATGGTTTTTGCCTGACATCTAGGACTGAAGGAAAAAAAAAAAAAAAAAAAAAAAAAAAAACATTTATAGGATGGCACTTCTTCGGGAAGCATCGAACCTAAACACCATGGAAATGTGTTTAGGGTAGATGCCTTCTGAAAAAAATCCCATCCGAACGGGTTTAGTTTTATTTTTTCTTGGGAGCAAAAATACATTTCGAGTTTCACCCGTCTTAAAGTGATATTCTCTGGGACATTATGCATAAATCGAACATTCATAATCGAACAGTGAACACTGCGCCACGAGCTAACTTTTCCGATGTTGCCAAGAAGTTTTTAACAATTTTGCGAGATTGGTAGTGAAAATATCTCGTAAGAAACAACGTCTCGCAACACTACAAGACAGAAACAGTTCCGCGAGAAAAAAGACAAACAAATTTAACACGCTAATAGTCCATAAATCGTGACAGCCTGACAACAACGCATGAGGAACCATTTCGACTTTCGGGCAGGCGTTTCTTTCACGACACACTGAGGACGACGCTTTCGGCTCTTGGGTTTGCTCCTTTGACTGCTGATCCGTCGTTTTTTCTGCGTACCGACACTTGACTGCCGCCGTTCTACATCCTCGTTTATGTCGACGACTTGGTTTTTGCCACTGCTGACACTGGCCCTAGCGAAGTCGGAGCTGTATAAGAGACACACGTGCACAGACCTGGGTGATCTGCGCAGCTATCTTGGCTTGCAGATCATCTGAGGAAGAGCACAGTACACCATCACCTTGACTCAGTCACACATGATGCACCAGGTCCTTCAGCGCTTCCGCTTCCAGTACTCCTCATTACAGTCCACTCCTCTGCCTACTGGTCACTCGCTCTCAGATGTTGCATTCATATCTCATATGTAAGGAATTGTTACTCCTTATTGTACTCACACTTTAGCCAGTACATTCCGAGGGTCACGCAACGAACCTGTTCGGCCTATTTCGTCGTCCCGAGTCGTCTCCGCACCAATCGCAACCATCATCAAGCCATCTTCGCCCTACGTTTTCGCCTAGCTAGGACTTCCCCTATTTAGGCATCGTCACTTTCTTTGTATCGTCATTTAGTAGTTCAACGTTCTCGTTATTCGTTCACCTGCGCACTCTGCAAGTTCATTCATAACACTTGGTATCAGAGCTACTTTCCTACCGTACCCCGCTTTTTTAAGTGTAATGCCCCTCCGGGGGGGGGGGGGGGGGACGAGGAAGGATACCTTGGGGTCTAGGAGTTGCGTGCTAGCCGGCCAAGAGAACTAGTTAGTTGCTCCTCGCGACCATACTTTTACAGGCACTCCTGTGGGGCCGCCAAATCCTTGCCTCGAACGGTCGCGATCGACCGTGATCTCCCTCCCCCCGGACAACGGAGAGCTGTTGCTGTCGCGACATGAGTTATTTCCGATGCATTCTAACAATTTCGGAGTTCATTATGTGATAGCCGGCGTAAGCGGAACTGCGTCGGCACCTCCACAAAATTTTCGGAGCCGTCGTCCTATGCGGAAGTTGGCGTGGTTGTTTGTCAACGTGCGTGCGAGATTTTCGGAGGTTCTACCGAGGAGATGAAGAAAAAACAAGGGGCAGCTGAAGGGACTCTGTCAAATGTTATATCTGCTACAGTTTCTTTAGGCTGTAGTGGGGTAGTTACTATGGGGTACAGTAAGTTTAGGGTTTTCTACTTGTACCCAACTCTTTCCTAGTTCAATCACTCTTGTTCATTCTGACATGGTATCACGAGCCTAGGTTGCCACCTAGGACCGCTTACTACTACGGCCCACTATTCCGCTAGAAGCGCCCTCGTGCGCCCTACCTTACGTGCGCCCTCGTGCGCCTTTCTCTGCTCGTGCGCCCTCGTGCGCCTTTTTCTGCTAGTGCGCCCTCGCGCGCCCCGCCCTTCTTTCCGCCTGCGCGCCGTCTTGCAGCCCTCGCGCTGCCTCCTGCTGCCCTAGGCCAGTGCGCTGCCCCTGCAAGCTAGTAAGGCCCTCAAGCCGCCCCTGAAGGCGCGTCACGTCCCCGAGCCGCCTCTGCAGGCCCGTCAGCCCCCCGAGCCGCCCATGCAGGCCCGTCAGGCCCCCGAGCCGCCTGTGCAGGCCCGCCAGGCCCTCGCCGCCCGCACGCAGCCTCTTCAAGTCGCAGTCAGGTCGCTGTCGCGGCCCCGTCAGGCCGCAGTCGCGGCCCCGTCTTGTCACTGACGCAGCCCCACCCTGCCGCGGTCGCGGCCCAGCCCTGCCGCCGACGCGGACGCGGCCCCGCCCTGCCGTGACGCGGCCCTGCCAGCCCTGCAGCTGACACGGCCCTGCCATCCCTGCAGCTGACGCGGCCGCGCCCTACTGCTGACGCGGCCGCGCCCTTCTGCTGACGCGGCCGCGCCCTGCTAGTGACGCGGCCGCGCCCAGCTGCTGACGCGTCGTCGCCCCCTGCCCGCCGCGTCGCCCCTGCCCACGGCGTCGCCCCTGCCCGCCGCGTCGCCCTGCCCTACCCCGCGCCTGGCCCCTGGAGCAGCCGCCCCTGGAGCAGCCGCCCCTGGCCCCTGGAGCAGCCGCCACTGCAGCAGCCGCCCCTGGCCCCTGAAGCAGCCACACCTGCAGCAGCCCCTGGCCCCTGGAGCGGCCGCCCCTTCTGCAGCCGCCCCTGGCTACTGGAACAGCCGCCACTGCAGGAGCCGCCCCTGGCCCCTGGAGCAGCCGCCCCTGGAGCAGCCGCCACTCCAGTAGCCGCCCCTGGCCCCTGGAGCAGCCGCCCCTGCAGCAGCTGCCGTCGCGGCCTGGTCTCGCCCTGCAGCAGCTGCCGCGGAGCTCCCTGCCGTGGTCGCGGACCCGCCCAGCCAATGTAGCGGCCCCGCAGTCGCCTCCGTCGTGCACCTGCCCTTCCCACCACTGGTGAGCACTTCCCTACCCGTACTGCTACTGCTGTTACTGCTGCTGCTACTGCTACTAGTGCTCCTGCTGCTACTGCTTCTACTGCTGCTCCTGGCGTGGCCAGATGCAGCTCCAGGGCCGTCCGCGTGTGTCCCTCACGCCCCAGCAGCTTCGTGAGTGGTATGTCAGTTGGGGTTGTTGGGGTGGCAATAGTGGGAGTCGTCCTGGAGTGGGTAGTTCGGGAGTTTCTTGTAGTGGCCCGGTGCAGCAGCAGTATTGTCTCCGCGAGACTCGTTCTCCCTAGCAGCTTCGTGAGTGGTACGCTCAGAGTAGAGGGTCGCTGAGTACTGCTAGCACGGGTGTCCGGACTGGTTAGCCTTGCGGGACGCCTGTTCACACAGAGTCTCGCTGCTTTGCCAGTCTGAGCGACGCTTGGCGTACAGAGTTCGGCGACGACGCAAAGCTCCCCGAATGGGTGGAGCTGCTTAGGCAGAGGGTAGATATCGTTGCTCTTGACTATGATGCTATTCTCACTGCAATGTATGCATTGTCTACTAGTGCCGAGGGAGCCTGTCACCTGTGTGTGCCGCCTGACCCCGGTATCCAGTCTGCTACTCCAGGTGCCGGTGAGACTGCTGCTCTAGGTGCTTGTGCGTCTCCTACTCCAGGTGCTGGTGAGGCTGTTGCTCTAGGCGTTCGTGAGTCTGCTGCTTCAGGTGCTTGTCAGTGTGCGCCTTCATGTACTACGTCTATTGAGGCGCTGCACACCTTCACACTGGACTCAGGTGCTTCCCGCTGTTTCTTTCGCGACCGCACTGCCCCGAAGCAGCTCCCTAGACCGGTTGCTGTCTCCCTGGCTGACCCCTCCGGGGGTCCGGTCCTTGCGACCTCCACCACTGCCCTCCCTTGTCCTGCTGTCCCGTCCGGCACACTGTCGGGCCTTTACCTCCCCTCGTTCTCAACGAACTTGGTGGCGGGTTCTGCGCTCCAGGACGCGGGAGTTCACCAGTTCACCCCTGCCTACGAGCGTGCGACACACTGCACGTGTGCCCAGACGGGTCGTCACTTGGCTACCTTCACTCGGCAGCTGGGGTCGGACTTGTACACACTGACCACTGAGTCCCCTTAAGTAGCGGCGTCTGCATCTCCGTCAGGTCAGTTGTCCGCCCTCTGCTCGTGTTGCACCCTGTTGCACCAGACCGTTCTCTGGCACCACCGCCTTGGTCACCCCTCAGTGCAGCGCCTTTGTGGCATGCACTCCCGGTACCTTGTCTCTGGTCTTCCCAGGGTTCTCCCTCCCCTCCCACCCTCGCCTGCTCCTCCCTGTCTTCCCTGTGTCGAGGGGCGGCAGTGCGCAACTCCTCACTCTTCCTCGTTCCCTCTCATAGAGGCTCCCCAGGGTCCTGCTTCGGTAGACCCCCTCCCTCCCCAGGGTCCTGCTCCCTCAGGTGTTTCCCAGGTAGACCCGGTCGAGCCTGTCGAGGTAGCTGTCGACTCTGGTCCTGCGCGAGGTACTATGTCTGGGGGTGCTCAGTCTGGGGGTGCTGAGTCTGGGGGTGCTGTGACTGGGGGTGCTGAGCCTGGGGGTGCTGAGACTGGCGGTGCCGAGCCTGGGGGAGGTGAGACTGACCGTGCTGCGCCTGGTGGCGCTCCCTCTTCACAGCATCTGCGTGAGTGGTACTCTCAGCGTTGCAGCCTCCAGCGTGGGGCTGCTAGAGCTGGGGGTTCTGCCAAAGTTGGAGTTGGTGGTGCTGCGGGTGCTGTGTCGCGGCCGGAGCCTCCCTCCCCACAGCGGCTGCGTGAGTGGTACGCTCGACGCTGCAGTCTCCGGAGCGGCGCTCCTAGCACTGGGGTGCCGCCCGCTGGAGGTCCTGGTGCTGCTGGAGGTACTGGAGCCTCTCGTCCTGGAGGTGCTCGTACAGGCGGTCCTGGAGCTGCTGGGACTGGGGGTTCTACTGGATCTGGAGCTGGAGCTACTGGAGCTGGTGCTACTGGAGGTGCTGCTGGTGCTGGAGCTGCTGGAGGTGCTGGAGCTGCTGGAGCTGCCGGTGGAGCTGAGGCCGCTGGGCCTACTGGAGCTGGTGTAGCTACTGACCCTGGCGTTGGTGTTGCAGGGGCTGGCGCTGGGGGTGCTGACGCTCGTCCTCTTGCAGGTGCTGGAGTTGGCACTACTGGAGCTGCTGGTGGTGCTGCAGGAGTTGGAGCTGCTGGTGGGGGTTCTGGTGCTGTCTCTGCTAGTTCTGGGGGCGCTTCACGGCCGCACCCGTACTTCGTTCCTCTCCTTCAGCAGGTTCTTGGTCAGCTGCCTCCTCCTTGTCCTGCTCCCTCCTTAGAGTGTCCTCAGCCTGTCCAGTTGCAGTTACAGTTACAACCTGCCTCGCCCCTCCCTGGTCCTTCTCCCTACACTGGTCTGACAGGAGGTCTTACGGAGCGTCGAGAGCCTGCGTCTCGTCCTGTGTCGCCCGAGACTCGTTCTGCGTCACCTGTTCGTGCTGCTCGCACTGGTCGTCGTGTTCCGCGTCAGCGTCCTCCTGCTGTCCCAGGCACTCACCAGATAACGCTTCGTCCTTCCACTGCTCCACAGCGTGTCCCTCTGCCTTTTCCTCCTGCGTCCTACCTTCCTTCACTTGCTGACCCGGAGTCTGACTCTCTTTGTGCTGCTAGTCCTACTGTCACGCGTCTCCTGGCCACGGCTGTCACTGACCCTTCCTTTGAGTCAGCTGCTGCGTCTGCCTTAGTTGCTGAGCTTATCGACTTTGCTGCTCACTGGCGTCTAGACTACGCTGCGAGTCTTGTTGGTGACTCTGAGTCTGTCTGTCCTCCGTCCGTCGGGGGTGAGTGTGCTCTTGGCACGGACGTCTTTGAGGACAGGTAGGAGGAGTTTGAGTGCTTTGCCGCTGCTGTACCTCATCTCTTGCACCTGACGGAGACCCGGATGCACCAGACATCCCGACCCCACGCTCTTACGCTGAGGCGATCGCGGGTGAGTACTCCTCTCAGTGGCAGTCAGCCATGGACGCAGAGATGGCATCCTGGAAGTCCACTGGCACTTACGTCGACGAGGTTCCCCCTACTGGAGCGAACATCGTCAGTAGCATGTGGATTTTCAGGGTGAAGCGGCCGCCAGGTTCTCCGCCTGTCTTCAAGGCTCGTTACGTTGCTCGAGGCTTCAGTCAGCGAGAGGGAGTAGACTTCTTCCATACCTTCTCCCCCACCCTGAAGATGACCACTCTTCGGGTGCTACTGCACGTTGCCGCTCAGCGTGACTACGAGATTCACTCTCTTGACTTCAGCACAGCTTTCTTGCAGGGCAGCCTGCACGAGGAGATCTTGCTGCGCCGCCCTCCTGGCTTCACTGGGTCGTTTCCTCCTGGTACCCAGTGGAGCCTCCGGCGGCCGGTGTACAGTCTCCGCCAGTCGCCACGTGAGTGGCACGACACACTGAGGACTACACTTGCGGCTCTTGGGTTCGCACCCTCTACTGCTTACCCGTCGCTATTTTTGCGCACCGACACTTCGCTGCCGCCGTTCTACATCCTCATGTACGTTGACGACTTGGTCTTTGCCACTGCTGACACTGAGGCTCTCGTCTGGTGAAGTCGGAGCTGCAGAAAAGACACACGTGCACAAACTTGGGTGAGCTGCGCAGCTACCTTGGCTTGCAGATCACCCGGGACAGAGCACACCGCACCATCACACTGACTCAGTCACACATGGTGCAGCAGGTCCTTCAGCGCTTCGGCTTCATCTTGTCACTCGCTCTCAGCTCCACCTTCGGACGAGTCCGTAGAGCCGAGTGGTCCTTACTCAGAGCTCGTTGGCTGCCTCATGTACCTGATGACTTGCACTCGTCCTGACCTCGCGTACCCTCTTGGCCTTCTGGCTCGCTATGTGGCTCCTGGTCGGCACCGAAAGGTGCACTGGGATGCTGCTAAGAGGGTACTCCGCTACTTGTGTAGTACATCAGGCATGGGGCTCGTGCTTGTAGGGAGGAGCTCAGTTGTCCTCACTGGGCACTCAGACGCTTCTTGGGTTCACGACCAGGCTACTCAGCGGTCGTCACAGGGTTACACCTTCAGTCTTGGCTCTGGCTCTGTCTCTTGGCGTTCTACGCGCTCGTCTTCAGTTCTCAACTCCAGTTGTGAGGCTGAGATCTACGCGGGGGCCATGGCTGCACAGGAGTTACACTGGCTCAACTACCTGCTGACCGACCTGGGAGAGCGGCCTCGTTCTCCTCTAGTGCTGTACGTCGACAACAAGGCTGCCATTGCCTTGTGTGAGGAGCACAGACTGGAGCACAGAACAAAGCACATCGCTCTGCGTTACTTCCTGGCTCGAGAGTTGCAGCAGCGTGGTCAGCTTCGTCTACGTTACGTGGCCACTCGGGCCAACACTGCTGATATATTCACCAAGGCACTTCATTCTGGTGATCATCAGCGTTTCTGCACTGTGCTAGGGCTTGTGCCCACTTTTCCTCACTTGCTGTAGGCTTTACTTGTACTGTGATCTATATATATATACCTGCATGCTTGCTTTGCAATGTGGAGATCACTGTGATGTTTGTGTTACATATATGCCTCTGCATGTGAACAGGCCTTTTGGCCCTTTGCTTGTGCTCAATGAGTGTGGTGACGTTGTGATCCACCCTGAGCTTTCTTTGCCTTTCTTGACTGGTCTTGTGACCCCTTGCTCTCCCCCACTTTGCCTATGGGGGTGTGTCAAATGTTATATCTGCTACAGTTTGTTTAGGCTGTAGTGGGGTAGTTTAGGGTTTTCTACTTGAACCCAACTCTTTCCTAGTTCAATCACTCTTGTTCATTCTGACAGACTCGCCATGCGCTAAACTAATTGCATCTGAGAAAATCTGGTGACGAGGAGAGACGCCACAAGGACTACCCGACTTATGCGGTATTCAACTGCCGTCCTGCCCGACCTGTTAAGTGCAGCGGCCCCTATTGCATTGGCGGGCGCGTCATCAACAATTTCGGCAGAAGTGCATGTGGACAGAGGGGAGCTTTAGACCCGCCAACACTTACCGCTGCAACAAACAACGGAGTGGCTAAATCGCACTCAGCGGAATGGGGTGCAGGCGCGAGGGCATATTGAGACTAAACACCTGAAAATTACGCGTTCGACGCTGCGTGTATGGAGCTGTTTGCCAGCTGTTCGACAATTTCGAGATCGGTTTCCCCGTTCAAGGAAGCCGTTTTTGGGGATAGCCGCAGCAGCCCACAATTAAACGGTGTTCAAGGTACCACCCCGACAATTTCGGAGTGTGGTACAAGCCACCGGGACACACGGGAACAAATGGCCCGTCGGCTAAGCGGGGGTTGAAGAACATCGTGGGGAGCAGATTAAAAGCCGGTCGAACCGATCTGCGGCCCTACTTCGCCTGAACCTCACCATCCCCACAAAATTCTGGTTCCGACTCATGCGGTCGACCTGATTCAGATGAATAATGGGGCTGAACATCTGCCTACCTTGTGTTGGTTAAAGGCACCTGGATTGGTGCTCGTTCGACAGCTGCACGAAAATACAAAAAAAAAAAAAAAAAAAAAAAAAAAAAAAAAAACGGAAGTCCGCGGCACTGTCCTACTCCTACAAAAGTGGGTTGGGTGAACAACACGCGAAAAAATTCGGGGAGCTGCCAAGACAACAACGGTGCAATTTACTGGTTTCTCCTTACCTGGGCGTTTACACGAGTTGACAGCGCAGCGGCGAAGCTGATGGTAACGAGAGTGGAGTGTTAGCCCCTCCCTCGCTACGGCAACGCCGACAACTTGGTCGGATGTATGGGTGAAGCAGCAGACTGTTCATAGTGGGAGAGCTGCTCGACGAGCTTCGTCAAGCTGCAAGGGACCGCTGTGGTGTTGCTGTCGACCAGGGAGCTCGACAGCTGCAGCTGACTGGGCTGGGCAACGGGTGGGCCGTCAACCAACAGTCGACAGAGCAGTTCGACTGAGAGCAACAGTCGACGAGGGGAGCTCGGCGAAAACAACTGACAGTTTTGGTCGATGGAAGGGGTCCGTCACCCAGGGGGTAGCTTAACACGAGCTGTGGTCAACCAGAGGCACTTGGTGGTCAACTAGAAGCACCCTGTGGTCGACCAGAGGCGCCTGTTGGTCGACCGGAGCACTTGGTGGTCGACCAGGTAACCTGCTCGACGGTTTCTACGGAGGCATGGGATGGCCGTCGGGGTCTCAGTGACGAAGGCGACTTCGGGCTGGTATCCCGAAGTCGATGTGGCTTCTCAGACGCAGACAACAGCCGTCCGATGCACAACAAGGCGAGTCGGGCCAATCGACTGCGCACACCTGCGAGCGTGCGCATTGTTGTCTTCTACGGGGCAACGCTGGACTGCCGCTTTGCTGCAGTGTTGGTACGCCGCCGACCTGCTATGTTGGTAGGTCGCCTTTCTGCAGTGCTGGCACGGCTCCTCTACGCAATGCTGGCAGACGGTCAACCAAGCTGTGTTGGCAGTCGACCAGGCTAGCTGCAGAGTTGCTAGGTGCCTGATGTAGTCATTTCGTGTCATTGCTTGTTCAATCATTCTGTAATTTCCGCTTTGCTAGTGGAAACTCTTGTTGATTTCTCCCATGAATGTGCAAGCACTAAGGAACCAAGCAAATCTGCGATCACTCTTAGTAGTTCGTTCCAACCCTCGTAGTCTAGCTCACTACCACTGTAGAGTGAATCTCCGCAGCTGAGACCCAGAACCTGCGGTACTTCGTGGCGTGATAGGCTGGTGGGCTGCAAAGCGGTTAGATGCGAGCCTTCTAAATAAAACTGCCCCGACTCTGATAGCATTTGTGCCTTCACTGTAGCCAGATTATCGCGCGGGAATTTTAACCTTATACTTCAACTGGTAGACGCGGACGCTAGGTGAATGGCGGTTTTGCAATATTGTCGGGGAGTCGAAAATACCCAAAAGGGGGGGGGGGGGGGGGGGGTAAGCTTCAACTATATACTACAACTGGCAGACGCGGACGCTGGGTGAACGGTGGTGGGCGATATTGTTGGGGAGTCAAAAACACCAAAAAAAAAACAAAAAAAAAAAAAAAAAAAAAAAAAGGGAGAGCTTCAACCTTATTCTTCAACTGGGAGACGCGGACGCTGGGTGAACGGTGGTGCGCAATATTGTCGGGGAGTCAAAAACTTAAAAAAATAAAAATAAAAACGGGAGCAGCCGGATTTACCTGCCGACGACGAGCAATGCGGTGAAACATCTACAAAGTGCCGGTGGGAGAAACGTGGTCTTCAGTTAAACAACATTGGCAGGAGCAACTGTTGAGAATAGTGGCATAAGTAGAAGTTAGGTTTAGGGCCTAGGCTTGGTAGCCTAGGCCAAGGGGGAGTCGAGAAAGTTGTGCCAAGAGAGAAAGTCGAGAATGGGAATGATGTTCACTATAGCACTAGGGTACATATAACAAACAGAGCATGCAAAGAAGGTGCACCACCAACAGTTTATAATAACTACACTAAACTACATCTACGGGCACTTACATATATATTCTAACACTCCCCCATAACTGCCTGCAGCAGGAGTTTGTGCAGAACACAACCTGCAGGGGTACACTAGCAACAGCAACAGCAGGCACGGTAACAGAGCAGGTACAACAGCAAAGGGAGAGGCGACAGCAAGACATTCCGGCCACCCCCTTACTCTCTTTCCCCCCCGACCACAGGAGGGGCAGCAGGGAGAGAGAGGAGGCGGGCTGTCTCTGGCTGGTCACCCCCTCCATCCCCTCACCCTCCCCCTCCCCCTCCCCCCTACACTGCTGCAGGAGCAGCAGAGGGGGGAAGAGAGGAGAGGTGGAGGGACGGCTACTGGTTGGTCTCACACCCGCCACCCCAGTGCCACTCCCCCGGCTCCCCCACACCCTCACACCCTCCCCCCCAGCGGCAGCTGCAGCAGTGGGAACGAAAGGAGGAGGAGGGGAAGGGAAGCACACCACCCATCACCCCCACACCCGCCACCCCCATACCCTTCCCCCCACGGCTGCAGGGAGACGAAGGAGGAGGGGGTGGGCGGGGAGAAAGCCGCAGAGCGGCTACAGAGGGATGGCGCGGGTAGGTCAAGGGCGGCTGCAGCGAGTGCAGGCGCGGGGTGAGGCAGAGGCGGCTGCACCGAGTGCAGGAGCGGGGGCGGCTGCTCCAAGGGCAGGCGCTGGGTGGTGCAGGGGCGGCTGCAGCGAGTGCAGGCGCGGGTGAGGCAGGGGCACCGCCGCGGGCGCCAGGGGCGGGTCCGCGGCGGCTCAGGACACCGTCGCGGGCGCCAGGGGCGGGTCCGCAGCAGCTCAAATCACCGTCGCGGGTGCCAGAGGCGGATTCGCGGCGGCTCAAGGCACCGATGCGGGCGCCAGTGGCGGATCCGCGGCGGCTCAGGGCACCGTCGCGCACCACGGGGCACGCGACGGGCATTTCAGGGCACCGTCGCATGCCACGGGGCGCACGACGAGCAGGTAAAACGTCACGCGCCACCCGGGCGCGGGACAGAAGGAAATTCGCCACGCGCCCGCGGCGCGCGACTGGAAAAACAGCAGCGGAAGCTTGAGGCAGGCCCACAGGCCAGGACGTAACAGGCTCTAATGCCATGTTGAGAATAGTGGCATAAGTAGAAGTTAGGTTTAGGGCCTAGGCTTGGTAGCCTAGGCCAAGGGGGAGTCGAGAAAGTTGTGCCAAGAGAGAAAGTCGAGAATGGGAATGATGTTTACTATAGCACTAGGGTACATATAGCAAACAGAGCATGCAAAGAAGGTGCACCACCAACAGTTTATTATAACTACACTAAACTACAGCTACAGGCAGTTACATATATATTCTAACAGCAGCTTCAACAACAGGGCCAACGACATTGATCCCACTAGGTTCCGTGAAAATCGGTCTCGGAATAACCCAGGAACAGTCCCCGGCTCTCGATTTAACCCACATGCCGGGGTCGGGTAAACTGACGGAAACTGATGGTGACCGAGTGGGCGGCTAGAGTATGTCCGAGATTTTCAAAGGAGAACTACACCTGACCTGGCGGATTTACAGGGTTGTCTTCAAGCGACAATTCCGGAGTTTGACGTATGACTTACCGGTTTTACGGCGAGGAGCGCTGACATTTTCGTGGCGGTACTTCGGCGTTTGGTTAAACGCGCGACATTTACTTGAGGCAACACCGCGGGAACTACACTGAGTTTTCAAGGGGTACGAATGACATTGGACGAATTGAAGGAGGAGGCAGCAACAGTGAAGGGGGAAGATAAACAGTTGTAATATTTTCATCTCTGCCCAGGAGTCATCGGCTCCTTATGACACAGAGTTTGGCGAGTCTGGACAAACCTACCGAAGGTGCTGACGTCATTTGACACGGATAAAGTGTTCGACAATTTTTTAACGGAGTGATATTCGATTTGGTTACTGCCTCAACAACCTTCGCCGACTCTCATATTTGACTTCGCCACCAATCGTACTCATCGCCGACATTTTTGTACCACCCCTGAATTCACGGCCAGAGGATTTCAAGACGCAACCACTCAAACTCTACTAGCCACGGCTTGATTGCGCGACTCGACAGTTTTCGGATTTGTGTCAATCCTGACGACCACTCGTGCACCACGTCAGCACTATTATGAGTTCCCTAAAACCGATCGACCGACCCTTTTTCTACACTTGCAAACTCGAAGTGGTCACTCTGTTGCAAGTATTGCTACTGCTTTAGGGTTTCTCGAATTTCGTAGGTTGGTGTGTGGTAGATTCTACTGCAATATGCATACAATGGTTATGCGTGTCTGTTGGTCTCAGCAAATTGAGTGTTTCTGGACAAGTTGCATACCGATGGGGTAGTTGGCGTTTTTCCCGCGCTACTCAGGGTTGTCAGATCAGCCACAAGTACCACGCAGTACCACTTCACGATATTCACGACGAGTTTAGCACCGGTGCATGAACTGTTCATAGTGCTTTAGTGGCTTCATTACCAAGGATCGACTATCTCTGATCGATTTTATTCACACAGGTTCCTTCACAGTAACACACGTTAGGGATTAGGGCCATGTGTTAGGGCCATGGCGTCTATGCCCGCCCTACAAGCCCTTCGCTCAATGCATTCTGTGAGCAAATTTGATCGACGCTTACAAACGCCCAACGACAACACACCACTTGCGCTAGGCCACATGTACTTATCACGAGATAAATGTTTTGCAGCCATGCAGGAATATGCGCTCTACTACCGGTTTGGTTATCATGTACTTATGTGGAAGCGGCGGGCGGCTGTAGTTGGGTGTCAAGCGACTGCAGATGGAATGATTCGAGCATGCCTATGGTGCTTCTCATACGCGGTGGATCGTGAAATGGGATACTGGCGCATTATGTCCCTCATACCACCCGAGGCTCATACATGTTAGATGGAGTGGCGGCATGAATATGCAGCTGGGATTGCGAACAAATTACTAGTGAAGCTGCGAGCTTATGGCAACATGCTTCACGCCGAACCCTTCGTGCCGCCAATCCAGCTGATGTGGCTCATGGAGGGATTTGGAGGGTGGGAGAACAACTGATGGCAGGCATGGCGACTGCGTGAGTACATCATCACGGAGAAATACGGGGACTGGAAGGAGTCTTTCCGCAAGGTTCCATGGCTTGTCGACCGCTTCAAAGTTATTGATCCAGGGGTGAAAGTGCATATGGACACCCTTGGCGGATGCTTTCACCGCTTCTTTGTCCATCCATTTGCAGCCGCTCATGCACTACGATTCTGCCACCCAGTCATTGCTTTTGACGGGACTCACCTTATCAGCGTGCAGAAGGCAATGTTGCTGGTCGCGGTCACGCTCGATGGCAACCAGAAGGTCTTGCTACTAGCTTGGGGTCTTGTGGAATCGGAGAACAAGGAGGCTTGGTTGTGGTTTCTCAAGCATTTCATCGATGGCTTTCCAGAATGGACGCAGCGCGAGAATGCCTCTATGATCAGCGGCAGGGACAACGGGTTAGTTCCTGCTGCTCGTGAGGTGATGCCAAGTAACATCCCGCATTATTTCTACGCGTGGCACCTCGAGCAGAATCTGAGGCGGTTCAAGGAGAAGGCGCATGCCTTTTTTTAAAAGGCTGGTGAAGTGCCGCTACAAGACAAAGTGGATCGCCCTCATCGCGGCATGCAGACGCAACTTCCCCAAAATGGTGCTTACCTTTTTTGCCCGGTGGTCCCTCCCGCTGCGAACGCTCCTCCTCCACCCGATGCATGCCCACCCCCTGATGCGCGCTCAACCTATGCTGGGGCGAGAGCATACGTCTTCGAGGCTGGCTGAGATGGACGACAAATGGCTCGAAACGCGCGCCAAGGACATGAAGTTGGAGGCGCAAGTGGCGCCACGTAGCCGCCAAGTGGGTTCGGTGTTCCTGGTGCCGGCACTGCAAGCTACAACAGGAATGGTGGCGGACTCGCAGGGACAGGCGGCATGAATGTTTCGAACGCTGAAGTGTTCAGCAGAACATTCAGAGGTGAGCCGGGTGACGAGTGGGGCCAGGGGAGTGCGGCTTATGGCCATAGTTTAGACGATGGTATTAAGGGTGGAGGAAGTGGTCGCGGTAGGCCTGGCCCTGGCGCTTTCCAGTTCGGTGGTGCTGGTTTAGGGGTGGGAAGTGGGACATGCTTCGGAAGGTATGGGATGAGTGGTAGCAGAGTGTTTGGCATTGGGACTAGTGCAAGGGGCGTTCCGCCGCGGGCTGCGGGAACACGCTTTGGGCATGAGACTGGACAGGGTGTGAGCGGGGGTATGAGCGTAGACAACACAGGGCTAGGGGGTCTTATAGATGAGATGCCATGGTCTCGTATGCATGACGACAGGGAGAGGCTCCAGGAGGCTTAGGCAACGACAGTCGGGGAATCGGTGACATGGGGTTGGGGACGCAGGAATCCACGGCAGGGATGGGGGGGTTCAGCATGGGAGTGGGGACTGGAAGAGGAATTGTGGGTGTGAGCATGGGAGTGGGGACTGGAGGAGGCATGAATGGTGTGGGCAGGGGTTTGGGGATTGTAGGAGCAATTAGTGGGATGGGTGTGCAAGTGGGGAGTGGTGGAGGGACTGGTGGTGTGGGTGTGCACGTGAGGAGTGGAAGAGGGCTTAGGGGGTGTGGGCAAGGGAGTGGGGATTGGAGGAGGGATTAGTGGTGTGGGTGTACAAGTGGGGAGTGGTGGAGGGACTGTGTCAACGGGAGTTGGGTTTGGCCCCGTCCTTGCTTGGGCGGAGCCGGCTTCGTGGTCGGGTGTGAGGGGAGCAGCCGACCTGCAGTAGTGGGCGAGTTGGTTGACAAGGAGGTCGACCTGCACGGGGGCCACTGCATGGGCGCCGACTTCAGGATGGCGCCGACTTCAGGATGGCGCCGACTTCGGGGTGGTCGACATGGGAAGTCGACCTACGGAGGACTTGGTGACGCCGACCTGGAGAAGCCGACTAGGGTGGTTGGCTAGTAACTGTGCTGGTCGACCAAAAGTGGTGTCGACCGGGACGTTGTGGTTGACGTAGGAGGGGCCGACGTCGACCACGACAGGGAAGGCTGGGGATGCCGAGCTGGAGGGCGTCGAGGAGTAAAACGCCGAACAGCTGGGCGTCGAGCAGCAGAGCGCCTGATGGAGGGCGCCGAGCATTGGGGACGCCGGGCTTATGCAGCCGGCGACCGACCGAGCTGGTCGACTAGGCGTGGTTGCCCGATTGACTGGGATACCCGGGCGACGTGTGCAAGTGTCGCCGGGGTGGAGTTTCCGAGGCCGACCTCGGGGGTGGTATCCCGGGGTCGACGTGGCTGGAAGGCGCAGTCGCTGGCATAGAGCCGACCTGGGCGTCTGCGCTGTGCACGTGACAAGGAAGTGTGCACCAACCAGCTGCGCGCACCTACAAAGCAGATGCACCGTTGTCCTACTGGTGTGACGCTGTGCAGCCGACTTGCTGCAGCGTTGGCACACCGTGGGCTTGCAACGTTGGCGGACTGCTACTTTGCAACAATGGAGCAGTGCGACTGCTGCTACGCTGGAACGCGGTCGACCATGTTGCGTTGGAGGTCGACCAATGGCCTAGCTAGCTCTGATATAGTCTGTGCTGCCAATGTTGTTGCAACCTTTGTTTTCAACCTTTCTTAGTGAAACTCTTGCAAAATTGCCCCGTGAACTAGCAAGCGGTGTAAGCACTAGGAAAGCGACTAAGGAACAACGAACGCAGAGATCACACGAGCACCCGTGCCTAGCCCATAGTCTAGCTCCCGTTGTAGTAGTTATCTTTGCATGGACGGCACACGACTTACCTTTTAGTTGGGTCGACGCAGTGGTCACGCACCTAAGATGCTAGTAGGCCGGCAGCCGTGCGGTCACTAGCGTGCGCGTAGGTGACGCAAAGATGATGGACACCCTGGAGGCACGGTTAGAGGATGCGAGGAGATGCGATGAGGCCCAGGAGTATGTGGCGATACCCTGGGCAGTCGTCGAAGCTACACTCTGCACCATATGGGTGGCGGAGCATCCCCCTTCTCGACCAGCTTCTCCTCAACCAGTAACCAACAAAGGCGGCGTCAACATGAGGATGCGAGGAGACGCCATGAGGCCCAGGAGTACGGGGCAATACCCTGGGCGGTCGTCGAGGCTGGACTCCGCACCATGTGGGCGACGGAGCATCCCCCTTCTTGATCAACTTCTCCTCGACTGGCGACCAACAAAGGCGACGTCGACATAGGCGTCAATGTCGGAGGTGGCCAAGTTGGCAGCAGTGCGGGAGGCACGTCGAGGCAGCGTGGTGTGATTCACGCCGATGAAGTCCGCGGCGTTCAGGCGCAAGGGGTGCAGTCGTCGGCGACTGCAGGTTCCTTGCAGGGCGACGTCGAAGGGTGTCGAAGCAGGCTGACGCCGACGTCGGCGTTTTTAGGTGACGGCGGGCGGGATAGCACAGAGCTACGGCTACTTCGAATTTACGTCGGACAGGATCTTGGTCACCCCTCCGCTGATCGGTTGACCTAACATTCTCACCTAGAAAGAAGCCATCAAGCCCCAGCTGGAGATGGCCGGGCTAATCAGCTTTGCTGGAGGCACCGTGGCGACGCCGGAAGACTCTGACCTGCGTGCGGAGTTTCGCGCCATGCAGCTGTTGACCTTCACGGTCATCTCGCGGTGCTGCTCGTCGGGCGTGCAGATTACCTTGAAGTGGTGCCGAGAGTACGTTGACGCCAGAAACCGGGCGTGACACTTCATCGAGTCGACCTACCAGGTCATCGACGACTTGTACATGCTTGAGGGGCAGCTGACGCACCTGCGTATGGGCAACGAGGAGACTCCTACCGACTACTGCAACTGAGCCCGGCGAATCCTCGCCACTATAAGGATAGCCGGCGCACAGTAATCGATGGTGTCATACATCACGCACGTCATGCAGGGACTCTCGAGCATCTACAACCTCCTAAAGCGACTGTCAATGGCACCGAGCACCAGGACGGCGCTCAACGAGGACAACTTGACCTCCTACATCCTGCAGGACGAGGCAATGCAGGAGGCTGAGCGGTCCTAGGAACTCTTGGCGCAGGCAAACTTTGTCGCCCTGGCGAGGCAAGGTGGCTGACCGGGGCAGTGTGGGCAGCCTGGCGGCGGCGGTAGCAGCGGGTGGAAGCCGAGCAAGGACGCTGACAAGAAGAAGTCGGCCAAGGATAGCGGTCGTTGAGGAGGAGGTCGACGCCGGGAATGCTGGTTGTGCGGCGACCCTGACCACCTCTCTTTCAAGTGCCCCGACCGCAGTGAATCCAACAATGACGACGCCAAGAGAGGCCGAGGGAGGTCTGACACTCGTCATCCACGTTGAGGAAATGAGCTAGCGAGGAGAAGCAGTCAAACAAGTCGACTACGGCGAAGGACGCCGGCTCCTCTGCTGGGGGCAAAGGGCGCGACGACAAGGAGGCGTCGTGCTCGCTGGTCGGCGTCGTAGAGCCGACCATCTCGCTGGCGCCGAAGGCCAATGAGGACTTCCAGGCGGTGGTGGTAGCTGTGCAGGTGAACCCGGCGGTGGTCCTGTTCGACAGCGGCTGCTCGGACCACCTGATGGGGACGAAGGAGGCGTTCGTCGATTTGGAGCCGAGCGGCGACGTGAAGCATGTGCGTGGCTTCAATGGGGCGCTGCAGGACGTCCAGGGCCGCGACATTGTCGCTCTGCAAGGGGAGGCCGGAAGATAGGTGCTCATCCCCGATGTGCTGTACGTCTCAGGCGTCCGAGCAAATCTACTTTCGGCCGGGCAGCTGAAGGAGAATGGCGTGAAGCTGCAGGAGGACGGCGACGGGATGCTGCTTGTCTTCGCGGCCGGAGAGATGCTCGGTCGGGCAACGTACACCGGGCGTGTCCTCTGCACCAACCTGCGCCCATGCTCGGCCACGAAGACGACGCCCACCACGGAGGTCGTGGCCCGGCGGGCTATTGTCTCGGCGATGAAGGCAACGCTGGACAGGTTGCACGCGAGGCTTGTGCATGCCGGCATGGACACGATCTGGAGCTCGGCAAAGCACGAGGTCGCCACCGGGCTGGACCTTAAGTCGGCGTCTGGCGCCGAATCACCGTGCGTTTCGTGCGTCAGCGGGAAGCTGGCGCGACACACCTTTCCCGACCAGGGTTCCGACGCCAAGGACGTGCTGGCCGTTGTGCACATCGACCTATGCAAGCCTTTCAGCGTGGCTGCCAAGGACGGTAGCCTGTACTTCTCGCTGCTGAAGGACCCCAAGACCCGCTACGTGTGGGTGAAGTCGGTCGTCAAGAAGTCGGATGCGTTGCAGGTGTTCATGCAGTGGTTGGCGGTGGCTGAGCGGCAGACGAAGAGGTCGGTGTTGACGCTACGCTGTGACCGGGGAGGGGAGTTCCCCGGTTGCAGCGTCGACCTCTCAAGGTAGTTGCGGACCCAGACGGCCTGCCGAGAGCGAGGTGCCACCAGTGGTGCTGCACGCCCATATGTAGCAGCATCGTCCGCTCCGACTCCACTACCGTCCTCATCTCCCTCTCCACCATGCCGTTTTGCTGCGGGGTGTACGGGCAGGTTAGGTCGTGGACAATCCCTTTGCCGTTCACGAAGTCGGTGAACTCCTTCTCGAGGAACTCCCCTCCCGGGTCACAGCGCAACATCAACACCGACCTCTTCGCCTGCCGCTCAGCCACCGCCAACCACTAAGAGGTCGACGCTGCCACCGGGGACGACGCCGCACCAGCTTCTCACCGGGAAGAAACCCGACTTGTCACTGGCGCGGGTGTGGGGCTGTATGGCGCAGTTCTTGGTCCCCGAGCAGCAGCGTGGTGGGAAGCTGCAGCGAAAGGCCAGGTGGGGCCTTCACCTCGGCGTGTCTAAGGAAAGGAAGGGCGGGGAACCCCTTGACATCGCTGATAACAGGGTGGTCACCACATCGGATGTGGTCTTCTTCGAGGATATGTCGCTGGAGGTGTAGAAGTCGGAGCTCGGGCCGGCGTCGGGACGGACGCCGACCACCCCGCCGACAGACACCTCGATGGCAACGCTCCCTTTGCTCGCCGAGGTCGGTGAGCCCGCTACCAAGGACGTCGAGGACGTCTCCTCTAACTCCCCCTTCCCTACCCCTCCTGCTCCTCCCAGAGTGGCTGACCTGCGTGGGCTGCCTCTGGTGTCGGCCTCCGGCGATGAGGGGAGTAGTAGGACGTTGCCTTCGGTGCTATGTTGCCTTCGGCGCTGACCAAGGGCATCACCGACGTGGGAGTGCAGTCGACATTGATAGGGGAGGAGGTGCGGCCGACTTTGGTACAGCCGGCGAAGAAAGCACCAGCAGGGCAGCACCCGACAAGGGAGCAGGCAATGGTGAAGCGGGCCACGGAGCAGTTGGCGACCAGGCAGTCGGCAGGGGAGCCGACCGTATGGGAGAAGTCGATCGGGACGCCGACTGAGGTGCAGCAGGATGCTAAAGGCAGTGAAGACGGTGACGAAGGAGGGGCCGCCGAGGAGTCCACCAACAGCGACGTGGTGGAGGTTCCACCTGGGCCTCGGATGTCAGGCCGAATTCGGAGGCCACCCGAATTCTTCGTCCCCACTGCCTTCACCACGATGTACAAGGTGGACGATGACGACCTGGCGTACGACAGCACCAAGGAGGATGAAGAGGTTCCAGAGCTCGACCCTGACATGCATGTCGACCCCGAGCACTGTTGGGACATCTCGACGATGACGGTGAAAGAGGCGTTGGCAAACTGAAAGGGCCCGGCAGTGAAGGCCGCTATGGAGGAGGAGATCCGGAGCCTCATCAACATGGGCACATGGGAGCTGGTCGAACGTCCGCCAGGGGTGAAAATCATGAAGAAACGGTGGATGCTGACGACCAAGTACCGCATCGACGACACCGTCGAGCGCGACAAGGCGAGGCTGGTCATGAAGGGCTTCACTCTGGTGTATGGCGCCGATTACGACAAGACGTTTGTGCCGGTGGGCAGCTACGTCACGCTGAGGATCTTCCTCAGCATCGTCACCGTCCTCGACCTCAACCTGATGCAGCTCGACATGAAGAACGCCTTCCTGCAGAGCAAGCTCGACAAGGTGTTGTACATGTCCCAGCCGGACTACTTCAATGACGGAACTGGCCGGGTGTGCAAGCTGCTGAAGAGCCTGTACGGGCTGAACGGCGTGGTACTTGGCGCTGTTGCTGTGGTACTTGGCGCTCAACGGCGTGCTGGTCGGCGCCGGGTGGAAGAAGAGCCAAGTCGACGAGGTTCTGTACTTCAAGGTCGGCAACAACAAAGTGGCCTGCTGGGTGTTGGTCTACGTCAACAACCTGCTCGCCGCCAGCAGCAGCACCAAGATGCTGAAGGAGTTGAAGGAGCTGCTCGAGTCCGCCTTTGACCTGCGTGAGATCTCGCCGGTGTAGAAGTACCTCGGGCTGGAGATCATCCGCGACAGGTCGGCGGGGAAGCTATGGCTGCACTAGCAGGGCTACGCCGACAAGCTACGTAGGCGCTTCATTGACTAGGAGGGCGCGGGGCGTACCCCAAAGACGCCGGTCTCGGTCGGTGCCTATGCGCAGCTGACATTCGACGACGAGGACGCGCAGGCACGCTAGGAGGAGGAGTACCGGCAGAAGTTCCGCTTGCTGCAGTTGGTGGCGACGACGACGAGGCCGGGCATCGCCTTCGCCTGCAGCAAGCTGGGGAGCGGCCTCACGGTGAGGAGCGACCAGCACTGGCACGAGGTTGACCGCTACCTCGCCAACACGTGTGACACCGCCTGAAGTTCGGCGGTGGACCTGAGTCGATGGAGTTGGTCGGCTACATGGACGCCGACGACGCCGGCGACAAGCAGAAGAGGACGAGCACGGGAGGCTACGCGTTCGTCTACGGAAGGGCTGCATTCTAGTCAAGCCAGCGCATCAAGTGCGCGACGTTGTCGCCGACCGAGTCCGAGTTTGAGTTCCGTAGCGGCCACGGAAGCCGACAAGGAGAGACGCCGCCTTTGATTCCTCCTCGCAGAGTTTCGACAGCTAGACGCTGGGAAGCCAACTGTCCTGCGGGTGGACAACAAGTCGGCCATCGCGGTCGCTGAGGGCATGGGGTTCGCGGGCAACCTCAAGCACATGGAGCGGCGACAGGCCTGGCTGCAGCACATGGTGAAGCGCGGGAAGTTTTCGCTGAGGTACATCCCGACCACTGAGCAGCCAGCCGATTTCCTGACAAAGGCGCTGCACTACCTGGCCTTCAACCGGGCTCCGTTGCAATCGACCAAGTGCGCCTGGCCTACGTGGGCGACGGCGACGACGACGTGCAGCAGTAGGTGGCATGCTCTCTTGCATGGCTAGTGCGGTGGACGATGTGTTGTGTGTTGGGTGCACGTCGACGAGCTATTCTCCAAGGAGTATTGCCGTGTGGGCTTGGGGTCCAAGCCTGAACGCGGCAGAGGAGTGTCAACGAGAGTTTTTGTTTGGCCCCGTCCTTGCTTGGGCGGAGCCGACTTTGTGGTCGGGTGTGAGGGGAGCAGCCGACCTGCAGTAGTGGGCAAGCTGGTTGACAAGGAGGTCGACATGCACGGGGGCCACTGCACGGGCGCCGACTTCAGGGTGGTCGACATGGAAAGTCGACCTACGGAGGGCGACGACTTGGTGACGCCAACTTGGAGAAGCCGACTAGGGTGGTTGGCTGGTAACTGTGCTGGTCGACCAGAAGTGGTGTCGACCGGGACGTTGTGGTCAACGTGGGAGGGGCTGACGTTGACCACAACAGAGAAGGCTGGGGATGCCGAGCTGGAGGGCGTCGAGGAGTAGGACGCCGAGTAGCTGAGCGTCGAGCAGCAAAGCGCCTGGTGGAGAGCGCCGAGCATTGGGGATGCCGGGCTTGTGCAGTCGGCGACCGACCGAGGTGGTCAACTAGGCGTGGTTGCTTGGTGGACTAGGATACACGGGTGACGTGCGCAAGTGTCGCCGGGGTGGAGTCTGCGAGGCCGACCTCGAGGGTGGTATCCCAAGGTCGACGTGGCTGGAAGGCGCAGTCGCTGGTGTGGAGCCGACCTGGGCGTCTACGCTGTGCACGTGAGAAAGAAGTGCGCACCAACCAGTTGCGCGCACCTACGAAGCAGGTGCACCGTGGTCCTGCGAGTGTGACGCTGTACAGCCGAGTTGCTGCAGCGTTGGCACACCGTGGGCTTGCAACGTTGGCGGACCGCTACTCTGCAACGTTGGAGCAGTGCGAGCGCTGCTACGCTGGAACGCGGTCGACCATGCTGCGCTGGAGGTCGACCAACAGCCTCTGAAGAATTTTTTTCGGTTCAAGAGCAGCTCCTCACCTTCCGCGTCCCATCTGTTCTCCGGCTCCCCCACCGTGACAATCTTGGAGTCCCACAGGGCCCTGAGCGTCGACTTCCATCTGACCCCGCCCTTCATCCAATGTTTCAATGCCGACGGGTGTGCGTAAACCGTCGCCAGGCCGAGAGGGAAACCCGCCGCTTTCTCGCACAGCCAATTTCTCAGTGGGTCCTGCTCCGCTACTGCATTTCCAAGGTTTTGAATAACCATGCTATTGATCCTATGCTTTGGGTCAATAACACCAAACCCTCCCTCTTTCCGCTCTCTGCAGGACAGCTCGTAGCTCCACAAGAAGAAGTGTCTGTCGAACAATGACTTGCCGTCTATGATGAAGCTGTGGATCAGACGGTGCACCTTTTTCCATATGTCGTGCGGTGGAGCGTAAATCTGCACTTGGAAAAGTAGAATCGGCATCACGTAACAGTTTATGATGGTGACTCTCACCGAAGTCTTCAGGTTTTTCTATGCCTAGCAGCTCAACACCGCGCTCACCTTCTCGAAAGCTTTATCCCATGCCGGCACCGGCGACCCCCCAGACGTGATCCACACACCAAGCAGCCGCTCTGGTACGTCTTTCGTCGCCCAATTGAAAGGTGAGTCGTCCGGCTGCACTCGTCTCCTGTTAATCCCCAGCGGCATCAGTATCGTTTTCTCCCAGTTTATGTTTAACCCCGAGATCGCAGCAAAGTCGTCGAGCAGGGACTTCGCCTTCACCACCTGCTCCTTTCCTTGCAGCACTAGTGTACTATTGTCAGCGTAGCCGACATATGCCAACTCCCCAGCCACTCCCCTTTTTCTTACTCCAAGCCCTCTCCTCTCCACCTCCTGGCAGAGTGGCTCGATAATGCAGAGAAACAGGTATGGTGCGAGTGGGCACCTCTGCCGCACTCCCTTGAGCATCTCCACTCGATCCCCCAACCAGCCGTTGAGCAGGAGTCTCATGGCAGCACCATCATGTAGACCCTTCACCCACTTTATAAACTTGTCCGGGAAACCCATGCCCCTCAGTGTCTTGAACAGGTACTCCCGGGACACTGAATCGTACGCCTTTTGAAAGTCCACGAGAAGAAGCAGCCAGTCCTCATCACCTTCCGCCGCTGCGTCAATCACGTCTGCTACCAGTGATACTGCTTCCTTCAAGCTTCTGCAGGGGAGGAAGCCAAACTGGTTCGGGGAGATCACCCGCGGTAAGGCCACTTTAATCCAATTTGCCAGCACCTTCGTGAGCAGCTTGTAGAAGAAACTCAGCAGAGTAATCGGTCGGTAGTTGCTTGATGACTCCTTGTCACCCTTCTTGTGCAGGAGGATTGTGACTGCAGTAGTGAAAGCTTCCGAGAGTTCCGCCGACAGCTCAAACGCCCGTATCTCCTTCAGCACCGCCGACCCTAGCAGGTCCCAGTTTCGCTCAAAAAACTCCTTCGACAGCCCATCCTGCCCGGGAGCCTTTCCTGAGGGGAGCCCTTTGAGCGCCACCTTTACCTCCTGCTCCGTCCAACTCCGACTAAGCTGAGCCCTGTCAAAGTCCCGTACAGTGCACCCCTCCTCTATCAGCCATGGTTCGGTAAGGCTCTGCTGGAGAGGGGCCTCATACGCTTCCTTGAAATATATTGATGCAGCCTTCAGCACCTCTCTCGCGCCTTTATACTGCCGTCCTTTGAAACACAGCTCACTTAGTTCCGTCTTTGCCTTCCTTCATCTGACCAGGCCTAACAGGAAAGGTGAAGGCGTCTCACCCGCTAACTCCATCAACACACCCGACATGACCTGTAGCCGCTCCCTGTTGCTGTCATGATAGAGCTTCAGCGCTACCTCGTTTTTCACCAGCTCCTCATATACATCTTGCGCCGACGGATCAGCCATTACCCTCCAGTGTAAGTTCTCCACTTTCCTCTCCAAGTGAACAATCGTCGCCCTTACCTACTTTCTCTCCTCCGCCACATGTGCCCTCATGCCTGCACGCAGATTCGCTAGCAGCCGCTCTAGGCTCTGGTCAGCTCGACCCTCTTGCCCATCCAAGACCGCCGAGATTATATTCCTGGTTCCGTCACCGCTGGCCTGGGGGGCTTGCAATCTCCACAGGCCCGAGCCACTCCCTTCCGACAAAGCCGACTTGAGTGACATCGCCACAGCAAACCAGTGATCTGTCAATCCGTATGGGACCATGGTATGCTTCGCTTCCACAACACACCTGAGAAGAGAGTGTGACACTAGGATCCTGTCTATCTTTGTGCTTGTGTGCGCAGATTTCGAGAAAAAAGTGTACTCCTTATGGCACGGATGAAGAACTCCTACCAGCCGGCACACGCTTGACGTCCTGTAGCGCTCCATTGAAGCCGGCACATGCTTGACGTCGCCGCTTGGCTCCAAGTCGACGAAGGCCTCCTTTGTCCCCATCAGGTGGTGCGAGCAGCTGCTATTGCGCAGGACCACTGCCTGGTCTGCTCGCATAGCTTCCGCCACCTCGTGGAAGTCCTCGCCGGCCTCCGGCGCCAGCGAGACGGTTGGCTCTAAGATGCTGACCAGCGAGCACGACGCTTGTCATCTGTGGAGGAGTCGGCGTCCTTCGCCGAGGTCGAATTGTTCGCCTGCTTCTCCTTGCGCGGCGTGCTTTTCCGATGTGGACGACGGCTGGCCGACCTCCTGCGACCTCCTTTAGTGTCATCGTCGAAGTCACTGCGGTTGGCACACTTGAAGGAGAGGTGGTTGGGGTCGCCGCACAGCCAGCTTTCCCAGCGTCGCCCTCCTCCTCCATGACTATTGTCCTTCCCCAGCTTCCCCTTCTCGGCGTTCTTGGCCGGCTTCCCGCCTCCGCTACCACTGCCGCCAGGCTTGCCGCGCTGCCCCGGTTGGCCACCTTGCTTCGTCGGGGCGACGTAGTTTACCTGCGGCAGAAGGTCTGTGGACTTCTTGGCCTCCTACATTGCCTCGTCCTTGAGGATGTACGAGGTCAGCTGGTCCTCGTTGAGCGACTCCCACGTGCCCAAAACCACCATTACCTGCTTCATCAAGTTGTAGCCGCTCGGGAGGCCCTTGATGATGTGTCTGATGTACAACGGCGTCGAGTACTTAACGCCGGCCATCTGTTGGTGTAAGGGCCTAATAAACTCAAGCTATTAAGACTTATCAAACTTAAAACCTCTCCTCGGAGTCACCTCCAAGGGTCCTTGGGTGCCTGGTACAAGACCAGCCCCTATCCTCGGGTCCGAGTTTGTAGAGAGAGGGATCAAGAGGGACTTAGTCAAAACAGCAAGAGTACCTTGAACGTCGCGCAGCGTATCATGCAGACCGTCGACCGAATTAAGCTGAGAATTTCCTATATCGAAGCTCGCTCCAAGAGCTTTAAAATGAACCAAGTTGCCTCGGGAAAAGTTCTGCCATTACGAAGTTATGGCTCGGACAGCGTTTGCCTAGCGTTGGAGTGCAAGCGTACTTGTTGGATGCACGTCATTCTGAGTGCATGTCATCCTAACGTCCTGCCGTGTGCTCGTGCTATTTGTGCTTGCATGATTTGCATGAGCGTATGTCATTGTGCATGGCTGTTGGATATTATAATCTCTGTGTTTTTCTCCAAGTCTAAATGCTTGATCATGCAGGAGAAATCCAGAGCTTTCCAACGACACCAAGATCGCCTTATTCCGACCAAGATCGCCCAAGTTACAAGATTTCCAAGATTTGGATTTCTTATTACCTTTTGGGGTTATATCTAATTTGGGTGATTACTTGGGACATGAATACAAAGGGATCTTTGTTTGGGTGGTTAGGAAGGCAACTTTGACTTTTGGATTGGGGTGGCTAGAAGTTTCTAGCATGGGTTGCAAATGTTGCAACACCTAGGCAAAATCCAACTAGATTGGATTTTGCATGTGACACCTCAAGGACCTCATGATGAGGGTTGCATCCTTGCTGCTGGGAAGGTTCCTACCATCCTTCCCTAGCTCTTGGAGAACCCCTTCTCTCTCATGGTTCTCTTGGAGTCCCCAACTCCAACTTTCTATGCCCTAATGTTTGTACTTCCTCCACCATTCTAGTTATGCGGCTGCTGGACGTTTTCATATGGTTCTCACTCTATAGAACATCTTAACGACTGATTCAACTTGGAGATGGTAGATACGCCTAAGGCGCAACTTCCTAACGAGCGGATTTGTGTTTAGATGAGTAATGATTTCGTCGTGAGCTCTCAAAGTGACGGATCCTGAACAACAGTACTAGCGTTGACTCGGGTAGCATTCCGGCGTCGCACCGCGTAGAAACGAAATTCCAGGAAGGAAGGAATTCGCTTGAATCAATTTCACTATATCCATGTACAAACAGAGAAGGAATAAATAGTTCTAGCTAGCAAGGACCTTGGGAATAAAACTGGGAACAACCAGGGATGATCCCAAATAATTCCAAGCAACAGAACCAACCTGGCTGGACAAAACAGCAGGTTGTAGGTTGGTAAACAACCTCTGGTTCTGTTTTTCCAACCTGGGAAAACAACAACCAGGTTCAGGTCCTAAAAACAGAACCTGTTTTGTCTTTGCCCAACCAGCCAAATGCTGGTTCCGCTGGTTTCCCCTGGCCCTGTAGCAAGCAGATACAGACAAACAACATCCAACCTTCACCTAAATTGTACCCCTATAGTGCCTGCCCTGCTACACTATACTCAACCAAACAAAACAGTACAATTTCGAGTTGGATAGAACTGAATCTGCGCAATCAATTCAACCGAACCGCAAAGCTTCCATCTTGGGTTCCTTTGCAAGCTCGTCCTTTCTGCTTGTACTGTTCATAGCGCGCACAATGTTGTGCCGAAGCGCACAATGCGCGAGTACCTTCAAATGCTTCAATCAAAATTCGCGAAAGAAAACAAACACACGAACATTCCATTCACACCCAAATGCATTCGCACACACATACTCGTACGAACAGACGGCAGGATGTCGTGCAATGTGAATTTGCACCCAACACACTCCCCCTCAGCCTGCGGGCTGCATTCCCATCATTCCATGCTAGTTCATGCTCATTCCACTCATGCGCACACAACGCCAATGAGGCTCATCCGCAAGCCTCTTTGTGAGGAAGTCTGTTGGCTGCTGGTGAGTCTTAATGTAGATCGGATTCACCGTCCCCCTCTTCACCTCCTTACGCAGCCAGTGCCACTTGATACGCATGTGCTTGTTCAGCCCATGAAGCACAGCGTTTCTGGCCATCCCAAGAGCTCCCTTGCTATCACAGAACAGCGGCATAAACCTTTTGCTCCTGGCCAATCTCCTCTAACAGCCTCCTCAGCCAAATCACCTCCTTCACCCCATGGAACATCGCCATGTACTCTGATTCCACGGAAGAGAGTGCTGTCTCCGTCTGCTTCTTTGACCTCCAACTAACAGGTCCTCCCCCAACTACGCAAATGTATCCTCCCACAAATGAGGAATCCTCCTTCTCAGAGGCCCACGTAGCATCAGTAAAGCAAGTGAGAAAGAGCTTGCCTTCTCCAAGCCTCTCCCCCTTCTCTTTCAGCACCTCAACCCCTTTCTGCTTCACCTGTGCAGATGCAGAGTATTGAACTCCAATGCTTGGGTGAGAGTTCAGATACTTCACCACACGCTCAGCTGCATCCACGTGCTCCTGTGATGGATTCTGCACCACCCTAGCCAGCTGCCCAACCGAGAAAGAGATGTCGGGCCTTGTGTGAACTGCTGCAAACAAGAGGCTGCCCACCAATGACTGAAATTGCTGCTGCTCCTCGGCTTCAACCCCTTCATCCTCTGCAGCTTTCACAAGCTTGAATTCTGCTGGCAGGGGAGTTGCAACTTTGCACTCATTCTCAATCCCGTACTTCTCCCCCAGCTCCTTGATGAACTTCTCCTGGTGCAGCTTCAACCACCTGTGATCTAGATCCGTCTCCACGTGCATCCCAAGGTAGTACTTTACCTCCCCAAGGTTCTTGCACTTGAAGTTCTCCATCAGTTGCTACTGCACATTCGGGATCTCCTTCATGCTGCTGCTAAAGAGAAGAATGTCGTCCACATAGATCAGAAACAGCACTAGCTTCTCCCCCTCCCCCTTGAGAAAGAGGCTCTCATCACAGCTGCTGGTCCTGAATCCCATCTCCTCTAAAACAGCTGCCAACTACTGGTACTAGCAGCGTGGCGCCTGCTTCAAGCCGTAGATGGACTTTTTCAGCTTGCACACCATGCCCGTACCATCCTCATACCCACGTGGCTGCGTCATGTACACATCCTCCTCTAAAATCCCATTCAGGAATGCCGTTGATATATCCATCTGAATGATGAATTTCCCACTAACGGCTGAATCTGCCAACAAGATACAGAGGGTAGGGGGTTTGGCAGTGGGAGCAAAGATCTCATTGAAGTCCTTCTTCTCCTTCTGCATAAACCCCTTAGCCACCAGCCTACTCTTGTAGATGGTGACCTGTCCCTTGTCATCGGTCTTGATCCTTAGCACCCACTTGCACTGCACAGCCTTCTTCCCCTCAGGCAGCACCACCAACCCCCATGTCCCATTCTCTAGCAGGCTCTAGTACTCAGCATCCTTGGAAACCAGCCACTTCTCCTTATCCGGTCCAGCTAATGCCTCCTCCATGATAGCTGGTTCCTCTGGTGCAGGGGCAAGAATGTTATAGTCACAGTAGGCTCCAATGTGCCTAAAACGAAAGATAGAGTGCACAGCCGGATTTCTGCACAGCGGCTTCAAACGTTTTTAGCGTTCTAGTCACAACTTCAAATGACCTGATTCAACTTGGATCTCGAGCGTCTGAACGTCGCCTACAATAGGCAATTTAGATCGCACAATTTGACCAAGTATTGACGACACAGCGTTGGTTTGAACGAACAGCACTATGGCAGCCACTATAGTCTTAGAAGACAAAATAGGAAGAGATATGAAGAGTTACGAGTTGGGAATGACTCCCAGCTCCTACAAACCCCAAGAGCCGAGGTACAGTGATGTGGAACAGTGCCACACTGTCCCGAACCACGAAGGGTCTCGAAACTACCCTTCACTAGGGCCTACACCAAGTGAAATGTTACACTACACAAAGTAATGTAACTATCTTCAATATCTTGAGGTGCACCCTTTTGGCTAGCTTCGAAATCACTTGAGGCTTGACACCAAGGCTCGGGCTCTTCATCACAAACTCATCCTTGAGTTCTTGATGGGTCTTCTACACACACCTGCGACACGCCGAACGTTCGACACAGGACAAAATAGAAACCGCGCACGACAAAATAGAAACCGCGTGCGAGACACAAACGACCGCGTAACACGCGTCTAGCGATAACTCGCTATTGACTCGACACACACACTCGACATCATGACTCAACATTAACACACAATTATAAGCAGGAAATATATATTATCCCATGCCCTCATACCATTCCATACACACACACATGCACGCACACGGACAACAAGCCGAGTGCAAACCGTAGGGTTGCACCAACAAACTCCCCCTCGGATTGTTGGCCTTAGGATATGTTGCTCTCTCAGTTCAGAGCCATCCCAGCCAGCTTGCAACACTTCCAATGCTGCTGCTCCACCAGCCTCTTAGTCATCATGTCAGCCGGCTGCCCCGTGGTCTTCACGTACCGCAACTCAACTTCACCCGCGGTCACCATGCTCCTCGTCCAATGCCACTTCACCCTCATGTGGTTTGTGAGTCCATGCAACACAGGGTTCTTAGCAAGAGCAATGGCACCCTGGCTGTCACAGTAGAGTGAGGTAGGTCCTTGCTGCTCCTCCCCCAATTCAGCCAACAAACGCCGCTGCCACACAATCTCCCGTACGGCACGGAAGAGTGCCATGTACTCGGACTCCACCGAGCTCAAAGCTTGGTCAGCCTGCTTCTTGCTCTCCCAAGCAGTTGGGCCTCCACCTACACAGCATATGAAGCCTCCCACACTTGTCATGTCCTCTGGTTCCGATGCATATGATGCATCCGAGTAGGCGGTGAGGAACAAACGCCCGGGTTCAACACCATCCGCGCCCTTTTGGCGCCTTTGTGCCGCCGCCGAGTATTGCAGCCCAACGGTCGGTGTTTGGCCAAGATACTTGGCCACCCTCATTCCAGCTGCTACCTGCTCCTCATTAGGGCATTGCACAACCCTAGCCAGCTGCCCGGTAGCAAACGCGACGTCCGGTCGGGTGTTTACCGCCGCATACATGAGGCTGCCCACCAACGAGTGAAAACGGCGCCTCTCCTCTTCACAAACGCTCTCCTCCTCTGGTCCCTTCACACACTTGAACCCAGATGGAAAGGGATTAGCCACATGACCTTCACTCTGGCCGAAGTTGGCAGCCAACGCCTCCAGGTACTTCGGTTGGTGCACTCGCATGCTCCGCTTCTCCACGTCTCGTTCGATGTGGAGCCCAAGGTAGAAGTTCACGTCACCAAGGGACTTGCACTTGAACTTGTCATGCAGCTTCAGCATCACCTCCTTCACAAGGTCAGAGGAGGGTGAGAATATAAGAATGTCATCCACATAAACCACCATGAAGCTCCTCTGCTCCCCCTCGCCAAGCATGAACAAGGAGTGATCGGCCGTTGAGGGAGTGAAGCCGATCCCCTCCAACACTTCGCGCAGCTTCATGTACCATTGCCTAGGGGCCTGCTTCAGCCCATAGAGGGCCTTCTTCAGCTTCCACACTCTGCCACTACCATCATCAAACCCCTCTGGCTGCGCCATAAAAATCTCCTCCTCAAGGATGCCATTAAGGAATGCCGTTACGATGTCCATTTGTTTTACTACCCATCCTTTGATGGCGGCTCCCGCGAATAGGGTTCGCAGCGTCGTCGGCTTCACCACAGGGGCAAACAGCTCCTTGAAGTCCACCTTCTCCTTCTGCTGATACCCCTTGGCTACAAGCCTAGACTTGTAGCGCTCGATCTTGCCGTCGGCATCCGACTTGATTTTGAAGAGCCACTTGGACGTTATCGCCGTACGCCCCTCCGGTAGCTCCACCAATTCAAACGTGTCATTCTCCTTGATGCTCTTCAGCTCACTCTCCATGGCCTTCTTCCACTCCTCAGCATCACTACTCTCCAAAGCCTCCTTGAGAGTTGCTGGTTCTCCCGGCATCTCCACAGGAGAGAAGAACGCGAAGGCACACTCCTCGTAGTCACTCTCCTCGTCGTCTCCGACCATCATTGCCGCTCCGGCCAGGGCTGTCTTGCCCTGCTTTCCCAGCGCATCATAGGTCAGCCTATTAGGGGGTTGAATTCTCCTCTTACCCCTTCCTTCCTCCTCAGCTGCAGGGACTTGAAGGCCTTGGCGTTGCTGCGGTGTGGCTCGAATCCGTGGAGCACTCGTAGTACGGGAAGGGAGTGATGGTGCACGCTCGCTCACTTGCTGCACCTCCTCCTCTTCTTCCTCTGCATCATTGGCCTCCTCTCCCCCATTCACAAGGGAGGATTGCCTTGTGGTTGTGCTGCCGCTGCTCAGCTCCAAAGGCAGCTCCACATGCTCCAAACCGGAACTCTTCACCTCCCCAAACCGCACGCCTATCTTCGCCTCATTCTCCGCCTTCCAATCCTTGTACATGAAGTTCTCCATGAACTTGCAGTCCCTGCTCACCATGAACTTCTTGGTGAATGGGTCCCAAAGAAGCCATCCTTTGCTGTTTTGAGCCATGCCCAAGTGCACAGCCCATATCGCCTTGGCACCAAGCTTATTGTGCCGAAGATGCTTAGGCACGAGCGCCATGCACATGCACCCGAACACCCGAAGCATATCCACCTTTGGCTTCCTTCCTAGCCACTCCACATAGGGCACCCATTTGTCTGCTCCCACATGAGTCAAGGCTCGGTTCTTGGCCACACATGCGCTCCGCACCGCATCAGGCCAGAAATAGTCGGGTAGCCCGGCTTCAATGAGCAACCCGCGTGCCTGCCTCCGTGATTGTGCGGTTCGCTCGCTCGGCGATGCCGTTCATTGCAGGGGAGTATGGCATGGTGAGGGAGTGCCGAATACCATTCTTCTTCAGCCACAACCCAAACTCCTTGCTCAGGAACTCTCCCCCTCGATCGGTGCGGATTGACTTGACTAGACGGTCTTGTTGCCGCTCCACCATCAGGAACCAATCCGCCTTCAACGTTTCAGCCACGTCGCTCTTCTTGGCCAACACGTACACCCAAGTCATACGGGTGTAGACGTCCACAATAGTGAGGAAGTACTCAGCTCCAGCAGCTCCAAGCTTCAGGGGGCCCACCACGTCCATCACCACCTCATCAAGTGGTGCCTTAGCCGTTGCCTCCGAACTAGAGAATGGGAAACGGGTGAACTTGGCTTGCATGCACGTCGGGCAGCCAAGTACCTCATCGGGCTCCCCCTTCACACGTATGCCAGCAATCATCTCATTCTTTACTAGCTGCTGCAAGATGGGCAGGGCCACATGCCCCATGCGCCGATGCAAGGTGAGCCAATCACACTCCCTCGTAGCCGAAGTTGGATTGGAGAATGCCGCGCTCGCAATAGCGCCCCACATACTCTCTCCGTAGTCCTCCTCCGCTGCTGCCTCGGGGTTCTCCTCACCCTTTTGCTGCTCCTTGGCTGCTGCACCTCTCTCCATAGGTTCACCAAGCTTGCTGGTCCCTCCAAGATTGCACTACTTGGACTCCTTCTCCTTAGCGCGACCGTCCGCACAATCGCCGCTACCAACCGCTCCACCTTTGGTGCTGACGCTTGCTGCCACTTGCCTCTCCTTAGGCATTGGGACTACAGGGATCTGCCACATCTCGTTGTAGACATCTCTGTCCTCATGAAGGTCCCAAAGAATCCGATCGCCAAGCCTTGCGGTGTAGGTCTTGGCTCCCTTTGAGTTCGTGTCCATGCCGGCCTTTGCCAACCGCCGCACGGAAATCAGGTTGGCAGCAAGGCTGGGCACCCAAAGCACATTCTTGAGGCCCACCATCTTCCCATCAGCACCCTTAAACATGGCCTTGCCCATGCCTTTCACCTCCGCTCGCTGCCCCAAAGCTGATGTGACATGCTTCACCGGTGACGGTTCGAGTTCGGTGAGCAAGTCCGGGCGAGGTGTCATGCTATAGGTAGTGCCACTATTGATCACCCAATAGTCCAGAGGGTGTAGAGTCACCTTCCCCACAGCTGCTGGCTCCTCAAAGCCTTCATCCTTCTCTGGACCAGTCGGAACTTGCGTTGACACAAAGTAGAATAGACCCGGGTACCGATCGTTGCTCGGGTCCTTGTCGTTGTCTCCGCTCTTCATGTTTGCAGCTCCGCCACCGCGACCGCCACGGCCTCCACGACCTCTTCCTCTCCCTCCTCCTGCTCCTCTACCCTCTTGGCCTTGAGCAGGGGTCCAACCATCAGGGAGTTTGTAGCAGTCGCGCCACATGTGTCCGCTCTTGTGGCAATAGTGACACTCGCCGTCGAATCGGCCGCGACCGCGTCCGTAGCTCTTGTCGTCGCTGCCGTAACCGCCACTCCCGCGGCCTCCGCCGAAGTTGCTGCCACCAAACCTTCCTCCCCCTCGTCCTCTACCTCTTCCTCGACCATATCCACGGCCGATGCTCGCTGCCCCAGCGCCATCCGCACTCGCCAACTCACGGCGGCGGAAATCCTCTTGAAGGATAGCTCGCTTCACGTCTTCAAGCGAGAGGCGGGGCAAGTCGCGATTAAGGTTGATGATGAGCGAGGACCATGACTCAGGGAGTAGGGCCAGCAACTTGGTCTTCTTTTGGAGCTCACTATAGTTCAAATCAGCTCCCTCAAGCCGCGTCAACAAGTCGAAGAATTTCTGCACCCCTTCTTCAACCGCTTCATCCTCTTCAATTCGTAGTGTCGCCATTTGCCGTTCCAACACCACAGCTACCGCCGCTGTTGCAGGAGCGTGTACACCCTTGAGAGCAGCCCATGCCTTTGGTCCCTTCTCTGGTTCACGCTGGAAAGGCTTGATGTGACGGATTTGGCTGCTCCCCAACGCTTGCCCAAGTAGGAGGTAGCCTTGTGCGCTCTTCCGCACCCACGGGCTCTTCTCCGGGTCGTTCTCGGGACGCTTCTCCGTTCCTTCTATTACCTCCAGCAGGTCATAGTGGTCAAATATGTTCTCCATTCTGAAGGACCACTCAGCAAAGTTGTCACCATTGAACTTGTCAAGGCCAAACACTCTAGGCTCATCCCTAGATGGGCCAACACTTGGTTGCACAGGCGCCATGGCTGAATCACGGGGTTGGCCTTGAGCTTGGGCTTCTCCTCTGCCACCAACACCTCTGCCACCCCTTTCCTCAGGTCCAGCCATTGTCGAATCTGCTCCAAGGGGCTCTGATACCACTTGTTATAGTCACAGTAGGCTCCAATGTGCCTAAAACGAAAGATAGAGTGCACAGTCGGATTTCTGCACAGCGGCTTCAAGCGTTCATAGCGATCTGCTCACAACTCCAAATGACTTCAATCAACTTGGATCTGGAGCGCCTTAACGTCGCCTACAATAGGCAATTTCAATCGCACGCTTTCATTAAGAACTGACGACACAGCGTCGGTTTGAACGAACGGCACTATGGCAGCAACATAGTCTTAGAAGACAAAATAGGAAGAGATATGAAGAGTTACGAGTTGGGAATGACTCCCAGCTCCTACAAACCCCAAGAGCCGAGGTACAGTGATGTGGAACAGTGCCACACTATCCCCAACCACGAAGGGTCTCGAAACTACCCTTCACTAGGGCCTACACCAAGTGAAATGTTACACTACACAAAGTAATGTAACTATCTTCAATATCTTGAGGTGTACCCTTTTGGCGAGCTTCGAAATCACTTGAGGCTTGACACCAAGGCTCGGGCTCTTCATCACAAACTCATCCTTGAGTTCTTGATGGGTCTGCTGCACACACCTGCGACACACCGAACGTTCGACACAGGACAAAATAGAAACCGCGCACGACAAAAATAGAAACCGCGCGCGAGACACAAACGACCGCGTAACACGCGTCTAGCGATAACTCGCTATTGACTCGACACACACACTCGACATCATGACTCAACATTCACACACAATTATAAGCATGAAATATATATTATCCCATGCCCTCATACCATTCCATACACACACACACATGCACGCACACGGACAACAAGCCGAGTGCAAACCGTAGGGTTGCACCAACAAAGAAAACAGTAGGCAGGTTCATCCTCCTCATCCGGATCATAGCCATGCGGTAGAATCAGCAATGCCTCCTCGGTCCCAAGCTGCTGCTCTGCTACATCAGCTCCTGCAGTCAGCTTCTTAGTAGCCATACGGGTACGTCCTGGCCTGGAGACGGGTGTCTCCCATCCCCTCATAACGACACCCTTCGGCTTCTTAGTTTTCCCCTGCTGCTGCTCTCCCCCCTCGGATCCAGCAGCTCCACTAGTGCTAGTCTCCACATCATTTTCTCCACCAGCAGGTGCCTCCTGTACCTTCTTTCCATCACCACCCTCTGAAGCTGGCTCCTCTCCCTCCTCCCACACACTAGGAGTCAGGTCCAGCTGCATGGTGATCTGCTCCATCTGCTGGGACACCCTGGCCTCCGACTGTTTCTCCCAGCTCCCATACATCATGCCCTCAACAAACTTCACATCCCTGCTGTCAAAAAACACACCCTTGGAAGGTTCCCACAGCAGCCATCCCTTGCTCTCAGCAGCCAGCCCCAAATTCACACACCAGATTGCACTCGCCCCCAACTTACTGCGGTAGGTCTTGGGGACGTGGGCGACTGCCATGCAACCGAACACCCTCAGCATGTCCACCGGCGGCTTCCTCCCAAGCCACCTCTCCAACGGCACCCACGAGTTATCCCCAACCTTTGTGAGTACTCTGTTCCTAGCGACGGTAGCGTGCCGAACAGCATGGGGCCACATCAAGTTGCCTAGCCCAGATTCTATGAGCAGCGCCCTAGCTGTCTCCAGAATTGTCCGGTTCGCCCGTTCTGCTACACCGTTAGACTGTGGGGTGTAAGCCGTGGTCAGCTCCCTCTGGATGCCCTGCTTCTTGAGCCAGGCGGTCATCTCAGCTCCAAGGAACTCACCACCCCGATCTGTCCTAATCCGCTTCACCACACACTCCGATTGCTTCTCCACGAATGGCAGCCAATCTTCGCGTATCGTAGAGGCGGCGTGGTCCTTCTGCTTCAGTGGATATGCCCACATAAGCCTGCTCCAATCATCCACTATGGTCAAAAAGTACCGCTCCCCCTTGTGCCCCTGAACCGGCAGCGGCCCCACCAAGTCCATGTGGACCAGCTCCAACGGCTTCTTGCTCCTGCCAGCCACACTATGGAAGGGGAAACGGGTAAACTTTGAGAGCAAACAGATTTCACAATTCTCATCAGGTGGCTGTCTGTTTAGCTTCAGACCCTTAACGGCTCCATCTTTCTCCAACTGCTTCAACAAGGGCATTGCCACATGCCCCAAGCGTCGGTGTGCCGTTGCCCAATCCGTCTCCCCAGATCTGGCCGACACTTTCACACCAACCCCTCCAACGGCATTGCACTCCCCCTGAGATGCAGACCCCTCTCCAACCTGCCCCCAACCAAGCCACGCCAACGCCGGCAGCTCCCACATGGATCTGTACACGTCCGTGCTCTCGTGCAGATCCCAAACCACCCGATTGCCCAGCTGCCCCTTGTATGTGCGTGCCCCATCCGTGCTAGTGCTCACCCCAGCCTTGCCAAGCTTACGGAGGGAGATGAGGCTGGCCTTGAGTTCAGAAACGAGGAGAACGTCGTGCAGCACCACCGGCTTGCCATCCGCTCCCTTAAACGCAGCTTGTCGCGCATCTTGTCCAGGACAGGTTGCACCGGCTCTCCCTCGCTCACGCGCAACGCGGACAGCTCCCTCTCCAGCATCAACGTTGCAACAACGGAGGTCGGGGCGTGCAGCTCCTTCAACCAGTCCACGCCTTCGGACCGCACTCAACCTTCGGTAGCAGGTGCATGACGTGGTGACGCTGGTTCAGCTCCAAACTCTGCGACATTAAATAGTAGCCAGCCGAGGAGCGCTCGTCCCAATCTTCCTGTAGCGTGGGGTCACTCGGTCTAGGCTCCTCCCCAATCATTAGTTTCAGTAATCCAATCTGACGGAAATATAGTTGCATTTTCCAGGCCCAATCATCATAGCCCTCACCATTGAACTTCTCAACGGTGAAGTTCTTCAGCACCTCCTTGACCAGCGAGCCCTGGTTTGTTCGCGCTCCCCTTGGTGCTGAAACACCAGAATCTTGGCTGCCGCTACGATCTTGGGCTGAAGATTCACCAGCTCCCGACGAGGTGTTGCCCGCCATAGCTACCTATATCGAGGATCACTATAACGCAGCTCTGATACCAGCTTGTTGGTGTAAGGGCCTAATAAACTCAAGCTATTAAGACTTTATCAAACTTTAAACCTCTCCTCGGGGTCACCTCCAAGGGTCCTTGGGTGCCTGGTACAAGACCAGCCCCTATCCTTGGGTCCGAGTTTGTAGAGAGAGGGATCAAGAGGGACTTAGTCAAAACAGCAAGAGTACCTTGAACGTCGCGCAGCGTATCGTGCAGACCGTCGGTCAGATTAAGCTGAGAATTTCCTATATTGAAGCTCGCTCCAAGAGCTTTAAAATGAACCAAGTTGCCTCACGAAAAGTTCTGCCATTACGAAGTTATGGCTTGGACAGTGTTTGCCTAGCGTTGAAGTGCTAGCGTACTAGCGTTGACTCAGGTAGCATTCCGCCGTCGCACCGTATAGAAACGAAATTCCAGCAAGGAAGGAATTTGCTTGAATCAATTTCACTATATCCAGGTACAAACAGAGAAAGAAAAAATAGTTCTAGCTAGCAAGGACCTTGGGAATAAACCTGGGAACAACCAGGGATGATCCCAAATAATTCCAAGCAACAAAACCAACCTGGCTGGACAAAACAGCAGGTTGTAGGCTGGTAAAATACCTCTGGTTCTGTTTTTCCAACCTGCGAAAACAATAACCAGGTTCAGGTCCTAAAAACAAAACCTGTTTTGTCTTTGCCCAACCAGCCAAATGCTGGTTCCGCTGGTTTCCCCTGGCCCTGTAGCAAGCAGATACAGACAAACAACATCTAACCTTCACCTAAATTGTACCCCTATAGTGCCTGCCCTGCTACACTATAGTCAGCCAAACAAAACAGTAAAATTTTGAGTTGGATAGAGCTGAATCTGCACAATCAATTCAACCGAACCGCAAAGCTTCCATCTTGGGTTCCTTTGCGAGCTTGTCCTTTCTGCTTGTACTGTTCATAGAGCGTACAATGTTGTGTCGAAGCGCACAATGCGCGAGTACCTCCTAATGCTTCAAGCGAAAATTGTGAAAGCGAACAAACAGACGAACATTCCATTCACACCCAAATGCATTCTGCGGAGATAATTGCTGCAACAGGAGCTAGACTGCGGGCTAGGCACGTGTGCTCGTGTGATCTCTGCATTCGTTCACTTAGTCGTTTCCTTGTATTTACGCTTCTTAGGCTGCTGGTGGACCTCCAGCACAGCACTGTCGACCGCGCTCCAGCGCAGCAGCGCTCGCACCGCTCCAGCGTTGCAGAGTAGCGGTTCGCCAACGTTGCAAGTCCACGGTGTGCTAGTGCTGCAGCAAGTCGGCTGCCCAGCGTTGCACCCGCACGACAACGGTGCACCTGCTTCACAGGTGCGCGCAGCTAGTTGGTGCGCACTTCCCTGTCACGTGCACAGCGCAGACGCCTGGCAGACTCCACGCCAGCGACTGTGCCCACCAGCCACGTCGACCTCGGGATGCCACCCCCGAGGTCCGCCTCGCAGACTCCACCCTGGCGACACTCGCGCACGTCGCCCGGGTATTCCGGTCGACCGGGCAACCACGCCTGGCCAACCAGCGCAGTCGGTAGTCGGCCACGGATGCCCGGCGTCCCCAGTCCGACGTCCAGGCGCCCAGGACGCCTTCGAACCCCCATGTCCGCGTCCAGACGCCCAGGACGCCGACCAAGCCTCCAGAGCGGCGTCCCTCCTCCCAGGACGCCGACCAGACGCCCAGGTCAGTGTGTGGGCCGCCCGGGACGCCCAGGTAGTCGTGGCGACGCCCAGCTCGGCGTCCAGCTTCCCAGGACGCCGTGCAGGCGTCTGGGACACCAACCAGGCGTCCAGGGCGGCGTCCTCCTGCTCGGCGCCCTCCAGCCAGGCGCCCTCCAGCTTGGCGCCCTTGCAGTGGCCCCCGTGCCCACTGCTGCAGGTCGGCTGCAACCCTCGCACATCCGACAACAAGGCTGGCTCCGCCCAAGCGGGGACGGGGCCTTACAACACTCCCGTTGACACTCCCCTGCCGCGTTCACGCTTGGGCCCCCAGCCCACACGACAGTACAGCTCCGAGAATAGCCCGTCGGCGTGCACCCAACACACAGCACGCCGGTCACCGCACCAGCCATGCAAGAGGGCATGGCACCTACTGCTGCACGTCGTTGTCGCCGTCGCCCACGTCGGCCAAGCACACCTGGCCGATTGCGACGGAGCACCGGTTGAAGGCCGGATAGTGCAGCGCCTTTGTCAGGAAGTCGACTGGCTGCTCAGCGGTCGGGATGTACTGCAGCGAGAACTTCCCGCGCTTCACCATGTGCTGCAGCCAGGCCTGTCGCCGCTCCACGTGCTTGAGGTTGCCTGTCAACCCCATGCCCTTGGCGACCGTGATGGCCGACTTGTTGTCCACGCGTAGGTCGGTCGGCATCCCGGCGTCCAGCTGCCGGAACTCGGCGAGGAGGAAGCGAAGGCGGCATCCCTCCTTGCCAGCTTCAGTGGCCGCCACGTACTCCGACTCGGTCGATGACAGCGTCGCGCAATTGATGCGCTGGCTCGACCACGAGACTGCGTCCCCACCGTAGACAAACACGTAGCCACCCATGCTCGTCCTGTTCTGCTTGTTACCGGCGTCGTCGGCGTCCACGTAGCCGACCAGCTCCAGCGACTCAGGTCCACCGCCAAAATCCAGGGCGGTGTCATGTGTGTTGGCGAGGTAGGCAAGGCAACGGTCGACCTCGCGCCAGTGCTGGTCGCTCCTCACCGTGAGGCCGCTCCCCAGCTTGCTGCAGGCAAAGGCGATGTCCGTCCTCGTCGTCGTCGCCGCGAACTGCAGCGAGCCGACCTTCTGCCGGTACTCCTACTCCTGCCGTTCCTGCGCCTCCTCGTCGTCGAAGGTGAGCTCGGCGTAGGCGTCGACCGAGACTGGCGTCTTCGGGGTGCGTCCGGTCTGCTCCTCGTCAATGAAGCGCCTACGTAGCTTGTCGGCGTAGCCCTTCTGGTGCAGCCATAGCTTCCCCGCCGACCTGTCGCGCACGATCTCCAGCCCAAGGTACTTTTGCACCGGCGAGATCTCGCGCAGCTCGAAGGCGGCTTCCAGAAGCTCCTTCAGCATCGCGGCGCTGCTGCTGGCAGCGAGCAGGTCGTCAACGTAGACCAGCACCCAGCAGGCCACTCCGTCCTCGCCGACCTTGAAGTAAAGAGCCTCGTCGACCTGGCACTTCTTCCACCCGGCGTCGACCAGCACATCGTTGAGCGCCAAGTACCACAGCAGCGGCGACTGCTTCAGCCCATAGAGGCTCTTCAGCAGCCTGCACACCTGGCCGGATCCATCGTTGAAGTAGTCCGGCTGGTGCATGTACAGCACCCGGTCGAGCTTGCTCTACAGGAAGGCGTTCTTCATGTCGAGCTGCATCAGGTTGAGGTTGAGGACGGCGACAATGCTGAGGAAGATCCTCAGCGTGACGTAGCTGCCCACCGGCGTGAACGTCTCGTCGTAGTCGGCGCCGTACACCTGCGTGAAGCCCTTCACGACCAGCCTCGCCTTCTCTCGCTCGACGGTGTCGTCGATGTGGTACTTTGTCGTCAACACCCATCGGTTCTTCATGATGTTCACTCCCGGCAGGCGTTCGACCAGCTTCCACGTTCCCATGTTGAGGAGGCTGCGAATCTCCTCCTCCTTGGCGGCCTTCACCGCCGGGCCCTTCCAGCTCGCCAACGCCTCCTTCACCGTCATCGTCGAGATGTCCCAACGGTGCTCGGGGTCGGCTAGCATTTCGGGGTCGAGCTCTGGAAACTCCTCATCCTCCTCGGCGTTGTCGTATAGCAGGTCGTTGTCATCGTCCACGTCATACACCGTGGTGAAGGCAGCGGGGACGAAGAAGTCAGGCGGCCTCCGAAGTCGGCCTGAACGCCGTGGTCCCGGCTGGACCTCCTCGGCGTCCCCTCCATCGTCGCTGCCGTTGCTGCCCTCGGCGTCCTGCTGCTCCTCAGCCGGCGTCCCAACCGACTGCTCCCCTGTGGTCGGCGTCCCAGCCGACTTCTCGGTCGCCGACTGCTCCTTGGTCGGCGTTGCTGCTGCCTGCTCCCCTGTCAGCTGCTGTTCTGCAGGCGCCTCCTATACCGGTTTTACCGAAGCTGGCTGCACCACCTGCTGCCTCCCGGTCGGTGTCAGCTCCGCTCCCATGCCGCCTTGCACAGCAGCACGTTGGCCACCGGCGATGCTTAGGACCGGCGCCACAGGTGACGCACCACTTCTCCCCTCATCGCCGGAGGCCGATGACGGGGTGAGTTCATACAAGTCGGCGTCCAGGGGAGGGGCAGGTGAAGGGTAGGGACCGGGGACGTCCTCGGCGTCCTCACCAGCAAGCGCACCGACCTCGGCGAGCAGAGGCACTGACGCCGTCGAGGTGTCCGTTGGCGGGTGAAACGGCATCCGCCCTGACGCCGGCCCGTGCGCCGACGTCCACATGTCCAGCGACATGCTCTCGTAGAACACCACGTCCGACGTGGTGACCACCCGGTTGTCGGAGATGTCGAGAAGCTCCCAGCCCTTGCTCTCCTCGGACACGCCGAGGTGAAGGCCCCACCGTGCCTTCGGCTGCAGCTTCCCACCACGCTGCTGCTCGGGGACTAAGAACTACGCCATGCAGCCCCACACCCGCGCGAGCGACAAGTCGGGCTTCTTCCCGGTCAGCAGCTGGTACGTCGTCATCCCCGGCGGGATGCAGATAACTGCAGACGCCATGCAGATAACTGCTGCAACGGGAGCTAGACTGCGGGCTAGGCACGTGTGCTCGTGTGATCTCTGCGTTCGTTCACTTAGTCGTTTCCTTGTGTTCACGCTTCTTGCTAGTTCACGGGGAGAATTGGCAAGAGTTTCACTAGGAAAACATGACAACAATGATAGCAACAACATTGGCATCCCAGACTACATCAGTGCTAGCCAGGCTGCTGGTCGACCTCCAGCACAGCACGGTCGACCGCGCTCCAGCGCAGCAGCGCTCGCACCGCTCCAGCGTTGCAGAGTAGCGGTTTGCCAACGTTGCAAGTCCACGGTGTGCTAGTGCTGCAGCAAGTCGGCTGCCCAGCGTTGCACCCGCAGGACAACGGTGCACCTGCTTCACAGGTGCGCGCAGCTAGTTGGTGCGCACTTCCCTGTCACGTGCACAGCGCAGACGCCTGGCAGACTCCACGCCAGCGACTGTGCCCACCAGCCACGTCGACCTCGGGATGCCACCCCCGAGGTCCGCCTCGCAGACTCCACCCTGGCGACACTCGCGCACGTCGCCCGGGTATTCCGGTCGACCGGGCAACCACGCCTGGCCGACCAGCGCAGTCGGTAGTCGGCCACGGATGCCCGGCGTCCCCAGTCCGGCGTCCAGGCGCCCAGGACGCCTTCAAACCCCCATGTCCGCGTCCAGACGCCCAGGACGCCGACCAAGCCTCCAGAGCGGCGTCCCTCCTCCCAGGACGCCGACCAGACGCCCAGGTCGGTGTGTGGGCCGCCCGAGACGCCCAGGTAGTCGTGGCAACGCCCAGCTCAGCGTCCAGCTTCCCAGGACGCCGTGCAGGCGTCGAGGACACCAACCAGGCGTCCAGGGCGGCGTCCTCCTGCTCGGCGCCCTCCAGCCAGGTGCCCTCCAGCTTGGCGCCCTTGCAGTGGCCCCCGTGCCCACTGCTGCAGGTCAGCTGCAACCCTCGCACATCCGACAACAAGGTTGGCTCCGCCCAAGCGGGGACGGGGCCTTACAACACTCCCGTTGACACTCCCCTGCCGCGTTCACGCTTGGGCCCCCAGCCCACACGACAGTACAGCTCCGAGAATAGCCCGTCGGCGTGCACCCAACACACAGCACGCCGGTCACCGCACCAGCCATGCAAGAGGGCATGGCACCTGCTGCTGCACGTCATTGTCGCCGTCGCCCACGTCGGCCAAGCGCACCTGGCCGATTGCGACGGAGCACCGGTTGAAGGCCGGATAGTGCAGCGCCTTCGTCAGGAAGTCGGCTGGCTGCTCAGCGGTCGGGATGTACTGCAGCGAGAACTTCCCGCGCTTCACCATGTGCTGCAGCCAGGCCTGTCGCCGCTCCACGTGCTTGAGGTTGCCTGTCAACCCCATGCCCTTGGCGACCGTGATGGCCGACTTGTTGTCCACGCGTAGGACGGTCGGCATCCCGGCGTCCAGCTGCCGGAACTCGGCGAGGAGGAAGCGAAGGCGGCGTCCCTCCTTGCCAGCTTCAGTGGCCGCCACGTACTCCGACTCGGTCGATGACAGCGTCGCGCAATTGATGCGCTGGCTCGACCACGAGACTGCGGCCCCACCGTAGACGAACACGTAGCCACCCATGCTCGTCCTGTTCTGCTTGTCACCGGCGTCGTCGGCGTCCACGTAGCCGACCAGCTCCAACGACTCAGGTCCACCGCCGAACTCCAGGGCAGTGTCACGTGTGTTGGCGAGGTAGGCAAGGCAACGGTCGACCTCGCGCCAGTGCTGGTCGCTCCTCACCGTGAGGCCGCTCCCCAGCTTGCTGCAGGCAAAGGCGATGTCCGGCCTTGTCGTTGTCGCCGCGAATTGCAGCGAGCCGACCTTCTATTGGTACTCCTCCTCCTGCCGTTCTTGCGCCTCCTCGTCGTCGAAGGTGAGCTCGGCGTAGGCGTCGACCGAGACTGGCGTCTTCGGGGTGCGTCCGGTCTGCTCCTCGTCGATGAAGCGCCTACGTAGCTTGTCGGCGTAGCCCTTCTGGTGCAGCCATAGCTTCCCCGCCAACCTGTCGCGCACAATCTCCAGCCCAAGGTACTTTTGCACCGGCGAGATCTCGCGCAGCTCGAAGGCGGCTTCCAGAAGCTCCTTCAGCATCGCGGCGCTGCTGCTGGCGGCGAGCAGGTCGTCAACGTAGACCAGCACCCAGCAGGCCACTCCGTCCTCGCCGACCTTGAAGTAAAGAGCCTCGTCGACCTGGCTCTTCTTCCACCCGGCGTCGACCAGCACATCGTTGAGCGCCAAGTACCACAGCAGCGGCGACTACTTCAGCCCATAGAGGCTCTTCAGCAGCCTGCACACCTGGCCGGATCCATCGTTGAAGTAGTCCGGCTGGTGCATGTACAGCACCCGGTCGAGCTTGCTCTGCAGGAAGGCGTTCTTCATGTCGAGCTGCATCAGGTTGAGGTTGAGGACAGCGACAATGCTGAGGAAGATCCTCAGCGTGACGTAGCTGCTCACCGGCGTGAACGTCTCGTCGTAGTCGGCGCCGTACACCTGCGTGAAGCCCTTCACGACCGGCCTCGCCTTCTCTCGCTCGACGGTGTCGTCGATGTGGTACTTTGTCGTCAACACCCATCGGTTCTTCATGATGTTCACTCCCGGCAGGCGTTCGACCAGCTCCCACGTTCCCATGTTGAGGAGGCTGCGAATCTCCTCCTCCATTGCGGCCTTCACCGCCGGGCCCTTCCAGCTCGCCAACGCCTCCTTCACCGTCATCGTCGAGATGTCCCAACGGTGCTCGGGGTCGGCTAGCATGTCGGGGTCGAGCTCTGGAAACTCCTCATCCTCCTCGGCGTTGTCGTATAGCAGGTCGTTGTCATTGTCCACGTCATACACCGTGGTGAAGGCAGCAGGGACGAAGAAGTCAGGCGGCCTCCGAAGTCGGCCTGAACGCCGTGGTCCCGGCTGGACCTCCTCGGCGTCCCCTCCATCGTCGCTGTCGTTGCTGCCCTCGGCGTCCTGCTGCTCCTCAGCCGGCGTCCCAACCGACTGCTCCCCTGTGGTCGGCGTCCCAGCCGACTTCTCGGTCGCCGACTGCTCCTTGGTCGGCGTTGCTGCTGCCTGCTCCCCTGTCAGCTGCTGTTCTGCAGGCGCCTCCTTTACCGGTTTCACCGAAGTTGGCTGCACCACCTGCTGCCTCCCGGTCGGCGTCACATCCACTCCCATGCCGCCTTGCACAGCAGCACGTTGGCCACCGGCGATGCTTAGGACCGGCGCCACAGGTGACGCACCACTTCTCCCCTCATCGCCGGAGGCCGACGACGGGGTGAGTTCATACAATTCGGCGTCCAGGGGAGGGGCAGGTGAAGGGTAGGGACCGGGGACGTCCTCGGCGTCCTCACCAGCAAGCGCACCGACCTCGGCGAGCAGAGGCACTGACACCATCGAGGTGTCCGTTGGCGGGTGAAACGGCATCCGCCCTGACGCCGGCCCGTGCGCCGACGTCCACATGTCCAGCGACATGCTCTCGTAGAACACCACGTCCGACGTGGTGACCACCCGGTTTTCGGAGATGTCGAGAAGCTCCCAGCCCTTGCTCTCCTCGGACACGCCGAGGTGAAGGCCCCACCGTGCCTTCGGCTGCAGCTTCCCACGACGCTGACCAGCGAGCACGACGCCGTCTTGTCATCCCGCGCCTTGCCGCCAGCAGGGGAGTCGGCGTCCTTCGCCGAAGACGACATCTTGGTCGACTGCTTCTCCTTGCGCGGCCGGTTTCCCTCTTCGACGAGGACGACGACTACTCGACCTCCCGCGGCCGCCCTTGTCGTCATCGTCGGAGTCACTGCGGTCGGGACACTCGAAGGAGAGGTGATCGGGGCTGTGGCAGATCCAGCACTCTCGACGTCGACCTCCTCCTCCTCGACCGCCGTCCTTGGTCGACTTCTTCTCGACCTCCTTGGTCGACTTCCAGCCACCACTCCCGCCGCCACCAGACTGTCCGCGCTGTCCTGGTCGGCCTCCTTGCTTCGCCGGGGCGACGAAGTTGGCCTGCGCCAAGAGTTCCTGTGACCGCTCAGCCTCCTGCATCGCCTCGTCCTGCAGGATGTACGAGGTCAGGCTGTCCTCGTTGAGCGTCGCCCTTGTGCTCGGCGCCATTGACAGCCGCTTCAGAAGGTTATAGCTGCTAGAAAGTCCCTGCATGACATGGGTGATTTACGACGCCGTGGAGTACTGCGCGCCGGCCATCCTGATAGTGGCGAGAATTCGCCGAGCTCGGTTGCAGTAGTCAGTCGCTGTCTCCTCGTCACCCATACGCAGGTGCGTCAGCTGTCCCTCCAGCTGGGCGATGAACAGGTCGTCGGTGACCTGGTACGTCGACTCAATGAAGTGCCACGCCCGGTGGCCGGCGTCGATGTACTCCCGGCACCACTTTAAAACGATCTGCACGCCCGGCGAGCAGCACCGCGAGATGATCGTGAAGGTCAACAGCTGCACGGCGCGAAACTCCGCCCGCAAGTCGGGGTGGTGCTCCCCCGGCGTCGCCACGGTCCCTCGGGCGAAGCCGATCAGCCCGGCCATCTCCAGCTGGGGCTCGATAGCTTCCTTCCAGGTGAGAATGTCGGGTCGACCGACCAGTGGGGGGGTGACTGAGATCCTGTCCGGCGTGAACTTGAAGTAGCCGTAGCTCGGCGCAATCCCGCCTGCCGTCACCTGGGACGCCGACATCGGCGACAGCCCACTCCGTCGACCTCCGACGTCACCCTGCGAAGAGCCTGCAGCCGCCGACTTCACCGGCGTGTATCACACCTCTCTGCCTCGACGTGCCTCCACCACTGCTGCCGACTTGACCACCACCGGCGTTGACGCCCACGTCGACACCGCCTTCGTTGTTCACCGGACGAGGAGAGGCAGGTCGAGACGGGTGCTCCGTCGCCCACATGGAGCGGAGTCCAGCATCAACGACCGCCCAGGGCAAGCCGCCATACTCGTTGGCCTCGTGCTTCCTCCTCGCGTTCTCCAACCGTGCCTCCAGGGAGTCCACCACCCCCGCGTCACCTACGGCTCCTACCATAGTGACTACCGCACAGTTGCCGGCCTGTAACTACGAAATAGGTAAGTGGTGTCTACGTCGACCTGACTGAAAGGTAAGTCGTGTGCCGTCCACGCTCACCGCACCATGCGGAGATAACTGCTACAACGGGAGCTAGACTACGGGCTAGGCACGGGTGCTCGTGTGATCTCTGCGTTCGTTAGTCCTTAGTCGTTTTCCTTGTGCACACACTACTTGCTAGTTCACGGGGAAAATTGGCAAGAGTTCCACTAGGAAAAGTTCAGAACAATGATACAATGAAGTTGGCATAGCAAGACTACATCAGAGCAAGCATTCAGGTCGGCCAACTGCCAGCGCAGCTTGGTCGACCGCGTTCCAGCACGACTTGGTCGACCGCGCTCCAGCAAGGCAAGGTCGACGGCGTGCCAACGTCGCAGGTTGACAGCGTGCCAGCGTTGCTTGCGCAGAACAGCAGTGCACCCGCTTCGCAGGTGCGCGCAGATGATTGGCGTGCAGAGTCTCATCACCTGCACAGCGCACACACCACGTCAACCTCGTGCTGACGACTGCTTCTGATTGGCCACGTCGACCTCGGGATACCACCACCGAGGTCGGGCTCGCCAACTTCGCCTGGGCGACCGTCGCACTCCTCCGCAGCACTTCGTCACCCAGGTAACCTGGTCGACCGGGTAACCACGTCGACCAGCTGCTCCCGAAGTTGGCGTCACGAAGTTGACGCCCCGCTACTCGACGCCCAAATGCTCGGTGTCCTGAGTCGAGGTCGATGTCGGCCCCTCCTTCGTCGACCACCAGGTCCAGTCAACCACCCGCAGGTCGACCAGCAGTCCGTCAGCCGACCACCGAAGTCGGCTTCCCCAAGTTGATGTCACCAAGTTGACGTCCTCCACAGGTCGACTCCCAAGTCGACCCCCCCCGAAGTCGGCGCCACCCTGGAGTCGGCGCCCGTGCAGTGATCCCCGTGCAGGTCGACCTCCTCGTCAACCAGCTGGCCCACTGCTGTAGGTCGGCTGCTCCCCTCACCCCGACCACGATGTCGGCTCCGCCCAAGCGAGGACGGGGCCAACACACAACTCCCGTTGACAGATAATTCTTCGTGGTTCTTGTGTGAACAATTGTGATTGAGTTAAGTTTCAGCTACAGCATATCCCTTAGGGCGCCAAAATTCAGAACTCAAGAAATGCTTCATCTTTTGATACGAAGTTATGCTTCATCTTTTGTTGTTTTCCCAGGTTGGAAAAATAGAACCAGAGGTTGTTTACCAACCTACTGTCAGAACATTATAGCTTACTCTTTTCTGTAGGCTATAGTGGGGTATCCCATAGGGGGTACAACCCAATTAGGGTTTCATATTTGTACTCACTTCATTTCATAGTGCATCCCATTCTCGTTCAGTTTTCCACATGGTATAGAGCAGGTTCCCCTGTGGGACCTGTGCCTAGGGCCCACCACTCGAAATTTTTTTTTTCTTTCCTGCCCGAAGCGCACTCATCCTGAGTCGCGCCTCGGGCCACTCCTTCCCCGAGCCGCCCTAGCGGCCGGCCTTACCCTCGCGGCCCCGCCACCCAGTGAACGCGGCCCCGCCGCCTCTTCTCTCGCGGCCCCGCCGCCCAAGCGCTCGCGGCCCCCGCCGTCCCTGATCTTGCGGCCCCGCCGCCCCAGCGCTCCCGGCCCCGCCGCCCCTGATACGCGGCCCCGCCGCCCCAGCGCCCGCGGCCCCGCCGTCCCTGATCTCACGGCCACGCCGCCCCAGCGCTCACGGCCCCGCCGCCCCTGATCTCGCGGCCCCGCCGCCCCAGCGCTCCCGGCCCCGCCGCCCCTGTTACGCGGCCCCGCCGCCCCAGCGCTCCTGGCCCCGCCGCCCCTGATACGCGGCCCCGCCGCCCCAGCGCCCGCGGCCCCGCCGTCCCTGATCTCACGGCCCCGCTGCCCCAGCGCTCACGGCCCCGCCGCCCCTAATCTCGCGGCCCCGCCGCCCCAGCGCTCCCGGCCCCGCCGCCCCTGTTACGCGGCCCCGCCGCCCCAGCGCTCCCGGCCCCGCCGCCCCTGATTTCGCGGCCCCGCCACCCCAGCGCTTCCGGCCCCGCCGCCTCTGTTACGCGGCCCCGCCGCCCCAGCGCTCCCGGCCCCGCCGCCCCTGATACGCGGCCTCGCCGTCCCTGATCTCACGGCCCCGCCGCCCCAGCACTCACGGCCCCGCCGCCCCTTGCTCTCGAGCCGCCCAACTGCAGCAGCCGAGCCGCCGGACCGCCGAGCAGCAGTGCAGCCGAGCCGCCCTTGCACCCGAGCCGCCTGGGAGCCGAGCCGCCCGGGAGCCGAGTTGCTGAGTAGCCGAGCCGCCTTTTCTACCGAGCCGCCCGACCTGCCCTGCCCGGTGAGCACTGTACCGCTGTCGCTGCGTGCCCTTCCCCTACTGCTTGCACTGCTTCACTGTCATCATCATGGCTACCCCTAGTGTCCTCTCTTTTGACGCTGAGGGTCGAGCCGTAGACTTCGAGGTCTGGCTAGACGACCTGCAGCTGTTTTTACAGTGCGATAGGGCGGACGGTCTGTCTCTCTTTGACCTCACCTCTGGCGCCGTCCCTTCCCCTGCTGCTGATGCTGACGCCACTGTTCGCTCGCAGTGGGCCACGCGCGATGCTGCTGCACGTCTTGCTGTGCGTCGCCACTTGCCTACCGCTGAGCGCGCGCACTTTAGCCAGTACAAGAGTGCCCAGACCTTGTACGACGCTGTAGTTGCGCGCTACTCCTCCCGCTGCACTGAGCCGCCTCATGCTCCCCTTCCTCTTCCCTGACCTTGCCGCCTTTCCCACTGTCGCTAATCTCATCACGCACCTCCGCACTAGTGACACTCGCTACCGCGCTGCGCTTCCTGCTGACTTCTGCGCCAAGAACCCCCCCCCATGTACATCACTCTCTACTTCTTAGTCACTCGCCTCCCTGACTCCCTTCGTGTAGTTCGGGACCACTTCCTCGCGGTCTGTCCCACCACCCTCACAGTCGACAGCCTAGAGAAGGCCCTCCTTGCAGCAGAAAAGAGCATAGTCGCTGTAGGAGCCTCTCGAGGTGACCCCCGCGCCCCCATCTTTGAGGGGTGTTCTCCTTCCCCTCTCCTGCCCTCTGTCGCCTCTGCCGCTGCGGCCGACCTCGTTGGTCTTGAGTCGGTCGGTGCAGCGTCTGCCCCTAGCGGGAGACGCCGCTCTAGCAAGGGCAAGGGGGGCAAGGGAGCGGGTGGGGCCAGTGGGGGCGGTGGAGGTGGAGGTGGAGGCGGCGGAGGGAGTGGGAGTGGCGGTGGAGGTGGTAGCGGGGGTGGGGGTGCTAGTGGCGGCAGTGGAAGCGGGGGTGGCGGCGGCGGTGGCGGTGGTAGCGGAGGTGGCGGAGGTGGCGGCGGTGGAGGCGGAGGCGGGGGAGGTGGAGGTGGAGGCGGGGGTGGCGGAGGTGGAGGTGGTAGGAGTGGAGCTTCGCAGCGGAGCGGCACTGGGGGAGGTCAGCGCCAGCAGCAGCAGCAGCAGCAGCGTTCTCGCGACGTCCCCACCCCTCAGCAGCTCCGTGAGTGGTACATGCAGCGTCAGCGCGGTGGGGGTTTTGGTCCCTGCACCTACGTTCTCCGCACTGGCGACCGCGCTGGAGAGCAGTGTGGGGGCACCCACACCGCCCAGCGCTGCTTTGGCCGCCTGACGGACACTTGGCGCCAGCAGTTCCCGGAGGCCGCGGAGATCCCCCGCTGGGGAGAGCTGTCTAGGGCTGGTGTAGCTATCTTTGATCTTGATTTTGATGCTATCCTTGCTGCCATGTATGCTGTGACCATTAGTGATGAGGGTGACTGTTACCAGTGTTTCCCGCCCGACCCGGGCATTGGTACTGCTGCTCTAGGTGCCGGTGAGGCTTCTGCTCTAGGTGCCAGTGCGTCTATGCTCTCAGGTGCTGGTGAGGCTGCTCTCTCAGGTACTAGTGCGTCTGCGCTCTCAGGTACTGCGTCGGCTTCGGCCTCCTACACCTTCACTCTTGACTCTGGAGCGTCTCGCTCTTTCTTTCGGGACCGCACCACACTCACGCCGCTTAGTCGGCCGGTTGCGGTTTCCCTGGCTGACCCCTCTGGGGGTCCTGTCCTGTCTCGCTTCTCCACAGTCCTCCCGTGTCCGGCGGCTCCCTCTGGCACCCTGTCTGGTCTCTACCCCCCCTCGTTCTCTACGAACTTGGTGAGTGGTGCTGACCTACAGGATGTGGGAGTCCACCAGTTCACCCCTGCTCGTCAGCGAGTGACGCACTGCACAGAGGCTAGCACGGGTCGTCACCTGGCTACGTTTACACGTCAGCCAGGGTCGAGCCTGTACACACTGACCACTACTTCTCCTCCAGGTGCTGAGTCTGGTAGAGTCCCTTCGTCTGGTCAGGTGTTTGCTGCAGCGTCCAGGTCTGGTCCTGAGTCTGCCCCCTGTTCGTGTCGCCGTCCTCTAGCACCACCGCCTTGGCCACCCCTATCTGCTTCGGCTCAGAGGCATGGCCTCCCGTCTTCTTGTGTCTGGTCTCCCCCGGTCCCTCCCTCCCCTTCCTCAGGGCCCTGGCCCTGCCTGTGTCCCCTGTGTCGAGGGGCGCCAGCGTGCTGCCCCTCACTCCTCCCAGTTTCCTCCGACAGAGGCTCCGTTGTTGACGCTTCACATGGACGTGTGGGGCCCTGCCCGCGTCCGTGGACTCGGTCACGAGCGCTACTTCCTGTTGGTGGTTGACGACTACTCGCATTACACCACAGTCTTCCCCTTGCGCAGCAAGGTTGATGTCACTGAGGTGCTGATCGACTGGATCCGCGCAGCTCGTCTCCAGCTCAGGCAGAGCTTTGGCTCGGACTTTCCGGTCTTGCGTCTGCACTCGGACAGAGGCGGAGAGTTCTCCTCTGGCCTTCTGCGTGCCTACTGTCGTGCGCGAGGCATCCGCCAGTCCTTCACGCTTCCGGACTCACCGCAGCAAAATGGGATTGCAGTGCGCCGCATTGGCATGGTCATGGACGTCGCTCGTACGTCTATGATGCATGCGGCTGCCCCCCATTTTCTGTGGCCGTTTGCGGTCAGGTACGCGGCGCATCAGATCAACCTCCACCCCAGGGTCTCCAGGCCGGAGACCTCCCCAGCCCTGCTGTGGACGGGGAAGGTTGGCGATGCGTCGACGTTCCGGGTCTGGGGATCTCGGGCGTTTGTCCGCGACCTGTCTGCGGACAAGCTGTCCCCTCGCGCTGCTCCCTGCGTCTTCCTGGGGTTCCCCCCCGACGCCCCTGGGTGGCAGTTCTACCACCCCACCTCTCGACGTGTTCTGTCCTCCCAGGACGTCACGTTCGACGAGTCGGTACCCTACTACCGCCTCTTCCCCTACCGCACTCCGTCCCTCCCCCCGCCCCCGCTCTTCTTGGTACCAGGTCCCCCCCCGGTAGACCCCCTCCCCCCTCAGGGTCCTGCCCCTTCAGGTGTGTCCCAGGTAGACGCGGTCGAGCCTGTCGAGGTCACTGGTGACTCTGGTGCTGCTGCGGGAGCTGAGCCTGGGGGTGCTGAGCCTGGAGGTGCTACACTTGGGGGTGCGGAGTCTGGGGGTGCTGAGCCTGGGGGTGCTGAGCCTGGGGGTACTGAGTCTGGGGGTGCTGAGCCTGGGGGTGCTGGGCCTGGGGGTGCTGAGACTGGGGGTGCTGAGCCTGGGGGTGCTGAGACTGGGGGTGCTGAGACTGGGGGTGCTCCGCCTGGAGGTACTTCGTCTCGCCGAGAGCCACTCTCCCCACAGGAGCTGCGTGAGTGGTTTGCCCGACGCTGGAGGCGTGCTGCTGGTGCTGAAGGTTCTTCGGCTGCAGAGGGTGCTGCTGCCGAGCGTCCCGGAGGTGCTCGTACTGTGGGTGCTGGAGCTGCTGGGTCTGCGGGTTCTCCTGGAGCTGGTACCGCTGAGGGAGTTGGCGCTGAGAGTACCGCTGGCGGTCCGACTGGCAGTGCTCCTGGTGGTGCTGCTGGAGGTTCTGGAGCTACTGGAGGTGCTGTTGGAGGTGCTGCTGGAGTGGGTACTCCTACTGGGGGTACTGGTGCTGTCCCTGCTGTTTCTGGCGTAGCCACGCGGCCCCGACCGTACTTCGTTCCGCTCCTGCAGCAGGTTCTTGGTCTTACACCTTCTCCTGGTCCTCCTCTTCCTCCCTTAGAGGGTCCACAGCCTGTCTCGTCACAGTCCCAGCTACAGCCTGCCTCCCCTTTGCCTGCTCCTTCTCCCTACGCTGGTCCGACTGGAGGTCTTACTGAGCGTCGTGAGCCTGCGTCTCGTCCTGCGTCGCCTGTTCGTACTGCGCGCACTAGTGGTCGCGGTTCTCGTCAGCGTCCTCCTCCTGTCCCTGGCACGCACCGGATGTCTCTGCGTCCGTCCACTGCTCCTCTGCGTGCCCCTTTGCCTTCTCCTCCTGCTTCCTCTCTTCCTGCTCTTGCCGACCCGGAGTCGGACTCTCTTCGTGCTGCCAGTCCTACTGTCACGCGTCTCCTTGCTACTGCTGTCACTTACCCTTCTTTCGAGTCTTCTGCTGCGTCTGCCCTTGTCACTGAGCTCGTCGACTTTGCTGCGCGCTGTCGTCTAGACTACGCTGCTAGTCTTGTCGCTGAGTCTGAGTCTGCCTGTCCTCCGTCCGTCGGGGGTGAGTGTGCCCTTGGCACGGACGTCCTTGAGGACAGGCAGGAGGAGTTCCAGTGTCTGGCCGCCGCTTCACCTCATCTCGCGTCTGTACTGCTAGCCCCTGAGGGAGACCCGGATGCACTTGACATCCCGACTCCGCGCTCTTACGCGGAGGCGATAGAGGGTCCCTACTCCTCTCAGTGGCAGGCAGCTATGGATGAAGAGATGGCTTCCTGGAAGTCCACAGGCACCTACGTTGACGCTGTTCCCCCTCCTGGGGCAAACATAGTCAGTGGCATGTGGATCTTCAGGGTGAAGCGGCCACCGGGTTCTCCGCCTGTCTTCAAGGCGCGTTACGTGGCTCGTGGCTTCAGTCAGCGGCAGGGGGTTGACTACTTTCAGACCTTCTCCCCCACCCTGAAGATGACCACTCTTCGGGTACTGCTGCATGTTGCTGCTCACCGTGACTACGAGCTGCACTCTCTCGACTTCAGCACTGCTTTCTTGCAGGGCAGCCTGCACGAGGAGATCTGGCTGCGTCGCCCACCTGGCTTCACTGGGTCTTTCCCTCCTGGTACCCAGTGGAGTCTCCGGCGTCCAGTCTACGGTCTCCGCCAGGCGCCACGTGAGTGGCACGACACACTGAGGACTACGCTGGCGGCACTTGGGTTTGCTCCTTCTACTGCCGACCCGTCGCTGTTTCTTCGCACCGACACCTCTCTGCCGCCGTTCTACATCCTCGTGTACGTCGACGACTTGGTCTTTGCCACAGCTGACACTGCTGGACTCGCCTACGTGAAGTCTGAGCTGCAGAAGAGACACACGTGCACTGACCTGGGTGAACTGCGCAGCTACCTTGGCTTGCAGATCACCCGGGACAGAGCACGCCGCACCATTACCCTGACTCAGTCACACATGGTGCAGCAGGTCCTTCAGCGCTTCGGCTTCACGTACTCCTCGCCCCAGGCCACTCCTCTGCCTACTCGCCACTCGCTCTCAGCTCTGCCTTCGGATGAGTCCGTAGAGTCGAGTGGCCCGTATGCAGAGCTTGTTGGCTGCCTCATGTACCTGATGACCTGCACACGACCTGACCTTGCATACCCTCTTAGCATTCTCGCACGCTATGTTGCTCCTGGGAGACACCGACCAGAGCACATGGCTGCAGCGAAGAGGGTGTTGCGCTACTTGTGCAGTACGTCGGGCATGGGGCTAGTGCTTGGAGGGCGCAGTCCAGTGGTCCTCACTGGGCACGCGGACGCTTCTTGGGCTGACGACCAGGCTACGCAGCGGTCGTCACAGGGTTACACCTTCAGCCTTGGTTCCGGCTCTGTTTCGTGGCGGGCTACCCGCTCGTCTTCTGTTCTCGGCTCCAGTTGTGAGGCTGAGATCTACGCCGGGGCTATGGCTGCACAGGAGTTACGCTGGCTCACCTACCTGCTGTCCGACCTTGGAGAGCCGCCTCGTTCTCCTCCAGTTCTGTACGTAGACAACAAGGCCATGCTGGCCTTGTGTCGAGAGCAGCGACTGGAGCACAGGACAAAGCACATTGCTCTCCGCTACTTTCTTGCTCGTGAGCTACAGCAGCGTGGACAGTTGCGACTTGCGTACGTGACCTCTGAGGCCAACACTGCTGATGTCTTCACCAAGGCACTTGCGCCTTGTGATCATCAGCGTTGTTGCATGCAGCTGGGTCTTGTGCCTGTCTTGCCTCACTTGCTCACTTCTTGACTTTGCTTGTACCTTCACCTATATATACTCTTGCTCTTACTTGCTTGACTCTTGTATATCTTTATATATGATCTTGCATGTGAACTGGCCTTGTGGCCCTTGAACTTGTGCTCGGAATGTGTGGTGACTTTGTGATCCACCCTGAGCTTTGCTTTGCTTTGCTTGACTGGTCTTGTGACCCCTTGTTCTCCCCCACTTTGCCTATGGGGGTGTGTCAGAACATTATAGCTTACTCTTTTCTGTAGGCTATAGTGGGGTATCCCATAGGGGGTACAACCCAATTAGGGTTTCATATTTGTACTCACTTCATTTCAAAGTGCATCCCATTCTCGTTCAGTTTTCCACACCTACCACCTGCTGTTTAGTCTAGCCAGGTTGGTTCTGTTGCTTGGAATTATTTGGGATCATCCCTGGTTGTTCCCACGTTTATTCCCAAGGTCCTTGCTAGCTAGAACTACTTATTCCTTCTCTGTTTGTACCTGGATATACTCAATTTGATTCAAGGGAATTCCTCCCTTCCTGGAATTTCGTTTCTACGCGGTGCAATGGCGGAATGCTACTCGAGTCAACGCTAGTACGCTAGCACTCCAACACTAGGCAAACGTTGTCCGAGCCATAACTTCGTAATGGCAGAACCGGTTCCACGCCCTTATTCTGGTTGAATCGAAGCCGGACTTTCGTTATGGCATATTTCGCAAGGTTGGTGAAGATAGATTCAATGCAGCCATGTCATACCAAATGTCTGCTAGCAAAATAATTCAGCTAAAAAAAACCATTAATTTTACAATATAACAATGCATTTTCCAAATCAGTGTCGGATGCTTTACCGGTATGTCCTACCGTAAGCTCCCGGATAATAGACCCCCCGGAATATAAGACCCCCGGGTCTGTATTACGGGGGTGGGTCTTTTATTTTGGCAGGTTTTCACTATACCCCCCCCTAGAGGGGTAAACATTACTAGACCCCCTTCATGGTTGTCACCAGTTTATAATGGAAATAAGATGTCTTTTCAAGTGCTTCACTAGCAAGAAAAGCTTGACACCAATGCAACCTATTCACGGTTTGCATTTCAGAGATTTAGGGGGCAACAAGGGGTGAGAACAACATAAAAATAGTCCCTCATCCTCGCCTGCAACCCACTCCTCCACTTCCTCTCCCTCATAGCGGCCTGCTGCCCACCAGTCGTCTCCATCCTCACTCCACTCATCCGCACCTCCCATCTCTGCATCTGCCTCATCCCCCTCCTCCTCCGGAGCCATCACATCCCCTTCCTCGGCAACAGCATCCACCACATCCTCCTCCCCTGCAAGCCCTTCCTCCTCGTCCTCTGCCTCATCGTCCTTGGTAGCGGCGGGCTCAGGGGCGTGCGAGGGGTCTTCGTAGAACGGGTTGGGGTTCACCCCGTCCTCCCCCTCGTCCAGCACATCCTCCAGCACCTCCACTTCCGCCTTGTCCCGCAGGTGAGCCAGGATCAGATGATCCTCGCTCCCGTCTTCGGCACTGGAGATGCCGCAGGTGAGGAAAGCTTTCTTCACCAGCTCCTCTGGCACATCAGCCCATGACTCAACGATCCACTTCAGAATCACTTCAGGGGGGGGCTTCTTCAAGTTCCCTGGAGTTCACAAGAAGAATGCACAGCAGAGATGTAAAGGCAGTGGAGTTAATGCTGACTAGTCATCTTAAAGCTCACAAATCGACCACGACTCACCTACACGTGTCGTTTGGCCGATCCCGACCTCCTCAAACCACGTGCTGTAGCGGTGGCGAACACCGCACTTGAAACTGCGGTTGATGGAGACGTCAAGCGGTTGCACCAGGGGGGTGCAACCGCCAGGGATGACGGCACGCGTCACCTTAAACATCTTCAGAGTTTGCCCCACAGATTCCGTCAGGTGCCCCTTGTACGAGTCGAAGACAAGGAGCGCTTGCTTGCGCCGCCCGCCCTCGTCCCGCAACGGCTTCAGGAAGGGGACGAGCACCTGTGTTGTCCAATCCTGGACAAGGCGCTCGTCCATCCAACCCTTCTCTTGGGCGCGGATGACGATACCTGCACACGCCACAACTGGAAATCAGTAATGGAGAAACAAGAGGAACAGAAGGAATCAACGACAGAAACACATCGGGCTCACCTGGTGGCACCACGATTCGTGGCACCGTCTTCCGCTTGAAGATGACATACGGGGGAAGCTTCAGGCCGTCAGCCGTCACTGCCAACATGACAGTGACACGCTCCTTCTCGTACCCCGCCGTCCTGACATGCACCATGCGGGCGCCTTTCATTTCGAGGGTGCGTTCTGCCGGCATCTCCAACCAGAGCGGGGTCTGGTCAGCGTTCACGATGAGGTTGAGGGGAAAGCGATGAACCATGCGCATCTGGCGGACGAATTCCCAGAAGGACTCCACCTTTCCCTTGCAATCTGTTAAACACACAACGACACATGTGTTAGATAGCATTTTACGTAAACCGTTACGGCAAGGGGGGGTGACATGCAACTTGCTCACCGGCGGCTAGTTTTTGCCCCATCTTTGTCTTCACGCGTTGCGCTAATGACCACCGCACGCGGTAGCGAAAGGTCCAACGTGCCGATGCGCGAAAATCGGCGGTAGGCTGACGGTGCTTCATGTACTGAGTTGCCCATTTGCGGAGAAGGCTCACCGACACTGCCAATCCTTTGGCACGGTGCGCCAAGAATTGGCGGTAAACCGCTTTCTCCATCAGGGGCCACTTCGCCCTACGCCCTCCACCGTTAAGACGTCGGCGACAACCAGCGGCGACCTCGAGACGCTCCTTGAGTCGCCTCCACTCGCGGATTTGCTTGGGCTGCACCTTGGCAAGCTTCACCAAGCCACGGATGCTGAGGTCAGGCTGTGACTCCAACATGGCCAGCCAGTGCAATTTCTCCTTGGCGGTGAACGCGTTACGAGAGCGTTTCGTCATCCTATGACGAGGGGAAGGAGGCGCAGCATCTAGAATCCTTCGTTTCATGCCTTGCGGGCGACTAGACTCCGGAAAAGTAGGGATCACGACTCTAGGAAGCGGCGGTCGGCGAATGCCATGGGAACTGTCGCTAGGATCGCTGGAGGAAGGTGAAGTTGTTGGCAAAACGGGCCGGGGTGAAACTCGTACTTGCGATGCTCGATTAACGTTAGTGGGACGAGGGCGCCTTGCGTGCGACATCCCTGAATCTGGAGACGTCACCATCGTGAATGATAGCTTACACCTCTAGCTACTGCTCGAAGTACTTCCTCCAGCCATCTTAAGACGACCATCCTAGAGCTACGGGCCCTAAGCGCACCACTCTGCCGAGCAGAAATCAGTTTCGTGCGTGGATGAAGAAACAGGCGGAGGAGAAGGATTGTGATGGGTGAAAGGATTGACGTGCCTCCCGTTGAACAGTAGGGGTTGCTGCACGGGCCATCGTGCAGCCCCTGCGCTCGAGCCGTGCATGTGTCAGGGTGTCGAGGTGGGATGGCACGCTGACGAGCCACAAAGCGAATCTCAATGCTGGAATGTGGTAACGTGCGATTTCGGCCAATGAGAAGGCCACAAGCTGATTCCCCTGTGTGATATGGCTACATCGCAGAAGTCGCACACATGTGCGGCCCAAACAACAGGGGAAAAAATGTCAAGCATCCTCATCAATGAGGCACTCGATTACACCTTTAAAAATCATATCAATTTAATAAGACCCGGGTACTAAACAATCTTGTGCCGTTGACAAGACCCCCCCTATTTTTTTATGAATTTTACACAAGACCCTAGGGTCTACTATCCGGGAGATTACGGTATGTCCTGGCAATGCAAGTATGTTCAACAAGGTTGTGGATAAAACCTGCCACGTTGTTTGTTATAACTTTGCACAATATTTTCATGCGAAGCAACTCGGGTCCTTCATATTTTGTACCCGTTGAAAAGGGACGCCTTCATTTGTAGAGTTTATATCACGCTAGGGTGTTATACCCGGGGAATTACAGTAAACATTCATGCCAAATACACATGGGTACCGTCATTATGGGCATTTTTAACGCCCTTTGGTTGGCTTCGAGTGCAGCCAGCTCTTGAGGCCATCACCTATCGAGCCAACGCGCACAAATGAACTCACACCAGACTGTGAACCATGCGGCCTCTCAGCCTCCCTCCTGCTGTCTCCAAATGATACAGCAAAAGCATCCCTAGTTTAACTACCCTTGTTGCTTTCACTCTCTTCTTCTGTGGCACTCTCCCACTCATCCTCCTTGTCGGGGCAGTGCTTGGCAATGAGGGCACTGAGGCGGTATGCCATGTCAAGAATAATATATATTTCTATATATTGTTTTTGTAACTGCCTGTAGTGTAGACTAGTGTAGTTATATAATGTTCTGTTTTGGTGGTGCACCTTTCATTCTGCCTATATGTACTGCTCGCTCTATAGTGAAAACCCTTCTTCTCTTTTCACTTTCTCGACTCTAACTTAACTCACTCGAACTCAACTAGCTATGGCTCCTTAGCCTAGCTCAAGTTTTCACATGCCACATCCTTCATAGTGGGTCGCCGTGTGCCAGGAGACTTGATGCAGTCCAGAGCCAGGTCTGCAAGTTCCACTATAGCCTCTTCACTTGCCGCCGGCATCTTGCTGTCCCTCAGCTCTTCTAGCTCATATGTCTCCACCAGCTTCATAGCCTGGAAGGAGTTTATAAAAGAAAGGGTGATGGAAAGCAGCATGCTAAGTATGGAAGACGGTGGAAGGCAGCAAGATGACAAAAACATTACTGTACAAATGAGTGGTAGCACAAAAGTGAATTACGGATAAATGAGTGGCCATTAGATCCATTTGAGATTCGATGGACATTAACATTATCTTAAATGCACTATTTTTATTTGTTTTTTAGCAAACTCAAATCATGGATAACACACTTACCCATTTGCATATGTGCGTTCTTGTGTTAACTTGGGGCGACTTTCCACTCAGCAGCTCAAGAAGCACGACTCCAAAGCTGCAAGCAATCATGCATTTAATATAAGAGGGAAAAAGATGGAGAAAAAAAGAGAGAGAGGTACAGGGTACATGTATTTAGCATAACCTGGATATTAAGAGAAACAGGGGCGCAGAAGTGTAACGTGTTGTGGAAAGGAACAAGCATACTGACCTGAACACGTCACTCTTGGCTGTGATGACATTGGTGCGGTTGTAATCCGGATCCACATAGCCCGGAGTGCCAGCAACTCGCGTGGCATCAGCATCGCCGTGAGTGAGGCGCTTGAGCAGCCCAAAGTCAGCCACCTTGGCTTGCATGTCTTCAGTCACAAGAATGTTGGCGGGCTTGATGTCGCGGTGAACGATGGGCGTGTCAAACCCGTGCAGGTACGCCAAGCCCTCTGCTGCTCCCAGTGCCAGGCGCAGCCTCTGGCGTAGAGACAGCGCACCTGGGCCATGCAACGAGTATACCATGTAGTGAGAAAAACAAACAACATATGGATGATAGGTTTGTGAGTGATGGTGTCATGCTGTGCAAGAAAATTAATAATAATGTAAACAAAAGGCGCGTGGCAACCATAGTGCAAACTCACGCTTGGTCTTGTGGATATGGTACTCCATGTCCCTATTGCCTATGAAATCGTACACGAGGATCTGCTCCTGCTTGCCTGTCTCCACGTTCTGGTCCAGGCAAAAGCCCAGCAGGCGCACGAGGTGTGTGTGGTGGAGAGAGGCCATGGCTCGCACCTGTAGTGAGAACACAAGACAGGCAATGACGCACATGGCCATGGAATGGCGGGCATTCAGTTCGCAGGTCAGCAGTTGTCACATGAACATGGATCACAATGCAGGGGGATGTGCATGGATTTAAGCTGGAGGTCAGCATTTTGAAGAACACAATGTGGCCCCGAATTAGAATGTTAGCATTCTGAGCAACAAAAAATATTCCTAGAATCTAAATCACTACACCACTGGGATAAAAGCGTTTTTTAAGTAGTGAGCGCGTCCATTATCCCCTAGGCAAGCGTGCTTGTAACCATTTCTCAGTATCAATCGGGGGATCCCCAGTGCACGTCTACTGGCACCCCCCCCCAACCCCTCACCCCTCACTGGGATGACTTAGGACACGGTACAGTGGCAACAACACATGGGCGCCAGTATGTGCGCATATGAAGTTTCAAATCGGAAACCTTTGCTCTGTTATCGCGTCAGGATTAAGCTACTGCACAACTAGGATGGAATGGTTGTTAAGGAGCGGGTGAGTGCATCCATAAACCCCATGCAAGAGTGCTTGTAAACCTTCCCTGGGATCAATCGAGGATTCACAGTGCATGTGTTCTGACAAGTACTGATTTTTTTGTCCTCACCTCCGTTTCGAAGTCGTTGGTCATGATGGTGGATCGCTTGATGGCCCACAGCTGGCCCTGTGGAGAGCGGCCTTTGTATACAATGCCAAAGCCACCCTTGCCCAGCACATTGTCCTCCGACCAGTTGTTGGTGGCCCTTAGCATCTGCTGCAGCGAGAATTGCTCGCACACATCCAGCCCCTCCCACTTCTCTGCGCACAGAAAAATTCCAGACTAGAGGTGTGAGGGACTAAAGGTGTAGATGCGTGGACAGAGCATGAGAAAAGAGTGGAGGCGAGCATGAGGGCAGAGTAGAGGCGAGCATGAGGGCAGAGTAGAGGCGAGCACGAGGGCAGAGTAGAGGCGAGCATGAGGGCCAGAGTAGAGACGAGCATGAGGGCAGAGTAGAGGCGAGCATGAGGGCAGAGTAGAGACAAACATGAGGGCAGAGTAGAGGCGAGCATGAGGGCAGAGTACAGGCGAGCATGAGAAAATAATACAGGCGAGCATGAGGGCAGAGTAGAGGCGAGCATGAGGGCAGAGTACAGGCGAGCATGAGGGCAGAGTAGAGGCGAGCATGAGGGCAGAGTAGAGGCGAGCATGAGGGCAGAGTAGAGGCGAGCATGAGGGCAGAGTAGAGGCGAGCATGAGAAAATAATACAGGCGAGCATGAGGGCAGAGTAGAGGCGAGCATGAGGGCAGAGTAGAGGTGAGCATGAGGGCAGAGTAGAGGCGAGCATGAGGGCAGAGTAGAGGCGAGCATGAGGGCAGAGTACAGTCGAGCATGAGGGCAGAGTAGAGGCGAGCATGAGGGCAGAGTAGAGGCGAGCATGAGGGCAGAGTACAGGCGAGCATGAGGGCAGAGTAGAGGCGAGCATGAGGGCAGAGTAGAGGCGAGCATGAGGGCAGAGTAGAGGCGAGCATGAGAAAATAATACAAGCGAGCATGAGGGCAGAGTAGAGGCGAGCATGAGGGCAGAGTAGAGGCGAGCATGAGGGCAGAGTACAGGCGAGCATGAGGGCAGAGTAGAGGCGAGCATGAGGGCAGAGTAGAGGCGAGCATGAGAAAATAATACAGGCGAGCATGAGGGCAGAGTAGAGGCGAGCATGAGGGCAGAGTAGAGGCGAGCATGAGGGCAGAGTAGAGGCGAGCATGAGGGCAGAGTAGAGGCGAGCATGAGGGCAGAGTAGAGGTGAGCATGAGGGCAGAGTAGAGGCGAGCATGAGAGCAGAGTAGAGGCGAGCATGAGGGCAGAGTACAGTCGAGCATGAGGGCAGAGTAGAGGCGAGCATGAGGGCAGAGTAGAGGCGAGCATGAGGGCAGAGTACAGGCGAGCATGAGGGCAGAGTAGAGGCGAGCATGAGGGCAGAGTAGAGGCAAGCATGAGGGCAGAGTAGAGGCGAGCATGAGGGCAGAGTAGAGGCGAGCATGAGGGCAGAGTACAGGCGAGCATGAGGGCAGAGTAGAGGCGAGCATGAGGGCAGAGTAGAGGCGAGCATGAGGGCAGAGTAGAGGCGAGCATGAGGGCAGAGTAGAGGCGAGCATGAGAAAATAATACAAGCGAGCATGAGGGCAGAGTAGAGGCGAGCATGAGGGCAGAGTACAGGCGAGCATGAGGGCAGAGTACAGGCGAGCATGAGGGCAGAGTAGAGGCGAGCATGAGGGCAGAGTAGAGGCGAGCATGAGGGCAGAGTACAGGCGAGCATGAGGGCAGAGTAGAGGCGAGCATGAGGGCAGAGTACAGGCGAGCATGAGGGTAGAGTAGAGGCGAGCATGAGGGCAGAGTAGAGGCGAGCATGAGGGCAGAGTACAGGCGAGCATGTGGGCAGAGTACAGGCGAGCATGAGGGCAGAGTAGAGGCGAGCATGAGGGCAGAGTAAAGGCGAGCATGAGAAAATAATACAGGCGAGCATGAGGGCAGAGTACAGGCGAGCATGAGGGTAGAGTAGAGGCGAGCATGAGGGCAGAGTAGAGGCGAGCATGAGGGCAGAGTACAGGTGAGCATGAGGGCAGAGTAGAGGCGAGCATGAGGGCAGAGTACAGGCGAGCATGAGGGCAGAGTAGAGGCGAGCATGAGGGCAGAGTAGAGGCGAGCATGAGGGCAGAGTAGAGGCGAGCATGAGGGCAGAGTAGAGGCGAGCATGAGGGAGATGGAATGCTTAGTGGGAAAATACGCTCAGAACTGTTTGCGTTTAGCGTATACACGCTAGCGTTTATACGCAATACGCAAAACGCTAGCGAATACGCTATACGCTAGCCAAATTTTTTTAGGGGCAGCCCGGCCAAAAAAATTCAACCTATACGGTTCGCTTCGGAATTGCACGACGAACACATTGGCGGGGTCAAATGTCACGTCCGCGCTGTGTGCTAGCGTGGACGTGGGTTGAAAGTTTGAGCCGCGAATGGAAAGTCACGTACGTCGAGTCGCGCTTGCACGTTCCCTCACATTTTGGTGGTCACAGTCAGTACCGCATTCAAAACCTTCACAACCAATTGCGATTCCAACTTCAGTTGCCCATCTTCCAACTCCCCCAATCTACTCGCTATTAAACACGCACACCCCCAACATCCAACTCATTAGGTCTTCTCCCGCTACCAGCAGAGCACTGGGCATTCCCTAGCGCCTGGTGCCTATGTCGACTACTACCACTTCTCCTCCCACGACACCGTCAGTTAACACCGTTGGCAGCTCGCAGACTCTTCTAACCGAGGCACGGGAGTATCTCCCCGACGTCGACCATGTCGTCTTCAAGCATTTCCGCATCGTCAAGCGGGTCGAGGGTAAAGCCCAGCAGTACGAGTGCAAGTTCTGCAGCAACCTCTACACCGGTGCTGCCATCCGATGCGCGCAACACTTCGCGTCGTGGAAGGGCATGAAACGCCGTGAAGTGGTGCTGTGCAAGGATGCGCCGCAAGATGTGCGTCGGGCCATGAAAGCGCATTACGAGGCAAAGACTGCTGCGGCCGACGAAAGGAGGCGGGCCGCTGCTGCCGCGGTTGCCGCGGTGACGGCTGACGGTGGGAAGCGCGCGCGAATCACCGATTACCTCGAGGGGGATACGGCTGCACGAAAGCGAGAAGCGGACGAGTCACTTGCGCTTGCTTGGGCCGCCCTCCACATCCCCGAGCGCCACATTGACCATCCTCTGATGGTCAACGCATTGAACAACGTCTCCCGCGCCGGGAAAGACTACGTCCCCCCCAAGCGGAAATACGTCGGCGGTGCTGGCCTTGTAGCGTGTCGCAACGGCATCGAGGCGGGTTTGGTGGGCGTCAAAACGAGCTGGAAGCGGACGGGCGTGACGGTGTCGTCCGACATGATGACTGACCGCAGGGGCAGGCCGCAGGCCAACATTCTTCTCGTCAATGATTCGGGCGCCGTCTTCTACGACTGTGTTGACTGCAACATGGAGAAGAAAACGGGTGGTTACGTGGCGGGGATTCTCAGGCCCGTGGTGGAGGAAGTGGGGCCAGAGAACGTTGTGGCGTTCTGCATGGATGGGGGATCGAACTACGCGGTGGCGGTGAAGCGACTGATTCAGGAGTGGCCGCACATTCAAGACGTGCCGTGCGCCACCCATGTGATGGATCTTCTCCTGGAAGACGTGGGGAAGATGGGGTGGGCTAAGCCGGTGGTCGACAAGGGAGGGGAGATTAGCAGCTTCGTCCGCAACCACCATTGGACCCGCGGGTACCTGCGCACGCCGGAATTGGTGGAGGGGAAGGTTCTGGAAGCGCTGAAGCCGGCTGGAACGAGGTTCGGGACGAACTACATCTCCATCTCCCGGCTGTGTGCGATGCGCGGCAGCCTCACCAACATGGTGACGAGCGAGGGGTGGAAGGAGTGGGCGGTAGGGGACCGGAAGAAATCATGCGACGCGTTTGCTGCGCTGATCCATGATGCCGCCTGGTGGAAGACGGCCGACTTCTTCACTGCCCTCCTGAAGCTGCCCTATAAGGCGATGAGGCAGACGGACGGGCATGCCGTGGGGATGATGGGGAGGATATACGATGTTATGCTTCAGTTGACTGAGGACGTGGGGGACTTACTCGATGCGGACGAGGAGCAGCTGAGCAACGCGGATAAGGACCAGATCCGCAAGATCCTCAGAGACCGCTGGGACGGCAGCCTCGCATGCGCCATGCATGTCGCTGGCCGCATCCTCAACCCCGCCAATCAGGAGGAAGATATCTTCGGCACTGATCTCGAGTGCACGAAGGTCTTCAAGGTGTTCATCAGCCAGTACGCCGAGTTCCTTGCGAGCCGCGGGGATGGGGGGGATGACGCTTGCAGCATCTTGCTTGAGCTGGGGGACGGGCTGAGGGCGTTTCTTGACATGAAGGGTTCTTTTGGGATGCCGGAAGCCGTGGCACAAAGGAAGCTGGTGAAAGAAGGGAAGTATAGCATGGTGAAGTGGTGGCAGTGGAATGGGACCGATGCTCCACGTGTGGCGGGGCTCGCGGTACGGGTGCTGTCTCAGCCCGTGTCCGCCTCACCTTGTGAGCGTGGATGGTCATCTTGGGATGTCGTCCACACCGCACGTCGGAACAGGCTCGGATCCGCCAAGTGCAGGGACTTGGTCTATGTTACGCACAACTGGAATGTTGTGCGCAACTGGCACACGCGCGCCGATGTCCTGCCACATGTGGTGGCCGGGATAGGAGCGGAGCCTCCAATCCCGGCGGGATACAATGGGCTGGAAGACGAGGCGAAGGGAGAGGATGAGGAGGAAAGCGACGACGACATCCTCGAAGACGAGTACGCTAAGTAGAGGGGGCATATGTGGCTTGCATTGCAGTGGGCGGCCAGGCCTAAGGAGTAGTACCTAGAGAGTCCAGGATATAAGTGATGGTCGTGATGGTGTAGTGTACCATTGTAGTGATGGTAGTGGTAAGAGAGTTAGAGAGTAGGGGAAAGTTATGTGCAGGCCTTGGTGTATGTGACTTAGTGGGAAAAAAATGTACTCTGAAATTTCAGACCCCAAACCCCTGCCCCATACCCCCCCCCCCCCCCCCCCCCCCTTCCCAGGGTTTTTTTGACCCTGCCCGGGAAGTTTTTTTTCTGCCCGGAAAAGCGTATTCCCAAACTCGGCCCGAAAGCGTTTAGCGTATATACGAGTGCGTATATAAGATAAGCTTATATACGCAATAAGCTTATATTCCCACTAAGATGGAATGGAAGTGAAGAAGGGTTGAGGGGCTCTCACTCGGTCCGCGGGGCCACAGCAGCCATGCGACCACCGCGGCCAGCAGGGAGAAGCCAGCAAAGCAGCCCAGAACAATGCCAACTATGGCACCCGTTGACAGAGACGACACTGCCACGGAATGGGACGTAAAGGAGAATTGTGGCGGTTAGGGGGTGTTGTCGAGACGAAGAAAGGAGTGATAATGACAACAGCCAGATGAGTTTTGAGACGTCTTTAGGAACACAGGCTCATAGACAGAGATGACACTGCCAAGGCAAGGAATGGAAATGGGCCGGTGATACGCGTGTGTATAGCAGAAGCTACTTGAAACGTAGCTATTGGTGCAGAACATAGGAATGATGTAGCAGTATGGAGCTGTAAGAAGGAATCAAGGGTTACCAGTTGTGGTGGAGGGTTACCAGTGGTGGTGCTGGTGGTGGAGTGCACGATGGCGCATGTGGAGGAGCCGTTGCCCGAGTTGACAGTGCTGTACCCGGCATCACAGAGGCACGTGAAGTTGGTGGGGGAGGCGGGGGCAGCCGGCACACACGACCCATGGCCGTCACACGGGCCAAGGTCAGTCATGCTGCAAAACGCTTGGCAGGCTGCCTTGCTGCGCTGGGCGGCGTTGGACGAGCACTTCTTGCTTGGGGTGAGGGTTAGGCAGTTGCCCGACAGACTCACCCTCGCCGTCTTGCCCGACTGCGCCACGGATGAACTTTGAGCAAGATTGCCGCACTTGCCACCATAATTTTGCCATGCAGAGGTGTCCCTTATATACAAGTTGTTGGGCTCGCTGGCTTCGGTGGGGCAGGCCTTGCAGCCGGCAGCAAAGAGCACCCCATCTCCAAAGAAGAAGTTGTGAGCCAAGTTGATGAGGACATTGCCATCCGTCGCTATGTTTTCAAAGTCACGGTTGATGCGCCCATACAGGCTGTTGCCACTCACATCACTGCGGGCAGCACATGAGAATCATGGAGGGCAGAAAATGATATTGAATGTTTGGTTGCAAAATGTCCTACCAGAAAATGATGTCAAAGCTGAGTGCATAATACTGTCGGTGCAATGCCCACATCGAAAGTGCGAGCTCTCATGGATGGTACTGAGAATGGTGTATGCACGGTAGGCTCACATGTGGCTGATGCACGTGTCAAAGAAGCAGTCAGGCAGGGGTCCATAGAGGTAGTTGTTGCTGATCATGCTGCCAGCAGCACAGCACACAACATGCCGAACCGTGGGTCACACACCCATACAGAATGGCAAACACACAAAAGTGAAACTATTTCCCCAAACATCCCATACATCAGCTATTACACCCATACATTTCAACAATCTCCAAAATCATGAAAACATGAGGAGTAAGTCCCTCGGCTGGCAAAAACATTAAATTAAAAAAAAAAAAAAAAAAAAATCATGTGTTGCTCACAAGCGCCACAGCCAGGGCAGCGAGCACAGGACAGTTGGCAGAGGGCCTTCAATCTTGTTGTTGTCCAACCAGCTGGGTGAGCAGACAGAGCAGTGGCAGGAATGAAGGCGGGAATGGTTGCATAAAGAGCAGGGGGTGGAGTGGGGATGACACAGGTGATGTTTGCGTGTTTTGGTCTTTTGTATTCATTTCATGGCGTGGAAGTTTGCTAGGTTTCGTATAGAACCGACGTATTACAAGCTTGTGCTTGTGATGCCTGTATGTTGTTTGAAAAATGTATGAGGAAAGCGCATAGCACCCTTACATCTGTTCAAGATTCTCCAGTCGACTGATGGCATCTGGTAGACTGCCACTCAGATGGTTGTTGGCCAAGTAGCTGGCGGGCAATGGCAATGGCAGGGGGACAGAGCGATGTATTTGAAGGGTAATAGCAATGACAGGGGGAGACAGCAAGGAGTAGCTGAAGAGCAATAGCTGAAGTAGCGGAAGAGCAAGAGCTATGGCAGGGAGATATTCCAATGAGAAGCAGCGAATGCAAGAGGAGTGCAGGCTGGTGCAGGAGTACCACCGGGCAGAGGTAGGAACATGTGATGGGCACTTAGAAAGGGGATCCCTAATCACATGAGGCTTACATGTATGTCAGATTCCTCATGGTGAAGATGGCTGAAGGGATGGTGCCAGTTAGCAGGTTGTTGTTGAGAAAACTGCAGAGCAGGGAATAGCAACGGGGTACATTGGTTGGAAGTGAAAATCAAGCATATGTAGATGCGTGTGCGCATAGGCTGCCACTGCTACCTTTCTCCTGCCATTGGCTGCGTGCCACTACAAAGGTTCGACGGTGACTTTTGTACACGACATCCCACCTTGTTCAGATGGGAATAGCTCCATGAGTATGTGCTCATGGCAGGCATTATGGCTTGTTGTGGCACAAGAAGAGAAGCCTCACATGCCAATGAGGTTGGTGAGGGTGGAGATGGAGTCGGGGATCGACCCTGTGAAGTTGTTGCCGCTGAGATTTCTGCGCCACAACACAGGCGAGGCAGCAGCGAGATAGCCTCTCGTGAGTGGGGTGAACGCAACAGCTTACTATGGGTGCAATGCACTATATGCGAAAATGAGCATTTGAACCAACCCGACCTGGCCCGATTTGGGCCAGCCGGGCGGGTACTGGGTCGGGTCAGCTCCATTCTTCCCGGGTTGGGGTTTCCATAAACCCGACCCAAAGGACCGGGACAAGCCTGGCAAGCCCCCGGGTCAGGTACAGAAACCTGCTTTCACCCACGCTCTGCACGGATCTGGCAACGGAATGCGAGTATGATTTGCATCCATCGACTTTTGACAATTTATGTCTTGTTTTTTTTTATTAATATTATTTGAAAATTTCAGTCGAAGTTTTTCACCAAGATACAATACTTTTCCAGACCAAATTTATCAAAAGTTGGGTGAAACATCGTACGTGATTTTTTCGCCCAAAATATGAAATAAAACGGCACAACTTTGCACCCTGGTGGTGCTAAGGCCAAGATTGAACAAGCGTTGTTTAGAGTGGGAAAAGGAGGAAAAGAGCGTGAGAAGGCTTATTTACATCTGTTCACAGCTGACGTTCCAACGTGAGAAGTCTGGTAAGGAGCCCGTGAAGTCATTTCCTCCCAGACCACTGCCCAATTCAAAGGGAGACGAAGATTCCAGGGGCATGAAAGTTAACCACGAAGAGACAGTATTGCACCAGGCACACACAATGGTGGCGACACACACAGTGGTGGCAGCACACAGTGGTTCTTCTTACAGCATGCGAAGAGAATGTGAGACTGTGAGAGTCCGTGGGAGTTCCCCAGAAAGAGAGTTGTTGAATAGATCCCTGCGTTCGGAAATTAAAGGGAAGGCTGGATGCAGCAGTTGGAAAACCAAGCATACTGCCAACCAAAGCACATGAATGCATTGTGACCTCTACGAAACGGCTTATGAGTCAACTCAAATGCATTCATTCATGTGCTTTGGCACTCAAAAATTGACTCATCACACATGAATGCACCGTGGCATCGGCTAGGCCGACAACAATCTTGAGGGATGCTTGAGAGGTGCAGGTAGAAACATCCAAAGCAGGTAGCATGCAACCTCCTGATATGGTGTTTGGCAGTGGAGCACAGTACTTGCAAAATACCATTTGACATATCAGGGATAATAGTATCTACTTTTGTATCCATACTCAGACCTTCACCCTTTCTTTCATTGAGAGAAAGACAAGGTGGAATGAAAAGAATCTTCTGAAACAAGTGTACTGGGGCTACTTACAGCCAGTACAAGTTGGGTAGCCGAAGTAGGCCGGACGGGATGGTTCCATGGAAATTGTTGCTGCTGAGATATCTGCACAATAGTATCAAGAGACTCAAATTTACCTCAGATATTCAAGCACAAGGCTAAACAGATCCTCAACCCTGCTACAGCTTGCAGCAGTGCAACTTACATGCCACTCAGGTAGACAAGCTTGGTCAATTCGCGGGGGATAGTCCCTGTGAAACTGTTGTTGGCCAAGTTCCTGCCATGCCATGGCCATTTTGACTGCGATTGCCATTCGAGTTGTTCAGGTAGTTGCTGTTGGAAGTACTGCAAGAAATGGCAGCAGTTACTTCATCAGTGCAACCTGCCTTTGTTTGAGTGAGGTCACGCATGGATGGATCACAGGCATGAATAAAAGGCTCCTCTGTGCAGTTCGGCTGGATTCAATCCAAACGACAGCGTGCCGGCTCGGCTCGGCACTTTGTTTTGCTTGTGTTTTTGCTCCTTTAGTGCACCTCGCTTTTGTTCAAGGCCACGAGTGGATGGTCTTACAGGATAGAAAGGAACTCCTGGCGCATAATAAAATCTGGGAAGGTTCCTGTGAAATGGTTGTTTCCAAAATTCCTGAATGAGGCATAGGGCATGGCAGGGGAATACTGAAACAAAAACATAGGAAAGAACGCATTCATTTGCTCATGTACAGGCCACAGCATGTGTGCTCTGGAACTTGCACAGGAATGCAGGAAAACAGTTGTGAATTGTGAGCAGATTTTCGAACACCTATTTGGTTCGACTCGAAATTTTTTGCTGAAAGTGTTCAACCCGAACGTGTTCGAGTTCGGGCCGAACATGTTCGATTTGGATGGTCTTTTCTGACGCGCCGCCTTGAACCTCCAACATGTTCGAGTTCGAAAACGACCTGCGCGAACTTCAACGTGTTCGCGATTAAAACCAGCGAGCATTGGCTGCGCTGGTTTGCAATTTAGGGTTGCAGAAATTAGATTGAGATAATTTCGATCTCAATCACTCTAGCTAATGGTTAGTAAGTAATAGCTTAGGCACTACGTAGCCACTTACATACGCCATGAAGTGCGTGGATTAGGTTTAGCGCCATGAAGTGCGCAGATTAGGTTTAGCGCCATGAAGTGCGTCGATTAGGTTTAGCGCCATGAAGTGCGCAGATTAGGTTTAGCGCCATGATGTGCGCAGATTAGGTTTAGCGCCATGAAGTGCGCAGATTAGGTTTAGTGCCATGAAGTGCGCAGATTAGGTTTAGCGCCATGATGTGCGCAGATTAGGTCTAGCGCCATGATGTGCGCAGATTAGGTCTAGCGCCATGATGTGCGCAGATTAGGTTTAGCGCCATGATATACGCAGATTAGGTTTAGTGCCATGATGTGCGCGGATTGGGTTTATCGTAATTGTGGGAGGTAGCGTGTGAAGTGAGTGTGTGTTTGCTCGAGTCAGCAGGCCTGGTTGGGTTTGGGAGGTGCATTGTGGTACGGTGGGTTTTGGATGGGAGGTTGGCTGGGCAAAAATTGCAAAAAGACTGTTACGATAGAATCGAAACAGTGAAGCGCAAAAATTTGGTAGCGGAAACCCCCCAGGATGTGTTTACAGTAAATATTCTAGTAAATTTGGTAGCGGAAACATATTGGAGTTCATGATGAGACTTGAAATGTTCAGGAGAACATCTGAGTGTTCGGCTCTGAAGGCAAACTCTCTAACATGCATTTTCTGCAATACTGTTCGGTAAATCTGACATGTTCGGAAAGCTTCGAGTCAAACGTGTTAGGATTCGTGCGTCGCTCATGCATATAGTTGTGAAGATATGAGTTTTTTCAAGTGCATACACTTAGGGCTTGTAGAATCGCCGCACCTAAAAATTAGGCCACTAGCCAAATGGCCGAATTGGCGAAAGTAGCCGTTTGCGAAAATTACAAAGACACTCACAACCAGTGTTAATTTCACCAATTAAAATTGAAATTGATGGCCGTTTTGAAAGTCGACTCGTATCCGACACCATGTCGACTCCAATTCGGCCAAGTAGTCGACACCCTGAGCGACTATCACGTACGACGCAGAATGGTCTCGCAGAACGACTGAAATAGTTGTCCTGTCCAATCAGAGTTTTCGCCGTCAAATGTGCGACCCTGTCGCACATACGTTCCTACTGTAGCAACTGCTAATTTTACAACTTTTTTAAACTGGCCTGGAATTCGGCCCTCAAACCGGTTAAGTTGGCGAATCTGCAATTAGTGACTGTAAATGTGACGACACGAAATCGACCATGTTAGTCTTAAAACGTACTAAGCTAGCTACTAACAAGCTTTAGGTGGCACTAGAACTCTCTCCTCGGGGTCACCTCCGAGGTCCTTGGGTGCGTGACCGAGGCCAGCCCCTATCCAAGGGTCAGAGTGTGGAGAGAGAGAGTCGTAGCAACAGCTAAAGTGTAGTAGCGACCATTGCTTCCTTGGCGTTGTCAAAAGAATTAACTATAGCAGCGTACTTGCAACAGGCACAGGGGAAGTCCTTTACTCAAGTTATATACTAAAAACAGCAAGAACACACAATAATATATTAGCACTCACATCTCTACGACGCCGCACGGTCTCGCAGAATGACTGAAATATTTGTCCTGTCCAATCAGAGTTTTCGCCGTCAAATGTGCAACCCCGTCGCACATACGTTCCTACTTTAGCAACTGCTAATTTTACAACTTTTTGAAACTGGCCTGGAATTCGGCCCTCAAACATGTTAAGTTTGCAAATCTGCAATTAGTGACTGTAAATGTGACGACACGAAGTCAACCAATCCGTCGACTTTCGCGAAATAAATGTCGACCATCTGGTCCACGTGAAACCGGCCAAAAGCAGATTTCACATATTTGCGGGGATTTGATACGCCCTTATGCATACAGCAAGCGCTCATCCAGCATGAATTGGACGAATACAAGGCTGCGTGAATTGATAACAGAAGCGCAGGCACACACATAGTCAGGTAAACTTAAAACAAGGGTCACAACGCTTACTGTTGCTGCATTCCACCCACCTAATTAGGTTCCATGAAAGGGGGGGTTGTTGCATTGATGAGTTGAGAGATGGATTGAGTAGACTCACAGGCTGAAGAGGTCATTGATTGCTGTAAAGGATGCGGGAAGCACACCAGAGAAGTTGTTGTAATCGATCGATCTGCATGGCCAGTATTGGCGAGAGAGTCCTACCTCAGATGTTGCAGGCAGCCAAAGTGGACCAAGCGAAGCGATGGAAAGCAAGGAGAGGGGAGGGCCAGATGAGGTGCTGAAGAGGGGAGAGCACTCACATCTCTTGGAGCCATGTCATCTGAGCTACCACGTCAAGGCCTGAGCTTATACTGTTGGAAGAAATGTCCCTGTCAAGTGGAGCCCAGGCACATGCATGCGTGCGCACGCACACACGCACGCGCGCGCACACACACAAACACACACATACACACACACACACACATGCAACTAAGGTCAAACGAGGCAGAGCAATCCAATTAATTGTTCATGCAACAGTTTCATATAGTGGGGGCAGGGAGAGGTATAGGAGGGGAGCTCAGCTTGGGGAAGAGACATACAGACGATTCATCCCAGTGAGGCGAGTGAAGGTGCTGGGGATGGCTCCTGTGAACAGATTATGGGACAGTTGACTGCAGCCAGAGTAGTCGTACGGGAATCATTGCAGATTAGTAAGGGAGTGACACAAGATTTGTGTTGGGGGCTAGACAGATAGTGCAGGTGGCGAATAGACATGGAAGCTTAAAATGAGTTTTTAAAAAATGGGCAAACACTTGGGTGTCTCACAGGTTAGTAAGGTTGGGCAGTTCCCCCAGTTGTGGTGGAATGGGGCCACTAAAGCTATTGTAGCCGAGCATTCTGGATAGGCAGACAGGACATGACAGGTAGGCAGACAAATATTTCGACATTTTGTTGTCACCCCTAAAGAGAGGTGCGATGTGATGTTTGGAAAAAAGGGGAAGTTTAGACCAAAGGATGCGAGGCCACGGGGATAAGCGGGGCAAGAAGGGGGGGGGGGGGGGGGGGGATGAGGAAGCTAATGGTGAAATCGGGACAGGAGAGAAGGGATGCAAGAGTGTAGTGGGTGGGATGAAGGAAAGAGAAGGGCAGTGAAGTGAAAACGATGTAGAGATTATAACAATGCAGATAAAGGAGCGAGAGTGGGGGGGAGATCTATGCTGGGATGTAGAGAGAAATATGGGGTGGGTGGGTGTTGCGGCTTGGCATGGCAGGGTAAGGCAGGAAGTCATGAGACAACTTTGTCAGGATGTTGGTGGGCGCCTCCTTCTAAAGGAGTGCATGGGTACCATAACAACGTGCAGCTCCATATGATGGCTTTCTACACGATTGGCTGAAGGCATCAAGGCTAACAGTGGCAGTGCCGCCAGAGGTTGCTGCCTTATGCAAAAGCAGCATGAAGGAAAATACAGAAGCTGAATCATGCAAATGTACTGATCATGAAGGTACAGGAAGTAGAATGTGCTGGGGTTAGGCTTGTGAAGCTGGGGCAGTAGACAGTGGGAAGAGAAACATACATTGACTGGATGCTGGTGGCAAATGCAGGGGGTATTGTGCCAGACAGTAGATTCCAAGACAGGCCTCTGCAGTAGAGGGGGGGGAACAAGTGGTGTACTGAGTGGGGAAGGCATGCGGGGGATATAGACAAGGACAATAGGAGAGAAGCGCGAGGTCACAGGAAGCTTACATTGAAGTTAGCTCTGTTAGGGCGGAGAATGCTGCCGGAATTGTTCCTTCAAATTTGTTGACTCCCAAATTTCTGATAAGGGAATAAAAATGACTGCGTTTTTCATAGGGCTGAGAAGGTAACCTGGGTGGATAAGAACCTTGGGGTTGTATTGGATGAAGATTTGTGAACGGTTGTGCACTTTGGATGCATATGTTTTTGAACAGTGTGGTGTGGAGAGGGGGGTGGAAGAGGAGGAGGGTGGTTAGCAGCTCAAGACTCAAGTGGAGTTTTACTTTTTTCTTTTGTTTTGGACGAGCTTTAAAGAACTCGTCAAATGTCTGGGTTTACGAACCCTCTTGAGAAGGGAAAACTCCACCAATTTTGATCGACTCGACTCTCGAAGGTAAGTCGAGTAAAGCTAGACTAGACATTTTCCCATGCCGATTGTAAGTAGATGTACTTTATGTACTTGGATCCTTTTGGCCTTCCTTCATTTGCTTACTTGCCCTGAACTTATACTCGTTAGATGTGTTAGCAACTAATGTCTCTCAGTGCTTCTGAAGTTCCCTTGTCAGAGCTCATGAATGTTCATAGAACTTCATACCACTATTGCGACCCAATCCCACCCCACCCTCCATAATTTGCCCAAAAAACTGCAGAAGAAACACCTCGTTAAAGAAATTGATGTGACTATAACGAGTGTTGGATCAAACAGAACTCGAACTTGTTAACGTGCGACTCAAACAAAAAACCTGTGGCTGCCAGATTCGGTTTGACAGTTTGACTTTGACTCGTTACTTTCTCAAGCTTGTGTTCAGAGATGAAGGAACTGCTGCAGGTGAGGCACAACCAGAAGTCCAAGCCGTAGGCTCAGCTCGTCTCTTGACTTGGGCAAGTCGTTTCGTTGAGCCGATCCGCCGCTTTTGCATACTTCAGATGCTGGAATCCCTTTTGAGAATTCTCAGAAGTAATTTCAGTCGAGTCGATCCGCCACTTTTCAATATTTTGGATCTTCAGGCTTGAGCCAAGCTGGATTGTCAAGTTACCAGCTCATTGGCGCTGAACAATGCATATCTAATGAGCCGCCAACAGGACCATCGATCTTAAGGCTTCTCAACAGGCCCCAGGCAGGCTAGAAAGAAATATTTAAAAAGATTCAGCGCAGAAAATTTGCAACATTCGAAAAGGCTGCTGAACTAAACTCTTTTCTTTTTTCTGCCAGCAATCCTCAGGTTGCAAATTAGCATTTCTCAACCTCACCGTACACGTGCATCTCGGCGAAATTTTTACCTCGACTCGTTAAGGTGATTTTTCGGTTTTTGAATCGACTCAAAAATCAAATTATCACTGTTGAGCTCTTTTCTTTTTTCTGGCAATAATTCTCATGCTGCGGTTAGCATTTCTCAACCTCGCCATATATGTGTATCTGGACAAGTTTTTTACCTTGACTCGTCTCTGGGCTCGTCTGCGGACGAGTGACGAGTGCTCAACTCGCAGCGAGTTTTACTCGACGAGTTGGAAAATCACGTCGCAAACTCGCTGGTTTCCGCAAACACGGCGCAGGAGGTTTGTGGGGCTCGAAGGACGAGTGCCTCTACTGATGTGTTGAGCAGAGGCACTCGTCGGGAGCTCTTTGATTGATGTCAATAATTGTTGAACATGTTGGGCAGAAATGTTTGTGTTCGCCTAGTGGGCGCATTTCGCTATTGCAATGTATTTGAGTCCGTTACACCCTGAATGGTTTGGGGGGGTGTGCACTGTGAAAATAAGAAAACACTGTTGCAACAGCTGTTAACATCAGAGACAGCGATGGTGTCACTATTCTTGAGCGCGAACACGTTTATGTTCAATGCGGCAAGGCATTCACAGCCGAACCAAACCGAACACGCTCAGTTAGAATATCAGTGTATATAACAGTGTGTTGATGGTATTGACATGATAGGCTTGGGCATATATGGCAACAGCCATGGGGTTCATGCTGCTGCCAACAGCACAGCAGTGGGCCAGCATGAAGCTATGGTATAAAGAAATTGTATGGCAGCATGGCAGCATGGCAGCATGGCAGGATGGCAGGATGGTATGGCAAAACAGTAACTCACAGCTCTTGTAGATGGATCAGATTCGCCCAGCTATTGGTCAGATAGCCTTCCAGGTTGTTTCCGGTAACAGACCTGCAGAGTGTGGGAGCAGGCAACAAATGGATGCTTGAGTATTGAGTGGTGGGAGTCATGAGAAATAAGGGCAGGAATTACGAATGCTTTTTCCCACCCTACCAGAGACAGCGATGCAGCGACAGAGACAGTGTGAGCGGGCCACGCCATGGTACGTTTATCCATTTGAACGAGGCGCACAAAGACAGAGACTGTGTGAGCGAGACACTTCGACGAGACGCACTTGTACATGTCATCTGCTTTTCCAGCACCTCAACAGCGCTACTTCACTCACAAGCAAGTTGGAAACCTAAGCCGCTTAAATATAAAAGCCCATGGGCCACATTCCAAGCAAGCATGCTCGCTGCACACCCAAACACACTAACTCACAAGCTGGTGAGTTTTGCGAGCTGAGAGATGTCATCATTCAGCAATCGTCCTTGCCGGAATGAACCGTCTGCATTGAGGTTCCTGCACACAAGAAATGGCCGGCAAGAGTCAGCGCACTGAGACAAGCCCAATCACAACCGTTGCACATATGGTTGCCCAATTCTCGTGGGGAATGTGGCGTGCGGCAATGGTGGAGAACGAGATTAAAGCAGGAGGAGCTTACAGATACTGAAGGTTGGAGAGTTGAGTAACCCAACCCGGAAACTCCACAGCACGAAGATAGGATAGATCCCTGCAGCAGGGGGGAAGGCAAGAGCATGTCTTGTCTTTTGAGGCGCCTCAAAAGCACGAAGATAGGATAGATCCCTGCAGCAGGGAGGAAGGCAAGGCAAGAGCATCTCCTGTCTAAAAGAGGTCCCTGCAGGCAGAAAAGCAAGAGCTTGTCACGTATACACGCCAATAGAGCTGCAGATATGCCAACAAAGGGAATGGAGAGGTGTTAATCGCGCACATGAATCAACTTGTTTTACCTGTCCAATAAGTCCTGAGTGGAGCTTACAGTGCAGTGAGGGCAGTCATGTACTGAAACTCTCTGGGTATCTCCCCTGTTGCGTTGTTGAGCTTACTGACTTTCCTGCGCTCATGCACATGTAATCAGCAATAATGAGTGAACTACCATGGCCAATTGCGAGCTGGTATGGACCAAGTCACACGGTGACATGCAGATTAAAAGAAGGAACAAGGAGGAGACACCACCATACCATATGTTCTTGTATGCAGATTGAGAATAGAAAGAGGATGCCAAAAAAGTACGTTCTTGTATGGCGACGATGCTTACAGCTGCTGAAGGTTACTCAGGCGAGAAAGAACGTGCAGGGTGGACAAGTCCCCTGTGAAATGCGCCAAGCCCATTAGACCCCTGGGTGATGAGAAGGAAGTGAGGTTAGGAGAAGCCATTGATAGTAGCACGGGGATTTCTGCAAGGTATGCTGGAGCGATGTGGCATTCAGCGTGGCTGAGTGACAAATTGGAAAGCAGAGTGACAAATTGGAAAGCAGAGTGACGAATTGGAAAGCAGAGTGACACTGACATTAACTCCTTGCAGGCCTAGCATGCTTGTAGGAGGGAGAACGGTGTTTGCAGGGCGTACAGTGTTTGCAGGTTGGTGAGGGAGGAGAGCCAAGCCAGTCCGTCCAGAGTGCCAGTCAGCCTGCTGCCGGCCATTCCAAAAGCACTGAGCGCACACAGACGACGTCGTTCGCATCCAAGCAGAAGTTGAACACATGCAGGGTTCACGTGGCACATTTAATGGGAAATCGGAACACATGCCACTCACATGGGGTTTCGGGTTGAAGTGAAAGAACAGAAACTATATTGTGGAGTGAGCGACACGAGCAGGAGTTCTTGTAGAGTCGACTGGCAATGTGTGGCAAACGAAAAGGGACAGGAAATGACGAAGCATGAGGTGGAAGCGAAAACTAACCCAACTTGAGATTAAGTTGGGAGTGGGGATTGAGCTAGCGAGTGCAGGATCAGGGAGTGAAGAGGAGTGAAGCGTTGATGAGCATATTGGTTAAGCCTAGCCCAACAAAAAGCCACCCTGGTTTGGATCCATGGAAGAGCAGCACTCACAGGTGGGTGAGGCCGGTGAGACTGGCAAGGGATGGAATGGGCCCCTCGAGATCTATGTAGTCAGTCAGATCACTGTGGGATGGGAGTGCAGGAACAAGAGTGGAGAAGTCAAGAGAACAAGAGTGGAGAAGTCAAGAGAACAAAAAGTGGAGAAGTCAAGAGAACAAAAAGTGGAGAATTCAAGAGAACAATATTGGAAAAGGCAACAGAAACATAAAATATACTCTTGATATATGGTACTAGAAAGGTTAAGCTTTGCGAGGGAGGCATGCAAGGGCAAGACGAGGGTATGGTCAGTTGTGGCGTGGACAAGATGGAAGGACGGAGCATAACAAGGCTGGCAGATATTGCAAATATCGCAAAGGGCATGGTGGAGGAAGAGGGTAGGTGGGTGGGTGGGTGGTGACGGACAGATATTGCAGACTGGCGAGAGAAGTGATGGAGGCAGGTATGGAGTCAGTGGGGGGAAGATTCACTTCAGAGAAAGGTATGGTGAAAGAAGAGGATGGGTGAGTGGTTACGGACAGGTATTGCAGAGCAGCGAGAGTAGTGATGGAGGCAGGAATGGAGCCAGTGGCTGGAGGATTCACTTCGAGGAAATTCTTTGCATCCCTGCCAGCCAACACACGCATGCATGCAAGCACGCAATACCAGCACCCATGCCCCAGTTCCCTCCCCCATTTCCCACCCCAGCTCCCTTCCCCAGCATCCAGTCCCCCCCCCCCCCCCATTCCGCCACCCCACATCCTCCACTTTCAACCCACTCCCCTCCTTGTTCCGGTTGCGACTCCCTCCATGCTCCCGCACATAGTAAAATTCATCCATTCAATAAATATGGTTATTGAAATAGGAGCAGCCAATGGAAGGGTGAAACACTGAAACGCAGGTGGGGCAACGGGGCACAAAGCCAATGAGGGGTAAAGAACGAAGGGTTGTTCGGAGGGAGGTGTAGTTTTGAGGCGCCTCAAAACGGGGCACAAGTCCAATGAGGAGAAGAACGATGGGTTGTTCGGAGGTGGTGGGGCAGGAAAACAGGGCAATTAGGGCAACGGACACCGAGGGTAGTGAGGGGCGGCAATGAGCCTCACAGGGAAATGAGGCTCACAGGGAAATGAGGCTCACAGGGAAATGAGGCTCACAGGGAAATGAGGCTCACAGGGAAATGAGCCTCACAGGGCACCGAGACTCACAGGGCAATGAGACTCACAGGGCAATGAGACTCACAGGGCAATGAGACTCACAGGGCAATGAGACTCACAGGGCAACGACTAGCCCTTTGGGGCTGCAGGTGACGCCATCCCATGCAGAGCACACAGTGGTGGCGTTGCTGTTGCTCGCCCAAATCCCCCACGCCTCCTTCAGCTGCAGCAGCACCTTCACTGCCGGCACAACGGGGAAATGGGAGCACATTTACCGCAAAAAAAAAAAAAAAAAAAAACGGGGCTTCACTGCCGGCACATGCCGCGCCTGGGCGGTGTGACGTCGCACTTTGAAGGGCAGCCGGGTTTGCGCAATTTCTCTCTCTGCTCATGAGAAGTGAGTCATCGCGGAAAAGGTTTTCACCCTAAATTGCAGAAAACGGGGTTTTCTGCTGAAAAGCTTCCGAAAAATCTATGCTTACGTGGCAAAATATCTTCACGAACGTACGGTCGTACGTACACATTGAACATGAAACTGTACTTGTGCCACGTGGCATGCCAGAAGGTTACATTGAAGTGACAATCAAGTATACGTTATGTTGCGTTCAGGTGTCCGCTTGCATCGGAGATGTGTCTGAAATGTGTCGGAAAAGTTGCCGTAAACTCAACCCAACTTTCCGATGCTTTCGACCTTGACTTGAAAATTTCGGGAGCAGGTATCTTAAAAGTTACTTTTCTGCAAGTTTTTGGAAACAATCTCGCAATCCCTTTTCCGCGATGGTCTGAGTTGCGGACTCCGGACTCCCATTCGAAATGGGAGAATCATCCTGAGGAAGCACGCTGAGAGCCTGAACTGGACAAACCGACTCACGTTGCGAGTTTTCGAGAACGACGGGCCTAGCAGCGGCGCTCGCGTCGGCCGCCGCAGCGCCGCCGCCAGCGGCGAGCTTTACTAATTGCGAGCGTCGGGCGCGGCTGGGTCGCGCGCGAGACAGCAGGGCGCGCTGTTTGGACTGGCGTGGGGAATCTCGACGCGGCGGTTGGAGATTAGTACTAGTAGCGCTGGAAAGCGAGCAAGCAGCAGCGCCGACAGTCAGCATGAGGGCTGCGAAGAGAACGCAAGCTCTGGCATTACTAGAGCGTGCAGCGGCACGCCCGGGAAATCGCATTATCGATAGGCGGCGGCGTGCGGACAAAAGGAGAGTTTGGCAGGTCACGGGATAGGCAAACAAAGTGGTAGCAAGGTAGGAGCTCGACTGGTAGGAGCTCGACTGGTAGGAGCTCGACTGGTAGGAGCTCGACTGGTAGGAGCTCGACTGGTAGGAGCTCGACTGGTAGGAGCTCGACTGGTAGGAGCTCGACTGGTAGGAGCTCGCCTGGTAGGAGCTCGACTGGTAGGAGCTCGAGTGGTGGAGCTCGACTGGCGTTCGACTGGTGGAGCTCGAGTGGTGACTGGAAGGCGCTCGACTGGTAGGTGCTCGACTGGTAGGCGCTTGGCTGGTAGGAGCTCGACTGGTAGGACCTCGACTGGTGGAGCTCACGATGTTCATTCTTTCTAGGAAGGGCGGTGGGTTCGGAGGCAGGGGAACTGGCGGGTGTGGTCGCATGTGGCTGATTTGGGTGGCATGCCATCCGAGGTACACCCTAATGCTCACTCAACCGCCCACTCTGAACACGTCTTCTGCCACTCCATACGCCCAGTGGTCGACATTCACAGCCAACGGCCCGCGCGTTACTAGCCCACGACAAAACCAAGATGTTCGAGTTTCCCAGACAAAACACGCTGGGCTACCCACAGTTTCCGCAACTGTAGTTTTTTTGTCAACCTTTCTTCTACATTCAGTCCCATTCTGCCCCTAGTGAACGCACGCTCGAGAGAGGAGCACATGGAAAGATGGGGAAGGGGACTGAAATGGGCATCATGTGTAACACATGCCTCCCTGCATTTAGGGTTGATGCCTCCCTGATCGGATGCATGCGAATGGGTTATATATTTTTTGCCCGCGGGCAGCGAGCTCCTCCGGGCGGAGTCGCTTGTCGGCTGAGTTGTATCATGAGGTTTTGTGGGACCTCGGCTTTCGGGAGAAAGCGGGCAGGTTTGGCGGAGTTGTTGTACTAGTACACATACGGAGGAACACAGGAGTTTACTGTGGCATGGCAAACCTGACGATGCCTCACAGGGGAGGCTTGATCGGGCTGATAGCTCCGGAAATCGGCGGTTCTGGTTGCCACGTCATCTCGTAGCTTCTGCTTGTTTCATGGATCCACGATACCCTTTGGATTGTTGTACAAATACATCTGGTCCGCGGTAAATTCACCGGCGGAATCTTCAACGCGTGGTAGTACTTTCCCGCGGTCAAGCTAGTATATGAAGGTACTTTCGGATTCAAAGGGGGTAGAATCATGCATACTCTTCACCAGTTCGGGAACGCCGTAATTTGTTAAAAAAAAAAGTCAATCCTGTGAAAATGAGAAAGCAGGAATGAAATGACTAAGTCAGAGTTGGGTACAAATACAACCCTAGAAAGCTGTACCCCATATGTGCTACCCCACTATAGCCTACAAACATGCATCAGCTATAATGCTCTAACACACCCCCATAGGCTAAGTGGGGGAGAACAAGGGGTCACAAGACCAGTCAAGCAAAGCAAAGTAAAGCAAGCTCAGGGTGGATCACAAAGTCACCACACAGTCCGAGCACAAGAGCAGGGCCAGAGGCCAGTTCACATGCAGGAGTACAGACATATATATATAAAACTAGACAAGCAAGAGCAGGTATATATATATGTCACATTACATATGAAGTCAAGAGGAGAGCAAGTGAGGCAAGACAGGTACAAGACCCAGCTGGGTGCAAAAGCGCTGATGGTCACAAGGCGCGAGTGCCTTGGTGAACACATCAGCAGTGTTGGCCTCAGAGGCCACGTACGCAAGTCGCAACTGACCACGCTGCTGCAGCTCACGAGCAAGGAAGTAGCGGAGAGCAATGTGCTTCGTTCTGTGCTCCAAGCGCTGCTCTCGACACAAGGCCAGCATGGCCTTGTTGTCTACGTACAGCACTGGAGGAGAACGAGGCGGCTCTCCAAGGTCAGTCAGCAGGTAGGTGAGCCAGCGAAGCTCCTGTGCAGCCATGGCCCCGGCGTAGATCTCAGCCTCACAACTGGAGCCGAGAACCGAAGACGAGCGAGTAGACCGCCACGAGACAGAGCCGGAACCAAGGCTGAAGGTGTAACCCTGTGACGACCGCTGCGTAGCCTGGTCGTCAGCCCAAGAAGCGTCCGCGTGGCCGGTAAGGACCACTGGACTCCGCTCTCCAAGCACTAGCCCCATGCCCAACGTACTGCACAGGTAGCGCAATACCCTCTTCGCTGCAGCCATGTGCTCCAGTCTGTGTCTCCCAGGAGCAACGTAGCGTGCAAGAATGCTCAGAGGGTATGCAAGGTCAGGTCGTGTGCAGGTCATCAGGTACATGAGGCAGCCAACAAGCTCTGCATACGGACCACTCGACTCTACGGACTCATCCGAAGGCAGAGCTGAGAGTGAGTGGCGAGTAGGCAGAGGAGTGGCCTGAGGCGAGGAGTACGTGAAGCCGAAGCGCTGAAGGACCTGCTGCACCATGTGTGACTGAGTCAAGGTAATGGTGCGGCGTGCTCTGTCCCGAGTGATCTGCAAGCCAAGGTAGCTGCGCAGTTCACCCAGGTCTGTGCACGTGTGTCTCTTCAGCAGCTCGGACTTCACGTAGGCGAGTCCAGCAGTGTCCGCTGTGGCAAAGACCAAGTCGTCGACGTACACGAGGATGTAGAACGGCGGCAGGGAAGTGTCGGTGCGAAGAAACAGCGACGGGTCTGCAGTAGAAGGAGCAAACCCAAGAGCCGCAAGCGTAGTCCTCAGTGTGTCGTGCCACTCACGCGGTGCCTGGCGGAGACCGTAGACTGGCCGTCGGAGGCTCCACTGGGTGCCAGGAGGGAAAGTCCCAGTGAAGCCAGGTGGACGGCGAAGCCAGATCTCCTCGTGCAGGCTACCCTGCAAGAACGCAGTGCTGAAGTCGAGAGAGTGAAGCTCGTAGTCGCGCTGAGCGGCTATGTGCAGCAGCACCCGAAGAGTAGTCATCTTCGGGGTGGGAGAGAAGGTCTGAAAGTAGTCAACTCCCTGCCGCTGACTGAACCCACGAGCAACGTACCGTGCCTTGAAGACAGGTGGAGAGCCCGGCGGCCGCTTCACCCTGAAGATCCACATGCCACTGACGATGTTCGCCCCAGGAGGGGGAACCGCGTCAACGTAGGTGCCTGTGGACTTCCAGGAAGCCATCTCTGCATCCATAGCTGCCTGCCACTGAGAGGAGTAGGGACCCTCTACGGCCTCCGCGTAAGAACGCGGAGTCGGGATGTCTAGTGCATCCGGGTCTCCCTCAGGGGCAAGCAGTACAGACGCGAGATGAGGTGAAGCAGCCGCTAGACACTGGAACTCCTCCTGCCTGTCCTCTAGGACGTCCGTGCCAAGAGCACACTCACCCCCGACGGACGGAGGACAGACAGACGCAGACTCAGCAACAAGACTAGCAGCGTAGTCGAGACGACAGCGAGCAGCAAAGTCAACGAGCTCAGCGACAAGAGCAGACGCAGCAGTGGACTCAAACGAGGGGTCAGTGACGACAGTAGCAAGCAGACGCGTGACAGTAGGACTGGCAGCGCGAAGAGAGTCCGACTCAGGGTCGGCAAGCGCAGGAAGAGAGGACTCAGGAGGAGAAGGCAAAGGGGCACGCAGAGGAGCAGTGGACGGACGCAGAGACATCCGGTGCGTGCCAGGGACAGGAGGAGGACGCTGACGCGAACTGCGACCACTAGCGCGAGCAGCACGAACAGGCGACGCGGGACGAGACGCAGGCTCACGACGCTCAGCAAGACCTCCAGTAGGACCAGTGTAAGGAGAGGGAGCAGGCAGTGGAGAGGAAGGCTCCAGTAGGGACTGCGACTGGACAGGCGGTGGACCCTCTACTGGAGGAGAAAGACCAAGAACCTGCTGCAGGAGCGGAACGAAGTACGGCCGAGGCCGCGCGGCAGCTCTAGACTCAAGAGGGACAGCACCAGCACCCTCAGCGACAGCACCAGCGTCACCCACACCTCCAGCGGCAGGACCAACAGCAGCAGGCTCAGCACGAACGCCCTCAGCAGCTCCAGCTCCAGGAGGACCCGCAGGTCCAGCAGCTCCGGGACCGGCAGCACCCGCACCCTCGACGGTCGAAGAAGCTCCAGCTCCAGCTCCAGCAGCACCTCCAGACTCAGCAGCACGCCTCCAGCGGCGAGCGAACCACTCGCGCAGCTCCTGTGGAGAGAGGGGCTCCCGGCGAGACGCAGCAGCAGGAGAAACCCCAGGCACAGCAGCTCCAGACGCAGCATCCCCAGGCTCAGCAGCTCCCAGCTCAGCACCCCCAGGCCCAGCAGCTCCCGACCCAGCACCCCCAGACCCAGCACCTCCAGGCACAGCACCCCCCGGCTCAGCACCCCCAGGCTCCGCACCCTCCGCAGTAGCACCCTCAGGCCCAGCACCCCCAGCAGTAGCACCCCTAGGCTCAGCACCCCCGCGCACAGCACCCCCAGAGTCAGCACCCCCAGGCTCAGCACCTGCAGCAGCACCAGAGTCACCAGTAACCTCGACCGGGTCAACGGCGTCTACCTGGGACACACCTGAGGGGGCAGGAACCTGAGGGGGGAGGGGGTCTACCGGGGGGGGAACCGGCACAAGGAAGTCCGGGGGAGGGGGGAGGGAAGGAGTGCGGTAGGGGAAGAGACGGTAGAAGGGGACTGACTCGTCGAACGTGACGTCCTGGGAGGACAGAACACGACGAGAGGAGGGGTGGTAAAACTGCCACCCTGGGGCGTCAGTGGGGAAGCCAAGGAAGACACAGGGAGCAGCACGAGGGGACAGCTTGTCCGCAGACAAGTCGCGGACAAACGCCCGAGATCCCCAGACACGGAACACAGACGCATCGCCAACCTTCCCCGTCCACAGCAAGGCTGGGGACATCGCAGGCCGAGAGACCCGGGGGTGAAGGTTGAGCTGATGCGCCGCGTACCTCACCGCAAACGGCCACAGAAAATGGGGGGCAGCCGCATGCATCATGGACGTACGAGCGACATCCATGACCATGCCAATGCGGCGCTCAGCAATCCCATTTTGCTGTGGTGAGTCCGGAAGCGTGAAGGTCTGGCGGATTCCCCGTGCACGACAGTAGTCTCGCAGAAGGCGAGAAGAGAACTCGCCGCCTCTGTCAGAGTGCAGACGCAGAACAGGAAAGTCCGAGCCGAAGCTCTTCCTGAGCTGGAGACGAGCCCCGCGGATCCAGTCGATCAGCACCTCAGTGACCGCACCCTTGCTGCGCAAGGGGAGGACTGTGGTGTAACGCGAGTAGTCGTCAACCACCAACAGGAAGTAGCGCTCGTAACCCTGCCCACGGACGGGGGCTGGGCCCCACACATCCATGTGAAGCGTCTGCAGGGGAGCCTCTGTCGGGGGGAAGTGGGAGGAGTGAGGAGTAGCCCGGAGGCGACCCTCGACACAGGGGACACAGGAAGGTCCTGGCCCGGAGGGGAGAGGAGGGAGAGACTGGGGAAGACCAGAGATAAGGACACGGGAAGCCATGCTCCGAAGACGGGGCAAGGAGGGGTGGCCAAGACGGTGGTGCCACAGGAGAGTCTCGTGAGACAGGAGGCGACAAGAACAGGGGGCAGACTCAGGACCTGACCGGGACGCAGCAGCAAGTACCTGACCCGACGCAGCCACCTGACCAGACGCAGGGACAGGAGGAGACTCAACGGTCAGGGTGTAGAGACTCGACCCCGGCCGACGCGAGAACGTGGCCAGGTGTCGGCCTGTGTGAGCCTCCGTGCAGTGGGTCACCCGCTGACGCGCAGGAGTGAACTGGTGAACACCCCCATCCTGCAGGTCCGCTCCACTCACCAAGTTCGTAGAGAACGAGGGAAGGTACAAACCCGACAGGGTGCCCGAAGGGGCAGCCGGACACGGGAGGACAGTGGAGAAGTGAGACAGGACAGGACCCCCAGAGGGGTCAGCAAGGGAGACCGCAACCGGCCTGGCGAGCGGCGAAAGGGTAGTGCGGTCTCGAAAGAAGGAGCGAGAAGCTCCGGAGTCAAGTGTGAAAGTGAGGGAGGACGAGGACGACTCAGTACCTGAGAACGCAGTCTCACCAGTACCTGAGAGCGCAGACGCACTGGCACCTAGAGCAGCAGCCTCACAAGCACCTAGCGCAGCAGTACCAATGCCCGGGTCGGGCTGGAAACACCGGTAACCCTCATTCTCCTCACTATAATCCACAACATACATAGCAGTAAGGATAGCATCAAAATCAAGATCAAAGATCGCTACACCAGCCCTGAGAAGCTCATCCCAGCGAGGGATCTCACTAGCCCCAGGGAACTGCTGACGCCAAGCATCCGTCAGGCGGCCAAAGCAGCGCTGGGTGGCGTGGGCACCCCCACACTGCTCACCCGCGCGGTCGCCGGAACGAAGAACGTAGGTGCAGGGACCAGTACCCCCACCCCTCTGACGCCCAGCGTACCACTCACGAAGCTGTTGAGGCGAAGGGATGTCCCGTGAGCGCTGCTGCTGCTGCCGGTGCGAGCGCTGGCCACCACCACCGCCGCTACGCTGCTGGGTACCACCCCGACCAGCTCCACCTCCTCCACCACTACTGCCTCCGCCGCTGCCGCCTCCACTGCCTCCACCTCCACCGCCTCCACCTCCGCCGCTGCCTCCACCACCACCGCTGGCACCACCACCACCGTCTCCGCCGCTGCTGCCACCACCACCACCACCACCCCCGCCACTAGTCCCGCCGCCACCCCCACTCCCTCCGCCGCCACCGCCGCCACCGCCACCGCCCCCCCCAGCTCCACCCGCGCCCTTGCCTCCCTTGCCCTTGCTGGAGCGACGTCTCCCACTAGGGGCAGACGCCGCGCCGACCGACTCAAGACCAAGCAGGTCGGCAGCAGCAGCAGAGGCAACAGAGGGCAGCAAGGGGGAAGGAGAGCACCCCTCAAAGATGGGGGTGCGAGGGTCACCACGAGAAGCACCTACAGCGACTATGCTCTTCTCCGCTGCAAGGAGGGCCTTCTCGAGGAGGTCGACGGTGAGAGTGGTGGGACAGACTGCGAGAAAGTGGTCCCTGACGACGCGAAGGGAGTCAGGGAGGCGCGCGACTACGTAGTAGAGAGCGATGTACATGGGAGGGGGGTTCCTAGCGCAGAACTCAGCAGGAAGGGCGGCGCGGTAGCGAGTGTCACTAGTGCGGAGGTGCGTAATGAGGTCAGCGACAGTGGGAAAGGCAGAGAGGTCAGGAAAGAGGTAGGGAAGCATGAGACGGCTCAGTGCAGCAGTGGCAGGGGAGGAGTAGCGCGCAACTACAGCATCGTACAAGGTCTGAGCACTCTTGTACTGGCTAAAGTGCGCACGCTCAGAGGTAGGGAGGTGGCGACGCACAGCAAGACGTGCAGCAGCATCGCGGGTGGCCCACTTAGAGCGGACAGCGGGATCAGCATCAGCAGCAGGAGCAGGAGAGGCGCCAGAGGTGAGGTCAAAGAGAGAAAGGTCATCCGCCCTGTCGCACTGTAAGAACAGCTGCAGGTCGTCTAGCCAGACCTCAAAATCAATGGCGCGACCCTCAGCGTCAAAAGCTAGGACACTAGGGGTAGCCATGACGACGACTGTGAAGCAGTGCAAGCAGTAGGGGGGAGAGCACGCAGTGACAGTGGGACTGTGCTCACCAGGCATGGCAGGTCGCGCAGCTCGACAGAAAAGCAGAACGGCGACCGGGCGGATCGGGGGTACAGCGGCTCGGCTCCCGGGCGGCTCGACGGCAGGGCGGCTCGGGTGCAGGGCGGCTCGGCTCCCGGGCGGCTCGGCTGCAGGGCGGCTCGGGTCCCGGGCTGCTCGGCGACAGGCGGCTCGGGTCGCGTAGAAGTGAGACGGGGCGGGGCCGCGTCAGGGCCGGCGGTAGGGCCGCGTAGGAGCCGGGGCAAGGCCGCGAAGGAGCCGGGGCGGGGCCGAGTAGGAGGCCGGCGGTGGGGCCGCTTAAGGGGCCGGCTGCGGGGCCGAGTAGGAGCCAGCTGCGGGGCCGCGTGAGAGCCGGCGCGGGGCCGCGTAGGAGCTGGCGGCGTGGCCGCGTAAGGGCCGCGTAAGGGGCCGGCGCGGGGCCGCGTAAGGAGCCGGCGGCGTGGCCGCGTAAGGGCCGCGTAAGGGCCGCGTAAGGGGCCGGCGCGGGGTCGCGTAAGGGCCGCGTAAGGGCCGGCGTAAGGGGCCGGCGCGGGGCCGCGTAAGGGCCGCGTAAGGGGCCGGCGCGGGGCCGCGTAAGGGCCGCGTAGGAGGCGACGCGGGGCCGCGTAAGGGCCGGGGCGGGGCCGCGTAAGGAGCAGGCGGCGGGGCCGCGTAAGGAGCAGGGCGGGGCCGCGACAGAGTGGGCGGCGAGGCCGCAGGGGAGAGGGCGACTCGAGGGGTCGCTAAAAAAAAATCGCGCCTCGGGGGCGCGCTTCGGTGGGCCCAATGAAAAAAAAATTTCGGTCCTGGAGGGACCTAGCTCTATACCATGTGAAAATGAGAAAGCAGGAATGAAATGACTAAGTCAGAGTTGGGTACAAATACAACCCTAGAAAGCTGTACCCCATATGTGCTACCCCACTATAGCCTACAAACATGCATCAGCTATAATGCTCTGACAAATCCCGCCCTACTCTCCGATCACTAAGTACGAGTGCGCTATATAAATGAGATGTCATCGTCAAGTCCGTTGGAGACTGCGCGACAGGATTGAGAAGTAATCACGTTCAAGAGAAACATAAGCTTGCAATTCTTAACTTTAATATCGAATCGATTATCCCTTATTTACCGTTTTAACTTTCACGGCCCGCCCTACTCGTATATAGCGTACTCGTACTTATAAGGTAAAACAAAAGTTTTTACCTTCTATCTGGCCCTCAAACCATAATTGATTTTGTTTTCTTTTGCCCGTTAGTCATGCGACATTGATCAGCGCGGGGAACCGTGCAACGAGAAGTTGAAGCAACTGTAGTCCGAATCTACGTAAAGGACAATTTTTCAAAAACTAGTAGCAAACAAACCACACTTCATGCAATTTTCCTGAACGGGACTATAAATTGTCAAATGATAATGTTGTCTAGGCTTTAGTGGGGTAGCCCATATGGGGTAGACATTTCTAAGGTTGCATATTTGTATCACTTTCATTCCATAGTCATTCATTCTCGTTCTAATTTCCTCATGGTATCGAGCAGGTTCCCCCGTGGGAACTGTGCCTAGGGCCCACCACATCGAGTTTTTTTTTTTTCCTGCCCGAAGCGCGCTCAGCCCGAGTCGCGCTCTGGGCTCTCACTTCGTCGAGCCGCCCTAGCGGCCCCAACGCCCTAGCGGCCCCGCAGCCCGTCGATTCGGCCCCGCCGCCCTTCACTGCGGCCCCGCCGCCCGTCTCAGCGGCCCCGCCGCACTTTGCTGCGGCCCCGCCGCCCTTCTCAGCGGCCTCGCCGCCCTTCGCTGCGGCCCCGCCGCCCGTCTCTGCGGCCCCGCCGCCCTTCGTTGCGGCCCCGCCGCCCTTCGCTGCGGCCCCGCCGCCTCACATTGCAGCCCCGACGCCCTTCCCTGCGGCCCCGCCGCCTCACACTGAGGCCCCGCCGCCCTTCGCTGAAGCACCGCCGCCCGTCTCAGCGGCCCCGCCGCCCTTCGCTGCGGCCCCGCCACCTCTCTCGCTGCGGCCCCGCCGCCCTTCTCAGCGGCCCCGCCGCCCTTCTCTGCGGCCCCGCCGCCTCTCTCATTGCGGCCCCGCCGCCCTTCTCAGCGGCCCCGCCGCCCTTCACGGCGGCCCCGCCGCCCTTCAATCCGGCCCCGCCGCTCCTCCCACTGCGGCCCCGCCACCTACCTTGCGGCCCCGCCGCCCTACCAGCGGCCCTACCGCCCTACACCGCCCGCGCCGCCCGAGCCGCCCGAGCCGCCTGAGCCGCTGAGGAGCCGAGCCGCCCGAGCCGCCCGAGCCGCCTGAGCTGCTGAGGAGCTGAGCCGCCCGAGCCACCCGACGCGCCCGAGCCGCCCGAGCCGCCTGAGGAGCCGAGCCGCTGGTGCCGCGGAGCAGCAGTTGCTGCTGCGCCGTCCGAGCAGCCGTGTTGCCGTGTTGCTGTGCTACTGAGCTACCCGAACCGCCCTGTCTGGTGAGAGCAGCGCTTCTGTCACTACACTGCCCCTGTCCTACAGTTGGTACTGCTAGTCTACTGTTGTCATGGCTACCCCTAGTGTCCTCGCGTTTGACGCTGAGGGTCGAGCCATTGACTTTGAGGTCTGGGTCGACGACCTGCAGCTGTTCTTACAGTGCGATAGGGCGGACGGTCTCTCTCTCTTTGACCTCACCTCTGGCGCCTCTCCTGCCCCTGCTGCTGATGCTGACCCCACTGTTCGCTCCCAGTGGGCCACGCGCGATGCTGCTGCACGTCTTGCTGTGCGTCGCCACCTGCCTACCACTGAGCGCGCGCACTTTAGTAAGTACAAGAGTGCTCAGACTTTGTACGACACTGTAGTTGCGCACTACTCTTCCCCTACCACTGCTGCACTGAGCTGCCTCATGCTACCGTACCTCTTCCCTGACCTTGCTACCTTTCCCACAGTCGCAGACCTCATTACGCACCTCCGCACTAGTGACACTCGATACCGCGCCGCGCTTCCTGCTGAGTTCTGCGCCAAGAACCCCCCCCCCCCATGTACATCACTCTTTATTATATAATCACCCGCCTCCCTGACTCCCTTTGTGTAGTCAAGGACCACTTCCTCTCAGTCTGTCCCACCACTCTCACTGTTGACCTCTTAGAGAAGGCCCTCCTAGCAGCGGAGAAGAGCATAGTCGCTGTAGGAGCCTCTCATGGTGACCCTCACACCCCCATCTTTGAGGGGTGTTCTCCTTCCCCCCTTTTGCCCTCTGTCGCCTCTGCCGCTGCGGCCGACCTCGTTAGTCTTGAGTCGGTCAGTGCGGCGTCTGCCCCTAGCGGGAGACACCGCTCTGGCGAGGGCAAGGGGGGCAAGGGCGCGGGTGGAGCTAGCGGGGGCGGTGGAGGTGGCGGTGGAGGCGGCGGAGGGAGTGGGGGTGGCGGTGGGAGTGGTGGCGGGGGTGGAGGTGTCGGTGGCTGCAGTGGAGGCGGAGGCGGAGGAGGCGGCGGCGGTGCTAGCGGAGGCGGCGGTGGTGGTGGAGGTGGAGGAGGCGGTGGTGGAGGAGGTGGAGGTGGTCGGGGTGGCACTTCGCAACGGAGCAGCCCTGGTGGTGGTCAGTGCCAGCAGCAGTAGCAGCGTTCTCAGGACATTCCCCCCCCTTAGCAGCTCCGTGAGTGGTACGCGCAGTGTCAGCGTGGTGGGGGTTTTGGTCCGTGCACCTACGTCCTTCGCTCCGGCGACCGCGCGGGTGAGCAGTGTGGGGATGCCCACCCCACCCAGCGCTGCTTTCGCCGCCTGACGGACGCTTGGCGTCAGCAGTTCCCGGAGGCCAGTGAGATCCCCTTCTGGGGAGAGCTTTCTAGGGCAGGCGTAGCTATCTATGATCTTGACTTTGATGCTATCCTTGCTGCCATGTATGCTGTGACTATTAGTGATGAGGGTGACTGTTACCGGTGTTTCCCGCCCGACCCGGGCATTGGTACTTCTGCTCTAGGTGCGGGTGAGGCTGCTGCTCTAGGTGCCAGTGCGTCTGCGCCCTCAGGTGCTGGTGAGTCTGCGCTCTCAGGTACCACGTCGGCTTCGGCCTCCCTCACCTTCACACTTGACTCAGGGGCTGCTCGCTCCTTCTTTCGAGACCGCACCACACTCACGCCGCTTGGTCGGCCGGTTGCACTCTCCCTGGCAGACCCCTCTGGGGGTCCTGTCCTCTCTCACTTCTCCACTGTCCTCCCATGTCCGGCTGCCCCCTCTGGCACCTTGTCTACTCTTTACCTCCACTCGTTCTCTACGAACTTGGTGAGTGGTGCTGACCTGCAGGATGCGGGGGTTCACCAGTTTACTCCTGCGAGTCAGCGGGTGACCCACTGCTCGGACGCTCGCACAGGCCGGCACCTGGCCACGTTTACGCATCGGCCGGGGTCGAGCCTCTACACCCTGACCACTGGGTCTCCTCCTGTCCCTGCGTCTAGCCAGGTAGCTGCGTTGGGTCAGGTGTTTGCTGCAGCGTCCAGGTCTGGTCCTGAGTCTGCCCCCTGCTCGTGTCGCCTCCTGTCTCACGAGACTCTCCTGTGGCACCACCGTCTTGGTCACCCCTCCCTGCCTCGTCTCCGAGGCATGGCTTCCTGTGTCCTTGTCTCTGGTCTCCCCCGGTCCCTCCCTCCCCTTCCTCCAGGGCCTGGTCCTTCCTGTGTTCCCTGTGTCGAGGGGCGGCTCCGGGCTGCCCCTCACTCCTCTCAGTTTCCCCTGACAGAGGCCCCGCTGCAGACGCTTCACATGGACGTGTGGGGCCCGGCCCGCGTCCGTGGACAGGGTCACGAGCGCTACTTCCTGCTGGTGGTTGACGACTACTCGCGTTACACCTCAGTCTTCCCCTTGCGTAGCAAGGGTGATGTCATTGAGGTGTTGATCGACTGGATCCGCGCAGCTCGTCTCCAGCTCAGGAGGAGCTTCGGCTCGGACTTTCCTGTTCTGCGTCTACACTCTGACCGAGGCGGAGAGTTCTCCTCTGGCCTTCTGCGAGCCTACTGCTGTGCGCGAGGCATCCGCCAGACCTTTACGCTTCCGGACTCTCCACAGCAAAATGGGATTGCTGAGCGCCGCATTGGCATGGTCATGGACGTCGCTCGTACGTCCATGATCCATGCGGCTGCCCCCCATTTTCTGTGGCCGTTTGCTGTTCGGTACGCGGCGCATCAGATCAACCTTCACCCCACGGTCTCAATGCCGGAGACCTTCCCAGCTCTGCTGTGGACGGGGAATGTAGGCGATGCGTCTGCGTTCCGTGTCTAGAGATCTCGGGCGTTTGTCCGCGACTTGTCTGCGGACAAGCTGTCCCCTCGTGCTGCTCCTTGTGTCTTCCTTGGCTTCCCCCCTGACGCACCAGGGTGGCAGTTCTACCACCCCTCCTCTTGTCGTGTTCTGTCCTCCCAGAACGTCACGTTTGACGAGTCAGTCCCCTACTACCGTGACTTCTCCTACCGCACTCTTTCCCTCCCCCCGCCGCCGCACTTCCTTGTGCCAGGTCCACTCCAGGTAGACCCCCTCCCCCCTCAGGGTCCTGCCCCTTTAGGTGTGTCCCAGGTAGACGCAGTCGACCCGGTCGAGGTTGCTGGTGACTCTGGTACTGCTTCGGGTGCTGAGCCTAGGGGTGCTGACTCTGGGGGTGCTGCGCAAGTGGGTGCTGAGCCTGGGGGTGCTGACTCTGGGGGTGCTGCGCGAGTGGGTGCTGAGCCTGGGGGTATTGAGCTTGGGGGTGCTACGACTGGGGGTGCTGAGCCTGGGGGTCCTTTGCCTGGGGGTCCTGCGTCTGGAGCTGCTGAGCCTGGGGGTGCGGAGCCCGCGGCCGCTGGACTTGCTCGTGTGGCGTCTGGCGGTGCTGGGCCTGGTGGTTCTCCGGGTGCTTCGTCTCGGCAGGAGCCCCTCTCTCCACAGGAGCTGCGCGAGTGGTTTGCCCGGCGCTGGAGGCGTACTGCTGGAGCTGGTGCTTCTTTGGCTGCTGAGGGTGCTGGTGCCGCCGGTCTTGGAGGTGCTAGCCCTGGGAGTGCTGGAGCTGCTGGGCCTGCGAGTGCGACTAGAGTCAGAGCTCCTGAGGGTGTTGGCGCTGAGGCTACTGCTGTCAGTCCTAGCGGCGGTCCTGCTGCGGGTGCTGCTGGTGCTGCTGGAGGTACTGGAGCTGGAGGTGCTGTTGGCGCTGGTGCTGCCACTGGGGTTGCAGGTGCTGTCCCTGCTGTGTCTGGAGTCGCCGCGCGGCCTCGGCCATACTTTGTTCCGCTCCTTCAGCAGGTTCTTGGTCTTCCTCCTCCCTTAGAGGGTCCACCGCCTGTCCAGTCACAGTCACAGTTACCGCCGGCCTCCCCACTGCCTGCTCGTTCTCCCTACGCTCGTCCTACTGGAGGTCTTGCTGAGCGTCGTGAGCCTGCGTCTCGTCCTGCGTCGCCTGTTCGTGCTGCTCGCGCTAGTGGTCGCGGTTCGCGTCAGCGTCCTCCTCCTGTCCCTGGTACGCACCGGATGTCTCTGCGTCCGTCCACTGCTCCTCTGCGTGCCCCTTTGCCTTCTCCTCCTGAGTCCTCTCTTCCTGCCCTTGTCGACCCAGAGTCGGACTCTCTTCGTGCTGCCAGTCCTACTGTCACGCGTCTCCTTGCTACTGTCGTCACTGACCCCTCTTTTGAGTCCACTGCTGCGTCTGCTCTTGTTGCTGAGCTCGTCGACTTTGCTGCTCGCTGTCGTCTAGACTACGCTGCTAGTCTCGTTGCTGAGTCTGCGTCTGTCTGTCCTCCGTCCGTCGGGGGTGAGTGTGCTGTTGGCACGGACGTCCTTGAGGACAGGCAGGAGGGGTTCCAGTGTCTGGCTGCTGCTTCACCTCATCTCGTGTCCGTACTGCTTAACCCTGAGGGAGACTCGGATGCACTTGACATCCCGACTCCGCGCTCTTACGCGGAGGCCGTAGAGGGTCCCTACTCCTCTCAGTGGCAGGCAGCTATGGATGCAGAGATGGCTTCCTGGAAGTCCACAGGCACCTACGTTGACACGGTTCCCCCACCTGGGGCGAACATCGTCAGTGGCATGTGGATCTTCAGGGTGAAGCGGCCGCCGGGCTCTCCGCCTGTCTTCAAGGCGCGGTACGTGGCTCGTGGCTTCAGTCAGCGGCAGGGAGTTGACTACTTTCAGACCTTCTCTCCCACCCCGAAGATGACCACTCTTCGGGTGCTGCTACACATAGCCGCTCAGCGTGACTACGAGCTTCACTCCCTTGACTTCAGCACTGCATTTCTGCAGGGTAGCCTGCACGAGGAGATCTGGCTGCGCCGTCCACCTGGCTTCACTGGGACTTTCCCTCCTGGCACCCAGTGGAGCCTCCGACGGCCAGTCTACGGTCTCCGCCAGGCACCGCGTGAGTGGCACGACACACTGAGGACTACGCTTGCGGCTCTTGGGTTTGCTCTCTCTACTGCTGACCCGTCGCTGTTTCTACGCACCGACACCTCGTTGCCGCCGTTCTACATCCTCGTGTACGTCGACGACCTGGTCTTTGCCACTGCTGACACTGCTAGACTCGCCCTCGTGAAGTCCGAGCTGCAGAAGAGACACACGTGCACAGACCTGGGTGAATTGCGCAGCTACCTTGGCTTGCAGATCACCTGGGACAGAGCACGCCGCACCATTACCCTGACTCAGTCACACATGGTGCAGCAGGTCCTTCAGCGCTTCGGCTTCACGTACTCCTCGCCTCAGGCCACTCCTCTGCCTACTCGCCACTCGCTCTCAGCTCTGCCTTCGGATGAGTCCGTAGAGTCAAGTGGCCCGTACCCAGAGCTTGTTGGCTGCCTCATGTACCTGATGACCTGCACACGACCTGACCTTGCATACCCTCTTAGCATTCTTGCACGCTATGTTGCTCCTGGGAGACACAGACCAGACCACATGGCTGCAGCGAAGAGGGTGTTGCGCTACTTGTGCAGTACGTCGGGCATGGGGCTAGTGCTTGGAGGGCAGAGTCCAGTGGTCCTCACTGGGCACGCAGACGCTTCTTGGGCTGACGACCAGGCTACGCAGCGGTCGTCACAGGGTTACACCTTCAGCCTTGGTTCCGGCTCTGTTTCGTGGCGAGCTACTCGCTCGTCTTCTGTTCTCGGCTCCAGTTGTGAGGCCGAGATCTACGCCGCGGCCATGGCTGCACAGGAGCTTCGCTGGCTCACCTATCTGCTGACCGACCTTGGAGAGCCGCCTCGTTCTCCTCCAGTCCTGTACGTAGACAACAAGGCCATGCTGGCCTTGTATCGATAGCAGAGACTAGAGCACAGAACAAAGCACATTGCTCTTCGCTACTTCCTTGCTCGTGAGCTACAGCAGCGTGGTCAGTTGCGGCTTGCGTACATGGCCTCTGAGGCCAACACTGCTGATGTGTTCACCAAGGCACTTGCGCCTTGTGATCATCAGCGCTTCTGTACTCAGCTTGGTCTTGTGCGTGTCTTGCCTCACTTGCTCACTTCTTGACCTTGCTTGTACTGTCACATATATATACTCCTGCTCTTGCTTGCTTAGCCTCTTATATATATATATATGTGTGCTCCTGCATGTGAACTGGCCTTCTGGCCTTGAACTTGTGCTCGGAATGTGTGGTGACTTTGTGATCCACCCTGAGCTTTGCTTTGCTTTGCTTGACTAGTCTTGTGACCCCTTATTCTCCCCCACTTTGCCTATGGGGGTGTGTCAAATGATAATGTTGTCTAGGCTTTAGTGGGTTAGCCCATATGGGGTACACATTTCTAGGGTTGCATATTTGTATCACTTTCATTCCATAGTCATTCATTCTCGTTCTAATTTTCTCATAAATATCATGTTTTGCCCGGGGTTTGAAGGTTTTCGCACATAGTCCGCGCGCGTCGTCTCATTTCGTCGGACTATAAACGAGAACATATATACTATCACAGATAGTCACTCGTTGCCCCGCATTTCTATCATGAATGGTCACTCGATGAAACCCACAAGGAAAGTTGAAACTCTCTGATCCATTGTGAAAAAACTGTAGAGATTTTGAGGATTCTTAATTTCAATTGCTTGTTACCCCTCGCATGGTTCTCGCCTGACATCTAGGACTGAAGGAAAAAAAAAAAACATCTATAGGATGGCATTTCTTCAGGAAGCATCGACCCTAAACACCATGGAAATGTGTTTAGGGTTGATGCCTTCTGAAAAAAATCCCATCCGAACGGGTTTAGTTTTATTTTTTCTTGGGAGCAAAAATACACTACGAGTTTCATCCGTCTAAAAGTGATATTCTCTGGGACATCAGCATAAATCGAACATTGATAATCGAACAGTGAATACTGCGCCACGAGCTAACTTTCCGATGTTGCCAAGAAGTTTTTAACAATTTCGCGAGATTGGTAGCGAAAATATTTCGTAAGTAACAACGTCTCGCAACACTACAGACAAAGCGACGACACGAGATAGAAACAGTTCCGCAATAAAAACGACAAACAAATTTAACACGCTATTAGTCCATAAATCGTGATAGCCTGACAACAACGCATGGGGAACCATTTCGACTTTCGGGCAGGCGTTTCTTTCACGACACACTGAGGACGACGCTTTCGGCTCTTGGGTTTGCTCCTTTGACTGCTGACCCGTCGTTTTTTCTGCGCACCGACACTTGACTGCCGCCGTTCTACATCCTCGTTTATGTCGACGACTTGGTTTTTGCCACTACTGACACTGGCCCTAGCGAAGTCGGAGCTGTATAAGAGACACACGTGCACAGACCTGGGTGATCTGCGCAGCTATCTTGGCTTGCAGATCATCTGAGGAAGAGCACAGTACACCATCACCTTGACTCAGTCACACATGATGCACCAGGTCCTTCAGCGCTTCCGCTTCCAGTACTCCTCATTACAGTCCACTCCTCTGCCTACTGGTCACTCGCTCTCAGATGTTGCATTCATATCTCATATGTAAGGAATTGTTACTCCTTATTGTACTCGCACTTTAGCCAGTACATTCCGAGGGTCACGCAACGAACCTGTTCGGCCTATTTCGTCGTCCCGAGTCGTCTCCTTACCAATCGCAACCATCATCAAGCCATCTTCGCCCTACGTTTTCGCCTAGCTAGGACTTCCCCTATTTAGGCATCGTCAATTTCCTTGTATTGTCATTTAGTAGTTCAACGTTCTCGTTATTCGTTAACCTGCGCACTCTGCAAGTTCATTCATAACACCTGGTATCAGAGCTACTTTCCTACCGTACCCCGCTTTTTTAAGTGTAATGCCCCTCGGGGGTGGGGGGGGGAACGAGGAAGGATACCTTGGGGTCTAGGAGTTGCATGCTAGCCGGCCAAGAGAACTAGTTAGTTGCTCCTCGCGACCATACTTTTACAGGCACTCCTTTGGGGCCGCCGAATCCTTGCCTCGAACGGTCGCGATCGATCGTGATCTCCCTCCCCCCGGACAACGGACAACTGTTGCTGTCGTGACATGAGTTATTTCCGATGCGTTCTAACGATTTCGGAGTTCATTATGTGATAGCCGGCGTAAGCGGAACTGCGTCGGCACCTCCACGAAATTTTCGGAGCCGTCGTCCTATGCGGCAGTTGGCGTGGTTGTTTGTCAACTTGCGCGCGAGATTTTCGGAGGTTCTATCGAGGAGATGATGAAAAAACAAGGGGCAGCTGAAGGGACTCTGTCAAATGTTATATCTGCTACAATTTCTTTAGGCTGTCGTGGGGTAGTTACTATGGGATACAGTAAGTTTAGGGTTTTCTACTTGTACCCAACTCATTCCTAGTTCAATCACTCTTGTTCATTCTCACATGATATCACGAGCCTAGGTTGCCACCTAGGACCGCTTACTACTACGGGCCCACTATTCCGCTAGAAGCGCCCTCGTGCGCCCTACCTTACGTGCGCCCTCGTGCGCCTTTCTCTGCTCGTGCGCCCTCGTGCGCCTTTTTCTGCTAGTGCGCCCTCGCGCGCTCCGCCTTTCTTTCTGCCTGCAGGCCGTCTTGCAGCCTTCGCGCTGCCTCCTGCTGCCCTAGGCTAGTGCGCTGCCTCTGCAAGCTAGTAAGGCCCTCGAGCCGCCCCTGCAGGCCCGTCAGGCCCCCGAGCCGCCTCTGCAGGCCCGTCAGGCCCCCGAGCCGCCTCTGCAGGCCCGTCAGGCCCTCGCCGCCCGCGCGCAACCTCTGCACGACCGCGCGCCGCCCGCACGCAGCCTCTGCAGGTCGCTGTCAGGTCGCTGTCGCGGCCTCGTTAGGCCGCAGTCGCGGCCCCGTCTTGTCACTGACGCCGCCCCACCCTGCCGCGGTCGCGGCTCAGCCCTGCCACCGACGCGGACGCGGCCCCGCCCTGCCGTGACGTGTTGAAATGAATGAACAGGAATGATTGAACTAATAGTGAAATCAGTACAAGTACCTAACCCTAGAACTGTGTACCCCCTATAGGCTAACCCACTGTAGCCTAAACAAGCACAACATATATAATGTTTGACACACCCCCATAGGCGAAATGGGGGAGAACTAGGGGTCACAAGACCAGTCAAGTAAAGCAAAGCAAAGCAAGCTCAGGGTGGATCACAAAGTCACCACACATTCCGAGCACAAGTTCAAGGCCACAAGGCCAGTTCACAAGCATGAGTACATATATATATAAGGCTAGACAAGCAAGAGCAGGTATATATATATGTAACAGTACAAGCAAGGTCAAGAGGTGAGCAAGTGAGGCAAGACAGGTACAAGACCCAGCTGGGTGCAGAAGCGCTAATGATCACAAGGCGCAAGTGCCTTGGTGAAGACATCAGCAGTGTTGGCCTCAGAGGCCACGTACGCAAGCGGCAACTGACCACGCTGCTGTAGCTCACGAGCAAGGAAGTAGCGGAGAGCAATGTGCTTTGTTCTGTGCTCCAGTCTCTGCTCTCGACACAAGGCCAGCATGGCCTTGTTGTCTACGTACAGGACTGGAGGAGAACGAGACGGCTCTCCAAGGTCGGTCAGCAGGTAGGTGAGCCAGCGAAGCTCCTGAGCAGCCATGGCCCCTGCGTAGATCTCAGCCTCACAACTGGAGCCGAGAACAGAAGACGAGCGAGTAGCCCGCCACGAAACAGAGCCGGAACCAAGGCTGAAGGTGTAACCCTGTGACGACCGCTGCGTAGCCTGATCGTCAGCCCAAGAAGCATCTGCGTGACCAGTGAGGACCACTGGACTCCGCCCTCCAAGCACGAGCCCCATGCCCGACGTACTGCACAAGTAGCGCAACACCCTCTTCGCTGCAGCCATGTGGTCTGGTCTGTGTCTCCCAGGAGCAACATAGCGTGCAAGAATGCTAAGAGGGTATGCAAGGTCAGGTCGTGTGCAGGTCATCAGGTACATGAGGCAGCCAACAAGCTCTGGGTACGGGCCACTCGACTCTACGGACTCATCCAAAGGCAGAGCTGAGAGCGAGTGGCGAGTAGGCAGAGGAGTGGCCTGAGGCGAGGAGTACGTGAAGCCGAAGCGCTGAAGGACCTGCTGCACCATGTGTGACTGAGTCAGGGTGATGGTGCGGCGTGCTCTGTCCCGGGTGATCTGCAAGCCAAGGTAGCTGCGCAGTTCACCCAGGTCTGTGCACGTGTGTCTCTTCTACAGCTTGGACTTCACGTAGGCGAGTCCAGCAGTGTCAGCTGTGGCAAAGACCAAGTCGTCGACGTACACGAGGATGTAGAACGGCGGCAGAGAAGTGTCGGTGCGTAGAAACAGCGACGGGTCAGCAGTAGAGGGAGCAAACCCAACAGCCGCAAGCGAAGTCCTCAGTGTGTCGTGCCACTCACGCGGTGCCTGGCGGAGACCGTAGACTGGCCGCCGGAGGCTCCAGTGGGTGCCAGGAGGAAAAGTCCCAGTGAAGCCAAGTGGGCGGCGCAACCAGATCTCTTCGTGCAGGCTGCCCTGCAGGAAGGCAGTGCTGAAGTCAAGAGAGTGTAGCTCGTAGTCACGGTGAGCAGCTACGTGCAGTAGTACCCGAAGAGTGGTCATCTTCGGGGTTGGAGAGAAGGTTTGAAAGTAGTCAACTCCCTGCCGCTGACTGAAGCCACGAGCCACGTAACGCGCCTTGAAGACAGGCGAAGAACCCGGCGGCCACTTCACCCTGAAAATCCACATGCCACTGACGATGTTCGCCCCAGGAGGGGGGACAGCGTCAACGTAGGTGCCTGTGGCCCCAAGTCGACGAGCTCAGCAACTAGGGCAGACGCAGCAGTGGACTCAAAAGAAGGGTCAGTGACGACAGTAGCAAGGAGACGCGTGACAGTCGGACTGGCAGCACGAAGAGAGTCCGACTCCGGGTCGGGAAGAGCAGGAAGAGAGGACTCAGGAGGAGAAGGCAAAGCAGAGGAGCAGTGGACGGACGCAGAGACATCCGGTGCGTGCCAGGGACAGGAGGAGGACGCTGACGCGAACCGCAACCACTAGTGCGAGCAGTACGGACAGGCGACGCAGGGCGAGACGCAGGCTCACGACGCTCAGCAAGACCTCCAGTAGGACCAGTGTAGGGAAAAGGAGTAGGCAGTGGGGAGGCGGGCTCTAACTGTAACCGTGACTGGACAGGCTGTGGACACTCTAAGGGAGGAGGAGGACCGAGATAAGGCGGGAGACCAAGAACCTGCTGAAGGAGCGGAACGAAGTACGGCCGCTGCCGTGCAGCGACTCCAGAACCAGCAGAGACACCAGCGCCAGGGTCCTCCGCACCAGCAGCAGCTCCAATGCCCGACTCCACAGCACCAGCAGCAGCACCAGCTCCAGGGTCCTCAGCACCAGCAGCAGCTCCAACGCCCGGGTCCTCAGTACAAGCAGCAGCTCCAGCGCCCGGGTCCTCAGCACTAGCAGCAGCACCAGCGCCCGGGTCCGCAGCACCAGCCGTAGCTCCAACGCCCGGGTCCGCAGCACCTGAAACAGCTCCAACCTCTTGGGGCGCAGCACCAGCAGAACCAGTAGAGTCTCCAGCACCAGTAGCACCACCAGCAGCAGCGGGGTCCGCGACACCAGGCGCGCCACTCCGAAGAGTGCAGCGCCGCTCGTACCACTCACGGATCCGCTCACGGGAGGGGAGGTCCCGGCTAGGAGGAGAAGCACTAGCACCAGTCCCAGTAGTACGCCTGGCTCCAGAGGTAACTCTCCTGAGGCTGCAGTACTGGAAGTACCACTCACGCAGCTGCTCCGAGGAGAGGGCTCCGCCAGGTGTAGGACCCTCAGGCTCAGGACCTCCAGACTCAGAACCCCCAGACTCCAGACTCTGCGGCTCAGCACCCCCAGGCTCAGTACTCCCAGGCTCCGCACCCCCAAGCTCCGCACCCCAAGGCTCAGCACCCCCAGGCTCCGCACCTCCAGGCTCTGCACCCCCAGGCTCCGCACCCCCAGGCTCCGCACCCCCAGGCTCTGCACCCCCAAGCTCCGCACCCCCAGGCTCAGCACCCCCAGGCTCCGCACCCACAGCAGGACGAGAGTCGACAGCTACCTCAACAGGCTCAACCGGGTCTACCTGAGACACACCGGAGGGAGCGGCACCCTGAGGGGGGAGGGGGTCTACGACAGCAGCACCTGGGGCGAGGAAGAGAGGCGGGGGGGGGGAGCGGGGCAGTGCGGTAGGGGAAGAGGCGGTAGTAGGGGACGGACTCGTCAAAAGTGACGTCCTGAGAGGGCAAGACTCGGCGTGAGGTGGCGTGGTAAAACTGCCAACAAGGCGCGTCCGGGACAAAGCCGAGGAAGACGCAGGGAACAGCACGGGAGGAGAGCTTGTCTGCAGACGTATCGCGGACAAAAGCTCGAGATCCCCAGACCCGGAAACGCAACGCATCGCCAACCTCCCCCGTCCACAGCAGTGTGGGCGAGGTCTCCGGCAAGGAGACACGGGGCCAGAGGTTGAGCTGATGCGCAGCGTACCGGACCGCAAACGGCCACAGAAAGTGGGGGGCAGCCGCATGGATCAAGGAGGTACGGGCGACCTCCATGACCAGGCCAATGCGGCGCTGTGCAATCCCATTCTGCTGTGGAGAGGCCGGAAGCGTGAACGACTGCTCAATGCCGTGCTCAGCACAGTAGGTTGCCAAGAGGTCGGAGAAGAACTCACCACCTCTGTCAGAGTGCAAGCGCAGGACAGGAAAGTCCGAGTGGAAACGCTCGCTGAGCTGGAGACGGGCTCTGCGGATCCAAGGGATCAAGACATCAGGGACCTCACCCTTGGTGCGCAAGGGGAAGACCGTGGTGTAGCGCGAGTAGTCGTCAACAACTATCAAGAAGTACCTCTCCTGACCCTGACCACGGACGCGGGCTGGGCCCCACACGTCCATGTGGAGCGTCTGCAAGGGAGCAGTCGTCGGGGGAAACGAGGAGGAGTGAGGAGCGGCGCGCTGCCGCCCCTCGACGCAGGGAAGACAGGGAGGAGCAGGCGAGGGTGGGAGGGGAGGGAGGACTCTGGGAAGATCGAAGACAAGGTACCGGGAGTGCATGGCACGAAGGCGCTGCACAGACGGGTGGCCAAGTCGGTGGTGCCAGAGGACAGTCTCGTGTGTCAGAGAGCGACACGAGCAGGGGGCGGACAGCTGACCTGACGCAGACGCAGACGCAGCGACCTGAGGGGGGGCAGTAGTCAGTGTGTACAGGTCCGACCCCGGCTGTCGAGTGAAGGTAGCCAAGTGGCGGCCCGTACGAGCACACGTGCAGTGTGTCACGCGCTCGTAGGCAGGGGTGAACTGGTGAACACCCCCGTCCTGGAGTGCACTACCTGCCACCAAGTTCGTAGAGAACGAGGGGAGGTGGAGACCTGACAGTGTGTTCGACGGGACCGCCGGACAGGGAAGGACAGTGGAGGAGGTCGCAATGACCGGACCCCCAGAGGGGTCAGCGAGGGAGATAGCAACTGGCCGAGCAAGCGGCTCAAGGGCAGTGCGGTCACGAAAGAAGCAGCGAGAAGCACCTGAGTCCAGTGTGAAGGTGTGCAGTGCTGCCGTCGACTCAGTACCAGGGGGGGCAGACGCACAAGCACCTAGAGCAGCTGCCTCACCAGCACCTGGGGTAGCAGACACGCAAGTACCTGGAGCGGCAGACGCACTAGTCCTAATGCCCGGGTCGGGCGGCACACACAGGTACTCAGCACCCTCTCCACTAGTAGACATCACATACATAGCAGTGAGAATAGCATCAAAGTCTAGAGCATAGATATCAATCCCCTTCTTCAGGAGATCAACCTAGCGGGGCAGCTCAGTGGCCTGAGGGAACTGAACACGTCAAGCGTCGTTGAGACAAGCGAAGCATCGCTGTGTGGCGTGCGGTCCCCCACACGGCTGACCAGTGCGGTCACCAGTGCGAATGACATACGTGCAGCTAAAGCCACCCCCCCCCCCCCCCCCCCCCCGTGCTGAGAGTACCACTCACGGACCTCCTGGGGCGACGGAGTGAGGTGCTGGCTCTGGTCACCGCCAGCGCCTCCACAACCACCACCACCGCCGCCACCTCCTCGACCACCCCAACCCCTGCCGCCGCCTCGTCCACCGCCACCCCCACCACCGCCTCCGCCCCTGCCACCTCCCCCGCCGCTGCCGCCACCACCCCCACCGCTGCCACTCGTCCCTCCAGTCGCGCCACCATCCCCACCGCCGCCACCACCCCCACCACCGCCTCCCCCGCTGTCACCGCCACCGCCCTTGCCCCCTTTGCCCTTGCCGCTGCGGCGCCCACTCGAAGCAGACGCAGTCCCGACCTTCTCAGCACCAAGGAGGTCGACAGCAGCAGCAGCGGCGACAGAGGGAAGAAGGGGGGAAGGAGAACACCCCTCAAAGAACGGGGTACGGGGGTCGCCACGAGAGGCACCTACAGCGACTATGCTAGCCTCAGCTGCAAGGAGTTCCTTCTCGAGGAGGGCAATGGTGAGCTCAGTGGGGCAGCGAGCTAGGAAGTGGTCCCTGACTGAGCGCAGAGTGTCAGGGAGGCGGGTGACTAGGTGGTAGAGAGTGAGCCAGAGTGGGGGTGGGTTCGTGGCAAGGAACTCATCAGGCATGGCGGCGCGGAAGCGAGCCTCACTAGTGCGGAGGTGCGTAATGAGGTCAGCGACTGTGTGGAAAGAGGCTAAGTCGGGGAACAGGTAGGGAAGAGAGAGACGGCCTAGTGCGGCAGAGGCCGGTGAGGAGTAGCGGGCAACGACAGCAGTGTACAGTGCCTGTGCTGTCTTGTGCTGCCCAAAGTGCTCGCGCTCATCTATCGGCAGGGAGTTGCGAATAGCGAAGCGAGCGTGGGCGTCACAAGTCTGCCACTGTGAGCGGGCAGTGCTGTCAGCAGTAGCAGCAGGAGCAGGAGCATGGCCTAGGGCGTGATCGTACAGTGAGATGTCCTCCTAGGCAGTGAGCTATAGGAAGAGGTGTAGGTCATCTAGCCAGGTTTCGAACTTCACTGAGCGGCCCTCAGCATCGAAAGCCAGTACAGGAGGGCTAGCCATAGTAGTAGTAGGAGTAATAGCAGTAGGGGCACTCCAAAAACAGTAGGCAGTGCGACTCAAGTAGGGCGGCTCGGTCCAGTACGGGCGGCGCGGCTCGGTTCAGGTTGGGCGGCTCAGTTCGGGCGGCTCGGTTCGGGCGGCTCGGTTCGGGCTGGGCGGCTCGGTTCGGGCGGCTCGGTTCGGGCAGGGTGGCTCGGTTTGGGCTGCTCGGGTCGGGCGGCTCGTTCTGGGGGGGGGGCCGTTCGGGGCCTCTAGGGGCGAGCGCGGGGCCGTAAGGAGCCGCTAAGGGCGAGCGCGGGGCCGATCGGGGCCTCTAGGGGCGAGCGCGGGGCCGTAAGGGGCCGCTAAGGGCGAGCGCGGGGCCTTTCGAGGCCTCTAGGGGCGAGCGCGGGGCCGTAAGGGGCCGCTAAGGGCGAGCGCGGGGCCTTTCGGGGCCTCTAGGGGCGAGCGCGGGGCCGTAAGGGGGCGCTAAGAGCGAGCGCCGGGCCGTTCGGGGCCTCTAGGGGCGAGCGCGGGGCCATAAGGGGCCGCAAAGGGCGAGCGCGGGGCCAATTGGGGCCTCTAGAGGCGAGCGCGGGGCCGTAAGCGGCTGCTAAGGGCGAGCGCGTGGGCCGACGGGGCCTTAAGGGGCGGCGCGCGAGTCGCTAAGGGGCGGGTCGCGGGTCGCGGGGCCTTAGAGGGCCGTGAAAACCAAGGCGCCCTAGGGCGCAGGTAGGTAGGTAGGTAGATAGGTAGTGGTGGGCCCTAAAAATTCGGTCCTAGGAAGGACCTGCTCTATACCATGTTGAAATGAATGAACAGGAATGATTGAACTAACAGTGAAATCGGTACAAGTACCTAACCCTAGAATTGTGTACCCCCTATAGGCTAACCCACTGTAGCCTAAACAAGCACAACATATATAATGTTTGACATGACGCGGCCCCGCCAGCCCTGCAGTTGACGCGGCCCCGCCATCCCTGCAGCTGACGCGGCCGCGCCCTACTGCTGACACGGCCGCGCCCTTCTGCTAACGCGGCCGTGCCCTGCTAGTGACGCGGCCGCGCCCAGCTGCTGACGCGTCGTTGCCCCCTGCCCACCGCGTCGCCCTGCCCACCGCATCGCCCCTGCCCACGGCGTCGCCCCTGCCCGTTGCGTCGCCCTGCCCTACCCCGCGCCTGGCCCCTAGAGCAGCCGCCCCTAGAGCAGCCGCCCCTGCAACAGCCGCCCCTGGCCCCTGGAGCAGCCGCCACTGCAGTAGCCACCCCTGGCCCCTGGAGCAGCCGCACCTGCAGCAGCCTCTGGCCCCTGGAGCGGCCGCCCCTTCAGCAGCCCACCCTAGCCACAAGAGCAGCCGCCACTGCAGGTGCCGCCCCTGGCCCTTGGAGCAGCCGCCCCTTGAGCAACCGCCCCTGGAGCAGCCCCCTCTGCAGCAGCTGCCGTCGCGGCCTGGTCCCGCCCTGCAGCAACTGCCGCGGAGCTCCCTTCCGCGGTCGCGGCCCCGCCCTGCCGCTGTAGCGGCCCCGCAGTCGCCTCCGTCGTGCGCCTGCCCTTCCCACCACTGGTGACCACTGCCCTACCCGTACTGCTACTGCTGTTACTGCTGCTGCTACTGCTACTAGTGCTCCTGCTGCTACTGCTTCTACTGCTGCTCTTCGCGTGGCCAGATGCAGCTCCAGGGCCGTCCGCGTGTGTCCCTCACGCCCTAGTAGCTTCGTGAGTGGTACGTCAGTTGGGGTTGTCGAGGTGGCAGTAGTGGGAGTCCTCCTGGAGTGGGTAGTTTGGGAGTTTCTTGTAGTAGACCGGTGCAGAAGCAGCGTCGTCTCCGCGAGACTCCTTCGCCCCAGCAGCTTTGTGAGTGGTACGCTCAGAGTAGAGGGTCGCTGAGTACTGCTAGCACGGGTGTCCGGATTGGTCAGGCTTGCAGGACGCTTGGTCACACAGAGTCTCGCTGCTTTGCCAGTCTGAGCGACGCTTGGCGTACAGAGTTCGGCGACGACGCTGAGCTCCCCGACCGGGTGGAGTTGCTTAGGCAGAGGGTAGATATCTTTGCTCTTGACTATGATGTTATTCTCACTACAATGTATGCATTGTCTACTAGTGCCGAGGGAGCCTGTCACCTGTGTGTGCCGCCTGACCCCGGTATTGCGGAGATAACTGCTGCAACGGGAGCTAGACTACGGGCTAGGCACGTGTGCTCGTGTGATCTCTGCGTTCGTTCACTTAGTCATTTCCTTGTGTTTACGCTTCTTGCTAGTTCACGGGGAGAATTGGCAAGAGTTTCACTAGGAAAATATGACATCAATTGATCCAATGAAGTTGGCAATGCAAGACTACATCAGAGCTAGCATTCAGGTCGGCCAACTGCCAGCGCAGCTTGGTCGACCGCGTTCCAGCACGACTTGGTCGACCGCACTCCAGCAAGGCAAGGTCGACGGCGTGCCAACGTCGCAGGTTGATGGCGTACCAGTATTGCTCACGCAGGACAGCAGTGCACCCGCTTCGCAGGTGCGCGCAGATGATTTGCGTGCAGAGTCTCGTCACCTGCACAGCGCACACACCACGTCAACCTCGAGCTGACGACTGCCTCTGATCCGCCACGACGACCTCGGGATACCACCACCGATTTCGGTCTCGCCAACTTCGCCTGGGCGACCGTCGCACTCCTCCGCAGCACTTCGTCACCCAGGTAACCTGGTCGACCGGGCAACCACATCGACCAGCAGCTCCCGTACGTGCCCGTCGACCTCCCAAGTCAACGACCACCTCCATGTCGACCTCACCAGGACGACCACGCCCCTCGGTCGACCTCCTCCAGGTCGACGTCCCTTCTGGTCGACCAGCTCCACGTTGACCAGCACTAAGTCGGCCAGCGCAGTTGTCGGCCGACCACCCACGTCGGCCACCCGAAGTCGGCGTCACGAAGTTGACGCCCCGCTACTCGACGCCCAACTGCTCGTCGTCCTGAGTCGAGGTCGACGTCGGCCCCTCCTTCGTCGACCACCAGGTCCAGTCGACCACCCGCAGGTCGACCAGCAGTCCATCAGCCGACCACCGAAGTCGGCTTCCCCAAGTTGACGTCACCAAGTTGACGTCCTCCGTAGGTCGACTCCTAAGTCGACCTCCCCGAAGTTGGCGCCACCCTGAAGTCGGTGCCCGTGCAGTGGTCCCCGTGCAGGTCGACCTCCTCGTCAACCAGCTCGCCCACTGCTGCAGGTCGGCTGCTCCCCTAACACCCGACCACGATGTCGGCTCCGCCCAAGAGAGGACGGAGGTATCCAGTCTGCTGCTCCAGGTGCCGGTGAGACTGCTGCTCTAGGTGCTCGTGCGTCTCCTCCTCCAGGTGCTGGTGAGGCTGCTGCTCTAGGCGCTCGTGAGTCTGCTGCTTCAGGTGCTTGTCAGTCTGCGCCTTCAGGTACTACGTCTACTGAGGCGCTGCACTCCTTCACACTGGACTCAGGTGCTTCTCGCTGTTTCTTTCGCGACCGCACTGCCCTAGAGCAGCTCCCTAGACCGGTTGCTGTCTCCCTGGCTGACCCCTCCGGGGGTCTGGTCCTTGCGACCTCCACCACTGCCCTCCCTTGTACTGCTGTCCCATCCGGCATACTGTCAGGCCTTTACCTCCCCTCGTTCTCTACGAACTTGGTGGCGGGTTCTGTGCTCCAGGACGCGGGAGTTCACTAGTTCACCCCTGCCTACAAGCGTGTGACACATTGCACGTATGCCCAGACGGGTCGTCACCTGGCTACCTTCACTCGGCAGCCGGGGTCGGACTTGTACACACTGACCAATGAGTCCCCTTAGGTAGCGGCGTCTGCATCTGCGTCAGGTCAGTTGTCCGTCCCCTGCTCGTGTCGCACCCTGTCGCACCAGACCGTCCTCTGGCACCACCGCCTTGGTCACCCCTCAGTGCAGCGCCTTTGTGGCATGCACTCCCGGTACCTTGTCTCTGGTCTTCCCAGGGTTCTCCCTCCCCTCCCACCCTCGCCTGCTCCTCCCTCTCTTCCCTGTGTCGAGGGGCGGCAGTGCGCCACTTCTCACTCCTCCTCGTTCCCTCTCACATAGGCTCCCCTGCAGACTCTCCATCTAGACGTGTGGGGCCTAGCCTGCGTCCGTGGACAGGGCCACGAGCGGTACTTCCTGCTGGTCGTCGATGACTACACGCGCTACACCATGGTCTTCCCCTTGCGCACCAAGGGTGAGGTCCCTGATGTTTTAATCCCTTGGATCCACGCTGCTCGTCTCCAGCTCCGCGAGCGGTTCCACTCGGACTTTCCCGTCCTGCGTCTGCACTCGGACAAAGGTGGTGAGTTTTCCTCCAACCTCTTGGCAGCCTACTGTGCGGAGCACGGCATCTGCCAGACGTTCACACTTCCGGCCTCTCCACAACAGAATGGGGTTGCTGAGCGCTGCATTGGCTTAGTCATGGAGGTCGCTCGTACCTCCATGATCCATGCAGCTGCCCCCCATTTCCAGTGGCCGTTTGCAGTGCAGTACGCTGCGCATCAGCTCAACCTCTGGCCCCGTGTCTCTGCTCCGGAGACCTCCCCCACACTGCGTTGGACGGGGAAGGTTGGCGATGCGTCGGTCTTCTGGGTCTGGGGATGTTGAGCCTTTGTCGGCGATACGTCCGCAGACAAGCTCTCCTCCCGTGCCGTTCCCTGTGTCTTCCTTGGCTTCGTCCCTGACGCGCCTGGCTGGCAGTTTTACCACCCCACCTCGCGCCGTGACCTGCCCTCTCAGGACGCCACGTTTGACGAGTCGGTCCCCTTTTACCGTCTTTTCCCCTACCGCACTGCCCCGTTCCCCCCTCCGCCGCTCTTCCTCACGCCAGGTGCTGCTTCGGTAGACCCCCTCCCTCCCCAGGGTCCTGCTCCTTCAGGTGTTTCCCAGGCAGACCCGGTCGAGCCTGTCGAGGTAGCTGTCGACTCTGGTCCTGCGCGAGGTACTGCGTCTGGGGGTGTTGAGTTTGGGGGTGCTGAGACTGGGGGTGATGAGCCTGGGGGTGCTGAGACTGGGGGTGCTAAGCTTGGGGGTGCTGAGACTGGCGGTACTGAGCCTGGGGGAGCTGAGACAGACCGTGCTGCGCCTGGTGGCGCTCCCTCTTCACAGCAGCTGCGTGATTGGTACTCTCAGCGTTGCAGCCTCCAGCGTGGGGCTGCTGGAGCTGGGGGTTCTGCCGGAGTTGGAGTTGGTGGTGCTGCGGGTGCTGTGTCGCGGCCGGAGCCTCCCTCCCCACAACGGCCGCGTGAGTGGTACGCTCGATGCTACAGTCTCCGGAGCGGCGCTCCTAGCACCTGGGGTGCCGCCCGCTGAAGGCCCTGGTGCTGCTGGAGGTACTGGAGCCTCTTGTCCTGGAGGTGCTCATACAGGCGATCCTGGAGCTGCTGGGACTGAGGGTTCTACTAGAACTGGAGCTGGAGCTACTGGAGCTGGGGCTACTGGAGGTGCTGCTGGTGCTGGAGCTGCTAGAGGTGCTGCTGGTGCTGGAGTTGGAGCTGGAGGTGCTGGAGCTGCCGGTGGAGCTGAGGCCGCTGGGCCTACTGGAGTTCGTGTAGCTGCTGACCCTGGCGTTGGTGTTGCAGGGGCTGGCGCTGGGGGTGCTGACGCTCGTCCTCCTGCAGGTGCTGGAGTTGGCACTACTGGAGCTGCTGGTGGTGCTGCAGGAGTTGGAGCTGCTGGTGGGGGTTCTAGTGCTGTCTCTGCTGGTTCTGGGGGCGCTTCACGGCCGCGGCCGTACTTCGTTCCTCTCCTTCAGCAGGTTCTTGGTCAGCTGCCTCCTCCTTGTCCTGCTCCCTCCTTAGAGTGTCCTCAGCCTGTCCAGTCACAGTTATAGTTACAGCCTGCCTCGCCCCTCCCTGGTCCTTCTCCCTATACTGGTCCGACAGGAGGTCATACGGAGCGTCCTGAGCCTGCGTCTCGTCCTCTGTCGCCCGAGTCTCGTTCTGCGTCACCTGTTCGTACTGCTCGCACTGGTCGTTGTGTCCCACGTCAACGACTTCCTGCTCTCCTAACTGTGACAGGACAGGCTGTGGACAATCTAAGGGAGGAGGAGGACCAGTAGAAGGCGGGAGACCAAGAACCTGCTGAAGGAGTGGAACGAAGTACGGCTGAGGCCGCGCGGCGACTCCAGACACAGAAGGGACAACACCAGCACCCCCAGCGGCAGCACCAGCGCCAGCAGCACCTCCAGCTCCAGTACCTCCAGCAGCACCAGTAGTACCCCCAGCAGGACCGCCTCCAGGACCGACAGCAGTAGCCTCAGCGCCAACACCCTCAGCAGCTCCAGCTCCAGACGCACCCGCAGGCCCAGCAGCTCCAGTACTCCCAGCACGAGCACCTCCGGGACCCGCGGCACCAGCACCCTCAGCAGCCGTAGAACCTCCAGCTCCAGCAGCACGCCTCTAGCGCCGGGCAAACCACTCACGCAGCTCCTGTGGAGAGAGGGGCTCCCGTCGAGACGAAGCACCCGGAGAACCTTCAGGCCCAGCACCGCCAGACGCCACACGAGTAGGCCCAACTCCCTCAGGCTTCGCACCTCCAGGCTCACCACCTCCAGGCGTAGCACCCCCAGGCTCAGCACACCCAGGCTCAGCACCCCCAGTCGCAGCACCCCCAGGCTCATCACCCCCAGTAGTAGCACCCGCAGGCTCAGCACCCCCAGGCGCAACACCCACACGCTCAGCACCCCAAGAGTCAACAACCCCAAGGCTCAGCACCCTCAGCAGCACCAGAGTCACCAGTAAACTCGACAGGCTTGACTGCGTCTACCTGGGACACACCTGAAGGGGCAGGACCCTGAGGGGGGAGGGGGTCTACCGGGGGGGGACCTGGTACAAGGAAGAGCGGTGGCGGGGGGAGGGACGGAGTGCGGTAGGGGAAGAGGCGGTAGTAGGGGACCGACTCGTCAAACGTGACGTCCTGGGAGGACAGAACACGGCGAGAGGTGGGGTGGTAGAACTGCCACCCTGGCGCGTCAGGGGGGAAGCCAAGGAAGACGCAAGGAGCAGCACGAGGGGACAGCTTGTCCGCAGACAAGTCGCGAACAAACGCCCGAGATCCCCAGACACGGAACGCAGACGCATCGCCAACCTTCCCCGTCCACAACAAAGCTGGGGAGGTCTCCGGCATGGAGACCCTAGGGTGAAGGTTGATCTGATGCGCCACGTACCGAACCGCAAACAGCCACAGAAAATGGGGGGCAGCCGCATGCATCATGGACGTACGAGCGACATCCATTACCATGCCAATGCGGCGCTCAGCAATCCCATTTCACTGTGGAGAGTCCGGAAGCATGAAGGTCTGGCGGATGCCTCGTGCACGACATTAGGCTCGCAGAAGGCCAGAGGAGAACTCTCCGCCTCTGTCAGAGTGCAGACGCAGAACAGGAAAGTCCGAGCCGAAGCTCTGCCTGATCTGGAGACGAGCTGCGCGGATCCAGTCGATCAACACCTCAGTGACATCACCCTTGCTGTGCAAGGGGAAGACTGTGGTGTAACGCGAGTAGTCGTCAACCACCAGCAGGAAGTAGCGCTCGTGACCCTGTCCCCGGACGCGGGCCGGGCCCCACACGTCCATGTGAAGTGTCTGCAGCGGGGCCTCTGTTGGAGGAAACTGGGAGGAGTGAGGGGCAGCCCGCTGCCGCCCCTCGACACAGGGGACGCAGGTAGGGCCAGGCCCAGGAGGAAGGAGAGGGAGGGATCGAGGAAGACCAGAGACAATGACACGGGAGGCCATGCCTCGGAGACAAAGCAGGGAGGGGTGACTAAGGCGGTGGTGCCAGAGGAGAGTCTCGTGAGACAGGAGGCGACACGAGCAGGGGGCAGACTCAGGACCAGACCTGGACGCTGCAGCAAACACCTGACCCGACGCAGCTACCTGACCAGACGCAGTGACTGGAGGAGACGCAGTGGTCAGTGAGTACAGGCTCGACCCCGGCCGACGTGTAAACGTGGCGAGGTGTCGGCCTGTCCGAGCGTCCGTGCAGTGGGTCACCCGCTGACGTGCAGGAGTGAACTGGTGAACCCCCGCATCCTGTAGGTCAGCACCACTCACCAAGTTCGTAGAGAACGAGAGGAGGTAAAGACCAGACAGGGTGCCAGAGGGGGCCGACGGACACGGGAGGACAGTGGAGTAGTGAGCAAGGACAGGACCCCCAGAGGGGTCTGCCAGAGAAACTGCAACTGGCCAGCCAAGCGGCGTGAGTGTGGTGCGGTCTCGAAAGAAGGAGCGAGAAGCCCCTGAGTCAAGGGTGAAGGTGTGGGAGGCCAAAGCCAACGCAGTACCTGAGAGAGCAGACTCATCAGCACCTGAGGGAGCACACGCACGAGCACCTAGAGCAGCAGCCTCGCTAGCACCTAGAGCAGCAGCCTCACTAGTACCTAGAGCGGCAGTCTCAATGCCCGGGTCGGGCGGAAAACACCGGAAACAGTCACCCTCATCACTAATAGTCACAGCATACATGGCAGCAAGAATAGCATCAAAGTCAAGGTCAAAGACAGCTACTCCCGCCCTAGAAAGCTCACCCCAGCGGGGGATCTCCGTGGCCTCCGGGAACTGGTGACCCCATGCGTCCGTCAGGCGGCCAAAGCAGCGCTGGGTGGAGTGCGCACCCGCGCTCTGCTCACCCGCGCTGTCGCCGGTGCGTAGGACATAGGTGCACGGACCAGTACCCCCACCCCGCTGGCGTGCAGTGTACCACTCACGGAGCTACTGAGGGGAGGGGATGTCACGAGTGCGCTGCTGCTGCTGCTGCTGCTGGCGCTGACCTCCACTAGAGCCGACCCTCTGCGCAGCGCCACCCCGACCAGCTCCACCTCCTCCGCCACCGCCTCCTCCTCCGCCGCCACCTCCGCCACCACCTCCGCTCCCACCGCCACCGCCGCCGCCGCCTCCGCCTCCACTGCCGCCACCGACACCTCCACCCCCTCCACCACCCCCACCGCCACCCCCACTCCCTCCGCCGCCTCCACCGCCGCCTCCACCGCCCTCGCTAGCTCCTCCAGCGCCCCTGCCTCCTTTGCCCTTGCCAGGGCGGCGTCTCCCGCTAGGGGTAGACGCCGCACCGACCGAATCCAGCCCAACGAGGTCGGCCGCAGCAGCAGAGGCAACAGAGGGCAAAAGGGGGGAGGGGGAACACCCCTCAAAGATGGGGGTGCGAGGGTCACCACGAGAGGCTCCTACAGCGACTATGCTCTTCTCCGCTGCTAGGAGGGCCTTCTCGAGGAGATCAACGGTGAGAGTGGTGGGGCAAACTGAGAGGAAGTGGTCCCTGACTACGCGAAGGGAGTCAGGGAGCCGGGTGACTATGTAGTAGAGGGTGATGTACATGGGGGGGGGGGGGGTTCTTGGCGCAGAACTCAGCAGGAAGCGCAGCGCGGTAGCGAGTGTCACTAGTGCGGAGGTGCGTAATGAGGTCAGCGACTGTGGGAAAGGCAGCAAGGTCAGGGAAGAGGTACGGTAGCATGAGTCGGCTCAGTGCAGCAGTGGCAGGGGAGGAGTAGCGTGCAACTACAGCGTCGTACAAGGTCTAAGCACTCTTGTACTGGCTAAAGTGCGCACGCTCAGAGGTAGGCAGGTGGCGAAGCACAGCAAGACGTGCAGCAGCATCGCGTGCGGCCCACTATGAGCGAACAGTGGCGTCAGCATCAGCAGCAGGGGCAGGAGAAGCACTAGAGGTGAGGTCAAAGAGGGAGAGACCGTCTGCCCTATCGCACTGTAGGAAAAGCTGCAGGTCATCTACCCAGACATCAAAGTCAATGGCCCGACCCTCAGCGTCAAAAGCGAGGACACTAGGGGTAGCCATGACAGCAGTAGACTAGTAGCGCGAACAGTGGGGTAAGGGCAGTGCAGTGACAGAGGCGCTGCTCTTACCGGACAGGGCGGCTCGGGCGGCTCGGCGGCTCGGCAGCTCGGCAGGAACTGCAGCTCGGCGGCTCGGCAGGAACTGCAGCTCGGCGGCTCGGCTACTCTGCAGCTCGGGCGGCTCGGGCGGCTCGGGCGGCTCAGGCGGCTCAGGCGACTCGGGCGGCTCGGGCGGCTCCGCGGGTCGGCGGCTCGGGCGGCTCGGGCGGCATGGGCGGCTCAGGCGGCTCAGGCGGCTCTGCAGGACGGCGGCTCGGGCGGCTCGGGTGGCGCTGGCGGCTCGGCAGTAGCTCGGCGGGGCCGTCTGAAGGCGCGGTCGGGGCCGGGAAGGGCGTGCGACGAGGCCAGCAGGGGCTGGGCCGGGGCCGGGAAGGGGCGGCGCCAGGGCCGTAAGGTAGGCGACAGGGCCAGCAGAGACTGGGCCGGGTCGGGAAGGGCGGCGTCGGGGCCGAGAAAGGGCGGCGCCTGAGCCGGGAAGGGCAGCGCCGGGGCCGCAAGGAGGCGACGGGGCCGCAGGTAGGCGACGAGGCCGCAGGTAGGCGTCGGGGCCGCAGGTAGGCGACGGGGCCGCAGGTAGGCGACGGGGCCGCAGGTAGGCGTCGGGGCCGTAGGTAGGCGACGGGGCCAGCAAGGGCGGGGCCGGCTCGGGAAGGGCGGCGCGAGGTCCGCGGGGTAGGCGACGGGGCCGAAAGGGCGGCGAATCGGGGCCGGGAAGGGCGGCTCGAGGGCCGCGGGGTAAGTGACGGGGCCGCTAGGGCGGCGGATCGGGGCTGTCAAGGGCGGCGCGGCACAGCCGCTAGGGCGGCGCGACACAGTGAAAAAGGGGGGAGCGCGACTCGGGCAAGGGCTGAGCGCGCTCCGGGCAGGAAAAAAAAAATCGAATCGGTGGGCCCTAGGAACAGTTCCCACGAGGGAACCTGCTCGATACCATGAGAAAACTGAAACGAGAATGAATGCACTATGAAAGAGTTGGGTACAAGTACAAACCCTAATTGGGTTGTACCCAATATGGGCTACCCCACTACAGCCTACACAAAAGCATAAGCTATAATGTTCTGACACTTGGTGAGTGGTGCTGACCTACAGGATGCGGGGGTTCACCAGTTCACTCCTGCGAGCCAGCGAGTGACCCACTGCACGGACGCTCGGACGGGCCGACACTTGGCCACGTTTACACGTCGGCCGGGGACGAGCCTGTACACACTGACCATTGAGTCTCCTCCAGTCACTGCGTCTTATCAGGCAGCTGCGTCGGGTCAGGTGTTAGCTGCAGCGTCCAGGTCTGGTCCTGAGTCTGCCCCCTGCTCGTGTCGCCTCCTGTCTCACGAGACTCTCCTCTGGCACCACCGCCTTGGTCACCCCTCCCTGCCTCGTCTCCGAGGCATGGCCTCTCGTGTCCTTGTCTCTGGTCTTCCCCGGTCCCTCCCTCCCCTTCCTCCGAGGCCTGCCCCTACCTGCGTCCCCTGTGTCGAGGGGCGGCAGCGTGCTGCCCCTCACTCCTCCCAGTTTCCTCCGACAGAGGCCCCGCTGCAGACGCTTCACATGGACGTGTGGGGCCCAGCCCGCGTCCGTGGACAGGGTCACGAGCGCTACTTCCTGCAGCTGGTTGACGACTACTTGCGTTACACCACAGTCTTCCCCTTGCACAACAAGGATGATGTCACTGAGGTGTTGATCGACTGGATCCGCGCAGCTCGTCTCCAGCTCAGGAAGAGCTTCAGCCCGGACTTTCCTGTTCTGCGTCTGCACTCTGACAGAGGCGGGGAGTTCTCCTCTGGCCTTCTGCGAGCCTACTGTCCTGCACGAGGCATCCGCCAGACCTTCACGCTTCCGGACTCTCCACAGCAAAATGGGATTGCTGAGCGCCGCATTGGCATGGTCATGGACGTCGCCCGTACGTCCATGATGCATGCGGCTGCCCCCTATTTTCTGTGGCCGTTTGCGGTTCGGTACGCGGCGCATCAGATCAACCTTCAGCCCAGGGTCTCCATGCCGAAGGCCTCCCCAGCTTTGCTGTCGACGGGGAAGGTTGGCGATGCGTCTGCGTTCCGTGTCTGGGGATCTCGGGCGTTTGTCCGCGACTTGTCTGCGGACAAGCTGTCCCCTCGTGCTGCTCCCTGCTTCTTCCTTGGCTTCCCCCCTGACGCGCCAGGGTGGCAGTTCTACCACCCCACCTCTCGCCGTGTTCTGTCCTCCCAGGACGTCACGTTTGACGAGTCGGTGCCCTACTACCGCCTCTTCCCCTACCGCACTCCGTCCCTCCCCCCGCCACCGCTCTTCCTTGTGCCAGGTACCCCCCCGGTAGACCCCCTTCCCCCTCAGGGTCCTGCCCCTTCAGGTGTGTCCCAGGTAGACGCAATCAAGCCTGCTGAGGTAGCTGGTGACTCTGGTGCTGCTGGGGGTGCTGAGCCTAGGGGTGCTCACTCTGGGGGTGCTGAGCGTGGGGGTGCTCAGCCTGGGGGTGCTGAGCCTAGGGGTACTACGCCTGGGGGTGCTGAGCCTGGGGGTGCTGAGTCTGGGGGTGCTGAGCCTGGGGGTGCTACGACTGGGGGTGCTGAGCCTGGGGGTGCTCCGCGTGGAGGTGCTGAGCTTGGAGGTGCGGAGCCTGCGGGAGCTGGGCCTACTCGTGTGGCGTCTGGCGGCGCTGGGACTAGAGGTTCTCCGGGTGCTCCGTCTCGACGGGAGCCACTCTCTCCACAGGAGGTGCGTGAGTGGTTTGCCCGGCGCAGGAGGCGTGCTGCTGGAGCTGGAGGTTCTTCGGCTGCTGAGAGTGATGGTACCACGGGTCCCGCAGGTGCTCGTACTGGGAGTACTGGAGCTGCTAGGCCTGGGGGTACTACTGGAGCTGGGGCCACAGCGTCTTCTTGTGGTCCGACTGGAGCTGGAGCTGCTGAGGGTGTTGGGGCTGAGGGTACTGCTGGCGGTACTGGAGGCAGTCCTGCACGGGGTGCTACCAGTGCTGTTGGAGGTCCTAGAGCTAATGGAGCTGCTGGGGGTGCTGGAGCTGGCGGTGCTGTTGATGCTGGTGCTGCCACTGGGGGTACTGGTGCTGTCCCTGCTGTGTCTGGAGTCGCTGCGCGGCCTCGGCCGTACTTTGTTCCGCTCCTTGAGCAGGTTCTTGGTCTCCCGCCTTCTACTGGTCCTCCTCCTCCCTAAGAGTGTCCACAACCTGTCCCGTCGCAGTTACAGTTACAGCCGGCCTCCCCACTGCCTGCTCCTTCCCCCTACACTGGTCCTACTGGAGGTCTTGCTGAGCGTCGTGAGCCTGCGTCTTACCCTGCGTCGCCTGTCCGTGCTGCTCGCGCTAGTGGTCGTGGTTCACGTCAGCGTCCTCCTCCTGTCCCTGGCACGCACCGGATGTCTCTGCGTCCGTCCACTGCTCCTCTGCGTGCCCCTTTGCCTTCTCCTCCTTAGTCCTCTCTTCCTGATCTTGCCGACCCGGAGTCGGACTCTCTTCGTGCTGCCAGTCCGACTGTCACGCGTCTCCTTGCTACTGTTGTCACTGACCCTTCCTTTGAGTCCACTGCTGTGTCTGCCCTAGTTGCTGAGCTCGTCGACTTTGCTGCTCGCTCTCGTCTAGACTACGCTGCTAGTCTTGTTGCTGAGTATGAGTCTGTCTGTCCTCCGTCCGTCGGGGGTGAGTGTGCCCTTGGCACGGACGTCCTTGAGGACAGGCAGGAGGAGTTTCAGTGTCTGGTTGCTGCTTCACCTCATCTCGTGTCCGTACTGCTTACCCCTGAGGGAGACCCGGATGCACTTGACATCCCGACTCCGCGCTCTTACGCGGAGGCGACAGAGGGTCCCTACTCCTCTCAGTGGCAGGCAGCTATGGACGTAGAGATGGCTTCCTGGAAGTCCACAGGCACCTACGTTGACGAGGTTCCCCCGCCTGGGGCGAACATCGTCAGTGGCATGTGGATTTTCAGGGTGAACCGGCCGCTAGGTTCTCCACCTGTCTTCAAGGCGCGTTACGTGGCTCGTGGCTTCAATCAGCGGCAGGGAGTTGACTACTTTCATACCTTCTCTCCCACCCCGAAGATGACCACTCTTCGGGTACTGCTGCACATAGCTGCTCACCGTGACTACGAGCTGCACTCTCTTGACTTCAGCACCGCTTTCTTGCAGGGCAGCCTGCACGAGGAGATCTGGCTGCGCCGCCCACTTGGCTTCACTGGGACTTTTCCTCCTGGCACCCAGTGGAGCCTCCGGCGGCCAGTCTACGGTCTCTGCCAGGCACCGCGTGAGTGGCACGACACACTGAGGACTACACTTGCGGCTCTTGGGTTTGCTCCCTCTACTGCCGACCCGTCGCTGTTTCTGCGCACCGACACTTCTTTGCCGCCGTTCTACATCCTCGTGTACATTGACGACTTGGTCTTTGCCACAGCTGACACTGCTGGACTTGCCCACGTGAAGTTCAAGCTGCAGAAGAGACACACGTGCACAGACCTGGGTGAAGTGCGCAGCTACCTTGGCTTGCATATCACCCGGGACAGAGCACGCCGCACCATTACCCTGACTCAGTCACACATGGTGCAGCAGGTCCTTCAGCGCTTCGGCTTCACGTACTCCTCGCCTCAGGCCACTCCTCTGTCTACTCGCCACTCGCTCTCAGCTCTGCCTTCGGATGAGTCCGTAGAGTCGAGTGGCCCGTACCCAGAGCTTGTTGGCTGCCTCATGTACCTGATGACCTGCACTCAACCTGACCTTGCATACCCTCTTAGCATTCTCGCACGCTATGTTGCTCCTGGGAGACACAGACCGGAGCATATGGCTGCAGCGAAGAGGGTGTTGCGCTACTTGTGCAGTACGTCGGGCATGGGGCTTGTGCTTGGAGGGCAGAGTCCAGTGGTCCTCACTGGGCACGCAGACGCTTCTTGGGCTGACGACCAGGCTACGCAGTGGTTGTCACAGGGTTACACCTTCAGCCTTGGTTCCGGCTCTGTTTCGTGGCGGGCTACCCGCTCGTCTTCTGTTCTCGGCTCCAGTTGTGAGGCTGAGATCTACGCAGGGGCTATGGCTGCATAGGAGCTTCGCTTGCTCACCTACCTGCTGACTGACCTCGGAGAGCCGCCTCGTTCTCATCCAGTGCTGTACGTAGACAACAAGGCCATGCTGGCCTTGTGTCAGGAGCCGAGACTGGAGCACAGAACGAAGCACATTGCTCTTCGCTACTTCTTAGCTCGTGAGCTACAGCAGCATGGTCAGCTGCGACTTGCATACGTGGCCTCTCAGGTCAACACTGCTGATATCTTCACCAAGGCACTCGCGCCTTGTGATCATCAGCGCTTCTGTACTCAGCTGGGCCTTGTGCCTACCTTTCCTCACTTGCTCACTTCTTGACCTTGTTTGTACTGTTACATATTATTTTACACGAAAATTCAATTAAAAGTAATTTATCAGATTCATTGTACATATCAGGACTATTGGTCGGTGGTACACTTCATGTAGATGTAATCATCAAAAGAAATAATCAGCTTGATATAATCACAAACAGTGCGCCATCTGTATCGTCATCGAAAAACAACTTCGAGAGCTTGGTGTATCACGATTATCAAATGCAACAAAAGCAACGCAAAGCTCAGGTTGGATATCAAGATCATCACAAATTCTGAGCACAAGCAAACAACTACAAGGCCAGTTCACATGCAGAGTTATAAACGCACAAGCAGTACAGTCATCACAACCTAGCAAGAGCAAGCATGCAGGTATAAACATTATAATTTGTATAAGTGGAACACTTTTTCAAATTTCGTATTGTGAAAGCGAGGACGTGGCCAGCAACGCAAGGTAGCGGCTCGACGCTACTGACCCCTCTTTTGCCTACAAAAGAGGAACGTGATTCCAGTAGCTCCACCCACGTTCTTCATTTCCATTTTCTAGTTTTACTTTCTACTTCTCGTTCATCCTGACAAAGACGCAATCTCTCCCGTGGTTCAAGTCCCCGTCGACCCTTCTTACCGACATTCTCTAACACAGCGTGGCGAACATGGCTCCCACCAACACTACCCCGAATAACGCTGCGGACAACGCGAACGCGCCCGGGGCACCCGACCACCGCGGAAAACGCCCTGCTGAAGATAATTTCGGCGAGGGCACTTCAGGCGTTGAAGTGCTGTTCGGGAGCAACTCCCGAGCCCCCTCTAAAGAAGCATGCGCGACTGTGAAATAGTTGCGCGTGCCTCCTGCTGACGAGCATGTGGCTGCCAGGCAGCCGCGCGTTCCGGTCAAGTCAACGCCGGCTGACGCGGACGGCGACGCTGGTCAACCGAGGCCCACTCTGCAGAAGCGACAGAAGGCAGCGACCCCAGCAGAAGCCGCCCCAGTCAACCCCCTCGCGTCCCTCACTGCGCATCAGATGCAGGCACTGCTCTCGATGTTACAACAGCACGCCCCAGTTACAATCGCAACTTCCTCCGACTATATTTCAGCACCTGCAAAAATTGAAAATCAGAAAGAAGTCACCGCTCCCCGCGCAAACAAGGCTGCCCGCGTCAACGATACCACTGCCGCACCTATCCCCGCGCCCGTACCGGCACCGATCGCCGCCTCAAAGACGACAACGACAACTCAGAGAACGACGATGGTGAGGCCCCCAACAACATTACCCGTCGTCGTATTATCGCACCCGCACCTTCTCTTCCACCCCTCAACCCCACACCCGCACCCACCACCTTCATGCGCAAAGGCGTGCGCGATCAGGCGGAGGTTTTCTTTGCTATCCATGCACACCTGAAGCACGTCAATTTCAAGCTCCAACACGGCAACGTCGAAAGCGGCCTCGCCAACGTCGCGGAAATCGAATCGCTCGTCCACAAGCGCTTCGAAGTCCTCTTGGTAGCGGACGAGGCGGGGTTTGAGGCTGCCGATCGCTTTCAACTGTACCAGTCCAAGAGTGTGTTAACCTCATGCTCATACAAGCTTGGAATTGCGGATGTGGCGGCTCTCAAGCGTGCACGCGCCGGCTACACTCGTGGTAATCACATGCCTACCCGAGAGGGCGAAACGGAAGGCAAGGGTATGCCATCCGCAAGCTACCACGAACCCCGCTTCAAAGGGGTGTGCTTCCGCTGCGGCCAGCCCGGCCATATGGCCAATGCTTGCCCTATGGGAGGGCGAGGCGCTCAAGGCCCCTCACCAATCGTGTGAGGAGGCACACGGGGCGGCGCCCCTTGCCACTATGCCGGGGGGCGTAGGTGGGAGCACCGAGGGTGCGTGGTTGGTAGCTAGCATGGGGTATGGGCTGAAGGCCTTAGAAATCCCTAGCCATAAGGGCGGATATGGGGGTAGTACATGCTATGTACCCATGTGTGGAGTAAAGTAATGAATTTCTCTTGTTTTAATTCAAAAAAAAAAAAAAAAGAGTGAGAAAGAAGGCAAGTGGAACCAAGGCAGCCACCTTGCAGCACGAGCAGCCCCCTGACTAGAAGGGAAGAGTAAGGAGGAAAGAGGCAGAAACTGAGATAGGAAAGAACACGTGAGAATATGGGGCAGAGATTAAGAAGAAGAGCAAACAGGAGAAAGCGGAAGAGAGAGGGAGAGAGAGCGAGAGAAAGAGAAGGAGAGGTAGAGCGAGGGAGGGAGAGAGAGAGGTAGAGTGAGAGAGAGAGAGAGAGAGGGAGAGAGGAATAGCCTCTGCCCTCTGCCTTTAGCCTCTGCCCCCTTACCTCTAGGCCCTACTTAAGGCCTTCCTAAGGCCGTTTTCTCATTGTTCGTTTGGCGGCTGAAAATTTTTCGCCTCGTTCGAGAGAGCGAGAGAGAGAGAGAGAGAGAGAGAGAGAGAGAGAGAGAGAGAGAGAGAGAGAGAGAGAGAGAGAGGAATAGCCTCTGCCCTCTGCCTTTAGCCTCTGCCCCCTTACCTCTAGGCCCTACTTAAGGCCTTCCTAAGGCCGTTTTCTCATTGTTCGTTTGGCAGCTGAAAATTTTTCGCCTCGTTCGAGAGAGCGAGAGAGAGAGAGAGAGAGAGAGAGAGGAATAGCCTCTGCCCTCTGCCTTTAGCCTCTGCCCCCTTACCTCTAGGCCCTACTTAAGGCCTTCCTAAGGCCGTTTTCTCATTGTTCGTTTGGCGGCTGAAAATTTTTCGCCTCGTTCGAGAGAGCGAGAGAGAGAGAGGAATAGCCTCTGCCCTCTGCCTTTAGCCTCTGCCCCCTTACCTCTAGGCCCTACTTAAGGCCTTCCTAAGGCCGTTTTCTCATTGTTCGTTTGGCGGCTGAATTTTTTTTGCCTCGTTCGAGAGAGCGAGAGAGAGAGAGAGAGAGAGGAATAGCCTCTGCCCTCTGCCTTTAGCCTCTGCCCCCTTACCTCTAGGCCCTACTTAAGGCCTTCCTAAGGCCGTTTTCTCATTGTTCGTTTGGCGGCTGAAATTTTTTCGCTCGCGCCGATTGCCACGGCTCCAGATCCAACGCGCAAGTAGCGCCTCAGGCTGCGGACAGCCTCGTCAAGCTGCCCCGCGGCAGCAGCGCCTCCCTCCGCGGGCGCAGCCAACACGGGTGCCAGCAGCACCACGAGCTGGTCCGCCGCGTCCAGGCAAGAGTCACGCTGGCGGCCACGGAACGTCTCTGGAGGGATTACAGGGAGAGACGAGTGGGCAAGCACTTGAATCAGCAGCAGAGCGTGAAGACTGTCAGCGAGGCGGTGAAGCTGTCCGAGAGTCGCCTCGGGAACACGGGTCTGCGGAGGCTGGAGTGCCTCCGCCAGGAACTGGAGCGTCTCATCAGCAGCAGCTGGGAGATCAAACGGAGCCGCCAGTGCGCCGCCACCCGCGGGCACGAACTCCACTCCCGCAACAGGCGGAAGCGGCGGCAAATGGAGACGGGACCCGGGAGCAGATGCCAATACCGCGGGAGGAGGCGCAGACGGCGTTTGGACCTGAGGGGGAGACGCAGCAACAGGCTGCAGGTTCAGAGGAAGAGCAGCCGGCCAGGGAGCCTCGGGGGTTGGCAAGGCGCGTAGCGAACTGCTCTGGCTCTGCGCCGCCCTCTCCTCACGAACAGCCCTCGACACTTCCCGCTGGAGATCCGCCATTGTCACAGGCGGACGATACCTCCCGCCACCACCACGCCCGTAGGGGCCCCTCCAGCCCCCATTGCCGCCAGGGTGAGCAGGCCACTGGGCCTGCTGCTGGTAGCGCCGGGGAGAGTTGCGCCGGCGCCGCGACGTCTCGCGCTCCTGTTGGGGCGCGGGAGAATGAGGGCGGGATTGGCGGCGGTCCGGCAACGGGGGACGAGACGGCTGCACTGCAAGGGCCGCCTGCAGTTGAGCGGGAGCCGCCGGTTCCGCGCCAGGAGGAGCAACCATCGGAGCCGGGTCGACAGTGGTGGCGGACGCCGCCCTTGGGGAAGAAGCAGACGCCGGCACAGGCACGCCGGGGACAGACGCGGCCGGTACAACGAACGCGCCAAGCGCAGGGGCAGGACGTGCAGCAGCCCCCCCAGCAGACACAGACGCCTCTACCGCTTCCCCGGGAGCAGGGGGCACGGGAGCCGCAGGCGGAGCGGGAAGAGGTTCAACATGAGCAGACGGGCCAGCCTCTGCCACGCCTTGCGGAGCCACGGGTGCGTGGGGAGGAGTCCTTTCATAGACTGTTGTCCCGGCGTTCGGAGCAGGCGGTAGAAGGGGTTTCGTCGCCGTGGTCCCCTTTTCGAGTCCCGACTGAGGCCTGGCGAGGACAGCCGACCAGGCGACAGCGCGCTCTGGTGACGGCTCATCAACACCAGCAATCACCACCATCTCGGACGCGAGGAGATCGCGGGACGAACCACGTAGCAGGAAGCGGAGTTGGCGGGGGCCTAGAGAACGGATACCAAGCGGCGGCACGTGTGGCTTTAAATAACTTACAATCAGCTAATGAAGAGGACGAGCGAAGGGACCCCTCTTATAGGAGAGACGCCACGCCGGATAGCGAGGATGAAGGGGAGGAGGAAGGAGACGTGGTGAGGGAGAGCTCTGGGAGAAGAGAAGCCGGGGCCAGGACAGCACGAGCACAACCGCTCCAGGAGGCACGCACGCCGCACGATGCTGATCGGACGGTAGAGCCTCCAACATTTGCCTCACCAGCGGGACCGAGTCGCGCTCGACGAAATCGGGCGGCGAGTAGGGGGGCTGCATCACGACCGGCCGCTTCGGCCCCCCGCTATTTTTCGTCTGAGGAATTGGCGAAGCGAACAGACCTGTTCGCTGCGATTGGGGATTGGGATGTCGCGGCCTTGTGCGACAGTTGTCAGCCCTCGCTGTTGCGGCGCTTACCGCCAAATCTGTGTCAGCTGTTCTCGCTAGTGTTACTGACGCCGTTACTGCATCTCTCCCGAAACCCGGAGTCGGAAACAGGTTGGCGTCTGCTGCTGTTTCTCCCGCGCCTGACCCTTCGCCAAACCTCGCCGCAACGACCGGACTGGCCGAAAGTCAAGGCCCGGCTGCGAGCCTTCCAATGTGGCGAATGGGAGCAACTGTACCTGGACACGATTGGTGCAGTCAACGCGCCACCCCCGCCCCGGCACAGGCCAGACGTGACAGGAGTAATCAAACGGGCCGAGGGGCTGGCGAAACGTGGCAGCCTACGACGAGCCGTTCTTGCATTGGAGTCAACGCCTGTCTGCACGCCCAGCCCCGAAATCCTGGAGGAACTGCGCCAGAAGCACCCACCATCTGTTTACGAGGAGGTGATCTGGTCGACACCGGAGAAGTCAACGCTGTCAGAATCTTAGCTTGGCTAAGGAGCCATAGCTAGTGAGAAGTTCGAGTGAGTTTGAGTTAGGAGAGTCGAGGAAGTTGAAAAGAGAAGAGGAGGAGTTTCACTATAGAGCGAGCAGTACATATAGGCAAGATGAAAGGTGCACCACCAAAACAGAACATTATATAACTACACTAGTCTACACTACAGGCAATTACAAAACAATATATAGATTTATATATTATTCTGACAAACGCTTCAATCGCTCACGCGGATTTCACAAAGCTGTTGGGCAGATGCAAAAATGGAGTTGGGGCTGGGCCGTCGGGGATGACATTCGAGCATTTGCGCGACTCGGCGATCACAAATGCGCTGGTCAGCACCCATCTGCACGCCCTGGTTAATACAATTTTGGGAGGAAATTTGCCAGACACGGTGGCGAATTTGTTAACCGCGTCGCGCCTCATCGCCTTGGCCAAACCGGGGGGTGGCGCTCGGCCAATCGCGATTGGCGAATGCTTGACGAGGCTGGCAGCCAAGGCAGCCCTGTTAGCAATGGGGGAGGCAGCTCGCGCCTTTTTCCTCCCTCTACAGTACGGCGTGGCAGTGCCTGGTGGCGCCGAGACTGTGATCCACGCGGCCAGGGCCTTCTTGGACGCCCGCCCCGACAGCCTCGTGCTGCAAGCTGACATCAGGAACGCATTCAACAGCATCTCGCGAAAAGCCATCGCCTCCGCGTTACAGACCCCCGCCCTCTCGCCGCTCCTGCCGCTCGTCAAGTTCACATACGGTAACCCGTCGCAGCTGCTCCTAGATGCAAACTTCGAGTCCGAACCACTGCAAAGCGAACGCGGTGTCCGCCAGGGGGACCCACTCGGCCCGCTGCTATTCGCAGCAGGAATACATGCCACACTTTGCGATACGGCAGACACACACCCCAGGGTGCTCTGTTTGGCGTATGCGGATGACGTGACGTTCATCGGGGAACAAAGAGACACTGTAGCAGCATTTTCGTACTTCACCAACAAATTGTCACTCCTGGGGCTCGAGCACAACCCCCGAAAATGTGCTGCGTGGAGCTCCAGTACGGTACAAGCACCGCACCTACCCCCAGGAGTGCCGTTTTCAAACGACGGCGTCCAGCTACTGGGCAGTTTTCTGGGACCGGACGACGGCGCGGCTTCTTTTCTGGCGGAGCAGTTAGCTGACATGTCGAAGCCGCTGATGCTCATCGAACGAACGGATCCCCAGGTCGCATCACTGCTTATCACGCGATGTATATCGAGGCGTGTTGCGTACCTGACACGGACGACGCCCCTTAATCTTCTTCCCCGCGACAAATGGAGCCAGTGGGGCATGGACCTCCTCACCACGCTCCTTACCGCCTGCGACATCCGCATGCCGACTTGCCAATCGGAGCAGACGAGGGTTTGGGAGCAGGCGTCACTGCCTCCGTCATTAGGGGGGCTAGGCATTACGAACCCCTTGATTGAGGGGGTCTACGGTTTCGCCGCGAGCTTCACCCAGGCGGCGCTGTTTCTCAACGACCTCAAGCTGGGCGACGGGAATGCACTGAAGCAGGCACGGGACCACATGCTCCTGCCGCGGGACACCAGCACGCCACTTCACGTTTGGGTGAAGGGGTGTGAGGAGGCACTGCCGACAGACGCTCGTGAGATACTGGAAAAGGAGCGGTTGGAGCGATCGGACATACGTCTTCAACACGTCCTCGGGCTGCAGGTGCACGGCAGCAGATACGCCGTGCAGGTCCAGGCAACTAGGCGCATGCGGCTGAACCCACTCTCAGGCCACACTCAGCGCATGTTTTCGCTGACGGGATACGGCACCGGCGATTGGCTGACCGCGATACCCATTGAAGCGACTAGGCGGATTGGCCCCGTACACTTCGCCAACTCCGTCAAATTCCGCCTGGCTCTCCCCTTCTCGACTCCTAAGAATTGTGACTGCGCGGACAAAACGGCTATCACCGACCCCCGCCTGCCGAACCATCTCCTGCGCTGCGGCTTGGGCAAACACCGCGTTAACAGCCACAACGAGCTGCGGGATGCATGCATTAGCATGGCGCAGCACGCAGGTTTCATTGTCCACAGCGAGTCGGCCGCCCATTGCCCCATCGAGGAGCAAACTGCCGACTTTACCATGACGGATCGAAGCAGTGGGGCGGTGTATGTGTGCGATGTCACTATCACGGATCCCATAAGCACGAGGGACCCAGAGGCGCAGAAAGGCAGGGGATGGGCGGCACGGGAACAAGCTGATAAGAAGATCCAGCATTACGCCAACCGGCCGGAGACGGTTGGCTTTTTCCCACTGGCAGTCGACACCTATGGCTGCCCATGCGCGGAAGTACCAACCTTCCTGAAGCTATTGGCAGACACGGCGGCTCGGCGGCACTTCAACGCCGACTCAAAATCATACTATGCCACAAAGTTTCTACATCAGTTTCGACAAAGATGGTCGGTGGCCCTTCAAAGGGCACAATCCGTGGGCCTCCTGATGAAGATGGGCGAGGCGGCTGCAGCTGAGAACCCGCCTGTGGGCGGCATTGGGCAGGAGTTGCACCTTAGAGATTGTTTTGCAGTGATAGAGCCCCTCCTAGATCTTTAGGGGGGGTATAGGGTAGGACTTGCCTTTGTGTGTATGCTTCTATACCTTGCATGCTTGTACCTGGCTGCCATATCAATACAAGGACCATTAGAGAGAGAGAGAGAGAGAGAGAGAGAGAGAGAGAGAGAGAGAGAGAGAGAGAGAGAGAGAGAGAGAGAGAGATGCGTCGCATACCTCACAAGGACCACGCCACTAAACCTCCTGCCACGAGACACCTGGGCGCAGTGGGGGCGGGACCTACTAGCTGCGCTCCTGACATCCTGTGGGATTAAAGTCCCGACGTGTAGCACGGAGCAGTCGAGAGTGTGGGCGCAGGCTTCGCTCCCATCGTCCCTGGGTGGCTTAGGACTGACGGACCCGCTCGTGGAAGGGGTCTACGGCTTCGTAGCCAGTTTCACACAAGCCGCGCTCTTCTTTTCCTCCCTGACGCTAGCACCAGATACAGCACTGACCCGAGCACACAGCCACATGATTCTGCCCCGGGACGTCACCACACCGCTCCATTCCTGGCTCACAGAGTGCGAGACTGCCCTGCCCACAGATGCACGCGACGTCGTTGACCAGGAACGGCTCTCTAGGTCAGACATCAAGCTTCAGCACACGCTGGCCCTCAAAGTGCAGGGGAGTCGGTACGCGGTTCAGGTCCAAGAGACAAGGCGAATGAGACTGAATCCTCTGTCTGGGCACACGCAGAGAATGTTCTCACTGACTGGCTACGGCACAGGAGACTGGCTCACGGCGGTACCAGTAGCTTCTTCACGGCGCATGGGGCCGGTACACTTCAGCAACGCCGTGCGCTTCCGGCTGGGCCTCCCTTTCTCCACTCCGAAAAACTATGACTGTACTGACCACACCGCTATCACAGACCCGCGCCTCCCCAACCACCTCTTCCGCTGCGGCACAGGGAAGCACCGTACGAATACTCATAATGAGCTCTGCGACGCTTGCATCAGCATGGCACAAGACGCGGGGTTCATCGTACACAGAGAAACAAACGTGTACTGCCCCATAGAGGAGCAGACCGCGGACTTTACCATGACGGACAGGAGCAGTGGGGCGGTTTGGGTGTGTGATGTGACGGTAACGGACCCTATTAGTACCAGGGACACGGAGGCTAGGAAAGGAAGGGGATGGGCGGCCAGGGAGCAAGCGGATAAAAAGATCAAGCACTATGAAAACCTGCCAGAGACAGTGGGCTTCTTCCCCCTCGCGGTAGAGACCTATGGCTGCCCTTGTGCGGAGGTCCCTGTGTTCCTGAAACTCCTTGCGGACACGGCGGCTCGGCGATACTTCAACGCCGACTCCAAATCCTATCATGCCGCGAAGTTTCTGCACCAGTTCAGGCAGAGGTGGTCGGTTGCACTGCAGAGGGCCCAATCCGTGGGTCTCATGATCAAGTTAGGAGAGGCAGCGGCTGCAGAGAGCCCGCCTGTAGGAGGGATAGGGCAGGAATTGTACCTTGGGGACTGTTTTACCGTCCTTGAGCCTCTTCTTGAGCTCTAGGTGACTTAGTGGGGTTGGATAGTCTAGGTTACCTTGCGTGTTAGTACCTGCTGTCTCTCATTGCATGTGTGTACCCTTCTGGCTTATCAATATACGGACCATTAGAGAGAGAGAGAGAGAGAGAGAGAGAGAGAGAGAGAGAGAGAGAGAGAGAGAGAGAGAGAGAGAGAGAGAGAGAGAGAGAGAGACGGTGACCTTCTTCCCCCTGGCTGTGGACACCTATGGCTGCCCGTGTGCGGAGGTACCAGCCTTTTTGACGCTCTTAGCGGACACTGCAGCTCGGCGGCACTTCAACGCCGACTCTAAATCATTCTATGCTGCAAAGTTCCTGCACCAGTTCAGGCAGCGCTGGTCTGTGGCCCTGCAAAGGGCCCAATCTGTAGGCCTCCTGCTCAAGCTTGGGGAGGCGGCGGCGGTTGGGAACCCGCCGGTGGGAGGAATTGGGGATGAGTTGCATCTAGGGGACTGCTTTGCAGTGATTGAGCCCCTCGTAGAGCTGTAGATCGGCGAGGTTTGCAACCAGCATGCTTGTTATCTAGGCCACTATAACTTGCCTGCCTGTACTTGACTGCTATATCAATAAAAGGACCATTAGAGAGAGAGAGAGAGAGAGAGAGAGAGAGAGAGAGAGAGAGAGAGAGAGAGAGAGAGAGAGACCCCCTAGCCTCCTTAGCCTCCTTAGCCGCTTCTAGCATTGTTTCCTTAGTATAAAGTCTCTAGTCTTTGGCCCATGAGGCTCATTCTTCACTGGTGAGTCTAGTTCACTCTCCAAAACCGGCGGCTCGCGCCGGCCACCTTCGGCGGCCGCCGCTCGCCGGCGCGGCCTGCGGCCGCGCGTGAGGTGTGGCAAGGGGTCTCCAGTGACAAGTTTCATAAGAGCATTTGATACAACATGCAGTGGTAGAGCCCTGCAGCAAAAGCAACACCCCCGGGCGTGCCTACACCGCCATGGGGAAGCCCAAGGCTAAGCCAGCTACCAAGGGGGATGGCAAAGGGGACAAACCGGCTACTCAGAGAGTATCCAGCACAGCCTCCCATCCATCCAGCGTAGGACGGATGCGGCTGCTGGCGAGGCGGTCGCAAAGGGTGGCGACGGGGCCTCCAGAGGAGGGCGACGGGGCCGCAGGTGACGGCGACGAGGCCGCAGGTGGCGGCGACGGGCCGCAGGTGGCGGCGGCGGGGCCGCATGTGGCGGCGACGGGGCCGCAGAGGGGCCGCAGAGGGGCCGCAAGGGGCCTAGACGAGGCCGGAGAGGGGCCGTAAGGGGCCTAGACGGGGCCGCAGAGGGGCCGCAAGGGGCCTAGACGGGGCGGCGACGGGGCCGTAAGGGGCCGTAAGGGCGCCGCAAGGGGCCGGAAGGGGGCCGCGCGAGGGCCATAAGGGCCGCGTGAGGGGCCGTAAGGGGCCGCTAAGGGCGGCGCAAGGGGCCGACGGGCGGTGCGAGGGGCCGTAAGGGCGGCGCGAGGGGCCGTAGAGAGCGGCGCGAGGGGCCGTAAAGGGCAGCGCGAGGGGATTTAAGGGCGGCGTAAGGGGCCGTGAGAGGGGCCGCTAAAGGCGACACGAAGGGGCCATGAGAGGGCGCGACGGTAGGGAGGGCACACAGAGCGCGACTCAGGCAAGAGCGAAGCGCGCTCCGGGCAGGAAAAAAAATATCGTGGTGGGCCCCAGGAAGCGTTCCCACTAGGGAACCTGCTCGATACCATGATAAGAAACGAGGAATGATTGCATTGAGCAAGGTGAGGAGTACAAGTAGGAAACCCTAAAGTGTTGTACCCCATATGAACTACCCCACTACAGCCTACACAGACTATAGCATACAATCCTGACAAGAGCTGCACCTATCGGCTCGGCTGCTGCTGCTGACCACCCCGAGAGCCACCTCCACCACCCGCTACACCACCAGATGCAGCTGAACGAGCGGCCGGACCTCCATCCCCCTCTCCGCCAGCTCCACTCCGGGTGCCACCCCCACTGCTCCCACCACCCCCTCCTCCTCCTCCTAGGCCGCCCCCACATCCTCCTTCCCCACCACCACCACCTCCACCGCCACCACCCTTGCCCCCGCCACCCCCACCACCCCCACTACCTCCACCCTTACCCTTGCCGCTGCGGTGCCTCCCACTAGGAGCAACGTATCACCGAGCTCCTCAGCACCAAGGAAGTCCATAACTGCAGCACAGGCAATAGACGGCACGAGCAGGGAGGGAGAGCCCCTCAAAGACATAGGGGAGGGGAGTGCCGTGTGATGCAGCGACAGCTAGAGCAGTGGACTCAGCCTCTAAGAGACGGGACTCAAACAAGGCAAGGGTGATCTTCCTGGGGTCTAGAGCGAGGAAGTGGTCGCATACAACATGAAGGGGGTCAGGGAGGCGGGTCGTGAGAAAGTTAAGGGTGAGATAAAGGCCCTAAAGGCAGGCTCGAGGGCGGCAGCGTAGCGGATCTCTAGGGAGTGCAGGTGGATCAGGAGGTCGGCTACAGTGGTGAAGTCTGAAAACTCAGGACAGAGGAACGCCAACGCCAGGCAGCCTAAAGTGGCAGACCACGGGGACAAGTAGCGCTTGACTACATCGTCCTAAAGCGCCTTGGCAGTCTTAAGCCGGTGAAAGTAGGTGCGCTGGTCTACTAGAAGGTGACTATGAATAGCAAGAGCAGCAGTAGTGTCGAGAATTCCACTTGGACCGGTCTACACGAGCAGCTGAGTGAGCAGGGGCAGCGAGGGACACCGAGGTATGCTCAAAGAGAGATACATCCTCTCTAGTAACGCTCTACAGGAACCAGTTGAGATCCTCTAGCCACAACTCAAAGTCTACCGGGTGGCCCTCTCCGTCAAAGGTGAGCACAGTAGGGGTCGCCATAGCAGTAGAACAATAGTGGCAGCAGCTGCAACAGTATTAGCAGTAGCAGCAGTAAGGGGCGGCTCAGTAGGGCAGCTCGGTTTGGGCAGCTCGGCAGGGCGGCTCGAGCGGGCGCCTCGACTGTGCGGCTCGGTTTGGCGGCATGGAGGCAGCAGCAACAGCAGGCGTACAAGCCAGCGGTGCAAGCAGCAGCAGCAAGCCCGCAAGCATGGCAGGGCAGGGCGCAAGCTGGCGGTGCAGCGGTGTAGTAGAGGCAGGGCAGGGGCGTGAGCGGGCGGCGCAAGGCAATGCGTGGGTTGCTCGGGCAGGGCATGCGCAGGCAGTGCGAGCAATGCAGCGCAGCGGGTAGCAGGCCAGCCGCGAGCAGCGGGCGAGCGGCGTGCGGGCAACGCGCGAGCAGCATGCGGGCAGCGCACAGGCAGCGCGAGCAGCAGGCGGGCGGGCGCACTAGGCAGCACGACAGCGCACGGCTTTGGGTAGGCAGCGCTCTAACACGCTTGGTTGGGCAGGGCAGCAGCGCGAGGGCGTGCTGGGCAGGGCAAAAACTGTCAGAACATTATAGCTTATGCTTTTGTGTAGGTTGTAGTGGGGTAGCCTATATGGGGTACAGCCCAATTAGGGTTAGTACTTGTACCCAACTCTTTCATAGTGCATTCATTCTCGTTCATTCTCACATGGTTTCAGAGCACATATGCTCCTGGTCTGTGGGCCCTACTACTGCTTCCGCTGCTACTCGATCTGTCGCACGCCCCGTGGCGTGCGACCTATTGGCGCGCGGCGATTTTCTCTCTGGCACGCGCCCCGAGGCGCGCGGCCCCGTTCCTTCTAGGCGCGCCACTCCCCGCTACCCCGTCGCGGCGCCCAGGGGAGCCGCGCGCGACCCCTCGCTGCCCCGTCGCGGCCCCATCTCGTCGCGCCGCCCTAGCGGCCGCATCGCGCCGCCCTCGCGGCCCCGATCCGCCGCCCTAGCGGCCCCGTCACCTACCCCTGCGGCCCCGGCGCCGCCCATCCCGGCCCCGGCTCCACCCTTCCTGGCCCCGGCGCCACCTCCGCTGGCCCCGTCGCCTACCCCGGCGACCCCGACGCCGCCCTTCCCGACCCGGCCCCGCCTCTGCTGGCCCCGTCGCCTGCCCCTGCGGCCCCGGCTCTGCCCTTCCTGGCCCCGGCGCCTCCTCTGCTGGCCCCGTCGCCTACCCCTGCGGCCCCGGCGCTGCCCTTCCCGGCCCCGGCGCCACCTCTGCTGGCCCCGACGCCGCCCTTACCGGCCCCGGCGCCGCCTCTACTGGCCCCATCGCCTACCTCTGCGGCCCCGGCGCCGCCCTTCCCGGCCCCGGCGCCGCCTCTGCTGGCCCCGTCACCTACCCTGCAGCCCCGGCGCCACCTCTGCTGGCCCCGTCGCCGCTCCACCCGGCCCCGCCGCCGTCCCCAAGCGGCCCCGACGTCACCACCAAGCCGCCGGCGCCGCCGAGCTGCTACCGAGCCGCCCGAGCCACCCGAGCCGCCCGAGCCGCAGCGCCACCTGAGCCGCCCGAGCCGCCGGGTCGCCGAGCTGCCGAGCTGCAGTTGTTGCCGAGCCGCCGTACCGCCGAGCCGCCCGAGCCGCCCGAGTCGCCAAGCTGCAGTTGCCGCCGAGCCGCCCGAGTCGCCCGAGCCGCCGAGCCGCAGCTGCTGCCGAGCCGCCGTGCCGCCGAGCCGCCCGAGCCGCCCGCACCGCCGAGTCGCCGAGTCGCCGAGTCGCCGAGCCTGCTCTTCCCACCACTGGTGAGCCCCTACCCTGCTAGCGCGCTGCCCGCCGCCTGCTTGCCTGCCTGCCTGCCTTTCGGCCTGCCTTGCTGCCTGCCTTACTGCTGCTACTCCTGCTCCTGCTTCGACTGGCGGAGCCAGATGCAGCCCCAGCGACGTCCGCGTGAGTCCCTCACGCCCCAGCAGCTGCGTGAGTGGTACGCTGGTTGGGGTTGTAGGGGTGGCGGCGCTGCTACTGCTACCACTACTGCTGCTACTACTACTGGCGGCGACCAGATGCAGCTCCAGCGACGCCCACTCGCGTCTCTCACGCCCCAGCAGCTTCGTGAGTGGTACGCTCAGAGTAGAGGATCTCTCAGTTCTGTTCGCTGCTCTTACGTGATTCGCACTGGTGCTCGGACTGGTCAGCCTTGTGGGATACCTAGTCACACACATTCCCGCTGCTTCGCCTGTCAGAGCGACGCCTGGCGTACCGAGTTTGGCAACGAGGCTGAGCTCCCCGACTGGGTGGAGTTGCTTAGGCAGAGGGTAGATATATTTGCTCTTGACTATGATGCTATTCTCACTGCAATGTATGCATTGCCTACTAGTGCTGACCGTGCCGGTCACCTGTGCGTACCGCCTGACCGGGTATAGAGCCTGCTGCTCTAGCTGCTGGTGAGGCTGCTGCTCTGGGTGCTAGTGAGTCTCCTGCTCCATGTACAGGTGCGGCTGCTGCTCTAGGTGCTAGTGAGTCTACTTCCTCAGGTGCGGGTGAGTCTGTTCTCTCAGGTACCGCGACGGCTCCGGCCTCTCACACCTTCACTCTTGACTCGGGGGCTTCCCGCTCCTTCTTTCGAGACCGCACCACACTCACGCCGCTTGGTCGGCCAGTTGCAGTCTCTCTGGCAGACCCCTCTGGGGGTCCTGTCCTTGCTCACTTCTCCACTGTCCTCCCGTGTCCGGCCGCCCCCTCTGGCACCCTGTCTGGTCTTTACCTCCCCTCGTTCTCTACAAACTTGGTGAGTGGTGCTGACCTACAGGATGCGGGGGTTCACCAGTTCACTCCTGCGAGTCAGCGGGTGACCCACTGCACGGACGCTCGGACAGGCCGGCACCTGGCCACGTTTACACGTCGGCCGGGGTCG